>OW387149.1:28656965-29256965 GCA_936440205.1 Lepidonotus clava | reverse complement strand
ACTATTTTGTTTCGTTCCTCGAGAAGAAGACATCAGGAAATACGACATGGAAGGAGTCTCTGTCGTTACTGCAGGTAAGAGATTAATATAAGTTTTAGTAAGTCTATTAATTTTCGTTTCTCGTTCATGTATTGCTTTTACTATATATTACGGTCGGTCACGAGCCAGGGCCCCTAAGTTATCGTCCCTGCTCGTGCCTTGGTCCTCCGGGAGACATCTACGACTCGCCGCAATCCTTTCACGACTCGCTGCATCAACTCTGGCACGATAAAACCAGCATTCAGGTCGAAAAATTCCATTTTGCCGCTCTTCGTATGCGGTAAGAGGCTGAAGACAAGGAAACTCAGAAGATGATGGTACATGAATCCGGGTTCATCCACATTCTGATCGATCCATCCAAAATCAAGAAGACAAAGTTGCAGAAAGTAGAAGTGCCGCTAGAGGACAGAGGTCGTCTCTTCCTCGCCTCCAGATCGCTCAAGGCAGCGCGGGAGAAGGGTTTTCAGTCTTGGCCCGCGCCAGCCTTTCCTCCAGCGGCGAGTCGCCGGCCCACCGGTACCTTATTTACCCCGGCACGACCGTCGACTCAAAGACTACAATGACAACACTATCCGTCCATTCTGATTTCCTTTCTTCGATTCCGCCTCCCAACTTTCACTCTCGCTCCCGGGCCGCCCGGCCCGCTATCCATTTCCGCGACCGGACGATCCCGTTCCACCTGCTCGGTCCCAACCAACGCAGCGGGCTCCAGGGAAGAAGAGGAACAGCTACAAACTTGTTTTTCCTCCTAGCGCCTCCTTCCGTCCCATATTCGCCCCGCAGGCTTGGTAAGTTCATTCCAGTCATGGACCCTCCAGCTCGCTGATTACACTCAACACCTCCTAACACATGTGGTTTCATTCACTTCCGCAAGAAGATTCCCATAAAGAAACTAATAAGAATAAATTAAGATAAGAATGTTCGAGCCCGCCAGTCCGTTCCCGATGAGTTTAAGTAAAGTTTTCGGGCCCGTCCAGCGGTCTCCAGGAGAGTCTTTTATCCAGGCTTCGGCCTCCTGTGCGGCTCAGGTACCTCCGCCTCGGCCCGGTTCTCTCCCTGGGGGTTTGACACTATGGGTGAGGAGCCAACGCCCCGTAATCCCTCCCCACCCGACTCGCGATGCGCCATCTTCCGCCTCTGGTTCCGTCGCGCTGTTTTTCTTCCGTGCAAGACCTCGAGCAGCATCTACTTCACCCTTCTTCTTGGCGCCGGATCGGCAGCAACAGTCTCTCCTCCCTAGCGGGGAGCTCGAGAAGCTGATCCACCATTCCGCTCTGTTTTTCCGCCTCTCTTGTCGCCTTCAACAAGTCATCCAGTTGATCCTCGTTTTTGTGCATCACTAGGGTCTGAGCCAATTGGACGGTCCGGTTGTGTTCGTTAACTAGCTGGTCGACCCCCGGGAACTCCCTGGTCAACGGCCCCAGTGCCGCCGTCGGGAACTGCGCCATCGCTTCTTCAAATGTCTCTGGCTTGCGGCCCGTTTCTAGTGCCATCAGGAACGCCATAGACGCCGAAGCCATTGCTCTTGTCTTGGCCGTCATTCCTCGCACCTCCCTCGGGGGCCACATCAGTTGCACCCGAATGGCCTTTTCCGCGTCCCAGTCTCGTACCGCTCGCGCCGTCACCGGAAAGTGTCCCTGTAAGACCTGGTGAATGGCCTGTGTCCGTAATAACTTGAGTCTCGGTGTTTCCCTAGATGGTCCTGCCGTCGGTATCTCCGTTCCTATAGACCCGAACACTGAATCCGCTCCCGACTCGTCCAATTCTTGTTTCTCCGGCTCGTATCCTCTGGTCTCGGCCTGCCCCAACTCCATGTCCTCTGAGTCTTCCACCTCCGCGTCCATGGACTGGGCAGCCGGTATTTGTAATCTGTGTATCACAACCCGCGGTTGTAGCGCCCGCCCGTGTTTATCCTCGTCCTTGAGTGGGGTATCTGGTCCTGGCGGCGATCCCATACGTTCGGGCGACGGTGGTCCCGGGGTCTCCTCCGATCCCTGCGACCCGAAAAACGAGCTCCCCAAACTGGCTCGAGTCAGGTTGTCAACCGCCGCCCGTGTCTCTGGCGTGTCTGGTGCTACCGTAATGTCTCTCATTCGTTTCAATCCTGGGGGCGGCACTATCGGCTGCTTACATACCATCTTCTCCAGGGGTGAATCTGCTTTCGTCGGGGTAGGGGTAGAGAACAGCGGCTGTGTCGAGGCCGTCGACGCCGTGTCCTCCGGCCTGGCCGCATGCCGAACATACTTTACTTTCTCCACTCGCCCCGACGGTTTGAGTCCCTGCCTTTCTGCCATCTCGCGTAGAAACCTCCCTAGGTACAATGCTTCTCTTTCCACCAGCCGGCCTCCCTGTGCTTCCCGAATGCTGTCCTCCAGCTCCCGGTCGGATCTCGCCTCGTGGTAACCCCTGAACGATCCCTCCCGGTTCATTGTTCCTTTTAAATACCCGGGGTACCTCGGGTGTCGTGATTCGTATATCACTGATTTCTTATGAACTGTCATCATAGTAAATTGTGCGTCGCTACAAGGTGGTTCTAGTCCCGTGGTCCGTCTGACTCCTGTCGAGGTCTCAGGCTGCGATGGTCCCAGCTCTCCCGTGCTACTAGACTCAGCGATAATCAAAGACCGATCGCTTCGGGCCGACATACTCCTGCCTGACTCCGACTGGTCCGAACTCGTTCCCTCCTCCAATTCTCTCGGGACTTTCTTGACCTTTTTCCACTTCTTCTTTCGCGACGGCTCCTCCGCCGGGCATCCCTGCGTCGGGGGCCTCTTGAAAGCGAGCGGCTCCTCTTCTTCTTTGACTTTCGGTCGTTGGTCGTCGGATGAACTCACTAATTCCACCACCTCAGCCCCCGGTGGTATTCCTGAGCAACCCGGCTTCGGGGTGGGTGTGGATGTCCGTCCTTTTCCTCTGCCTGGGAGTCCTCGTCCTCTCGGTTCCCGTGGTTCTCCCTGGGCGTTTAACTTCTTAATTCGGCTTTGTACTAACCCTGATATTTGGTCTGGTGTCAGGAGTGGCTTCGGGTTGACCACGGCCCGGCTCGCGCTTCGCGGCGACTCGGTGTCTTCCTTCCGTACTCCTTTCGCGGCCCTCCGAGGGGAACGACGCGTGGGTGTCGATCGTTCCGCCACCTCGGCCAGGGGTCCCTTCCCTGCTGCTTTGGCTGCTTGGGCTCCCTCGCCGGCCTCGTCGGCCTCTGATCCTTCTTCGGTTGCTACCTGCTCCAGCTGCTCGGCGTCGCTGTCCTCGGATCCTCTCGACGCCCTCGGGTAGTAAGGTATGCGGATATGCCGTCGCGGCCTCTCCGGTGCCTCCTTATCCACCGCCCTCTCAGGGGGTTGAAACCCCTCCGGATGGCGCACCGCGTAGTCCCGTTCCATGTTGGCTACCCGGGCCGCCGTTTCATCCCCAGTAGCGAAACTGGTGTACGGCGGTCGTCCTTTCGGGTCCAAGGCGAACGCCGCAGCATACTCCAGCCTCAGAAGGGGGTCTTGCTTCGGCATCCCCCTCTGCAGGTTCCCTTCGTGTGAGTCCGTCATGTGCTTCCTCCAGTCCTGGTGTGTCGAATAGGCTCGACTCGAACACACCGGGCACATGTAGTACTGCTTCCGTAATCCATCGTGCTGGCCTTTAATATGCTTGACCAAGTGCTTAAACTCCTTTCCGTGACAATGTCCTTCCCAGCACTGTCCGCTCATCGTGTCTGTTTTCCGGGCTTTCGGGGCTCGTTCCAATCCTGAAGCTCGTCCCGTCAGCCGTTTCCGTTTTTGTCTCGTGGTGATGCTGCTCGTCTCGCTTCTCTGCTTTTCCTCTTATTTTCTTCTCCTTAGCTCAGTCTGCTCGTCTGCGATTCGATGAATCCTGATCGGCTGACCAGAATGACCTGCTCCGGCGAGCGCTCTGCCTTTTATAGCCGCCGCAGGCGGAAGTGGGCGTGGCCTGCACTAGCGACCCCTAGCGTCAGACTCACCATCCACTTCTACGGTGGCGCCCCCTACTATTTTCCGGTCCCCGGGGCCCGCCGCTGGTCACCGCCTCGCCTGCTTTTTACCTCGCGGCCCTTCGCCCGTCCACGCGTTTTTCCTAGGCCTTTTATTGCCCCACCGGACGTCCTCGGTCCTTTCATCCCTCGTCGCCTTCTCTTGCCTTTTTCATCTTGGCCCTCACAGTGCTTCCGCACACTTCCCGGAGAACACAGGGGCTCGGCGTTATCATCTCCTCGCCGCCGCCCCGTTCTCTTTGTCCTCTTTTACTCCTTTTACGACCTACTTTAAAGCCCGTCCTCGTTTCAGGCCTCGCCTTTTACAGCCGTCCGTTCGTTCCTCCGGCGTTCCCGAGAGTGCCGCATCTACTCTCCTCCGGTCTCCTGGACGCTGTAAAGCGGTATTACCAAGTCGGCATTACTTCAGAAGTCTTCACCAGCTTGCCACCGGGTCTGTCTTCTGTTGTAATCCAACCATCTTTTCCACGCTGTGGTTCCTCCGAACTGACCGGAAAGCGGCTCCGTGGGACTACTTTAGACATTCGGGCCGTCGTGGCTCCCGAACGCCGTTTTTCGTTCCAACCCCGCATTTCCCACCTATATTACATCCGCAAGAGAACCAATCTTCAGCTAGGTAGCAAATCTCTACAGCCTAACGACCTGCACTCCTACTGTAGTGGTCAACGCACCGCCCCGACTCAATGGCCCCAGGTTGATCAGTCCTTTTTGGCCAAAGCCTTTTTGTGTAGCGCCGATTTGGTCGTTCCCTTGGTCCTCTTCCACCTGCGGAATCGAGACACGAAAACGACTTCATCACAAAAAGGGGTGCCCCGTTTCCTTACGTGCCCTAGCGCGCCCCACCCCAAGCATTTACTGTGCAGCCTCGTATCCTTGCTGGTCAGCTACCATCCAGGCTGGCGCAGCGTGTCCTCGGTAGGGTTCCAGGCGGTCCACATGGACCACCCCCCCCGGTTTCCCTCGTTTCTTCCGTACTACCACCCGTCCTCGGTCAAGCACCTTGACGATCAGTGCAGGGCCCATCCATGGAAATCGCAACTTCGTTCCTTTGTCCCTATCCACTACCGTATCGTGCACCCAGACCAGTTCTCCGGCGTGGTATTCCCGCCGAGTCACCTTCCCATCGTACTCGTGTTTCTGATGGATGGCGGCTCGTTTCAGCCCCGTCCGGGCCTCCCGATAGGCCGCGACTAGCCCTTCCTCCAGGCTTTCCACATAGTCGCCTACCCGTCGGGGTTCCTCCTCTGGTCCTAGAGGTCTCCCATAAATCGCCTGTCGCGGCATCATGGTCTGTCGGCCCAGCATCATCATATTCGGTGTCACTCCCGTGCTGGCTTGCGGCGTTGCTCTATAACTCATCATCACGAGCGGGACCATCTCGTCCCATTCCCGACCCGTCGCTCGGCAGCTGGCTTTCAAACAACACCCCAAAGTACGGAAACTTCGTTCTATGTACCCGTCACTCCTGGGGTGGTACGGCGTCGTTCTTGTTTTGTGTATCCCGAATAGTGCACAGACCTGAGCCACCACCTCGGATTCGAAATTCGTGCCTTGATCCGAGTGTAGTTCCCGAAACGCGCCGTACCGTGCTACTACTTCTTCAACCAGTTTGTTCGCCACTGTCGTTGCCTTTTGATCCGGGATCGGGAAACACTCCAACCATTTGGTGAAATAGCATCCCACCATCAGGCAATACTTATTTCCTCGTTTGGTGACTGGGTACGGGCCCGAAACATCCATGGCCAGCCGTTTCATCGGCTCCCCCACTATGTACTGATGTAGCGGCTCCCGTCTTCCTCTTCCCTTTTTCAGCAACGCGCAATCACATTCTCGACATTCCTTCCGCACGTCTTCCCGGAGTCCCGGCCAGTAAAACCCTTGTTCCAACAGGGCCGTCGTCCTGGCGACTCCTAAATGCGCTCCTGCCGCGCCTCCATGGTATTCCCTTACCAACTTGGCCCGTTCCCCTCGGGGAACGACCAACTGGTTCCTCCAACCATGCCCTTCTAGTTCCCAGTACTTCCGATGCAGCACGCCATCCCTGAGGCTTAATCGTTCCCATTGCCTCCATAGGATCTTTGTTTCCCGGGATTCCGGAGATATGGCCTCCCAACCTGGCCGGTCCGCATCTTTTTCCATCCGTGCGACAATCGGCCCTATATCTCGATCCCTCCTCTGCGCTGCTCTCATCTCCTGCGGGGACCATCCGGGCTCGTACCCCCGGGCCCGCGTCACTACTCTCACTTTTTCGGTATTCTCGTGCTCCTCTCCACATTGTTTGCACGGATACCGGGACAACGCGTCAGCGTTCCCATGCTTCCTGCCCGGTCGGTGTTGGAACGACACATCATGCGAGTCGATAATCTCAATCCACCGAGCAGCCTGCCCCATCGGTTCCTTACTTCTCTGCAGCCAACTGACCGCACTGTTATCCGTCCGGACTATCACGCGTTGACCATAGATGTAGCACCGAAAATGCTTCAAAGCTCGCACCACCGCCAACAGTTCTTTCCGCGTGGTGCAATACTTTCGTTCGTTTGACTCCAGGGTTTTGCTCGTGTAAGCTATCACCCGTTCCTCCCCTCTCTGCTCCTGTGATAGCACGGCTCCCGTTCCCACGTCACTGGCGTCTGTGTCAAGCCACCATTGTCCATCTTCCTCCGGGAATCCCAACACCGGGGCCTCCGTTAGCGCCTTCTTCATCGCATCAAATGCCTCTTGTCGTCTCGCGCTCCACACGAATGGTTCCTCCTTCGTTGCCAATTCATACAAGGGGGCAGCCAACTCCGTGAAGCCGTTTATATGCCTTCTGTAGTACGAACATAATCCCACGAAGGCTCGTACCTCGTGGAGATCCCGCGGGACCGGCCACTCGGTTACTTGCCGACACTTTTCGGGGTCGGGTTCGATCCCGTTGAATGAGACAACGTGCCCCAAGAACGGAATCTTCTTCTGGAACAGCTTACATTTTCGCGCCTTTAACTTCAGTCCTGCAGCGTTCAATCGGTCCAGAACCCGTACCAATCTTTCCAGAGTCACTTTGAACGTTGGTCCAAAGACCAGTATGTCATCCAAGTATACCAGACACTCCTCCCACACGATTCCTCTGAGGATTCTTTCCATCAGTCTCTCGAAGGTGGCTGGGGCGTTCACTAGCCCGAATGGCATCACTTTAAACTCATACAATCCTCCTTGAGTCACGAAGGCCGTCTTTTCTTGGTCCTCCGGTGCCATCTCCACCTGCCAATATCCGCTTGTGAGATCCAGACTGCAGAAGAATAGGCTTCCTCCCAAAGTGTTGAGGCTGTCCTCTATCCGCGGGAGCGGATAGGCGTCCACTTTCGTAGCCTGGTTCAGTTTTCGGTAGTCAATACAGAACCTCGTTCCTCCGTCCTTCTTTTTGACTAGAACGGTCGGGCTACTCCACGCACTCCCGCTCTCCTGGATAATCCCTAAATTTAACATATCCTCCACCAGTGCTCGTTCTTCCTCTCTCCTGGTGGCCGGATACCGTCTGACCCTCTGCTTGATCGGCATCTGATCCCCCGTTTTAATTCGATGTTGTACTAAATCTGTCCGTCCTAACTCATGTTTCGAGGTCGCAAACATTTGTTCCCGGGCCATGATGGCTTTCTCCAGCTCTTCGCCCTCCTTCGTGGTCAGGTCTTTCTTAGCCTCCCCTATCATTTCAACGAGCGCTCCTGGGGGTTCCTTTGCTTCACTTCCTATTCCTCGTACCTCTTGTACGAAGGTGGCTTCTCCGAGTACCCCGCCGGTTTCCAATTTCGCGCTCTCGGTCCCTCGGTTGGCCACCCAAACTTCATTTTCTTCTCCCAATGTCACCGTTCCTGGGATCACCTCCAGTCCCATAGGTAATCCAGCGCCGGTGATGACAGCCAGCTGTCCACCCTGTCTTATGTCCATTCTCGCTACTACTGTTACTCGGGTCACTTGGAGTGGGGGTATTTCCGTCGTTTTCTCGATTCGCACAACCTGTCCTCCGACGGTAACTGCCCGAATCCCATCCGTTCTCTGTTCTACTCCCGGGATTCGTTCCCCCTCTCCCTCCCCCTCGGCGGGCAGGAAGATGGCACTCGCGTGGGGCTTAACTGTCAGCCGGTATTTCACCGCGAAGTCGTTTCCCAGGATCCCTTCATCTCTACCGATGTCTGCCACCATGAACGTCCACTTCAACACGCGTGTTCCCAATTTTACTGGCAAGTTCGTGCATCCGTAGCACCGCAACGGACTACCATCCACCGAGCAGAGACGTCCTTCATATCCATCCAGTTCTTCCCTTTTTCGTCCCCACTCTCTCCAGAGGCGTTCCGACAGCAGACTGATCATAGATCCGGTATCAACCAAAAAACGGACGACACTCTCTCCCACCGTCCCGGCCACATAAAGTCCACATTCTCCCATGCCTACTACTTCTCTCGCCGCGCCCGAAGGGGGCCCCGCGCTTACTGCGACGGCGACTGTCCGTTTCCCTGACGCTGAGAACACTCTCTTGCGAAATGGCCCTTCTGGTGACATTGATGACACTCTAAATCTTCTTTTCGCTTCTTAAACGCCTCCCTCCGGGCCGTTGCTTGTCTTCTAGCTTCCCGTTCTTCTGCCAATTCTTTCATCATCTCCTCCAACTTACCGTTCAAGGCCATGATCTGTGTATTGGCGTCCTCCTCGGGCTTCACTGCCCGCAGGAGGCGGCGTGAGTATCGTTCCTGTATTTCTACCACCTCTACCGCCTCCTCTAGTGTCTTGCATCCTTTCTCTGCACACTTCAGCTGAAGGTCTTCCCCAACTGCAGCCTGGAACGCATGTAATGCTGCTTTTTCCTGGCTAGCGTAGTCGTTGGAGAAGTAGGCTCTCGATGCCAGTCGCCGGGCATTATCAGCCAACTCCTTCGCTGTCTGGTTCTTTACACGTTTCAAGCCCGCCAACTCTTGCAGAGCATTACACGTGTCCTTCTCCTGACCGAACCTCCGGCGCAACGCATCCACCCTCGCTGAGTAACGGAGTCGTTCCCTGTCCGGGAGTCCGACAAAGTACATTCGTGCCGTTCCCGTCAGCGAGAGAAAAAGCATCGCCGCTTTTTCCTCGGCCGTCCAGCGTCCCAATGTTGCGTACTCCTCAAACTGGTTGATCCATCCCTCGAAATCCGGTTTACCGTCATACTTCTCTGGTCGTAAACTGAACTTCTTCAAACTCGCTCCTTCCTGACCGGTTTGTTGTTGTTGAGCCCGCACATTCTGCTCATCCGTCGGGGTGGACGTTCCCATAAAATTAAACTGCCTACCCATGATGGTCGTGTCCTCCCCTTTGGTCTCGGTTTTCGCACCTCCTTTCTCCTCCCCACCTTCCTTGAAGGCGACGTCAGAATCCATCTGCTCGAAGACTGCCGCAGTCGCCATGAGTATCCAATACCGATGAAACACCCAAGATCCACAAGTCCGTATGTGCCTATTTCAGCACCACCGCTGCCACCAGTGTGACGTTCTCTGGTAAGTCGGGGTTGCCGATTCTTACAACAGAGGAACGTGGGGGTTGTTCGGGTCTCGGGGCGGACGGGGAATCCGGGCCAAGAACCGAGATGTGTTTCTAGAGTCGTGCCTCGCGCACGAGGGGGGGCTGAGCGAATCGATCGGGAATCGGCACTCGATGTCGACGGAGGACTGCGGGGGAGGGAAATTATGGTAGGGGTACGGGTCGGCCGGGGGGCGGTCCACCCCTGAGTTCCGGTCCGCGGGGGCGACGGGCCGACGGTCGCCTATTGTTTGGTAGCGTGGGGCCGAGCATGCCGCGCCCTCGTCCCCGCGGACTTCGCTCCCTCGTTCCGCTCCCCATGTCTTCGTACCATACTACGCCTCGGTTTCCGGTACTACTTCGGGCCTTCGTGCCCTACTCCGTTCCCTCGTTCCTCGTTCTTCGGGCCATCGGGCCCCTTACTCTATGTTTCTACTACCTATCTCGAACTTCGACTGTTTTGTCCTAACTTCGGCTTAATTACTCTGTTCGGCTCATCTTTAGCGGTTGTTTCAGGAAAGAGGACACGTCTGGACACCAGGAGAACTGTTAAAGAACTCTGTTTATTCGGGCCTCACCGCCCCTTTATATACTAGAGAGGTCAGCCCTGATTGGCTGCCTTCGGTCACGTGACCTACAACTGACGTCACTTCCGGTTTATATATTCCGTTTCCGGTTTACATTTCACTTCCGGTTTACATATTTCCGGGTTTCGTTCCATTACGTTTTCGTTATTCGTTCTTTACATATTCGTTATTCGTTCTTTACATATTCGTTATTCGTTCTTTACATATTCGTTCTTTACATCTATTTCGTTCTTCGTTCTTTACATATTCGTTCTTTACATCTATTTCTATTATTACCTTATTTCTATTATTTTAACCTCTATGTATTTTGGCTGAATAGCCGTTCATCACAATAAAGTCCAACAACGTGTGGAATCAGCATATCAGGAACATGGGGAAATATATTGTGTCGAAACTTGTGAACATTTTAGGGAGTGTGTCGAGCAGCGTGCACGACACGACATTGAGCGGGTGAGGGACAGAACCAACAAGACAAGGTGTACAAGGCACGTGGCCTGTATGCCCGGTGGTAACCATATTGTGCACCCGAACGAGATCCAAGAACTAATAAAGGATCAGGAAGTGAACCTTTCCCCCAAGACCAGGGAGGCCTTGGAACAGGCCGCCAGACAGTATGTCGACGGACAGTGTGACACAGGGAGCAGCAAGATCGTGATGACGTCACAAAAGGGGGCGTCACAACGACACGTTCTGGATGACCAGGCCTGCACCCAGGTCAACATTCAAGGAAAAGAATACAAAGCACTGATCGACAGTGGGGCTGACGAATGCTGCATATCGGCGACTGTCCTGTCAGATATAGATTTAGTGTCAATTGGGGCAGAGACGGGTCAATCTAATGTAGTTTGTATAATGGCAGGCGGGTCAAGGGTAAAAGCACAGGGATGGGCCAAATTACCCATCAAATTAGATGATGTATTTCATGATGTAGTTTTTCATATACTTGAGGGTCTATCAAGTGAAGTTATATTTGGAAGGTCATTTCTGAGGGAATTCTCAATATGTCTTGATTTTGCAGCTAAAGAATGGCTAAAGGAAGAAATAACAATACAAGGTAAGTCTCAAGCCCTAATAGCCTTAGCAGTTCCAATGGATGAAATAATATGGAATAATCAGGTAAGGAGATTTGGGTCACCCCCCTCATTGTGGGGTCAAGGATACAGATCCATTAAGGTTGGCATTGGTTAGGGTCAATGAGAATACCATACTGGTAAGTATCCTCAATTTGAGAACTATGCCGGTCATTTTGACAATGGTGGAACACATACCAGTAAGAATCTTTAATTTGAGAAATATGCCGGTTATTTTGACAATGGTGGGTACATAGATAAATGTCATTGAACCATATCTTACAGAAATTATGTAAAAGTGGGATCCAGTGGAAGGATCCTCTTTTGGGAAAAAGGGGGAGGCACAGGCCATAAGGCCTAATAAAAAAAAAAAGGAGAAGACCCCATAAAGAATATAAATATAAAAACAAAACAAAACCCAGAAACAAAATTTCGACCATGTCTCTCGACAGGCAGAGAAAGAGGTGAAAAATATGACAACGGAAGAGGGTGAGTCAGAGAAGAGTGGGATGCACCATCAGAGTTTAATCTTGGCTGCCATTATTGGCTAAAAAGTTGAATATAGACAAACTTTTTCAGTTTATGTGTGACAGGCAGGCAGGTTAACCAGAAAACCTTCGTAAATGGCTGTTATGAGAAAATTTAGTGCAAGGTTATATTTCAAGATAGTTCAATTAATTGATTAATGACTTCTTGGGAGATAAGGCCAAAAACCTATACACTCAAAACGACGTTGAGTTAAGGGATATCCAAAATTTAAGGTCTAGGAGAAAATGAGATAAGAACTTAATGTCCTCGTGTAGTGTTGACATATACCCAAAATCAATACAGAATGGGTGTATAAGTAATGTAGAGTATTTAGGTATTCAGGTAGCTGTAGAATATTGAAGTATTTACGGGTATCGTAAGTTGAGTGTGGTAAACTATAAGTGTTATTCTCATATACAATGGCATTACTCTTATGGCCTAGGTAAGTGAGAAAATATTCCCCACAATGGCCAATGTGTAAGAGTGACTCAGGTACATAATAGAGGGAAAGGCTGGAGAAAATTTAATAGCCCATTAGTGGCCATAAGTACGGTGAGGGTAGCACGTGAAAATCATCAGGTATACTGACAGACCAGGGTTTCTCACCTTATGCAAGAAGTTCAGAAAGAGCAGGTGGCACTAATGATCAATGGTTCTCATGGGGAGTGACTACAGGTGACTCCCCACCACAATGCCAGATCCACATAATGGGATCCAAATTCAGTAGTTGAGTAAGATGATGTGCACAGTGGTTGTGTAATAGGACCCAATTAACATGAAAGGAAAATGCCTCTTATGACAACAACACGCAATAGATAATGGAAGTGAACATAGGTGAATCCCCACCACGATGACAGATCCATAAGTAGGAAATCTAAGCTTCGTGCCTGGGCGTGATGACTGCATTATGGTGGGAACCAATTAACACAGGAAAGGCTAGCTCTATAAGGTAACACCAGGCAATAATTAATACCACACCCATAACATAATGCTTCTAAGAGGTAAATTACATGGAATTAATGGACTTGGACATTATAAACGTAGTGGGTGGCAGGCCAAATGGCCAGGCAATAAGAGCCCATAGTGTATGGCGTAACAGGGGACACGAAACAGGGGACGCGTGGGATAGGCAGTCGTAAACAAGGCCAGGGAAATCAGATTCAAATGAACAATATATATATATATTAAACAAAAGTAATATAGGACCTGTGGCTGTGCAATGTTTGTCAAAGTAGGTAGTAACGATGACTAAAGGACAAAGTAGGGGAGATGAAAAGAATTAAAAGGTAAAGCCATGTAGAGGTAAAGCCCGATGTAGAGGTAAAGCCCGATGTAGAGGTAAAGCCCATTGTAGAGGTAAAGCCCGATGTAGAGGTAAAGCCCGATGTAGAGGTAAAGCCCGATGTAGAGGTAAAGCCCATTGTAGAGGTAAAGCCCGATGTAGAGGTAAAGCCCGATGTAGAGGTAAAGCCTGATGTAGAGGTAAAGCCTGACGTAGTAGTATATTACGGCCTGTTGAGGCCAGTAGCCTGTTAAGGCTAGGGAACCCCCTCCCCCACCCCCAGCAGAGAGAGCACACAGGTAAGCAGCCAAGGTAATTAGTATCAGGTGAGATAAGGCCTCAGAGTTTATGCCATGCAGGAGCCGTCCCAGTGGAGATTACATAACAATGCCCCGTATCTGTAGGTTGACACGAAGGCCAATTCAGTTGAGCAAATGCATTAAGGTTACATCAGAATGACACGCATCTTTGGACCAAGCCAACCATCAATACAGAAGGATCAAGTTAATTGAGGTTGCTTTAATGGGTTGCACCTGAGGGAGGGAACAGAAGCATAAAGAGTATATATGTATATGAATGGCAATGAATGATAACGCAGCAGCAGACATTTGATCAAAAGAAAACTTATACACAGTTTGTGACTAGGAATATTTACTAATGATTTTGAAACTCTGACAGAAATAGTTTATAGTTGGAAATGTTATGTGTTGTACCATAGTGACTAGCCCTTAGATACATTGAGTTAATGTAGTAAATTGTAAATGGAATAATTTGTATAAATGCCTCATGATAACTAGATATGTGACAATTAATACCCCTATAATTGCATTGCAGCATATATAAAAATGTATTAAGTGGGCTGTACTGAGCATGACTGAAAGTTACACAGGTAAATTAATAACTCACAAGGTAAGTAACACAGCCGACGTGATGTGTCAATTTTACATCACATGAGATGCTGTCAGGATTGAGTCCCAATTTGACCTACTCAGAATTACAATTGACTAATGGCCAGATAGACGCTTGGACAACAGTTACTTAACAGGTCATATTGGTTAAGCAGCAACTAAAGGTAAGTTGGTACAAAACAGTAAACTACCTAAACGATGAAAAATGTAATTGGGACAAAAAAAGGAAGTGGCCTTTTCAAGACTTAAATTGATTGACTCAGAAGTTTGAACAGAATCTTTGCAATAAGATGACAAGAAAGATTGGGATTATCCTTAACATTTCCAAATTACTTGAGACTGTGCATACCCATGACCCTAGCCTAAAGGGGGGGTTATTTTAAAATGTTTTAGTATTATGTCTTACACTGCTTTATCACAACCTTTCTGACAGGACTCTAATGGTATCATGACAAGGTGGTATAACATAGCATGGAGAGGGGCATGGAAATCAACCTCTTGGCGCAGGTCGACAACTAAAGGCCAGCAGGGGCGAACACTACTATCCAAATATCCTGGACATTGCCACCGGAACTTCAAGATTGGAGGGACATCAAGTAAAGCAGCAACAATCATTTCGCCGAAGCAGACCATATGCATTGAAAAAATTCCTGTATAATTCACAGAAAGTGTGGCTAGATATGTATCATAATATAGATATTTGTGTGATTGGTACCTTGATATATGCTTTATTGTTTTCCCTGTTGTATATTGATATGGATCTTGTGTAATTAACAACTCACTAAGTTGAAACTGTATACTCATGTCTCTGTATAAGATTGTGTTTAGATTATATCATTACACTTGAAGTTATATTTGGATTAAATTGTCACATGTTAGATCAAGTTGGGTTAGTATTGTTATAGCGTAGCAGACATTGATATTATCAGTGAATTATTGTATGATTCCTTAGTATTGTAATAAAATAATAAAAAAATATATAGTTTGATGGTGAGTGGAGACACCATCTTTTCCACTCGTGGGGGGCATATGTTGGGAAGTATGTCTTTGGGATACGTCTGGGATATCAAGTTCACTCACATGAAACAATAATTCATTGGTTTGGCCTTATTGGAAACATGAAACAGTGGAGTAGCCACACCCAAGCAGATGATATAACCATCACTGCCATAGTAATATAATTAGAAACAGGGATCCTGTTGGGCTTGGCCTTGATGACTGACCAGTAGGAAAATAAAGGCTCAGTGACGTAGGGACAGGTGCTGGCTGCTGGAGCTTGGAATATAATACCAGGCAGTGAAGGCAGGGGACACAGACACAGATACACACAGAGACAGAGAGAGAGAGATCGGGGGACTGTGGAACTGGTGTTGGTCAGGGCTGGTAGTGCTGTGTGCACCCAGCCTATAGGATCAGGCTATGTGTCTCCAGGCTATATCAGAAATGGTTGGTTGGTCATCACTGCAAGGCTATCACTAGGCTTTCCTATTAAGGAGGTAGGTAGGGAGATGCACACCATTGGTAATGGAGACTCTCTTTTCCCTTTCATACATTTAGGCATATTTAGGACAGAAAATTGGTATTATCATAATATGACAAATATAGGCATGTGAGGGGGCTTGGTGGGTTGGAGAAACCACAGTATTCATAACTATGTGCATAATGAAAGTGTTTATATAATATGAATGCATGTGTGTATATTGAAGAACATTATGTGTGTGTTCAAAGTAACCATTAATGTAATATCTACCACGGATAAAAGGTCTTCTACTGGCCTTCCCAACCTCTCTAAATAAATATGAATCAACCGTTTTAAATATTTGTGTTACTTTAATCGAAGTGCATTAAGAGATAATTATTAAGGCTAAATAAGAGGGACTGTCGCTATGACCCTCAGCCAATACGACCAATAAGTAATACATAGCCAAGCGAGTAGCTTCCCATATAATTATAAGTAGGAACAGGGTGATCCTTTAAGAGAGGTTCAACACCACGTGTGTCCTTACATAAGTGGTATGTGTAACCTTAAGTTAGTGGTGACCCCTGTGTATCCTAACACTTATAATCAGCCGATTAGTGCATAGATTTACACCAGACGGTGAGGGGCTTTCTGAGTCCAGATAACACTGCATTGCTCCAAGTTGATAACTTGAGTAATACGATTACAAGTTTGCTTTGCCTGTTGCAAATATAGAATCACACTTCGCCCAGGGGCTGAACTGGTCGCCTGTACTGTGCGCATAAAAAAGGTGTTAGAAACAGATGGGAAACTTAAGCTCCATACCCACAAGGCGATACTAACTTTGTTTACACTTTGTTCGCCGACCGATCAGGGCTTTGTATGATTGTATGAAATAATCTACTGATTTATTTTGTTTGCGACGCTTCACATCAAATCAAGATTGTATACTTCAATATTGTATACTAGTGAGCGATCATTCCGACGCATGATTAGCGAAATCGCCGTTGCCCTTGTGGGCACTGGACATTATAGATTCAGTTGATATCGTGCAAGATTGAATCATGGCAGACGGTAAAGCCGCGTACCCACTGGGCCAAATTAACCAAGTCAGCTGACTGATCAGTGCTAAAATTGACCGATTCTACCAGAAAAATGAGTCGATTTTAGCACCAAGTCCTATAAAACATGTACATTTCAATATTGTATACTGACTGGTGATCTGAGTCTATGCAAAAAATCAGTAGACTCCTTTGGTGGTAATTGGCTGATTTGTGTGCCCATTCAGTGTAGTTTTTATGGGGTTCAACCTCAATACAGACACTATATATACACACTACAACTATTAAGTACACAACGTCATAAGATATTACAGTGGTGTAGTCAGCAGTTTTTAAGATTTGTTCCGCTGGTGAAGTGTTATACCATATCATTATACATTTTTTTAAAATAATTTGGCAACCTACACATGCCTGCTAGGCCTGTTACTCACAAGACGCACCGACCCGCAGGGATTTTCCCAAGTTCCTGGTACAATAAAATAGTGCAAGGACCTATCCTGAGATCTAAGATAGGGAAGGAGGGGACATACTATCCTATATTATATTGGGAATAATTGATATTTAGATGAAATGGTCGCAGATTCCTTGAGAAAGATCGGTCTGGGGCATACAAACAATGCTACGCTTTTAAGGCGGTACCCAATAAACGGTTCAATTGATAGTCTGATTGAATATTTTTTGTTCAAAAGACCAGACATCAACAAAACTGACCAGAAATTGTCTCTCTATGGAGCAATGCAACAGGTAATCCAATTTATCTATCAAAAAATTGTCAATCACTTGTTAAATGTCAGAGAATATGAGATATTAGTAGCTAGCAATTTCAAACTCAATCTGACTTTCAGGCGCATTACTCGATGCCCCCCCCCCCCCGACTGACCACAGCTCAAACCAACAGGTGAGTTGAGTCTCGTAGTGTATCCCGTCCTAAATAAAGTCTGTGTATTCCACACACAGATTTTTATGCGAGTGATTTTGAATTTGTTTGATTTCATCAAAGAACCGACATCCTATATACCATTGAAATAGAATAATAAAACCTCTCTAGTGACATAAAATGGCTATATTCAACTTTAATTTCCACTGCTTATTTCGAAAATTGACAGCAAAGTTAGCATGTGGAATATAGGCTGCAACCGTCCATGTACCCCCACAGCCTGACTTTGACAACAACTGGGATGACGTGATCCACGGCCACAGCAATCAACCAGAGTCAGCCAACCGCGACACCCCACCCCCACCCCCATCCCCAATCCCCGGAGCACGACGCAGAATATCTCGAAGACAGGGGTAAAAGATAGGCCGCTAACCAACCAATGTTATGACAGTAAACCGCGGGGACCAGCAGTGTCCCCTTCGTGGTGTGTTTGTCCCCATTCACGGCCACCTGGTTACAGGTGTGTGGGTAGCATAGGGAGCTGATGAAGCCCCATACCCACTAGGCGATTAGGGCCTCGTCTCACGTCAGTATGGTGTATTAAAATATATATGTTTGATATGAATCGTCGGGCGAATCATCAGGCAATTCTCCCAGCGACTCAGATCAAACATGTATATTTCAATATAGCATACTGACGGGCGACGAGGCCCAATCGCCTAGTGGGTATGGGGCTTAAGACAGGGACTAGCGAAATTTTATGACTTCACGCTGTCTTCAAGAACAACTAAAGCCCCATACCCACTAGGCGATTTGGGCCTCGTTGCCCGTCAGTATGCTATATTGAAATATACATGTTTGATCTGAGTTGCTGGGAGAATTGCCTGACGATTCACCCGGCAATACAGATCAAACATGTATACTTTAATACATCATACTGACCGGCGACGAGGCCAAGTCGCCTAGTGGGTATGGGGCTTTCAAGTAAATCCCCACTCACCTTGTGGCTTTAAGTCTGTAACATGGTGATCCCTATATACTAT
Organism: Lepidonotus clava; assembly: GCA_936440205.1. Taxonomy (NCBI): domain Eukaryota; kingdom Metazoa; phylum Annelida; class Polychaeta; order Phyllodocida; family Polynoidae; genus Lepidonotus; species Lepidonotus clava. Next base: position 29,238,582 of record OW387149.1, on the reverse strand, counting down.
GTGGTTGTGTACATGTGCTGTGTCCCTCTATGTATCCAGCACGTGGAGGTGTATGGCCATGCTGTAGGCTGGTGGCCGTGGTGGTGGTGGTTGTACTGGAGGACTGTGGCCCACTCTGGAGGCCTGTACCTTGTGATATACACCTATGGGGGAGGTGTACAGCCTTCCCTCTGACCCCGTTTAGCGGGGACCCAGGGGCGGGGCCCTAGAGGGGGGACCCACTTAGAGATGCAGCCTTGAAGTACTTTAAAGTTTTGGTGGGTAGTACTTTCTAATTGTGAATGTTTTTAGGGGAGTAATGAAGATAGGTATGACAGCCTCATGTAGGTTTTGGTCTACACAAAGTCTAACAACCATAGATTTCTGATCTATCACAAGGAATTATAGCCTAGGCCTAATATTCCAAACACTTGAATGTTGATTTGGGCTAATCCTTAGATAAGAGCACAAGCATGACAAGAGAAACTATAGAAAATATACAATGTTTGCTATGAATCTATCTGGAATGAATACTTTTTCATCCTAACGGATACCCCTATAAAAAAGCAAGTATTCCTTCATGTCATACCACAAATATTGCAGGTATTAATGATAATAATGTAGTATTATGCTTAAGTTTTCTACATAGCTCCCAGCATTCATTTTGATTAAGGCTAGTCTGCAGGTGAAATACTATAAATCAGCGTTATGACGAATTACCCAATTCGCATTTGACATAAAAACCATTCTGCATGTCGAATTAAAAAAGTACTAAACAGAAACACAACGATAAACCTATACCAAATTCATAAAATGATGATTGCGACGTGCTGATTCCAGGGGTGCGAAGCCATGGCAAACAGAACAGAACAACCGGGATGTATGCACAAGGGGCAGGTGACGCAGGGACACCACTTCTGTACTTCTCAAACTATCCCCCAGTCAACAAAAACCCCGTTTGTAACAGAATAGACAAGCCCAAAACGGTAGGTCCATAATGCGATTCTCCTAAAATATATATATATATAATTTTATAATATAGGTTTAAACTATTTTGTCGGTGGCAAAATCAATGGCCCGTCGCATAATGGAGTCATTGCAACAGTGAGATTTTAAATGACACTTAGATTCGCGTACATCGCAACAGTGATATGATTATATATCCTTTGACGTTTAAAAGTGACATTCATTGCGTCAGCAGCAAAAGCCATAATGAAATCTGAAAAGGTCAGCTATTTTGATTTGATATTAAATGAAATATCTACATTCAATAAACAAAAGTGAAAAATGTTTTTTTTTTATTCCTCACATTCTTAACAGGCATAGAATACACATTTTAATATGACCTGTTTGAGTAGATAGGGTTATCAAAAGGCTAGCAATATCTAGACTTTTCCCTGTATCCTGCCATTTCCTAAACCCAGCCCTTCCCCCCTCCAGTCTAGAGCCCCGCTGATTGGTCGAGGCCCTCAGGCGTGCAGTGACGTCATCACAACAGGAACGCTGAGGGCACTGGCGGAAGAAACAAGACGTCACCCCGGCTACCAAAAATCCCTAGGTGTTCATAAATCAGTCTTTTTCTTTAGTGCAAATGTCATTTCTTATGTTGTTTACAATTTCTCTTTAATACACACCCACACATGGCCATAAGGAGGGACATATACAGATACACACAGGGACCAGCATAAGACCCTTACATAACCTACAAAGGGATCGGAGCAACGCAGGGACCCACACAAAGTTGTTCAAAACTATAGAGATACATAAGGGGTTATGTATGTCTATATTTAACCCTTTCACGAAATTTTGTGAAAATGAAATTTCACGAAAAAGACATTCACAATATGTATTTTCACATAGGATATTATTTCATGTATGTTCTAGGATGATTGAAACGATTTGAGAGTGGAAAAATTGCGGGGAAAAAAATCAATTGAAAAATCACAAAATTTAATGAAAATATATATTTCACGATCACAACATTGTATCGTGGGATATGAAATTTTATGTTTTTCGAATCGATTTGTTTCAAATCTACATGTTATACATATAACAGTATGAAAAATCCATTTATAAGTACTTTGTGCAATTGTTCACATTCACGAAATGTGAAAGATTTCTGCACAATGTGTTTGTATCGTGAACATAATGGCACCTCCACGAAATTTAGTGAGTCTTTTATGGATGCAAACCCTGGATCTGCCCCAATTGGACATATAGATTTTGGGAAGCAGACTTCATAATACAGAAATTAACTGTGTGCGGTATTGGTAATCAATTTGAAATACTCATTTTTCAGAATTTGAGAATATATCATATAATTTCATGTGTGAGTAATTTCATGTGTATGAATAGGCCCCTATAATTGGCAATCATCATTATTTAGAATTATTATAATTTTATTTTCATTTCATAGCCAGGGGGATCACATGGTAATCGCATGAAAGTGAAAACAAGCTCTTTACAGGGACCAAAATATAGACCGACAGAAATTGTCCCCAATAGGGACCTTTACAGGGATCTATAAATAGCCCTAAACATGGGGGGACGACCAAAAAAAGTTACGAAAAATCGCGTGCCACGAAAGGTGTAAAAACCAACGAAAGCAAAATTTCCTATCGTGGGATTTTAGAAACCAAAAATTTTCGTGGCTTTTTTTCCCATCTTTTTTTCAAAATTATACTATCTAAAATTGTCCCAATGTACTCCAAATACACATTGGAAAGTATTTTAGTTAAATATATATATTATAAATTACCTTAATATGACTTTTCACTGAATTTAAATGTCCATGAAATTTTCGTACATTTTTTCTGGGGGACGAATTTCTATCGTGGCCACGAAAAATGAAAAAAACAACTCCACGAAATTTCGTAGATTTTTCTTGGTCGCCCCCCATGGACCTACACAGTTATCTTATTCTACATGGGGAAATGTATATTTTTTTCATGCTTATTAATTTAGCAATAAGCAATGGTTTACATACTCTTTTTTTTAACAGTTTAAAGATATCTCTTCGAACAAAACATTTTAGTCATAACACGATAATCAAGTAACATTTTCCAGTTAATGCTTTTGATTTAAGGACTAGTGTCTCTTAGTGTAATACTTCAGATGGCACTACTGTTTCTATTGTTGATCTTGTCTGTTATTTCTATCCACTAGGCTCTTCATTGTTGGTCTCATTGAGGTAATTGTGGCGCCATCTGTAGTGTCATATGACTTTCTATCACAAAGTAAAGGAAATGATTAGTTTTGAATGGCTAAAATTGATAGATGGTAAATGTCAGAAATTAATAGAAATTCGCAGCGAACGCCCAATCATTCTGAGATATTTCATAAAAAGAATCTACGGTGCAGTGCCTTGGGAAAATGCATAGAAATCAGTGGCGGATCCATCATTTTGAAAAGGTGGGGGTGCGGTCATAGAGGGGGGGGGGGCACCTTTTTCCCGGAACGTTACATTAAAGAATTATAAATTTGGGTTTAAAAAGGATGGGAGAGTGTGCAATCCCTCGCACCCCCCCCCCCCCCCCCCACACACACACACATACACACACAAATCCGCCACTGGAAATATTTTGTGAGGTCCCAGAAAAAGGTAGAACTATAGTGAATTCCGAGAAAACTTTAGATACAATGATTCCCCTTTACAAGCTTCAAACGTTCACCTTCGTTATTGTCAACCCGTGATAGCACACTTTCATCCATCTATTCATATATTTTTTCAATTTGTGTGTATCCATTTACGTTCAATTTGATAACTATGTGTTTCCACTTAACAGTTCCGGTTGTGAAGGTCAAAGAGGTCCAACGATTTCCATATCTGTGGCCTTTTATGGCCGCCATTACAGCTCATTTGGTGGATACCCTCAGGGGATACTTAACTGGCATCTACTCACGGCTAATTATAAATAGATACAGTGTGCAAATAATCGGCGTGATGCTTGGTTAGTATTGAAAGTCTTATACTATGAATATGATTTGAATAATTGTATTAATTCACTTTCACTTAATCAAATTTGATGATATGGAGTGAAGTCGTACATATAAGAATATCACTGTTCAACCGGAAGCAAACCTTCTGTTCAGGATTTATAGTTTAAGGCAGGGACTATGACTACTAAGCCTCGCAACTTAGCAGTGTGATGAATGTCTATTCATCAGTTATCAAGGTTGAAATATGGAAAGTAAGACGATGCGATAGATTAAAGCGTATTTTGTAAAAGGCCCGAAAAGCCCGAAAATGTAAAGGCCCGAAAAGCCCGAAAATGTAAAGGCCCAAAAAAGCCCGAAAATATAAAGGCCCGAAAAGCCCGAAACCCAAAAGACCCGAGAAATATGTAAACCGGAAGTGATGAATGTAAACCGGAAATGACGTCATTATGACCACGTGATCAGAGGCAGCCAATCAGGGCTGACCACTAGGCTATAAAAGGGGCAGTGAGGCCCGAGAATAAAAGAGTTCCTTCGCAGTACTCCTTGTGTCCACATGTGTCTTCTTCCAATGGTAATCGATAAGATGATCCAATACAGGTTAATTAACTGGAAAGTACAAGTAAAATAGTGAAAGTCATAGTAAAATAGATGAAAGTTAGGACGGGGTCCCGAAGACCCGAGGGACCGAAACATGGCACGAAAGCCCAAAATGGCCCTGATGAAGTCCCGAGAACGGAGAACCGGGGGCACGAAGGCGCGACCGGCTCGGCCCCACGCTACCAAACAATAGGCGACCGTCTGCCCGACACCCCCACTGGACCTGAACGAGGATAGACTGTCCGCAGTGGGCCCCGCAGAGAGTGCCAGCTTGAGAGGAAATGGCCCGCACCCATCCCTACCATTTTTCCTCCTCCGCAATCCTCCACCCGCAAACAGAAGTGCCCGGACCCCGAGCCCGATGGCTGAGACCCCTGGGTCCGGCCCGGCAGATACACCCCTCCCCCGGCAACGAATACCGATTTCCCGATCGACCTGCTCAATCCCCCTCATGCGCGAGGCACGACTCTTTATATCACATCTCGGCTTCTTGCTCGGACTCCCTGTCCGGCTGAGACCCGAAACAACCCCCACGTCCCTCTGTTGTAGAAATCAGAAACCGCGAACTACCGAGGAACGTCACAGCAGTATTAAAACGCACAGAATTAAGAGCATGAAATCGTCCATATTTTATTTGTTCCATGTCAATGTAGAATATTTACCTGTGTATATCGCCAATTCAGTTATCCCTTGATAGAATTCCGTCATTAAGATAAAAAATTAAAGCTTGTTGCGGTCTTGGCTATGAATATTGGTGCCATGTCATTTAATTGTGATTGTCTTTTTCTTTTGACCGGGCTACTTTTATCCACATAGAATACTATGCGAGACGACAATGGACATAATTGGTAAGTAGGTAATTGTTCTTCTGACCTGTGCCTCCAGGTGTCCAATCCCCTGGGACATAGCTGTAATAGGTACTCCCTTAGGGCATGGATCTAATATAATAGGGAATACCTAACTTAATGAACACATAAGCGATTCGTTGTCGTGTCAGCCTGCTATAAAGACGTCTGAAAAGGTCAACATCTGCATACAGTATCCCCTATGCTAAATAGACCCATTTCTGGATATGTTGGGACATCTTGACTTAAACAGAAATACATTCATGGAAGCAGTAACTATAGCCTTTTTGTTTGTCCTGTGCCCCGTTGCACAATGGGTTTCGTTACAACGAAAATATTGTAAACAACGAAAGTGTTCGTTGTTGCTTAATAAATTATTTGCAGGTATTTTCGTAACAACAAAAGTTTTTTTTAACAATTTTTTTTCTATAGTTAGAATGCCCTCAATGAGTTATTACTTCTAATGCGTTTTCTCCAATGTCTTGCCTTTTTATATCAATTTACAGAATTCAATTCCATCCATTAGAATCCGAGATTTTTACTATTTAAGTAAGAGTGGAAATATTTTCGTAACAAAGAAACTTTTCGTTACTAAGCAAATATTCGTTATGCTTTCGTTGTTTTATCTTAGTAACGAAATTCTATTGTGCAACGGGCCACTTGCCCATTGCATTCACACACCTTATCCCAACAACGAGAAAAAACACAATGTCTCTCTGCAGAGGATGATGATACTGTATTTAGACATGAATTTAATTTCAGCTGGGCCCGTTTCATATTAAAGCTCTGTAGCTACGGGAGTTTATGTGAGCTTACGGAAACTGTGCAAGAGTTTGAAACTCTTATGAGCGGCCATTTCATAACAAAACTCACATAAATTGATCAAAACTCCTATAAATCCACCCAAAACTCCTGTAAATCCACCCAAACTCATGTAAGCAAAAACAAAACTCGTGTAGCTACGACAGGGTGAACTACGACACACACACACACACACACACGCACACACACAATTATTTTCGTAAAATGTTAAGCTTAAAACATCTGTAAAGATTTATTGTATATTGGTAACTCTCACTGTCAACAAAAGTGATCGCTTTCGCAATGCTTTTATGTAACACCTAGACCATTGTAGTTGAAGATAATAGTGGTTAGTAACGGGAAAATGTCAAAAAGGTATAGATGTAGAGCTTTGAATATCAATTTCCTACGAACTGATCAAACTGTATAATTATGCTATCAAGATATGCTGTCTTTTATCATCACCTACACACGATCAAATGAGATTATAGCTGTAGAACGCTGTATTCATAATCAAATCCGTTTCTTAAATCGTCAATCATTTTAGATATCAAATATTCAAATCAATATCACATTTTGAATACATCATACGAGAACAATATTTTGCTAAGGAAAAAGTACACACTTGTCCAAGGTGTCCCCGAAGACGGGTGCACTGTATCATTGAGCCTTATGTTAATTCATTAGCCCATTAAGTACGTTTGTCGTCCATTAGACAGCTTGTATGGTAAGATTGAGTGGTCTAGCATTGGGAATCCTGATCCATAGCGGTATTGAGTCATCTTTACTAACTGATACGTTACTGGATGATGCATCTTAGATTCCTCTGTCCATCACCTGTATTGTCGAAGGGATATAGTTACAAGAAGGATATAAACGGTGGCATGTGCTCAGCTACTGATGTCATGAACCTTGGGAAACGACGTTTATTTTGAAGGTGTGGTATGGACAGATCTGGAGACATACCAGATTCCCCTATGAACTAAAATCATAATTGCCATTGAGGTATTTGTTTTCAACCAGTATCATAGGACATATTTCCGTATTGTATTAGGAGTGTTTGACCATATTTAACAAGATACACGCATCTGCTTCAAGACCTGGGGAGAACACTACTTCTTAAGGCCAACAAACTGTCCTGAAGTCGGTCTGCAGAATCAGTCAGTTTAAGGGCTGAGAGAGCTCTGCTTCTATAACAAGTCTGCAGAACCGACTTGTTTAAGGCTTTGGGAGAACCCTGCTTTACCAGGCAAACACACTGTAAGAATGCTGGAAAAGCACAAGAAGAATCTGTGGATGTTCTGCCTACTCCTCATTATATGGATCTGTACAATTTCCTTTACTGGAATAGAAAACGTGACGGTTCACGTGACGCTGAAAACAGAAAGGCTTTTAGTTAAGGGTGACACTCATACTGCACATCCATCCATGGAAAAGACAAGCACGTGTGGAGAAGGTAGAAGTTGTGTGGCTGTTAATCAGAGTAGGCATGTGATTGCCCATCTTATTGGGGGGTTGGGGAACCATCTTTGGATATATGCATCTTTATATGGGATCGGTATGAAGACCGGTCGGATACCCCATGCATGCATGGATTACAATATGAGTATACTCTTCCCCAAACTTACTGCTCATAAACATGCATATAAAGACTGCATACAAGGCAAGGCTAGCATACATCCCAACAATACTTTACATATAGGCCAGAGGAACAACCATCTTTTTTATGACCCTAAAACCATTGCTATGCTAAGGGAATCTAGCAACCCACATTCATTTGTGTGTTGTTATTTACAGAACCTTGGGTATTTCATTGAGTATGAACACGAAATCAGGGAACAGCTTATGATTAGTAATAAATACCAGGTTGTAGCACAAAGATTTCTAGAATCATTATTGAATCAAATTGCAAACAAAACTAAAGTTGAATTACATCGAAATGAGACTGGCCAAATACTGATAGGCAACACACTCCCTGTATATATTACTGTTCATATAAGGCGTGGGAACATGCTCGGGGAAAAGAACGTAAAACAACCAGGCAAGTCTTACTTCAAACAAGCTATGGAGCACTTCAAAAACAAATATGGGGCAGGTGTGATATTCATCGTTATCACTGATGATTTGAAATGGGCCAAAGCTAATATCACAGGTAACAACGTTTATTTCACAGGGGATACTGGGCCAAAAAGCAGAGAGGAGGACTTTGCTATTGCAGTTGCGTGTAATCACACTATAATGTCTGTGGGAACCTTTGGCTGGTGGATGAGTTTCCTTACTGGTGGTGATGTCGTATATTTTAAAGACTGGGTGTTAGGTGACTGGAAAACCTGGTTTCACCCTGGCCAGTACTTTCACCACAAATGGAAACCTATGTGATTCATGTGTTAGCTCCTAGTCTTGGCTTTTTTGGCCAGTATGATTTATTTTGTGGTAATTGAACTAATGTGGCATTGTGAATTCGCCATATATCAAAGATTACCAGTTTTGCCAATGGAGAATAATGTGGAGAAGTAACTATGAATGTTTAATGAGCACTAGTCAGCAGTATTGATGTAAATTATTGTTCATAGGATTAAAACAGCTGAAATAAGAAGTCAATATAGTTATATTGAGGAATGGTTTCCAATTACAACTATGAACTTCTGAACTAGTTTTCTAATAATACAGGGTACAGCACAATACCAAAGGGAACTGGACCGGTGGTTTGAATTATATTATATCAATGGTTATCCCATACAGTTACCACAGGGCAGTGTTTGCCAATAACGTCGGACGTCCGGACATGTCTTCTTAACCTTTTATGTCCGACGTGAACTGATCAAGGTATCTATATTAAAGTATTGCAGGTCGGACAAATGTCTCACATGTGAAAAAGTTTTTGGCACAGACTGGGGGATGTTAATATACCTTTAAAAGGGGGCGTTTTATTCTTAACATTTTGACCATACTCTTCTTGATGCCGGAACTATAATATCAGAACTCCCAATGCTGATGCCAAAATAGATCAGTTCATAAAAACAACATCAAATTATTCATCATCAATATCCTTTTACAAAGTACCTTCGATTGTGTCAAATGAAGAATTAAGAAAAGACAAGGAGTCTCGGGGACGTGCACGCCATTTTAGAGGATGCAATCTCAAATATGGCACAGTGGATACCTCATTATGCATCATAAGAAAGTTTGTATGTTATGCTCTACAATGATGGAGACAAACCTAAGTAGGAGCAAAAATAACAAGATTGTTGAAAGAAAACCGATCATTTTTATTTATTTTGAACGTGGATATCTCAATAGCTTATAAATAATGTGTTAGCCATTTTTCAGAGATTTTTTAAAATTTCATAAAATCACAACAAAGCACCTTGTCCAGATTCCCTCTGCATGATCTTTAAGAATACCCATACTTTTTAAAAATTCTTTTATTGCTTCTCAATATGACATCGAGATCTTCCAGCCTTCGTGATATATTGTGAAACTAATAGTGTGAAAAGAAAACATTATGTACAATGTCAATGTTATGGATATGAAGATGATGTATGAATGATTCAATCCGCCGGTATCTATATATAGTAGCTCAGGTATACAATAAAATGTCAGATTTGTCTACATTAAAATTGAATGTTATTCATGGTAACTTCACAATAACTTCCTACAGTTTTAAAAAGTATTATATCTTCTAGTAATTTAGATAAACTATAAAATGAAAATCAAGTTGTCAGGTTGAACCTTAAAACTTGATTAAACATTCATGAAGAGTGTTCTTAAAGTGCCCTTTGACCTTATGTTGAAAAGAAGTAGACAAGTCAGAGTCTTGGATCACACTAGGTAATCCATTCTATAAATTTAATCCTCGGTAGTATGGGCTTTTCATAACAAATTCTTTACGAGTAGTTTTATGCTTTAACTTAAATTTATCTTTATTATGCAGCACGATATTTTCTGTTGATTTAACAGTTTCCATATGCATGACAGTTCCTGAGATACCTTTGTTCAAAAAAAGAGAATAAATAAATAACTGATGGTAAATCACATGGTGTTTTTTTTCCAAAACTGTCTTTCTTTGTAAATTCATCTCCCATACCTTTATATTAAATCTTAACTGGATTTGTGAGCTAATGATTATTGAGTGCAGTTACAGTGTATCCCACTGTCTCTCCACCTGTCTATCCTTAAGCACCACTGCTACACAGATGTTAGTGAGACATCAGATCCATATATGAGGTATAATTTATTGCAACTTGAAGGAGAGGTTCGCATAGCATGGATGTAATCTCCTTACATCATCTAGACAATCCTCCTTTGTTAATCAACGTATGTGTCATATCGTAATAGCAGGGGTCAACGAAAGGTTATATAGGTTATATCTCCAAAACCAATACTGAAGGCAGTGACACTCTCAGTTTCTTTTCTAATTCACTTCATTTAAAAAATGTCCAGCTCAGAAAATAATTTTAGAGACTTTTGCTGTGTTTATATATTATATATACATCCGTAAACGTATCCTGAATAGCAGTATTTGTATGAGGAGTAACATTTCCATATGTGGACAAAAGCAGAAATAATCGATCATAGTGTCATTCATATTTCACCAAGGTACTTAAGAATATTTCCTGAGTGTTAAGGGACGCCATACATAGAAAGCAGTGATATGTATGATGTCAGTTCAAGATTGAACCACCAAGGTAAGGTGAAAGGTATAACAATTCAGGTAACCATGGTTATAGAGAATAATTGCATGTATACATATACTTTTATTCTTTTTGCCTCAATATACAGATTGGAATAAAACTTATCATTAAAGATTTATCATCAATAACAATAAATCAATTTTGATATTGATAATATAATTATTTTATCTTGTCATTAAAGAACTTAACCAGAATGTTACCATAACATCACAGATAAATTACTGAGATAAATTACTGGTTCCCATCAAAATTATGTAAGAAGAAACAAAACAGAATATTACTGCAATGTAAGAATAAGGTTGCATGTTTGTCTGGGTAGTGTCTTGGTGGTCACTGACCTGCACCTCTTAAAGTGTGTTTGTTGTGAAATAAAGAGATGTATACTATACTGGAGTATTTGGCTTGTATGTGTTTGGATTGTTGTTTGATGTTAAAAATGAGTAGAAAGGAAATCCTCTATATGACTTAAAAACAGTTTAAGAACTGAGATAATCATTGTTTCATGAGTCTTACTATATTCAGTACAAGGGGAAACCCCCTCATAGCATCACTTGTGACTACTATTCTTTTCCTTTTCAGAAACCTTTGAAATGCCACCAAATAATGTAGTATCGGGGAGGACCACTAAAATTGACACGGTGACATGGGCTTTTCTCAAATTCGACATGCAACATCGTGGCTTAACAACATAACAGGCAGGATTAAAAACCTAGTGACCTGCGACATAGGTAATTCTTAAAATCAACACGTGACATTTGGAAAAATAAACAACACAGACATGCGACGTCATCGTTTTTTAAATTTGACATGCGACATAAGGACCCCCCATCCAGAGCCCCTGTAGTATCTGCTCAATTCAACAGTAAAGGCTATATTCCACGATGCGTTCAGGGGGACTTGCATTCCTTTAATTATAGAAACGCAAGTTTGCTTGCGCAAATTTATGAACATGTTTGTAGATTTGCGCAATCAAACTTGCGTTTCTGTAATTAGAGGAACGCAAGTCCCCCTGAACGCATCGTGGAATATAGGCTTTGGTATTGGGACGCAAGTAAACTTGCATTTCCTACTTACAGGGAATGAAAGTCCCCCTGAACGCATCATGGAATATAGCCTCATACTTGCGTCCATACTTGTGTTCATGGAACACAAGTATGAATGGAAGCAATGAATGCAAGTAAAATTATGAACACAAGTACATGAACACAGTGACATGGGCTTTTCTCAAATTCGACATGCAACATCGTGGCTTAACAACATAACAGGCAGGATTAAAATCCTAGTGACCTGTGACATAGGTATTTTTAAAATCGACATGTGACATTTGGAAAAAATAAACAACAAAGACATGGAACATCAGCGTTTTTCAAATTTGACATGCGACATAACCCAGCAAACAGGACTCGTGTATCACCCAGTTAGACACGTGTTAAACTGATGAAATGCTGGTGTTTATGGAATCTATGAGTTATGTCAGCACATTACCAAGTATTACCATTAGTTTTCACATAGTAATACATCTACGTGTTTTTTTGTATTACATCAATATCTTATTATGAATTTTAATCAATTTCATTATGCTACATCAAATTACATGTTATCATGACCATATCAATATTTTCACATGTTGGTGTAATTCTTGTGACATTCTGGTGTAGGGACAATCCCCAAGTAAACTGTTTATCACATCAATTTTGACACGTGTTATTTTAATGTAAAACTGGTGTTATGTGAAACCCTGTGAAAGTTCTGAGAAAAGCCCCAGCAGAGGGCATCAGTTTTAGATATGTGTAAAGTCAGAGAAGACTCTGTATATTGCACAGGTTCTGCATGAGATTTACATTAGTTATAATTGATCAGTCTAAATAATAACCCTGAGAAAACCCTCACTCTGAACCAACTTTATACACATAATTCTCAGTCTAAACTGGTGGAATAAATTTCTGTAAAATGCAAATAGTTATATGTACATTCTAAAATAATAAACTAAATTACACTTTAAATACAAAGTATAAAATTGCTAGATTTCCCCAAGATATTAATGTTATGTAGAATTCAAATACCACTGCTTTTCCTCATTTAGTATCCAAATCCTCAATAGCTCCTTTTTTTTAATTCAGAAAATAGTTCCATCTAGACATGGAGGTAAAGCTAATTATACAAAGGCATACAAATATTATATATTTATACATTATTGTATGTATCATTTTTGTTCTAACCAAATTATACCTTGAGATATAGAAATTAGCATAGTATAGCGGTCTAGGTGTATCACAGAATGAGCAAATATCTATAGGCAAGCTAATGTCAAATCAATTCACCCTTAGGCCTCATGTCAATCTTTCTTTAAATTAAGCTAAATGCCATAAGCAGAAGTCACAGCAGGGGCCTTCTATTAAGTGCATAATCTTCTGAGTGTTGGTTAAAACATTGCTTTGAATTGATGCTGGGGATCTACTCCCCCACCACCCTCGCCCACCCATTACTTCATACATACAAACCTGAAGGCCTCATGGATAAGATGCATGAGCAACATACAATTTTGATTTACTTTGATGTTACAAACAACCATGTATATATTGTGTAATACTAGGGGGAGACCCTAATGTTTGCTATGTAATAAATACTTTTTAATAAAATTCTTCAATTGTGCAGGGCAGAGTCATCAAGTGCAGGGTTGGTAACAATTAAAGACCCTAACTTGGCACCTTCACCAAAATAGTCTCATGGCCACTTTGCCTCAACAAAAGATAATAACATACTGATTCGGTGAGCTTTCAACCTCACCATCATTAACGTAATTATTATGTGCCACCTTAGTAAAGGCCGTGTTCTACATACCGAAAGTGCACGGCCGATTTCCTGCCGATATAATTTCGGCAGTGATGATATACTTTTGACAGTATTGCCGATAAAATTTACCAACATGTTGGTAAATATTTTCGGCCGATTATATACTGGTGGCCGATATTGCATTATCGGCTGCCGATATTGCATTATCGGCCGCCGATATTGCATTATCTCCCGCCGATATTGTATTTTCGGTCACCAATATTGCGCAAAAGTGGATGTCACCGATTAAGAACGTTGCTATGGAGAGGCTCAATTTCGGCAGGGCACACTTTCGGTATGTGGAATGCGGTCTTCAGTAACAAACTGACTGAAAAGGTATGGTTGCAGAATGTTTCTGTTTCGTCACAAGCTGGCTGGCAATGCATCAACATCTACTTGTCAAACAAACTTTGATGTAGTTCATCTATGTGTACTATATGATTATTGCAGAATTTTCAGTCCAAAAGGAGTCATGCTAAAGGGTCTTTTTCATATTAAGAATTGTCCAAGAGCAATTGTTGGCCCAATGATAACTCAAGCTCTTACTGTTAGTGCAGGTTATGAACTGAATGTCTATACTGGCACTTTAAACTGCTTGGTAACCTTTTCTTCCCACATGTTTATACAAAGTTCCTCAAAACAAACTGATGGTTTAACGATCAAAATTTATAATTATTTAGTTATGAATTTCTCTAGAAAATAAATGAGAGACAACTCTCTCTTTTCAGCGCTACTACAAGTCTGACCATGCACACTGAAAAAAATAAAATAAGAAATAATGAATGTTGCATTTGCTTGGTTGTGCTGTATGCCTGCTGATCACCAAAAAGTGGTCATATGAATGTCTGCACAAGGTCTCTATTTTATGGGTATCCACTCATGGAGAAAGAATTGCCCAGCCTTGTACCATTTGGTCCAGGGCCCTACAAGCCAGTCCTTGTAATATATTACATCACCACCAGTAAGAAAACCCATCCACCAACCAAAGGTTCCCACAGACATTATAGTGTGATTACATGCAACTGCAATAGCAAATTCATCTTCCATGCTTTTGGGCCCGGTGTCCCCTGTATAGTACACATCATTACCTCTCATATGAGCTTTGGCCCATGTTAGGTCGTCAGTAGCAACAATGAATACTACACTTTTCCCATGTTTTTTTCTAAAAAAACTCATAGCTCTTACAAAATAAGCAAAAGTTGCTGGTTGTATATATTTATGCACAAGCATATTTCCACGTCTGATATGAAGAGTAATAAATACTGGTGGTTTGCCATTAAGGAGACTTATACCATTTTCTGTGGAATATTCTTTCCCATATCTTTTTTGATTTACTAGCACTCTCAGTGTGTTTTGCGCTTTTGCTTTAAATGATTCCCTGAGTGTAAATTCTGCTTTTAAGTCATCAAAGTATTCAATAAAGAATCCTAAATTTTGTAAATAGCAACACACAAATGCATGTCTCTTTGTAGATTTCCTCAGTGTATCAATCATTGCAACATCAAAATATAGATGGTTTTCTCCTTGTTCAACATTGATTGAAATATTTGAAACTTGATTTTTCCATCTTCTACATTCATCGTAAGTGTGCAGAGGTATAGACAGATTAGGTAAAAGTTTGTGCAAATCATATTCAATGCAACCTAAAGCCTGTCTGCCTGATTTCTTTGCCAGTCCATATAAGGATGCATAAATCCATAGTTGGTTTCCAAGGCCACCTACGAGATGGGTCATCAATGTCTGGCCAGCCATCTGTCCTTGTGTATTATGTGAAGATTTGTTGCAAGGTATTATGAGTTCACATTTTTGTGGGGGCCTTGCTGCAAGTTCAAAATTTATGTAGGTTCTTTCAATAATGCACAGAAAAACAACCATGAAGAATAATGATATAATTTGAGGCGAACATAATTTCGTCAAGAAACAATCTGCTTTCTGTAATGATATTTTCCAGAGGGATGAAAGTTGGCTTTGAACCCAAAACCTCATGCTCAACAGTTGACCTGAAAAAGGAATTAACACAAATTTATATAAAACCTCCATTCCTCCAATGATCAGGATGCATCGCCTGACTGTAACGTAATTTGTATGCAGTTTGTAGCCAATTATCTTGTTTAACAGTTTCATATTCACCAAAATTCAGTCTAAAATGAAATACAGTGGATGAAATCTTCCACAATTTTCAATATTACATTCTTCAGTGAGGGATCCGGAAATTGTAAAAAGGAGAGGGTGCCCTAATACAAAGACTTGAGGAACCTCATCCGGTGACTAGAATTTTACATTAAAAAATCTAAATTTGGCAACAATTGTGAGGAGCTAAGTCAAAAGATTCCAATGGTATTTGTATCACTCCCAGAAACGGTGGGAAATTACAATATGCTTCCCTTTAGAGAGTTTTAAATTTAGACTGTTGGAAGTGGGTCAAATATCCAGATAACATTGTTTTCAAAACCAACACTGCCCACAGAAACTAGAACAGTAATTTGCAAAATGCTCCAAAATCCCAAAATATCATTTTGCGTGACTTAATATTGCCTCAAGACACAAAATGGCAAGTCTTAATTGACAAAGCGTTTTTCCTTCAAGGGCCATTTAGACACTAAATTGCGAAATGAAGCCTCACTGACAAAATTAGATAATGATGTGTTGGGTACTTACTATTACCTCTACAACCCTGACAATATCTATTTAGATGGTGTTACCCGGTTTAGGACAAGCCTGAAGTGGTAACTAACAATGTTGTCATATTCTGTATTGTTGCCATATTTTGCAATGCAATATTATGATATAACAATGTTTAAGACAGTGCGTATAGGATTAGTATTGCATACTATAGGATTACTTTTTTATTCAATAAAATGCGTAGTGCTTTCTCCTGAACTTTGAAAAGTTTATGATTTAGGGTGTTTTGTGACATAACATCCTAACAGGTGATGACTTCAGGTGGGCGTACAACTTATGGAGATCATATTAACCTAGGGGCCTATTGTTCTGGGCCCAGAGTGGCCACGATAATTAATTTTGTAAATGTCATGAATAGGATCAGATAGGAACTGGGTTTGGATTTGCTGGTGACAGCATGCTTTGGCCGCAGGGCATTGCAGTAGTGGACATGCCGGATACAACATTTAGAAACAATTCTACTTCTGCTTCCTTATCCTGTCAAAAGACAGAAGAAAATTGCATTATTGTAGCCCCAGTGAAGTTTGCGATATGGTGAGGACTGTGCCCATGTTGGATTTTACTGGATCAAGGAAGTTTTTCAGATAATACGTAGAATGGAGAAGAAATATATGAAATGTGGATAATGGTTTATGAAAGAAATGTTAATATACACATTATGGTACAGTTTAATAATATTTCTAACATTATGAATACCTCAATGATTGCTTTGTATTCAGATCTAATTAACATAATGAGTATATCAATGACTCAATGCATGCTGGATGTTTGGGTGCCACTCTACATTTTTATTTTCAAATGGGGGTAAGAGGGTGAAGGGGGTAAGGGGGCGAAGGGGACTAAAGGGCTAAAGGGCTAAAGGGGTAAAGGGGTAACAGGCTAAAGGGGTAAGGGTTAACCACCATGGTAACTACCAGGGTAACAAAAGTGCTAAATGGCTAACACATGGTTACCACGATAATCAACACCATGGTTACCACTATGGTAAAGGGGTAAAGGGGTAACCACCATGGTTACCACTATGGTAACCACCATGGTACTATCATGGTTACCACCATGGCAACTACCATGGCAGCAACTATGGCAACCACCACAGCAACTACCATGGTAACCAACCTGGTACCACCATAGTTACCACCTTGGTAACCAACATGGTAACCAGCATGCTAACCAACATGGTAACCAAAGTGCTAAAGGGCACAGGTTACTAGACTTGTTACCACCATGGTTAGCATCAGGGTTACTACCATGGTTAGCGTCATGGTTATCACCATGGTTATCACCCTGGTTATCACCATGGTTACCACCCTGGTTATCACCATTATTAGTACCGTGGTTACCATTATGGTAACCACCATGGTAACCATTATGGCAACCACCATGGTTACCAACATAGTAACTACCATGGTAACCACCATGGTTACCACCATGGTACCATTGTAATCATATGAATGTTAGGTTTTCAATATTGCAATCCTGCGATCATTTTCTCCCCTTTGAGGTTAGTTTCTTTTACTTGTGATCTTTCATAGCTCCGTACAACATAAAAATATGTGAATGTGGCTTAACCGTTTCATCCCAAATGTTTCTGTAGGTGCCCGGAAAAATATTTTCCCAAATTTCCCCTGTTTTTTCAAGGAGAGCAATTCAATGGTATCTAACATACAAAATTGGTTATTATATTATTGTTTAAAAAAACTGATGTAGCTCCCTTTGCACTGCTACACTTCCCAATATCTATAACGTTACTTTAGGGAATGGCTCAGCTTTGAAACTTCCTCAATTACAACAAGTTTAGGGAATTTTGATGGAAATCCAAGGAAATCTTTTAGAAATCCAACAATCCATGAATGCAACCTGTTGAGTCTGAAGGGTTAAACAACATAGGCATTGCAAAACCAGCTTAGTGACCACCGTTTACATCCAATAACATAGAAAGTCCATTTTGTACTACATACTTAGTCAGTCCAAACATTAAAATATTATGTAGCCTTCTCTCCTGATAACTTACCTGTTTGTCCTGTTTCTTCTGTCTTTTTTTTAATTCAAAAAGCTGGAGGCAAGCACAGGCTCCACATAAAACAATAAATTAAACAACTTGTGAACTAAGACATGTTTTGGGCATAGCAATGAACCCATACATACCTAAATTTCTGCTGTATCTATCAAGTGTGCGAAGGACCATGTTTTACTGGTGTTACCTGCGACTTAAGGCGGGTCCAAATTGGCTAAGTTAAATGGAGTATGCTTCATGGGAATGACCCAGCAAACAACAACCGTAAAGTGATAGCTACATGTTAAACTAGTTCATGAGTGCATAGTATTATGTTTCACCAGTGAAGTAGAACCTCCTGCATATAAAATATAAAAAGAACTACAGGGGCATCAGAGGGTGGCCTGCTGTGCCAGAGGGGGTTGTCATGGATTATAAAGCCACCCAAAGGTTCAACGTTCCTATAATATTTTATTATTCAAGCTAATTTCAAAAGCTTTTAAAAATACTAAAAACTGGGGTGGTACTCATCTGACCTGTAAATACATACTTTTCTTTATGTGTGTGTAAATATTGATATTGTCAATATGTCATATCAACACTTGCAGGAATATTAGGTTCAATGCTGCCCTCTGTCGGTAAACTGGTTAACTAACTCTTCTGTTGGTTGTTGCTATTGCCAACTCCCTCCATTATTATTTGAATCACCAACAGGGACAGAGCCCACGTCTTGACCATCATATATCCTCATGTGTGATTAGTATTACTACTTTTGTAATAAAAAAAGTCTTTAAAAAGTGGACTACTGACGCCGGCATCAGCCACTTACTTGTCTGTGGTTCGTTTAGTGATAATGATTACAGCTAGAGAATATATATATATATATAGGTTGAAGCTCAACAAAAGCGAGAATTATAATAACATTGCATATTAATAAATTTATGACTTTACTAATACAGGATATCATGATGATAATTAAATTTCATGAAAGAACCAGAATGTTACAATACATATTTGAAAGAACACTTAACCAAATACTTGTACACTATACTCATACTATTGGGGAAAAAATGTGTTGTAATACAGTCAACGGAACGGGAAAATTTGGTCTATGCATTAAGAAATGACAGTACACTGAGTGAAATTTTCCACACTTTGTGTTTGTGTATAACTGCCATGTAGGATTCAGGCTCCTGGAGGCAATAGGTTAGGGGCAGATCCATGGGTGGGGAGAGTCCAGGGGTCCTGCCCCCTCCCCCTCCCTTTTGGTAGGGACTTAACTAGCCAAGCATTAAATATGTTGCACACATGCGCATGGATGCACGCCGTTTTAGTACTTAGCCTATGATCTGCCCCTTTCTGAGATCAAGTATCTGCCCCTGTCACTGTGTCAGTGTGGGTTTGAGGTTCTGGTGGTGGGAGCACTCAAACTAGCGACAAAACTGATCGGGAGGGCGCAACCAGGTGTGATGACAAATGAGCAGGTACTTTGGGCAAAAAATGGTTGAAGGATCTTTCAATGGATTCATTGTGTCGTTGTTTATGTTCATTGGGCCTCAGTACCATACTGCATGGTCATGTTATTGCCAAACGCATTCCTGGTTAACTAATTCTTCACCCCCAAGAAGTAATAACACAAAGCCAGAGATGTCAACAGAATAGCAGAAATATATTTGGTTTATTAATGCTTAGCTCCTGGTTGATGCTGATTGGTTACAGATATCACGTGGCACACCACGTGATGTTCTTGTGTTATTACAAGATTCTTACCTTTCTTTATGTTTAACTATGTGTCATTTTATATATTTTAACAACAATGCAAAGGTTTAAGTGCACTGCAGCCTGTGCCGCATTGCATAACCAAATGCCCGCAACAGCGAGAGAACAAGGATGGTTTCAAAATTGTCTCGCTGTTTTTCCATCCTTGTTTACCCCATGTGCCAATTGTCACCGTGGTGATGATTTTACACACATTTTGAACACATTTAATTGACTGTTAGATATATTTCTGCACTCACCTCCTATACATTTTATGAGCTGAGGGACACTGCTATCATTTAACAGAATATTAGAATTCACATCCCAAAATGATCAAATCATTGCTGTAAAGTCCTAATAACACTATGCGTCGGGTTAAAGGACGCGCCATGTCCTGTTGCCCAACGCGTCAGACTCGCGTCGGGCACATATTACACTAGGCATAGGGCCCAACGCGAAAGCATATTATACTACGCGTTTGGGCATGTGTTGGGTCTCGTTGGGCACGTGTTGGGTCGTGTTGGCACAGGTTGGGTCGCATTGGGATGCCTCTTTTAACAAGCATGTCTGTAAAATAACATGAGTCAGACGTGTTGGGCAACATGACCCAACGCGAACGTGCCTCGACGCGTAGTGTTAATATGGCGTTAAGGATAAAAGGTGGATTTCATCCATCGCTGTTAACAGCAGTGGGTCTCGCTATGTGTGCCAATTCTCACTACAGCAAGAGGCATTATGTGATGCGGCACTGCAGGGACACTAGGTCTGCGTCCAAGGTGACAAATGGCCATGGCTGGACCCAGAGAGGCACAAACCCAACCAATACTGATAATTCTACAGATTTAAGCACAAATATAGGACAATGTTAATATTATGCTGCTTTTTTTGTATCATAAAATTCTTTCCTATAATTATGTTAGATGTTGATTTGAGCACAGTTATTGTGTTGATTATTTTGCTGTAATTTCAACTTTATGTGTTTTTTACACAAGAAAAAAATTATGCTGCTTGCATTGAGACCTCAACTGTAGTATCATTCTTTTACTTGAGATAGAAGTCATAGGCCATGAGAGCACAATTTCACCACTTTTCACATTAAATAGTCCTTTGTTTGTTGCCATATATTATACAAATGAAAGGGAGCATGATGTTATTGCAAACATTTTTCAGCTTCATATGATTAAAAATTTCATCTATTATGAATAAATTTTACACTTAATAATTCCTCTTTGAGACATTTTAGGAACCTATCATTGATTTTTGTAAAAGACAAAATTGCTCGTTTTGATTGCCTAATCAAAATTACCCTTATTAGCCTAATTAGCAACAAAAATATGGGCTCAGGTGGCAGCATTGACCACATTCCATAAGACTGTAAGAGGAAGGTTTTGAAACAGTTAGATACATCAGTACTATGAGTAAATCTAGCAGAAAAAAATCTAATTCCATCCAGACATAGAGGCAACAATGAATATATTAAGGCATACATACTATACATTTATATACATGTATATATTCATTTCAATTAATAGATAAACAATTTGCATAGTATAGCAGTCTAGGTATATCACAAAACAACTAAATATCTATAAGTAAGCCACCATCGAAATCATTCACACTTAAGCCTCAAGTCACATTCTCTGTTAATTCAGCTTAATATCATTAGCAAATCTAAGTTAATTAAGTACTATCTTTATTTTGATGTAATATGTCTTGAATTGCAGGGGGCAGAGTGATCAAATGCAGGATTTGTAATGACTGAAGACCCTGATTTTCCACATATACTAAGATATCTGTAGCCCTTTCCATATCCAAGTTATTGAAAGAGCAGGACTATAAAACACACTTTACACTAGCTGATTTTGAGCACAAATGTGAGTTCTTCTATTGCTTCAGTGGATTTCTGTAAATTGATACCTATTATAATTGTATTGGTAAAACCAAATGAGTGGATGTCAAATCTGAAATCCGAAGCAAAATCCATAAGTAAAAATATGAAAGATTTGACATTCACGAGTTGGGTTTTACATTCATTTCATATCATCCAGTTAAAAGCTCAAAAAAATCATACATACATTACCATCTTTTCTTTGCTAACCTATTTCTTGCTGAAACGCTAGGTGGTTGTGGGCAAACATTCACAAGTACATTTTTGTTTTCTTGATCTGATATTCTATGGGATTTTAAGGCATTTTCAGGCATAGATTTGTCATATATGAAAATTAATGCACATTGCTGAAATAATCGCTGGAATCTCTTAAATATGAAGTTTGATCCAGCCAATGTTCAACAAACCGCTTACAACAGAGATTCCTGAAGACTTCCTTTAATTCCTTTAATTCACTATTTTGGTTAAACCCTTCTTCAAACAGACTTTCCGATGTTATACTGGTATGAAATAAAAACCAAACTCATATGTATGATTTCATGTCAGAAATAAACAAATTGGATCCCCCCAAAAAATCACCTTACTTGCCAAATGCTCACCAAATACTTAAAGATTTCAGGTGTTTGGGATCAGGACGATGTTTCTGTCATACAATTCTGGTATCATTCTTATGTATGGATTCAATATTTCTTGAAGTCATCTCATGTTTTTTGGTATTGGCAAACAAATTATTCAAAGTTTTCACATTGTTTACCTTCAGCTCAGCAAACATGGCAACGAACACAATTTTTTTCTTTTTTTAATATTTCATAAGCTATTCAACTGGCATGGAAATATTTATCATTATTGTAATCCCTATGGGCACTACATATTTAATATGAAATAAAGTAGAATATTCTGCTCAAAAAGAAGCATGTTAAAAATCTATTTTCTCTTTGTTAAAAATTGTCCAAGAGTGATCAGCGCTGTTATTGCAAGTTTTCACTCTTGTGATACAACTACGCACCAACAGTACCAGGATTTTGATTCAAAGTATATTGACCTGAATTTCTATCCTGGCAACTTAAACTGCCTAACCTTCTCTTCCCACTATAGATATTCTGCAGATGTCATTACTTAGATCCAAATGAGCTGACCACCAATTCAAAATCATTATTATTCACAATGAAGATGAGAATGACTTTTCTGGGCTACTGGGTATCATCTATAGGCTATCAGTGTATCTTGCCCAGGACCAGTGGCCACAGAATATCCCAGCATGTACACTGATAACCTATTGTTGGTATCCACAGGCCCAGAATAGTCTTCTTCTCCTCATACTATACCATTTAGGCCACATGTTTATGCAAGATTTCCTTAAAACTAATTCATAGTTTAATGATCAACAGTAACTGTTATAATCATTAAGAATGTTGCATTTGTAGACAACCATGTGGTTATGCTGTACATAATATGCTGATCACCAAAAAGAGGTCTTGTGACCAAGTCTGTACAGGGTCTTTATTACATGGGTATCCACCTATGAGGAAAGAATTGCCCAGCCTTGTACCAATTAGTCCAGGGCCCTACAAGCCAATCCTTATAATAGATTACGTCACCACCAGTAAGAAAACCCATCCACCAACCAAAGGTTCCCACAGACATTATAGTGTGATTACATGCAACTGCAATAGCAAATTCATCTTCTCTGCTTTTTGGCCCAGTGTCCCCTGTATAGTACACAGCATTACCTCTAATATTAGCTTTGGCCCATGTTAGGTCGTCAGTAGCAACAATGAATACTACACTTTTCCCATATTTTTTTCTAAAAAAACTCATAGCTCTTACATAATAAGAAAGAAAAGGTTGTTGTACATATTTCTCTGCAAGCATATTTCCACGTCTGATATGAAGAGTAATAAATACTGGTGGTTTGCCATTAAGTAGACTTATACCATTTTCTGTGGAATATTCTTTTCCATATATTTTTTTATTTACTAGCTCTCTCAGTGTGATTTGTGCTTTTGCTTTAAATAATTCCCTGAGTGTAAATTCTGCTTTTAAGTCATCAAAGTATTCAATAAAGAATCCTAGATTTTGTAAATAGCAACACACAAATGCATGTCTCTTTGTAGATTTCCTCAGTGTATCAATCATTGCAACATCAAAATATAAATGGTTTTCTCCTTGTCCAACATTGATTGAAATATTTGAAACTTGATTTCTCCATCTTCTACATTCATCATAAGTGTGCAGAGGTATAGACAGATTAGGGAAAAGTTTGTGCAAATCATATTCAACGCAACCTATAGCATGTCTGCCTGATTTCTTTGCCAGTCCATACAAGGATGCATAAATCCATAGTTGGTTTCCAAGGCCACCTACTAGATGAGTCATCAATGTCTGGCCAGCCATCTGTCCTTGTGTATTATGTGAAGATTGGTTGCAAGGTATTATGAGTTTGCATGGTGGTGGGGGCATTGCTGATCCCTTAGCTGCATGTTCCAAACGTAGGAGTTTGCATGGTGGTGGCGGCCTTGTTCCCTCATCTGCATGTTCAAAACTTGTATAGGCCCTTTCCATAACCAATATGAACAGGATCATGAAGTATACAAATAGAATTTGAGGTGCAAATCTTTTCCAGCAAAAGATTGCTTTCTGTAATAATATTTTCCCGAAGGACAAAAGTTGACATTGAACCCAAACCTTCATGTTCGAAAGATTATCTGAAACAAAAAATTACATATACATATAAAGCCTTCTTTCACTACCTGTATTATGTGAATATTTGTTGCAAGGTATTATAAATTCACATTTTTGTGGTGTCCTTGCTGCAGATTCTTTCAATAATGCATAGAAAAACAACCATGAAGAATAATGTTAAAACTTGAGGCGAACATAATTAATTTCATCAAGAAACAATCTGCTTTCTGTAATGATATTTTCCAGAGGGATGAAAGTTGGCTTTGAACCCAAACCCTCATGCCCAACAGTTGATCTGAAAAAGGAATTAACACAAATCTATATAAAGCCTCCATTCCTCCAATGATTAGAATGCATTATCTGACTATAACATCATCTGTATGCAGTTTGAAGCCAATCATCTTGTTTAACAGCTTCAAATTCACCAAAATTCAGTCTAAAATGAAACACAGTGAATGAGATTGTTCACAATTTTCAATAGTACATTCTTCAGTGAGGGGTCCGGAAATTGTAAAAAGGAGGGGGTGCCCTAATATAAAGACTTGAGGAATCTTATTCAGGGACTAGAATTTTACATCAAAAAATCTAAATTTGGCAACAATTGTGGGGAGCAAAGTCAGCATCAGTCTAGGTACATGATTCAATAAGAAAATCATCATTTTATCTGACAATAATTAAAAGATTCCAAAAGTATTTGTAATTTTCCCAGAAATGGTTGGAAAATACAATATGCTTCCCTTTAGAGAGTTTTGTTCCCTGGGTTTCAGTCTGGGTTAAACTTAGACTGTTAGAAGTGGTTCGAATCTCCAGTTAACATTGTTTTCAAAACCAACATTGTCCACAGACACTATAACACCAATTCGCAAAATGCTCCAAAATCACAAATATCATTTTATGTGACTTAATGCCGCCCTCAAGACACAAACTGACAACAACCTTAAAGGAAGGGGCCAGTGTCTTTTAATTAGCATAGTGCCATGACTGTGACTATCTGAGTAATAACCATACCGTTTTTCAAACATTTATCTCAAACAGTTATGATTTTATTAAAGCTTTTCTGAATGATAATAAGTCTCCCTGTGTGCATCCTGGTGCACCTTGCACAAAGCATTATATGTGTGTGACGTCGCAAGCAGAACAGTTGAAAAATTATAAAACTGAAAAAAATGCAATAAGAAATTTATCAAATGTACTTTGTGAGTCTAAAAGAGATTAAAATCACCAAATTAGATGATTTATAAAAGAAAATGTGAAACAGTATGGCTTTTATGGAATTTAGGAATTTGAAATTTGAATATAACCGTCAATTTGTGTGACGTCACACCCAGATGTCCCTTTTAGAAGCACAAAACCCTCGAGATGTTTTCTAAAGATAAAGCCCAATTTTATATCAAAAGGAGCTTCTTAAAGTCAAGGGAATGTGATGAATATCTTAGTTAGCATTAAATCTGAAGTGTAAAATGTAAATTTAACAAAAGAAGTTTTTTTGTTTTTCCAAGGAGAACAATTCAATGGTATCTAACATACAAAATTGGTTATCATATTATTGTTTAAAAAACTTCCTCAATTACAACAAGTTTAGGGAATTTTGATAGAAATTCAGGGAAATCCTTTAGAAATCCAGCAATCCATGAATGTAACCTATTGGGTCTGAAGGGTTAAACCACATAGGCATTGCAAAACCAGCTTAGTGACCACTGCTTACATCCATGAATATAGAAAGTCCATTTTGTACTACATACCAAGTCAGTCCCCGCATATATATATGTAGCCTTCTCTCCTGATAACTTACCTGTTTGTCCTGTTTCTTCTAACATTTTTTAAAATTCAAAAAGGTGGAGGCAAGCACAGGCTCCACATAAAACAAGAAAATTAAACAACTTGTGAATTACGACATGTTTTGGGCATAGCCATGACGCCATACTTACCTAGATTTCTGCTTTATTTATCAAGTGTGCAAAGGTCCTTGTTTTACTGGTGTTACCTGCAACTTAAGGTGGGTCTAAATTGGTTAAGTTAAGTAGAGTATTCTCCACGGAAATGACCCAGCAAACAACAACCATAAAGTGATAGCTAAATGTTAAACTAGTTCATGAACGCCTAGTATTATGTCACACAAGTGAAGTAGAACCTCCTGCACATAAAAATATAAGAACTACAGGAGTATCAAAAGGGTGGCTATATATATATATATATGTCATATCAACACATATCAACACAGGAATATTAGGTTCAATGCTGCCCTCTCTAGGTAACCTGGTTAACTAACTCTGTTGTTGGTTGTTGCTATTGACAACTCCCTCCATTAATATTGCATAAACCACCAACAGGGACAGAGCCCACCTCTTGACCATCATATATGCTCATGTACGATTATTATTACTACTTTTGTAATAACAAAAATCTTGAAAGGGCAGACTACTGACACTGGCATCAGCCACTGACTTGTCTGTGTTTCATTTATTGATAATGATTACAGCTAGAGTTTATATATACATAATTATATATATATATATACATAATTATATATATATATACATAATTATATATATATATACATATATATATATATATATATGCACCAGTAGTCGGATATGTTGGTGATCAGGGGTGGATTCAGAAATTCTACAAAGAGGGGAGGGTCTATTTTTCCCTCATTCTATAAGGACATGTGTTCTGAGCGAAAATTGGTGCATCTATGAACTGTCAACAAAAAAATGAAGTAGCAGTAGTATAAAGTGGGGTCACAGTGAGCGCCAAAAGGTAGCAGTAGTATTATAGTGGGTTCTACTTGGATCCAGAAGTAATATACATGACCTTTGTGATGGTTGCCATGTGAGGTGACAGACTACACGCTGCACTCCTGACAATCTCTGGATTACCATAGCAGAGAACAGTAATCTGAGAAGTGTATGTCCATCCTGGTGCAGTGCTGTATAGGGTGATGGCATCACACAGAGGGGACGCATGTTGTGGGAGCTCCGCCTGATTTGCTGAAATGTAATTACTTTCCCCTGGCTGACTATCAATTGTCCTTTGATACTCAATGAATTCAGAACGGTACGCAACAAACGTTCATCGAAGAGGAAATGGAAAAAAGACTCTCCCGAGAAATTACAGGATCGTATTGATCAGGAATTTAGTGCCTCCCCGTTGTTACAGAAAACTGTGAGTAGACAATCTAGTGAATTTACTTCACCATCATCCCGATCTCCTGAACTTAAAAGATCATGCAGTCTCGGAGATGTATCAACTGACCTCAGCTCTGATACCACTCTTGGCAGGCATACTGCATTGATCACTCACTCGATGTCGGATATGTCTTGTAAATCTGACTCAAACACTAAGCATAATGTTATAGGTAATTCTGCACTTGAAGATCTTCAGAAATCGCTACTAGCATTAACTTCCTTGTTACAATTGTTGACTCAAAATGTTAGCAATATCTCATCTAACATGGAATCTAAAATTGAGGCTCAAATACGTGAGTGTATTCGACTTGAAACCAAATTTGACAAGGTACAAGAGGGTAATGTTAGCGACCTGGGAAATCTTGATGAAAAAATAGAAACCATCCGCTCGCAGAATATCGATGAGAGTATGCGAGTCACCAAACGCATTGATGGGATAGTCACTGCTAGGCAGAAAACACTCAAATCAACCTTGATTTGAATGAGTTAAAACAATGTATTGCAAAACAGAGTGCTGAAATCAATTCTCTCAAAAGTGAACAGTCACTTTATTCTAGTGTGACTAAACAAAACCTGACAACAAACACTCCTGATCCAGGTCAAGTGCGGAATAGGCCTGACCGGCCGAACCAATCCCGTAATGACCCTTCTTCAATACACAACAATAGTCGTCTATGCCCACTAACAAGCTAAACGTTGTGATTGAAGGCCTTGTTGAGGATGAAAATGAAAATGTAAGAGCTAAAGATCTTTCATTGTGTGAATGTATGGGAGTTATGCTCACTCCAAATGATATCGTGGTTGCACTGCAATTGAGAAGACGGGTCCCAATTGTAGGGAAACCAAACCCAATCAAAGTATCATTTGCCTCCCTGAACATCAAGGAGATTATCATGAATGCCAAACCTGAGTTAAAAAACAAACCAGAAACCCATGGTGTATGGATAAATCATGATGAAATTGCAGAAGTGCCGCAAGCAAAAGGGAGAGCCTGTCTTATTGCATCGCATTCAAGGAAAAAAGGGTCCTTGGTGTATTTGTCTGGTCAAGGTATTACCTTGGATGGGGTCTTCTACAAGTATGAGAAATCACAGGACATTCCCAGTATTTACATTCCACCTCCAAATCTGGTAATTCCACAAAAAGATCAAATACCAGACCAAAATGTTGGTACTCAGAGATCTGATAGAGTAGACGAGGAACCTATGATTGTTAGCACTAGTAGATCACCAACACAACTACCCCGTAGTACACAGTCCCCTACTAAAATAGCTCAATCTACTGCAGCAACTACCACTGCGTATGCACATCGTGTTGAAGTGGAAGAGGCACCATCTGTGCCAGTTAAAGACCCTTTGCAGAAGCAGAAAGCAAAGCCAAAGCCAAAAGATGAGGGAGACTAAAATGGGTTTAGTGTACTGTGGCCCAACTGCCAAGTTTTCACACCTGTATAAGGTTCCCATTACAGTGGAAGGTAAGCACTTTAATTCTGTTGAACAGTCCCTGATGTACGACTAGGCCGTAACTGCCTGTGATAGTAAAGCGGACAAGGAGATCATTCAAGAAACTGACACATTTTAAATCAAAGCTATTAGAGACAAAGTCAGGACCACACCAGAATGGATACATAAGAGAGAGTTACGTGCTGCTGTAGCCAATAAGGCTAAGTTTAAGCAGCATCCTGACTTAATGGAAGATTTATTAGCTACAGGAAACAAACACCTGACTGAAGGAACTTTAAAGAGAGGGGCCAGTGAAATTATCATTTTGTTAAATTTTCATATTATACTGTACATATGATGCTTCAGTATGCATATATAACATTATTACAAGTATAGAGTGATCCTTTATATAGATATCCTTGTCTATATATCAGATCACACATTGAATCCCCTGCCCACCAGACACAGGACGTCTGTGTGTGACGTCACACAAAAAGCTGTTATATTTGAATTTCAAAATATCAAATTCCTCAATAAACCATATTATATACATTTTTTGCCATGAAAAATTTAATTTTGTTATTCTAACACTGTTAGACCTATATAGAACACTCAGAAAAATTATATATTGCTATTTTTTCAGTTTTATATCTTTTCAACTGTTCTGCTTGTGACGTCACACACA
Organism: Lepidonotus clava; assembly: GCA_936440205.1. Taxonomy (NCBI): domain Eukaryota; kingdom Metazoa; phylum Annelida; class Polychaeta; order Phyllodocida; family Polynoidae; genus Lepidonotus; species Lepidonotus clava. The sequence goes on along the minus strand of OW387149.1, from coordinate 29,208,574 downwards.
GAGAATTGCACTGTGCAAGCTGCACTTGGTGCAAGGCAGGGCAATTTACTTTGATTCAGAAAAATGTGTGTGATACAAAAACTACTAAAGATAAAAGCATTAAATTTTGCATGCTTGTTTCCTGGGTGGTGTAGATCACAACGGTATACCTTTATACAGTCACTGGCCTCTCCCTTTAAACTCATTCTGGGGGGGGGGGGGCGGGGCTCGGTATGAGTCTACCGCCTACGACTTGGAAGACTGTCATGGTAAAGACAGGCAAGGTTATATACTTGAGGACATAAGAGAAAATGAGTTCTGTTCTATTGAATTTATGGGCCTGTCATCACAGCATTGGGCCTGCATTACTGTGCACCAGCTGCACACATCACATTTGGCCAGTTGGCTCTATTCTGTGCATACTGTCAGTGCCTGCAATACCATGGGGAAGTAGCTTTGCTTATTAAATTGCCTACACTGATCTCAGTTATGGCACTTCTCGTATATTATGTTTGATGATTTATGTAGACTGGAGCCCCCTGGTCTGATCTGTTTGATTTGGATTTTACATTGTGTTATATGTACTGACAAACCTTTGTTGACCAGTGGTCTATGCTTACTTGACTGCTTATGACTAGTGAGTATCTCTACGTCCTGATAATTATCGCGAAAGTAGGAAACTGTTCTTTGCTTTATTACACATGTTCATCATTTTTGTCATTTTTTCCTTCAACACAATTGTGTGTGTCATCTATCATTCTTAGTCCTAAGCTTGTATTTCATACTATCATGATAATGGGGAATTCTAACATGTATGATGTGTCATATGATCAAAATTTGGAATGTGTATTTATCTGTGGTATTTGCATTAATGATTGGGAATGCTAGTGATCTGATAACTGATAAGGGATTTAGGATACTTCATATGAATTGTCGTAGTCTTTTCCAAAACTGAATGAAATATCATATTTATTTTCTGGAATTGAAGTTATTACATTAAGTGAAACCTGGCTCCATGAGCTATATGAAAATTCCATGTTAAGAATCCCAGGTTACGAATTGTTCAGATGGAATAGGTGTGATGGTATTGCAAATGGAGTGACTAAACTACGTGGTGGAGGTGTTGCCTCCTATATAAAAACAACCTACTCATCTGACACTATTATACAAGCTCATATGTGCTGTAGCACTGTAGATATTGAAATACTTGCAATTAAAATTGCTTACCCTGGTCATAAAATAAGATATATTTTGAATGTTTATCGTCCACCAGCTGGTAATGTTGTGAATTTCTTTAATTTCTTAGAAAATATTATTGAAAATACTGGATAGTGAACTGTGGATTTTTGGTGATTTTAATATTGATTACCAAAAACGGTATTCTGCAGCCATGAAACTTGCAATAGAATTTTCACCAACTTTTGGTCTACCACAGTTGATCACTGAAACTACTCACTTAACTGGATTTGGTGGATCATGTATCGATCTTATTTTCTCAAATGCAAAGCATATTAAGAAATTTGGTGTTATCAATGATGTTCTTAGTGATCATTTTCCAATTTATGCCTGTATCAAAAAGAATAGAACTAAACCAACTTACACGAAAATTAAAGGGCGAACTTATAAAAACTATAATATAGAGTATGAGCAATTCAAAGATGCTTACGAGTTTCCATCTTATAGTGGAATCTATAACCACCCAACTATTGATGACATTGTAATGTTTTCGCATGATGACATTGTTGATTTGTTAGAAGACTTAAATATAAATAAAGGCTCTGGATTGGACAGTGTCCCGACTTACATTTGGAAGGGTGCTTTCTTAGCACTTCCTGACCAGCTAACTCATATGTTTAATAAATCTGTGTCTACTGGTAAATTACCTGATAAATGGGCTGAAGCTGTTATTACTCCGATAACGAAGTCTGACGACCTCTCTAATATTCCGAATTGGCGACCCATTTCTATTGTTCCTGTGATTGGTAAATTATTGGAAAAATTGTGTTGTAAGATATTGATTAATCAGTTAGTACTTAATGATATTCTTCATCCAGCACAGTATGGTTTTCGGCAGGGGCTCTCAACTTCATTGGCAATTTTTGAGTATGTAAAACATATCGCTGATAATGTCAATATGAGACGAATTACTGGGTCACTATACATTGATCTAGCCAAAGCTTTTGATTCTGTAAATCATAACCGACTCATTTTGAAACTTATGGATATGGGGATTAGTAACCAATTGGTTACGTGGATTCAATCATATCTATCAAATAGACAAAATTAATAACAACTAAATTCAGAAATCAAAAGTCTTCTTCTCGTTACATCAGTTGTGGAGTCCCCCAGGGTTCTATTTTAGGACCCACTTTATTTTTATGCTATATTAATGACCTGGTAAATAGTATTAAAACCCCTGGTGTGAAAATCATCCTGTATGCGGATGATGCTGTGTTATATTTCTCTAGCTCAGATGAGAACTTTACTCGTGTTACATTGCAATCAGCTCTCCAGGAGGTGTACTCCTGGTGTAATGAAAACTCAATAAATTTGAACATTAACAAGACAAAATTGGGTTATTATGGCACTAGGCACCAAGTTGATACTGTTAGTCAAGCCTGTCTGATCATTTCAGGGCAGGACATTGGTATATGTCATAGATGTAATTATCTTGGTGTTCTGATTGATGAATGTCTTATTCTTGATAATTATTTTAATCAAATATTCAAGAAATTCTCATTAAAAATCTTCCAATTTGGGAAAATAAGGTAATATCTTGATGTTCGTACAAGAGATTTAGTTTACAAACAGACTGTTTTACCCTTAGTGGATTATACGAGTTTTATGCTAACCTTTTGTAGGAAGCATGACTTAGATAAATTGCAGAAATTACAAAATCGTGCCTTGTGACTCTGTTATGATATCCATAGTCCTAGAGAAATGTCTGTTAGTGATTTGCATGAGTTGGCTAAGCTAGATATATTAGAACAAAGACGTACTGTGCAGTTGGCCTGTATTATGTATAATTTGCATTTTGATGACAATAACTTAGTTGTTCCTGCTAGAGAGACTCGGCAAGCTGACAGGACTATCTTTGATATCGATGTAACACGTAGTGAGGTATATCGTAAATCACCATATCATGTTGGTGCATGGCTTTGGAATGGATTAACTGTTGATCATGAGGTTCAACAATCAGCGTGTTCTATCTCCATCTAATAGCTCTGTCATAGATTCAGATCCCAGATATATGACACCGTCTATTAAAACTACTGCTGATTTTATAAATGTTATCTAACATATAATTATATTGGCATGCTGGAAGACCAAGTTTGTGACTATTGACTCATCATACGTAATTTCATAGAACTTTTTGTATTTTGCTTGGTACTCTTTGTTATCTATTTGTCATGGTTTTATGGTTTCCGACCCCATCATATTTAGAAACTAATATCTAACTAATATAAGCTTCTACTTGGAATATTCAAAAGCTGTTTTCATCTATAGAAAGTTTGAGACTTCTTCTACATTCATCATCTGTGTCATTAAGCCCCAAAATCCCATGGAATGTCACATATGCTATATAATACTATTGTCTAGGATTCTGATCTCAGATACAAGACATAGTAAATTGTGATATAACTAACTCTGCTTTGAGTACTTTGTTATAATTACATTGTTTGTACCTATGTTATCTTACTTGTATATTGTTATGTGGAAGACCAGATTTATGACTACTGAGTCATCATACATAATTTGCAGTATGGACTTCCGATTATATGGGAATCGTCCTATAACTGTTGACATTTACTATGTATTATTCAAATTATGTGACCATCTTTGACCTTTATTGATATGCTATAATACTATTGTCTTGGATTCTGATCTCAGATACAAGACATAGTTAATTGTAGATATAACTAACTTTACTTTGTGTACTTTATTATAATTATGTTGTTTGTACCTATATGGAAGATCATTCTTATGAGTGAGTATGGTTAATAAAAAAATTTAAAAAAAATTAAAAGGGGATGGCAGGGGCAGATCCAGGATTTTGAAAAAAGGGGGGTGTGCTATTGGAAAATTTTCACCTGGACCCCCTGGGCGCAGAGATTTTACATAAAAAATCTAAATTTGGCCAAAGAAAATGGGGGTGCCAGGGGTGCAACCCTAAATCCACACCTGGATGGGGTGGGAAGGGATGCCTTATGAACCCCTGGTAATGAAGTCATAGCAACACCACATTGCGCTTCAGAGTTGCTGTGTGTATATATATATATAAATATTTCCTAATAAAGCTTAATTGCAACGTTGGTTAATTGACTAAACATAATTCAGCTGGATAGTATGGTAACACAGTAAATGTCCAGTCTAAATATATGTATTCATAAACTTTTATTGTTTTTGCCTCAATATACAGATTAGAATTAATCCTGAACAGCATTTTTATATTAATCAAAAACAATGAATCAATTTTATTTATGAATCATCTGGTGAGATAAAGTAACCTCTTTCCCATAAAAAAAATAGATTTTAAAACCTGCAAGATAAGGACAAGAGCCTTTAATACTTTGAGAACAGGGCAGGTTATTACTCTCTCCAAGCAGATCTCTTTGCAATATTGCATTTCAAATGCAGTGCACTGAACTGGACTGCATTCCAGAGAGAATTGACGATATATCGTTTCCCGATAATTATTTTGTGCCCAATCTTCCATAACTTTTGCATACTTGTTCCAGAGACATTGTGGAAGATTGGGTTTTATCAGTAAATGGTATTTATCGGATTTTGTCAGTAATTATCGGGAAAAGTATAAATATGGCTTAAGTTACAGGAATGTTCCTGGCATGCTGATTGTATTTGTTGTTTTGCATCAACAGTACCAGCGAATAGTAAGAATTATCTTGAATAATTATCGGGAACTCATGAACAATTATGGGGAGATTTTGGGACAATAAGTACAATGCAATTCAATAGGAGCTGTTACCTGTATATCCGAGCTTATTTCTATGGGCATAACACTGCAGGTTATATCAATGATATATGATATTATAGGTAGTGGTGTTGGCTCTTAAAACAAAAGAGCTTGATTTTATTTGACTATCTGGCGATAAAGGATATTAATTTTATTGTCGACTAAAATCTAATTTAAATTAAAATACTTAAAGTATATCATTGGCCTTGGTATTCACCTTGGTATTCACGTTGGGCAGCATATTTGCGTAGGTTTTTAGTGTTGGGCACTAGATATATACACATTGGTAATCGAGTTATTTTACAACCGTGTTATTAAATAGTTATTATTCATTTGATTGGGTGACTTGCTTTGGGGTTCTGATATCCTAAATTAATCGCATTGGGTAACATTGAGCAAACAATTCACGCTGGGGATTCATGTTGGATTCATAAACATGTCTGTACAGCGTCGGATTCAGGGTTTTGAAAAGGGAGGTGCGCTATTGGAATTTCTTTTATTCTTGTTGACTTTTTGGTCGAATTTTACATTAAAAAGTCTAAATATGTTAAAAAAAAGAAAAAGGGGGTGCCCCCCTCTAAATTTGCCACTGCTGTAAAATAGCATGAATCAGAGGCGTTGGGTGCCGGGACCCGACACGAACATAATCTATTTTCTAGATTTATATTGTGCATATCAGGCTTATATCGTGAATAGTATACATGTTTTATATCGTGCATTTAAAATAAAAACTGATCAGAAAATATAGATGATAATTTTTAAATTAAATATGAGTTAAATGTTTAATATATATCTATATACGTTGCTTCTCTTAGTAATTACCCTCCATGCTCCATGGGATGTTCAAACACATGGGGATGCGATACCTCATAACACCCTTCAAAATAATTATTGAATTTTATATAAAAAAATATTGATACAGGATTGCATAACGCACCCTTTATATTTTCAGAAGGAAAAGATTTCTCTTGATATATAAGTTTGCATATTAGAATTCAGAACAATTTGTCAAATTAAAAGACCAGATCGTATACTACGAAGTAACAATAATGTTAAATTCCTACAACCATTTACAAAGAAAGGGAAATTTTTCAATAGCCCTTACTTTAGAGGTTGCCACCTTTGGGATAAGCTACCACAGAATATACAATATAAACCTTGTATGATTTAAAAAAAACAATTAAGAAAATAGACTTAACAGTCTATACTTGGACACAATAGAAGGACTATGCATCAAACTTTTGGTCCCAGGACAACTTGAATTTGCGTTGGTGCAAGTGTATTATGTATAGGATTGTGCCTTAACATGATAAAAATTGTACCTATAAAAGACCCGTGATATAGGATTATTCCTAAATCAAATAGGCCATAGCATAATGAGAATACTGTTTGCATAGGATTCATCCTTAGCAAACCTTAATATATATCATTATTATGTGTTGATTATTAGTTAACCTCAAAACTCATATCAATCATTTTTCATACTACTCAATCATACTCGATGTCTATTGGAAGAGCACATGTATGTAAAATGGATTTATTCAATAAACAAAACCAAAAAAAAAATCTTACAAATGCGGGCACATAACCGCATATACAAGCTTATCAAGGCACACGGGTATGTGTCCATGTGTACAAGAAATAGATATACTGTCAGTGAAGGATTTAGATCGCCGTGCCCACCTGTGCCTCAGCCTGTGGTTGGGGGCTGCCATTTTCGTGAAAGTATAGAATTAGTTATCGGATTCGGAGTCCCGATAATTATTAGGCTCCCGTTAGCAACTTTTGCTATCGGCAAAATCGGGTTTCCTGATAAATATTTTGTATTCCCGATAATTATGTTGTATATCGGGAATGTTTCTCTGGAATGGCAATAATTATCGGGAAAGCGTCTCTGGCTACACTTTTCTTATCGGCGACGAAAATAGATATCGCCAATTCTTTCTGGAATGGGCTCCTGTAATTATCTGTCAAGGAGGTTGCAGCTTTCAAAGTTGATCATATTTATAATACATGGAATAATTGTTCAACACATGGCGGGATATACATACAAGATACAAAGACAATAGGTAAAGGAATAATGAGTTAATATGCAGATGACACTCTAAGAATAACAAATAATGATGCCACATGCTTTTATTGAAATAGCTCTGGCCGGCATGGCCTTTCAAAATGAATCAGATCACTCTGTAGGACGAGTATAAGTAGGCAAACTATACCTAGGCAAGCAGTGAGGTAATAGAGATGTTCACCTACCAGTTACAATATTTCACATAAGGTTGAAGCTCAACAAAAGCAAGAATTATAGAGACTTATTAGACTTTACTGATACAGGATATTATGATGATATTATCTTTTCATTAAAGAACCAGAATGTTACAATTCATATCTGAAAGAAAACTGAACCAAATACTTGTACACTTTATTCATACTATTTGGAATCAAGTGTGTTGTAATACAGTCAACGGAACAGAAAAATTTGGTCTATGCATTCTAGAAATGACAAGACATCGAGAAACAATCATTGGGGATTCAGGCTCCTGGAGGGAATGGGTCAGGGGCAGATCCATGATTAGGGGGGGAGTCCAAGGGGTCATGCCGCCGCCCCCCCTCCCTTTTGGTAGGGACTTAAACTTGTCAAAGTGAAAAATATGCCGCACACATGCACATGAATGCACACTATTTTAGTATTTAGCCTATATGTCATTCTGCCCTTTTCTGAGATCCTGTATCTCCCCCTGTCGGTGTGAGTTTGAAGTTGTGGTGGTGGGAGGTCTCACAGAACCAAATGTTTTCCTGTATAGTTTAATAAAGCATATCTTGAAAAAAAAGAAATATCCCAAACATTGCAACACCTTAAAGTCACTCAGTAACCTATTGAGACCTCTTTGGGGCACAAAATATCGAAATTTGAGGGTAGGTTGACCGTAAAAACTTTTCGCAAGAGTCCCAGATGTTGACCTACCCTCATTTTAGCAGATTTGTGATGACCAAATTCATGGAGCACAGAGCCCATTTTAAAACCCCATTGACATGTTATTGCCAAGCATGTTCCGGGTTAACTAATTGTTCACTCCCAAAAAGTATTGACACAAAGCCAGAGATTTCAACAAAGTAACAGAAATACATGTGGTTTATTTATGCTTAGCTCGTTCTTATATGGTCTCCTGGTTAATGCTAATTGGTGACAGATATCATCTGGTGTGCCACATGTCCTTCTTGTCGTGTCATTACAAGATTCTTACCTTTCTTTATGTTGGACTCTGTGCCATTTATATATTTTAACAACAATGCAAAGGTTTAACTGCACTGCAGCCTGTGCTGCATTGCATAACCAAATGCTCGCAACAGCAAGAGAACAAGGATGGTTTGAAAATTGTCCCGCTGTTTTTTCATCCTTGTTTACCCCATGTGCCAATCATCACTGCAGTGATGATTTTGCACACATTTTGAACACATTTAATTGACTGTTAGATACATTTCCACACTCACCTCCTATACATTTTATGAGCTGAGGGACACTGCTATCATTAAACAGAATATTAGAATTCACATCCCAAAATGTCCCCCCGGGACATAAAAAAAAAGGATGATCAAATCATCGCTGTAAAGTCCTAATAACACTATGCGTCGGGTCCTGTTGCCCAACGCGTCAGACTCATGTCGGGCACATATTACACTAGGCATAGGGCCTAATGTGAAAGCATATTATACTACGCGTTTGGGTATGTGTTGGGTCTCGTTCGGCACGTGTTGGGTCGTGTTGGCACAGGTTGGGTCGCATTGGGATGCCTCTTTTAACAAGCATGTCTGTAAAATAACATGAGTCAGATGTGTTGGGCAACGTGACCCAACGCGAACGTGCCTCGCCGCATAGTGTAATATGGCCTTAAGGATAAAAGGTGGATTTCATCCATCGCTGTTAACAGCGATGGGTCTTGCTATGTGTGCCAATTCTCACTACAGCAAGAGGCATTATGTGATGCGGCACTGCAGGGACACTAGGTCTGATCCAAGGTGACAAATGGCCATGGCTGGACCCAGAGAGGCACAAACCCAACCAATACTGATAATTCTACAGATTTAAGCACAAATATAAGACAATGATAATATTATGCCGTCTTTTTTTTTATCATAAAATTCTTTTCTATAATCATGTGAGATGTTGAATTGAGCACAGTTATTGTGTTGGTTATTATGCTGTAACTTCAAATTTATGTGTTTTTTTACACAAGAAAAGAGAGTATGCTGCTTGAGACCTGAAGTGCATTATCATTCTTTTACTTGAGATAGAAGTCATAGGCCATGAGTGAACAATTTCACCACTTTTCACAATGAATAGTCCTTTGTTTGTTGCCATACATTATACAAATGAAAGCGAACATGATGTTATTGCGAACATTTTTCAGCATCATATTCCATTTATTATGAATAAATTTCACGCATAATATTTCCTCTTTGAGACTTTTGCAACTTATCATTAATTTTTGTAAAACACAAAATTGCTGGTTTTGATTGCCAAATCAAAATTATCCTAATTATCCTAATTAGCAACAAAAACATGGGCTCAGGAGGCAGTATTGACCACATTCCATAAGACTGTAAGAGGAAGGTTTTGAAAGAGTTAGGTACATCAGTACTATGAGTAAATCTAGCAGAAAAAAATCAAATTCCATCCAGACATAGAGGCAACAATGAAAATACTAAGGCATACATAATATACATTGATATACATGTATATATTCATTTCAATTAATAGATAAACAATTTGCATAGTATAGCAGTCTAGGTATATCACATAATGACTAAATATCTATAGGTAAGCCACCATCGAAGTCATTCACACTTAAGCCTCAAGTCACCGTCTCCTTTAATTCAGCTTAATATCATCAGAAAATTTAAGTTTATTAAACTATCTAGTTTGATGCAATATGTCTTTAATTGCAAGGGGCAGAGTCATAAAAATGCAGGATCTGTAATGACTATATAAAGACCCTGATTTTCCACATTTTACCAAAATATCTATGGCCCTTTCCATAACCAAGTTATTGCAAGAGCAGGACTTTAAAACACACTTTACACTAGCTGATTTTGAGCACAAATGTGAGTTATTCTTTTGCTTCAGTGGATTTCTGTAAATTGATACCTATATAATTTTATTGGTAAAACCCAATGAGTGGATGTCAAATCTGAAATCTGAAGCAGATCCACAAGTAAAAATATGAAAGATTTGACATTCACGAGTTGGGTTTTACATTCATTTCGTATCATCCAGTCAAAAAAAACAGGAAAATGATTTATCTACCCTTAAAAGTTCAAAAAAATCATACATACATTGCCATCTTTTCTTTGCTGACCTATTTCTTGCTGAAGCACTAGGTGGTTGTAAGCAAACATTCACAAGTACCTTTTTGTTTTCTTGATCCGATATTCTATGGGATTTTCATGCATTTTCGGGCATAGATTTGTCAAATATGAAAATTAATGCACATTCACTGAAAATCTCTGGAATCTCTTAAATATGAAGTTTGATCCAGCCAATGTTCACCAAACCGCTTACAACAGAGATTCCTGAAGACTTCCTTTAATTCCTTTAATTCACTATTTTGGATAAACCCTTCTTCAAACAGACTTTCCTATGTTATACTGGTATGAAATAAAAACTCACATGTATGATTTCATGTCAGAAATATAAAAAATTGGACCCCCAAAAAAATCACCTAGCTTGCCAAATGCTCGACAACGAACGAGCAAAAATTGGTGAATACTTAACCCTTTCCACCCGCCACGCCTAGCGGGAACTGCTCGCATAGAGTGGCCATTGTAGTTAAAGCCCTCCCCACTAGACGCCGCCACCTTTGACCTCATTCCGCCGATCGGGAACCGATTGGCGAGTAAAGGAGGGGGATGTCCGCGTGAATTTTCGTCATTTTTCGCAGAAATGTCCGATTTTCACCATTCTTTTTGTGATATTTGGGTAGAATATGTGACAAGGATCACAGGGATACCAAATTTTCCAGTGGGCATGCGGTATTTTTCGCATTTCGAGCGGAAAACCATCTGCCAGTTTGGACATTTGCGCCAGCTTCGCCGAGATGATGTGTGATCGGCGGACAAGGAAGAGGTTCAAATTTCCGCCATCCTGTGGAAAATATTGAATTTATCACCATATGGACATAACATTTTCACGAAAGGGTTACTGTTTATTGTGTATATCGCAAAAATCCAGTGTAAATCGATGGATTTTGAGCTATAATAAGGTTTAATTTGGGCAATTTGGACATGATTCCGCCGTGTGACCCTTGGGCGCCGGGCACTTGAAATCTCCATGGTGCTCCCTATTGCCATAGTTACAGCACAAAAAAATTGTCAAGAAATTATTAAATTTTGACTTTTTGCTTTATTATGTAAAAAATTCTGGGCGATTCGGGCTTTTTCTACCGATTTTCTGACGATTTTAAGCAAAATAAAGCCAAATCTTGCAGGAAGATGCTTGAAAGCATCGGGCGTGTTTTCAGCGGCGATGCTTGTAGACATCGGGCGCGATTATGGCGGCGATGCCGTAATGCATCCGGCGGGTGGAAAGGGTTAAAGATTTCAGGTGTTTGGGATCAGAACAATGTTTCTGTCATAAAATTCTGGTATTATTCTTATGTATGGATTCAATATTTCTTGATGTCATCTCATGTTTTTTGGTATTGGCAAACAAATTATTCAAAGTTTTCACATTGTTTACCTTCAGCCTAGCAAACATGGCAACGAACACACTTTAGTCTTCTCCTCATGCTATACCATTTAGGCCACATGTTTATGCAAGATTTCCTTAAAACAAATTCATAGTTTAATGATCAACAGTAACTGTTATAATCATTAATAATGTTGCATTTGTAGACATCCATGTGGTTATACTGTAGATAATATGCTGATCAACAAAGAGTGGTCTTGTGACCAAGCCTGTACATGGTCTTTATTACATGGGTATCCACCTATGAGGAAAGAATTGCCCAGCCTTGTACCATTTGGTCCAGGGCCCTACAAGCCAGTCCTTATGATAGATTACATCACCACCAGTAAGAAAACCCATCCACCAACCAAAGGTTCCCACAGACATTATAGTGTGATTACATGCAACTGCAATAGCAAACTCATCTTCTCTGCTTTTTGACCCAGTGTCCCCTGTATAGTACACATCATTACCTGTAATATTAGCTTTGGCCCACATTAGGTCATCAGTGGCAACGATGAATACAACACTTTTCCCATGTTTTTTTCTAAAGAAATGCATAGCTCCTGCATAATAAGAAAGAAAAGGTTGTTGTACATATTTCTCTCTAAGCATATTTCCACGTCTGATATGAAGAGTAATAAATACTGGTGGTTTGCCATTAAGGAGACTTATACCATTTTCTGTGGAATATTCTTTCCCATATCTTGATTGATTCATTAGCTCTCTTAGTGTGTTTTGTGCCCTTGCTTTAAATAGTTCCCTGACTGTTAATTCTGCTTTTATGTCATCAAAATATTCAATAAAGAATCCTAAATTTTGTAAATAGCAACAGACAAACGCATGTTTCTTTGTAGATGTCCTCAGTGTATCAATCATTGCAACATCAAAATATAGATGGTTTTCTCTTTGTCCAACATGTATTGAAATATTTGAAACTTGATTTCTCCATCTTGTACATTCATCATAAGTGAACAAAGGTATGGACAGGTTAGGAAATAGTTTGTGAAAATCATATCCCATACAACCTATAGCATGTCTGCTCGATTTTTTTGCCAGTCCATACAAGGATGCATAAATCCATAGTTGATTTCCAAGGCCACCTATGAGATGAGTCATCAATGTCTGGTCAGCCATCTGACCTTGTGTATAATGTGAAGATTGGTTGCAATGTATTATAAGTTTGCATGGTGGTGGGGGCATTGCTGATCCCTTAGCTGCATGTTCCAAACGTAGGAGTTCACATGGTGGTGGCGGCCTTGTTCCCTCATCTGCATGTTCAAAACTTGTATAGGCCCTTTCCATAACCAATATGAACAGGATCATGAAGTATACAAATAGAATTTGAGGTGCAAACCTTTTCCAGCAAGAATTTGCTTTCTGTAATAATATTTTCCCGAAGGACCAAAGTTGGCATTGAACCCAAACCTTCATGTTCGATAGATTATCTGAAACAAAAAATTACACATACATATAAAGCCTTCTTTCACTACCTCAATTCTAACATTCTACAATACTGAGAATGCATCTCCTTACTTAAAAACATGTTTCTATCTAGTACTTATTCACCTTGTGCAACATTTTTAGATTCCCAGAATTCTGTCGGAAATGATATACAGTGGATCAGATCTGCCACTATCTTTTAAGTGTTACTTGCATTCTTTTGTTTGAAGATAATTGATGGTGTGATGAATTTTAGGAATAAATTCAGGATTTTAGTACTTCTTAAGTACCGAATTATAAATGATAAGTCAAATAGGTGTTGTTACAAGAAATTAGAACAAAACAGAATTTAACATAAAAATGTAATCATGAAGTGTACAAAAATATATTGTCAGAAATTGCAATTTATATGAAATTACACTGTTTGAGTGACCCAAATCATACAAGATGTATGAGTGTCGAAACGTAGGAAAGCTGAAATGTATGATAAGCAAGGGTACAAAATCGGGACAGGGCCAGCATTAGAGACAAGACCATGAACAACCGGCTAGTATGCTACCACTCTTTTATTTTTGGCATCATCCCCATCTTATGTCTAGGATGGTTAGTCCCACAAGAATGTTAGCAGCCCTACACCAGACCCCAAACCCAGACACGATTCAAACAGTAATGCCAGCCCTCACCGCCCTACCCCTCTAGTAATGACACCCCGTCGGCGTCGCAATATCTCCATGATATCTCCTGAGTCTTATCCCAACCACTGTCCATCCCCTGTCCACCCCTGGTAAAAGTCACCCAGCCAAGGTGCAAAGTAACTGTCACGTCATGCAACCATACTTTTTTGGTTTGTCTGTTACTTACTAAAATGTTACTGAAAGTACGAAACCATATTGTAACCGGATGTGATGTCAGAATAGTCACGTGATTGAAAGTGACCAATCAGAATCGATTAATAGAGTATAAAAAGGGGCACGGAGGTCCGAAATAAACAGTTCCTTCTTGGTACTCACTGTGTTCACACGTCTCTTCCTCAAGAAAGATATGCCTTAATAGAAGGAAATGAGCCAGCAGAACTCAAGTAAATGACATAAGTTCAGTAAATTGGGTAGTGGTCTGGAAACCCCAAGATGATAAGAAAGCCCTAATAAGCCTGAGGACTGACCCGAGACCGAAAGACCGACCAGGTACGAAAGCCCGAAATAGTGAGCAGCCGGCCTATCACTGCTGAGACAAAGGTGTGACCCGCTTGGCCACAAGCTACCACCCTCTAGGCAAGCGATGACCCGATCCCCGTGGAAGACCTGGCCGGGCAGCACACCCCCCTCTACTCCCGCCAATGTCCAGAACGTGCCAGGCCGAAAACCCCTCCTACCTACAGCCCCGAGAACTGCGATTTCCCGACCGTCCCATTTGTTCACCCTCGTGCACGAGGCACAACTCTTAATCTTACACCTTGGTTTCTTGCTCGAACTCTTCATTCGGTTGGGACCAAAACAACCCCAACATCTTTGCATCGTAGAGATCGGAAACCCTGACTCACAGTGTAATGCCACTTTTATTACTAACATGGCATGTAGAGCAGTATGTACTGGGGCAGGTGATCACTGAAATGTTGTACATACCACTTGTCATTTTGCATAATTCCTAACAACATATAAAATCACCCACAGTAACCTAGACAAAGTATTCGTCCCTGGATATTGCCATTCCAGGGATGAGCAGGACCCCCTTAGACAGATGTGCTACAATTCCCGTTGCAACGGGTTTGAGCCAAGGGGGTATATAAACATTACTTTGAAGGTTGTGGCACTCTCCTCTCTGCACTGAAAAAAGTGAAAAGTTAGAAAGTTAGTCAAATCTGGCTTTGACCAGTGAAATCCTGGGTTGGTCATTGAAAGTCTAACTTTCCAACTTATCCCTGTGTACTTATTACTGTTATATGACTAACCCCTCAGTCACATTGACTAACTTTCTAACCCCGGATTCGTCAAGAGGTCATTTAGACTCCTAATCATTAAGGGGCTCATCTTAAATACAATTAAAAGGTTATGCCTGATATCTGTCATACATTTATAATCATTTCCTAAATTTGACTAACCCTTAGTCAGATTGACTAAGGGCCATCCATATATATAGTTTACATGCCATTACCCCCTCCCGAAAAGTATGCATTTTATTTGAAAAGTTTATCATCAAAAATATGAAAGAGCCTAGATATTTGACATCACATTCATCTTCATGGGGTTATTGTTGAAAAGTGGCAAGAACACCTCAAAAAGTTATCTCCCCCCCCCCCCCCCCCCCCACAAAGGACATTTTTCTAAAAGTTCCACTGTATCTTCCAAAACGTAATGTGGAAACCCTAAAAAATAGTAGGGAAATATTGAAAAGTTCCCCTTTATACTGCTCGCCACCCAACTTTCCAGGTTGAAGTTATTGAAAATATAGGTAAAGGTTCCACCTGTAGAACCTCGCTATCCCCCCCCCCCCCCCACTTCAGACTGACGCTGAAATTAACAAAGATCGTAGAGAAAATAAATAGGCACATATTTCTACACAGTCATATAAAACAAGATATTTTCTAATTTTGCAAACGTAACAGTTGTTGCATGAATGCATCTGGCGTCCAGAGTGTGATGTTGCATTTATGCAACTGGCATCAGGAGCACGGTGATGCATTTATGCAACTGGCGTCACTAAAGGTAAGATACAAAAGTATGAAAAAATAGGTGCAGTGTCCAAGGCCCACGGGGACATGGGAGAGTCAAGTGAACTTGTTCACTACCAAGAAATAAAGGTATTGATAGGGTAGTGGTTAAGACGCTCGCTTCTCATGCCAGGGGCCCGGGTTCGAATCTGCAGTAAGTAAACGTTTTTCGTCAATATTGACTAACTTTTTGTGTTTGCCTTAGTCAATCTGACTATGAATTAGTCAAAACAGGGTTAGAAAGTTAGGACAAAAATGCACCGTCAAATGACTAACATTTTTGCAAAAAGTTCGGACATTTGACTAACTTTCCAATCCTTACTTTTTTCAGTGTGGAAGCTACTGTACTACGACATAATACTACAACAAAAAGACTGCTCCCTCCAGTCTGGCGCCATATTTGAATGAACAT
The DNA here is from genome assembly GCA_936440205.1 of Lepidonotus clava. Classification (NCBI taxonomy): domain Eukaryota; kingdom Metazoa; phylum Annelida; class Polychaeta; order Phyllodocida; family Polynoidae; genus Lepidonotus; species Lepidonotus clava. The sequence continues at coordinate 29,192,334 of OW387149.1, read as the reverse complement.
CGATTCATTACCTGTGCCCCACGATTATATATTTGTTTTTGATGTTTAGACAAGGAACATACAGTATTAATGCCATATTAACTTCGCCCCACCCCTCACTACAAGTTTGAATCGACGTTCCAGACATGCCCTACACGGCGGAGGTGGGGGAACAAGGGGAGGGGATGCTTTGCAGGCTAACAGTAACCCTTTAGACACCAGTCTGGCTAGATGCCCAGAAAAATGACAAATCTTTACAATTGTCCCTGTTTTTCTGAGTCCAAGAGAATAATTTGATAGCTATTCAACATACAATAGTGGGCAATATAGCATTAAGACCCCATTTCTATCATGTTTCTCAATAGGGATATGGGACAGCCTTAGAACTTCCTCAATTACAAGGAATTTAGGGAATTCCAGGGGGAAATCCTTGGGAAATCTGGCAATCCATGATTTCAACCTATGGGGTCCAAAGGGTTAAACGATATGGGCATTGCAGTATCAGCTGAGCAACCTCTGCCAACATGTCCTAGAATGTAAGAAGAACTGTCTCTTGTGTACTACACACCGGGGGGACGGACCAAAAAAAATCCCGAGAATTCCGTATCCACGAGAAGTTCAAAAACCCACGATTGCATAATTTGCAATCGTGGGTTTCTCTCTCTCGTGGGTTTTTGCTAACATTATTTTTATTTTTTTCAACCATTAAAGTGTTCCAATATCCTTCTGACACAATTAAAACGTATTATCTGTTAGTAAGTATGTTATAGGAATGGTTTTAGTATGATTTTTCAAGAAATTTAAATGTCCAGAAATTCTCGTGGATGTTTTCTGGGCACATTTTTCTTCTCGTGGGCATGAAATTCTTCTCGTGGACCTGAAATCACTGCTACGAGAATTCGTGGATGTTTTTTGGTCCGCCCCCCGGGACAGTCTCCATATATATACATGGCCCTTTCTCCTGATGGCTTACCTGTATGTGTTTCGGTTTTATCTACCATCTTCGAAAAGTGAAAAGGTGGGGGCAAATGCAATCCCCTATCCATTCCCCCTGCTCCCTCAACATTAGAAAAAAACAATTAAACAGTTGGTAAACTTAGACATGGTTTGGGCCAAGCCCTTACCTCATACGTACCTAGATTTTCACTTGTTTCACTGGTGTTGCATGTGACTAAGCTGCAGGTTCAAGATGGTTAAGTTAAATGGAGAATATCCTCAAGGACTGACCCAGCCAACAACAACCAGAAAGTGATAAAAAGTTAAACTAGGCCATGCCTGTACATGTCTCACCAGTGAGGCTGAACCTCTGGCATGTAATAATATGAGAAGATCTACAGGGGACGCCAGCGGGGGGCGAACAAAAAACATCCACGATAACTTTGGACCCACGAGAACTTAAAATACCCACGATCACAAACTTTGCTCTCATTGGTTTTTAAACTTCTCGTGGTACAGAATTCAATTTTTCAGCCATTATAGTGTTCCAATGTGCTTCTAACATACTTTAAAAAGTATTATATGTACATAAATATATTATGCAAATGATTTTAGTATGATTTTCAAGAAATTTTGATGTCCAAAAGTTCTCGTGGATGTTTTCTGGGTTGATATTTCTTCTTGTCGGTCTCAAATTACCCCCACGAGAAATCGTGGATGTTTTTGGTCGGCCCCCCAGACGGCTGACCAAAAAACATCTATGATTTCTCGTGGCGGTGATGTCAGGCCCACGAGAAGAATTTCAGGCCCACAAGAAGAAAATTCTTCCCAAAAATCATCCACAAGAACTTTCGGACATGATCATTTCTTGAAAAATCATACTAAAATCATTTCCATAATATATTTATTTACATATAAGACTTGTTAAAGTGTGTTAGAAGGAAATTGGGACACTTTAATTGTTGAAAGAATTGAATTTTGTGCCACGAGAATTAAGATACGAGAGCAATTTTTGTGATGGTAGGTATTTTAACTTCTCGTGGCACTGAATTCTTGTGGATTTTTTTTGGTCAGCCCCCCAGTTTGTGGCCGTATGAGCCTGAGGGGTTTGTCATGGGTTGCACAGTATCCTGAAGGTTCAAAGGTTCTTTTATGTTTTATCATCCAATCAAATTTCAAAAGCTATTGAAACACAGAGTGGTTCTCAAATCGCTGTTAAAACATACTTTCTTCTCTCTTTATGTATACATTATGTATATGAATATATATATATATATATATATATATATAATTCAAATGCACTGCTTGTCGGCCATGTTTGTGATCAGGAACAGATCCACAAATACAAGATCTATATTAAAAAGGGATCCGACCACCCCACAAAGGGCTTTAGTTTTACATTAAAAAAACGAAATTTAGTCAAAAACAAGGGGGGAGGGTGGGGGCAGGGGGGGGGGGGGGTGTCTGTGTGCCCCACTCCTGTTACTCCGCCCCTGGTAATAAAGTCATAGCAAAAGTAGTTCTTCAGTCAGACTTGCTGTGTGTACATATTAATGTGTGTACGTATTAATAAAGCCTAACTGTAGTGTTGGTTAATTGACCAAACATAATTATGCTGAAGTGCCGAAAGTAGCCAGTGTGCTTGAAGCCCTGTACCCACTTGGCAATCTCGCTGTTGACAGGTGACAGCTGATGGGGTGAATCGCTGTCGCCGTCACCGAGCGACAGCAATATCAAGCAAGTTTGATAATTTACCAGCGATTTTCCTGCCGATTTTACCAGCAATCAAATAGTCCATCGCCAGTTTCCCAAAAAATAGACCATACCAATGGGAGTTGCCCAGCGATCTGCAGGGTATTTCACCGCCAGTTCCCCTAGTCTTCCATCGCTCGGCGAAGGTAAAATCACCTAGTGGGTATGGGGCTTAACAGTGTTTTTTTGGCTTCATTACATATCTTCCAGGAGTAGGTTAGCTTAGGCCAAACAAAAAAAATTGTTGTGTTCAGGTAACCCTACCTACCCTAAATTTTTAGCCCTACCCTAACTTTTTTTTGGGAAATTTTTAATTATTTTTTTTCAAAATCCAAAGAATTGACCTGAAGTACCATGGAAAACCATAAAACAGCACATGGATACTCAGGGCATGTATTTTAGATGCTAAAAATGCTTTTTGAGAATATTTGGAATATCTTTTTTATTTCCAAAACTGGCTGGGCCTCTTTGGCAAGTAAAAAAAAAACAAAAAAAAAAGTTTTTTTCAACCTACCTACCCTATTTTTTCGACCTATGTTACCTGAACACAACAATTTTTTTTGTTTGGCCTTACCATCTTGAGTTACAGTCAGTTGACTTTATAGGAAAAGAGAACACTTCAGAAAAAATGAAGTGGGTCACCTGTTTTAACACGTATATAAATCAAACTTTTATTTAAGAAATAACTCTTTATCTAAAACCACTTCAACATTTTTATTTCGGCCTTTGATTCATTTTACAATCTATACGTCATTGTTAATTCACAGAATGTTCTTTAGGTGTACATAAAACAAGTGCAATCAAATAACAGATCTGTACAGAATGAAATGGGATGTATGTTGAAATGAATACCATAATGCCACCTATCGTAATAAATATAACACTCAGACATGATTAAGATTCAAAGAACATAAAAGCGAGGTTGACAGCTATAGAGATATGCCGGTATGTAAGTTTAATTTTTCATTTTCCAGATTTAGCAAGGCTTTTGACACATGCTGCTTTCTTTAAGTTTGGGCTGGTTCAGCTAGTTCTTTTCTATGAAATTTTACTTTAATTGATTGTGTTACATGTAGGATAAACATGGCTGTAAATCCTTGTAAGTATATGGAGATCCATGAGCTTCACATAGGGTTCTGAACGTCGGTGGGGGATCCAGTATGAACACTGCAGTTGTGCAGATGACGTCACATCTCCTACACTGGTCTTGGCCCAATATTTGGTGATCAATTTAACAAAATCATTATTCAGTACACAAAACATACAAAAAACCTGTTTATGCCAAATACGACTTCATATATAATCTCATGAAATCACAACTCATAATTTATATTATTCAGAATTAATAAATATATATTTTCTTATATATATGTTGATCACCCAAAAGTGGATTACATTTGCACAAGGTCCATGGGCAAATTTTCAGTCCTAAAGCCCTTTCAGATTTTATATAGCAAAAGATAATACCCAGTCCTATATTAGGTCCTTTCAGATTTTAAGAAGGCAAAGGTAATATTCAGTCCTAGGCCCTTTCAGAATTTATGCACGCAAAGGTAATAGCCAGGGGTACCGCCTGAATTTCGTGAGGGTGTCTTAAAGCCCACGATGAGAAAATACTACCCCAAAAACATCTACCAAATTTCGTGGACACAAAAGTTCATTGAAAAAATCCATTAAATCATTCACAATATATGTGTATTACATGTAATATTTTCAAATATGAGTTGTGAAGACATTGGAACAGTTTGGTATTTGGAAAAAAAAATATAAGAAGCTTAAAGAAGATTCCACGATAATAGACTGTGCTATCTTGGTATTTTAACTTTTTGTGGGTGTGGATTTTCCGTGAATGTTTTTTGGTCGGAGCACCTGGTAGGCCTGGGCTTATTAACAGGTAATGATGGTGTGGGACCCTGGGCCAAATGCGCCCTGTCATTCACCCTGAACATGGTATTGAACTGTTTCCAAAGCACTGACTAAGCTGGGTTAATGCAAACAGAGTCTTGTGTTTGAATTGGGCCTCTGGTTAACATCATTGATTATTTTTGGGAAACTTTGGTCTGGGTAACATGTTAACATGAGCCATCATCACATGGTTTGGATTTGGCAACACAAAGTTAATAACCGTTCACAGAAAACTGTATAAGAAAATAATGCTGCATAAGTCTGTTAATCATGGGATATAGTGAGTGTGCTATAAATGTTATATTCACAGACTGTTGTATAAAACTCTCTAAAAATTAATTATGATTTCATAAAACAAACAATTATGTTACTCCATTCACAATGACCTTGAAAATATAACAGCGACCTTGGAAATATAACAACGACCTTCAAAATATAACAATGACCTTGAAAATATAACAACAATTAAATATAGCTTCAGGCCTTCAGTCAGACCACACCTTTACATAGACCCTTCTATATCATCATTTTGATAAACTCATCTTAGTGAATTTCTGATGGATGTACTTACAATAATATATAATGTACTTACAATAACCTATAATTTCTTCGTGTGAGAATGTAATTTGACCCCTCTTATACTAAGTACATGAAAAATAAATACTACATATTTACAAGACTATAAATGCATTTTTATATTCACGGAGAGGGCCAAAGACTATACTGAGGTTATCAACTTATGCTTTAACAGCAAGTTATGAATCTTACCTATAGTTCGGAGCAGCAAATTGGGAACTTTGGACTAGCCACATTCAAGGCCATCTCAAACAAAATAAAAAAGAGTTTTCAAAAGAATATTACAGTCCTTATCTCTGATAACATACAATAAAAATCTAATTTAAAGACATTTTTTGGGTCAAATTATTGGTATAATAGCAAATACCTGTGTCTAAAGCCCAAAATTGGCAAAAAGCTGGTCCTTTCAAACAGTATGTTTCAGCAAAAATCTAATAAATCTGTGAGATACGTTCCATAAACATTCTCCAGGACCCTCTTTTCATAATGGTACGGCTTATAAATGATAGTGTGTCTCTTAGAAAACTTTTAGTAATATGTTTGAATTAATAGAAATATAAAAGACAATATAGTTTCACCAGTCGATATCCTTGTTATTCCCATTTACACAAATACAGTAAACTTATAAGATATTTAGATCCATTTTTTTTAAATATTTGATAAATACTCCACAAAAATACACTAAAATACTCGTAGGCTCGGTTGTGGATGGTGCCTTATCAAAAGACATACAAAAAGTTCAGTTAGATATAACATCATGATTGGCTGTAAGTTTCATAACGATTAGTTCATACTGAGTCCACTAAGGATGAAGTATTTATAAGAATTATTTTTAAAAAAGTGTTTTTACTGCAGGCTACCTTCCTAAGGGGGAAATGAAGTAATGACCATTTATTTTCTTCTGCATCTGACTATTCAGTAGATCTGTTGTACTATTACAATTGGATCTTTTGACTATAGGTAAGCTCGCACTTGGTCGCATTTGCCTACATTTACCCAATAGACAATTATAATTATGGTGCAAAACAGTTGGCCTGATGAATGATGATGAGTTTTATCACAGTTATTTGGTTTTAACTGAACATCGATCAATTTGATTCTTTACTCAATACAATTAGATAATGACAAAGGTAATGATGGACTAACCATTCACCCTTAACAGTCCATACACCCATATGTATACAAATATACTTCACAGCATAACAAATATATAAAGGTCAACCAAAATGAAGTATAATTGACTTAGTACATCTCTCCAGTATTGTAAGTGAAATAAACTATACTCATAGTCCGCAAACACATAGGTAACATATAGCATGATAGATTGGGTTGTGCATAATTACAAGTATTTCCAACATTAGAATTGCAAACCACACTCCTCGTTACGTCTCTATAAGCATTATGCTTACATAGTTGCACGTTCTTAAAGATAGTGCAATGATGTAAGCAGATTACTTACTTTATACCTTGTCTCCCTATCACTGAAAGTATATATATTTTACCTTTGCATAATGACTCATAAAACATCGAACAATATCCTTGTCAAAATAGATTCAAATTTCTCCAAATGAAAATGTTCAGCTTGGGTACCAGGGTGGCCACTATACCCTGATCTTCGGGTTGAGAATCTCAGAAATTTTCATGTCAATATTTCGTTTTTAGAACCCTTACCAAACTAAAATTGGCCCCGTAAAACAGTTACAATTCAACAGTAGGACCCATTGCAACAGAATAAAATCAGACATGGATAAAAAAGGTTTTCGCTCACTCACAATGAATAAGTCTTGAACTACAAAGGTGGCTGTTTAGCTGTTGCTTTACATCATTTGACCGTGGTCATGGTTGACCAGATTGGTTCCAACTAGTTACCAGGGGACTGGCCACATACAAGAACTTTCCCGTCTCTGCGTCTCTCCAAATATATACATACAAGGACTCATGTACAAACATTTGACTTACTCCACACTCTTGCGAGGCCCATTGCATGAGCAAAGTGGCTGTCCATTAAGTATGTATGCACAAAGGGGGTTTGAGAGGGGGGGTCGAGAGTTGTAGGTAATCTATAATGTGTATTACAAGTTAAAGGGGGAAAGAGGGTCTAGAAATCGTGTCAAATAGGTTACATTAGTCATGGACAGCTACAAATGTGAAACATTGTTTGACAATGATTGTTGTAGTAGCAGTGCGAATTGGTGGAAAATGTTATCCAGCAGTGCCCTGAATATGTATAACGAAGCATCAGTACCAGAAGTACCCTGCCTTATGGATAATAAATTAGTGTGCTTCGAACTTCGTAACAAGTGTCTTCCTGAGTCAATCTTTGGTATTTAAAATACATTCAAGCCAGAATCTATAGATCTAGGCAGCAAGACATATACAACGTTGACAGCACTTGAATTGTTTCACTTACATCAAGGATATCAAAACAGGAACATATTCTTGTAAGGACACTTTGAATTCAAAATCTCTGTTACAAGGTATGCTTATAAATGTGATCACAGTTGAGTTCTCTTAATAGTCAAAAGAAGAGGAAGCATATATAATATGTGTAATAAGAATGTCAGACCGAAAGACTGACTCGTAATGGATCAGTTTGGTTGGTAGAGCTTTGGACATTGATTTGAGATTTTAGGCAAGAACACCTCTATTTTCTAATCAACGTTCATTCTTACAATATGCTTATGGATGCAAGGAGCCACCGGTCCCTAGTAGATCACATGGGTTTCCACCAATGGGGATAGAAATGCCCAGGTCTATACCATTGAGTCCAGGACCCTTTTACCCAGTCCTTATAATAGATTACTTCACCACCAGTGAGAAAACCCATCCACCAACCAAAGGTTCCCACAGACATTATAGTGTGATTACACGCAAGTGCAATAGCAAACTCATCTTCTCTGCTTTTTGGCCCAGTGTCCCCCGTATAATACACATCATTACCCGTAATATTTGCTTTGGCCCATTTTAGGTCTTCTGTGGCAACAATGAATGCAACACTTTTACCGTGTTTTTTCCTAAAGTAATCCATAGCTTTTTTATAATATGATATACTTGGTTGACTTACAGTTTTCTCTGCAAGCATGTTTCCACGTCTGATATGAATAGTAATAAATACAGGTTTTTTGTCATTTATAAGACTAAGACCATTTTCAGTGCTATATTTTGTCCCGTTTCTGTTTTGTTTCAGAAGGTCTCTCAGACTTTCTTGTGCTTTTGATTTATATTTTTCCTTGATTGTAAATTGTGCTCTAAGATTATCAAAGTATTCAACGTAAAATCCAAGGTTCTGAAAATAACAACATATAAATGCATATGGTTTTTTAGACACCCTCAAGGTATCAATCATCTCAACATCATAATAGAAATGGCTTCCTCTTTGTCCAACGCTGATACTCTCATTTTTATGCTGCTCTCTAAATTTTGTACACTGTTCATAAGTGTACAAAGGTATCGACAGATTTGGGAGTAGATCACGCATATCGTACCCAATGCAAGCTATAGCTTTTCTGCCAGTCTTTTTGGCAAGTCCATAAAGAGCTGAATATATCCAAAGTTGGTTTCCGAGACCTCCTATGAGATGGGTCATCAATGTCCGGCCATGAGCTTCTAGTTGTCCATTACCTGAAGGTTGATGGTAAACGCTTTTACATGGTACTGGCTGAGCTGGTCCTTTGGCTACAACTTCAAAGCTTATATGGATTTTCTCTACTACCCACGTAAAAACTGTCAAACAGATCATGATCAAAATTAGAATCATACCTAATCTGTGAAAGCGAACATTTGTTCTATCCATTGTCATTGTCCAAAGATGTGAAAGTCGTCTAGGAACACAAATACTCCAGTTGATCTGAAACAAAAAATAAAACATATGAATATAAAGCCTGATATTATGTCCTCCTTTATCAATTGAATTAATTGCATCACTATCATGCCACTATTGTATTGTAATAGCCTATAATATTTCAACTACAACGTTTTAGCAATTCACTATTCTACTGAGTATTGAAAAATCGTGGCAATTTTGGCTTTAATATAGCCTTAAGGATTAAACCTAGTGATGGGTGTTACACAGGTCTTTTGCTCCCACTTTCCATCAAGCTACATAACCTTTAAAAAAATGTATATTAATGTTTTCTATATAATCATAAACATATTTTAATCATAAGTATCAAAATAGCCACTCCCAATTGGCAGCAGTATTATGGCCCCTAAAAGGTTTGGTATACCTCAATAAAATTTAAAATGATAATGTTATTCATAATGAGGACATCCATAGAAATCTAGAGAGAATTTAACTACCAGTCCCATGAATAATAGCATTGACAAATGATGGCAATAATTATTTGTCAATAAATGGTGTGGTAGTTTATGCATATTGGACTGCTATACTTGTGTATCACCAACAGTGGTCCATCACATCAGCAAACTCTTTGGACCATCACATAATAACTCATACAACAATACTGATATCCTTGTTAAAACAGCTATTGTTATACAAAAGTCCAGTATTGATCCCAGCCAGCTTGTGACGTAACAGAAATGTTCTGCACCCATACTTTTTTAGTCAGTTTGTTACTTACTAAGATGGCACGTAACGATTACGTTATCTTCATTCATATCAACACAACAAAACATTAAAGGCCGTATTGCGCTATGCGTCGGGTGTATGTTCGCGTTGGGTGTTATTGCCCAACGTGAACAGTTCGCGTTGGACCTATATTACACTACACATCAGACCCAACGCAAGGTACAGTGGTACCACTCTTATGCGGCCACCCTTGGGGAATTGGAAAAGTGGCCGCATAAGAGAGGTGGCCGTTGGTGAGGGGGAGAAACTATAGACACATTTATACCATATCTCAAGTAAAAGTGGCCCCTGTCCCCTCCACACCTCTCCCGGCCCCTCATCAAAGAAAGAAGTCATGTCAGTCACTCCCTGTCCACTCCACACCTCTCCTGGCCTCCCATCAAAGGAAGAAATCCTGTCAGTTGCCCCCTGTCCACTCCACACCTCTCCCGGCCTCCAATCAAGGGGAGAAGTCATGTCAGTCACCCCCTGTCCCCTTCACACCTCTCCCGCCCCCTCATCTCATCTTACAGAGCAGGGACGTACCCAGCTCTAAAATCTGAGGGGTTTCCAGGTAAATCGAGGGGGTTCCATGTAAAACTGGTTGAGTTCCAGCTAGTTATTTGGATAAAACTCCCTATATTTGTAGTTAAAATTATTAACTTTGAGAAATCTGATGGGGTTCCAGACACCCTTGGAACCCCCCTGGGTATGCCACTGTTACTGGTCGCTGGTGAGGGGTTTTATGGCAATATGGGACCTCAAAAAGGTGGCCGCTGGCCGCGTCAGAGGGGTAGCCACTGGTGAGGGGTAAATAAAGAGAAAAAACTGCCTGTGCCAGCATTTTGTGGCCGCTGGTGAGCGGGGCCGTATATAGGGGGACCACTGTATATTATACTACGCATTTTGGCACGCGTTTGGGTCGCATTGGGCAATGAGTTCACGTTTTATATAATTACACTGTGCGTTAGCCATCCAGATTCGCGTTCACTATTCACATCGGCAAAAACGTGTACAAAACGGCCCCAAGGCAAACCAGCCAACGTGTAGTGTATTATGGCCTTAAATCTCACAAATTGATGCACAACAGAGACTATTTTGAGGGTATATCATTTGATGTTATATGTGTTATTATGCCGTTAAATTCCCCATAACCATAACCGCATTCCCCACCATGTAGACATCGTCACTAATCTACCTAGCTATTACAATTGCCTTATAGACCTTGTGCAGAGTGGTCACGTGATTACTTTTTGGTGATCACCATGTGCTCTCCATGACTGACATGGTTATCACATAACTCTAGAGATGATAAATTCGATAAGATAAAAGTTGTTCAATATGACACAATATGGCTGTTTGAGATATATTTGACAAAAATAAGTGTTCAGAATATTCATAAAATGTAAATGTATAAGCGTTATGCTCTTTTCGGCTTTGAACACTATTCAGAAAGACTCACACAAAACTTCTAACAGCTTTTTGCATTTTCAAAACAGAACCAAAATACTTTCACAAAGTTAGCCTGAATTCTTGGGATAGTCAAGCCCCATACCCATTACAGCGACCCTTGATTATGATTCTGAGAGATCGCCCTTTAGTATGCTGTAATGTAATGTACATGATTGATCCGATTTGATGCAAAACATTGGCCGATTATTGGAGTAGAATCTGCTGATTGTAGAGCGGATCGGTTGAACAATCGCTTAGTGGGAATGGGGCTTTACACAAAGACATGCGAACTGAACTTGGAGCAAAGTAGCTTCTGATTAAAATTAATTAACTAAATTTAGTCTCAGACTAGCTAGTCCAGCCATGCAGGAAGAGTTAGGCATCCATAAATCAAACCTCACAGAAAGGCGATAAGCTCCCACGACAAATCCAAGCACTTGAATCAGTGGCGGATTAAGGGGAGAGGTGCAGGGGCCCTCCACACTGTTGGCCAAATATTATTTTGTTTAATGTAAAATTCTGGGACCCAGTGCGTCCGGCCGAAATGTTGCAATAGGGCGATCCTCAATCACCCCCGCCCCTTTTCCTGGATGCTCCCCTGTAACTTATAATTGTAAGTTAATATTGTGTAGCACTATTGAACATTATTTTTTTTATAATATTCAATTTTTACGTCTAAATGTTTATCTGTGCTGACCAAATCATTCATATTTTTAAATTGGTTACGAAAACATATGATCTGTGATTATTGTGGTCACATTTAGCTGTATCATTGGTTTTCACGGAAACAGGGGTACTGACTAAGTATGTACGCACTTTCTTTTAGACGAATCTCAGACCCCCAGACCCTTGAGGCATACGAAATCAATGGAAGGTCCCAAACTATAAAAAGTGTTTTTCTTATTACTGTGGCCACCTAAGTTGACGAATCTTGACCTGTTAAATCAGAGTGGTTGATCAATAAAAAACAGATTAGATCAGGAATGCCCGTGGCACCTGTTACAAGGATGTCATAAACCACTTCATACCACATGCACCAGGAAATGGTAGGCGCACCTTGAAAACACTCAAGCAAAATTAATGGGACAATCCATTCACTAAAGATCATAGGCGGATCCGCGGTTGGGGGGTCCAGGGGGTCCTGACCCCCATCCTCCCCACTCCCGCCCACCTTTGGTGGCACCTAAACTATAGGCAAAGAAATATGCAGCCCGTGTATGCGAACAAGCACTGTTTTTGTACTTTGCCTCTTTGCTGACCTCTCACCCCCCCCCCCCCTCCCCCACCCCCACCCTCACCCTCACCCCACCCTCCTCATAATCTTGGATAATACACTACCTGATTCTGCTCTACACCAAGGGAAAGATTATTCTTTTTGGGAAAACATTGGTATATGGCTCAAATTAGTATGCGTTTCCGACTTCATGTATTCATTAGGAATAAATGTATTTCAAAGAAAAGTATTCCCCATATACTCACGTAAGCAAGTTGTCCCAAAGTCAAAAACCTTTACAGGAACTAGTCCTACATGCCCCGTCGCATAACCAAATGCTCGCAACAGTGAGCGATTAAGGATGGTTTAGTTTTTCTCTCGCTGTTGTGCACACATTTTGAACACATTTACTTGACACATAAACACATTTCCGCCACTCACCTCCTATATATCTCTTAAGATGAAGGACACAGCTATCATTTTGTAAAAAAAGAAGTTAAAATTCACACCCCAAAATATCCCCCCGGCACATCAAAAACACGTGATTTTAAACAGGGAGAGGTCTTTTGAAATGTGCCAATGTTCGCAACAGCGAGACCCGTTATGCGACGGGGCACTGCAGTGCCCCTTTTAACATCATTTTACAAAATTCAATTTGATCCAGTAGAAAAAAAAAGATATAGGCGTTTTGTAACAAAGATTATCAAAACAAAGTTGTCCTTGTTAGGAAACGTGTCCTTGTTGTAATTTTAAGCTGATCGCTGTTACAATCCGTATTGTGCAACGGGTCACATAATATGTGGCCCGTTATATATTATATATAATTTAACCCCACCTTTGAAAACGCGGAATCTACCCCTTGATCCCCAGATAAAACCGGTAGTACTACTCACCCGAATCTCACGTTTTGTATGTATCAGGCAAGCAACATCGGCAGAACACGGTGGTTATTATCCTGAGCAAATATGAATGAATGGACTTGGCAGTGTCACATGTGTAGCCCTAATGCTAACGGCCCAATAGGATGGAGATAAGATGATGTCAACTTAGCGCAAAGAACTGAGATCAAGGAGAGTAGATACCCTGAGAGCTATTTCTTACACTATGTAAATTTATATTAATATAATTTCGCCTGAATTTCCAAAACATAAAGTCTTCGATAGGGAACCACTTACAGGAATTAACTGTTATTACTGGACCGCAAACTGCCATTCACTGAAAGTTGCGATTGCACTCTACGACTTGCCATGGGCGGATCCAGGGGGGTGCGGGGGGTGCGCGCCCATCCCTTTTTTTTGGAAAATTTTGAGTTTTCTAATGTAAATGCCAAAAAATGCCAAAAAGTCATTAAGGAAAAAAATTTCCAATAGCGCCCCCCCCCCCCCTTTTTTTTTTCAAAATCCCCTGGATCCGCCATTGCTTGCGCTTCGGTATTGGCGAGATAGTATGATATTACGGACATATTCACATACAGGAGTGATTTTGTTCCTACGTGCCAAACACCGTGAGGTGTAATAAAGCTGAGAAAAATTACCATCTTTGGCATCCCAAAAATCAGGAGCAACAGATAGGGAGCAATCCTACTAATAGTTGCAAACAAGTCGGTACCTATCGAGAGCCCTGCTCTCGATCTTTCGCGGCTGAAATGGACACATTCGCAATGTTTGGTAATAACTTCTCCCGGTCTTTGGCCCTTATATTTCTTTCCAAGTGGAATACAGGCTTAACCCACACGTTCTCCTTTCCACGAAGTCTCTGGTCCAGGCCAGGGGTCAAAGTACACGCCCCTTATCTTCCCAACATTGGTCTATCTCATGGTAGACAGACATCAAGTGGGAAAATACTGCCATAACAACAACAAAAAACAGGGGAAACACGACTAATGCAACCTGAAGCACAACATGAGATTATCATTAAAAATGAAGTAGGTTACTGATGACTCATGGCAGTTAGGGTTTTTTTTTCTAATTAAGCCCTGACCACACTGCCCAACTCGACTCAACGAGATAGCCATTCATGCAACCCGAGGCATTCTAGAAAGCCTTAGGGAACTTTCAGTTGAGATAATTTTCTTCCAGTATTTTGGGATAGGTGGGATATATATATATGTGTGTGTGTGTGTGTGTGTGTGTGTGTGTGTGTGTGTGTGTGTGTGTGTGTGTGTGTGTGTGTCTGTGTGTGTGTGATACGCACTGGTTGGCAGGGTGCTATATGGTTCTTGATAAGTAGCGTACAACTAGTACAACAAGTAACTACCAAACCTCATTAGTGAGTCCACAAACTGCATCCATCCCAGGGGCTTAAATTAAGGGAATTGGGTCAGTTGGGAAGTGTAGCCAGGGCGTAACACTGGTGTTACATTCGTGTAGACCCTCAGCAAGGTCTGAGTATTGTAGTAGTAATGATAACAGTGACCACGTTTCCGCCATACACCTATAGGTCTGCAGTGCAAGAAAGGACTGAAAAACTTGAAATATCTGGTCCTTCTACCTGTCGTAAACACGTAGCGCTGTTAAGAATGTTATGATAAAAATTGTTTGTCAGGCACAAGTATTTCAATAAAGAAATGAGAGTAGAATCTGACAAAGATGGCACAAGTTTTCAAAATATGAGGATCCTCCCATGTGACATTGCTAATGAATATGATAATCAATGGGAACAAAGGGGAAAAAATATTAAATACGTTCAGATGATAAATGGCCACAAATGACACACAACATTATGTTTAGTCAATTCAAAAAGGCATCAATCATGTACTCCCCCACCAGTAAACGTATGTGATTGATATAAAAAAAAACTTACTACAAATCTTTGGAAAGTAGAACTCAAAATAGAACTGAAAAACAAAACCAGCCCTTTCTTGCCCTGCAGACCTATAGGAGTAGGGAAACTCTGGCATACATGTAATGGGGCCCTTGATAGAGGGTCCCCAATGTCGCATGTCGAATATAAGAAAAGGCCATGTCAACTGTCACTTCATTTTCCATGTCCCATGTCACCTCTAAGAGACCCTGGTGTCCCATGTCGAATTCAAGAAATAGGCCATGTCATGTCGTTTGTTTTTTTTCTTCGTGTCAGTATAAGCCCGTTGTTGCATGTCGATTATAAGAAATGATGCTCTCGTCGTGTCGACTTTAGGGTTCTATGGCCATTGTAATACCTGCCGAGTAAATAACATTAAGTAAACCCCTCCCACCTTCAAAGTAAACAAATTCTAAACCATAGTACACTTTTAAGGTTCGATTGTCTGCGTGGTGAAAATCCTCGAGTATAAATGATTAGGGAGGTTTAGATATTGTCACAAGTTAAGGCCACATGAACGCCATGATCAGGGATCGGATACCACGTAAATGCATGTGATAGAATTCCCATTGGTTAGATTTATGGCTTATGCTTATCCGCAAGCATAATGCAAACTTCTGGAATGTATTTCTTGAACTACTGGGGTTTGCTTAATCTTGCTACTCTTTAGTTGGACATGACTTTTGATGCACGCCTTCGGAGGCTGAACAATAACAATTTTGAAAACACATTCAGGCTGCGTTTCTGTTCATATTGTTAACATTGAGTGATGTTTTATAGAGCGCTTTTAAGTTTGAAAAGTTGAAATGAAATAAGAACAAGAAATCAGGGTAGAAAATGATCAGTTTTACATTTATGTCTTTTCAATCTGACTAAAATAAAAAATAGCCATGTTACTAGTGAGGGGGTAATTTTAGGTGTCATTAATTTTGATGTAAAACATTTGTATCAGACACCAAAAGTCTTGGAAACATTCACATTCTAGTACAACAGCTGCTGAATAGAAGACCCTTGCTGCTGACCACCCAGATTACGTCATACAAGTCGGAGAGCAATCTGTCTACTCTACAGGTACCATGTCTAGGCGCGTTGTGTTTTTAACAGTTTGAAGTTAAGGCCTTTAGCCCTTCTCAGGCAAGTAGCCATGTAGCAGACAGGTCCAGTTGCTATAACTTTTAAGTCAGTTTGTGATTTGCTAAATTTTCAAAATAATCTATGTTACTTTAAGTTGGTAGAATAATCAAACACCATATTAGGGTGACATTATATTTTTCGTGAAGTTGAGACTTGACCAATACAGAATGTTTTAATAATGGTTATCTTTAAATGAAATAATGTAACCAGAATGGTACAATAATATCATAATTCAACATCGCAGTGATAGGTTCTAGAAGTGTGCTTGCCAGGGTTTGCTCTAGCACTACAGATGCCTCAGCAGTAACAATAAAGACCACAGCTGCTTCGAGGTATAAGCCTATACTGTCAGACGTCTTAAGGCAGTATGCCGTATACCGATTTTGCTGCTGATTTTGAAAATCGGCAGGTGAAATAAAGGTTAGATATAGTTCTATTATACATTAATAGAAAGATCTTAAAATCCTCTTTTGAATGGTATATAGGATGTAAGGTGTCATGTCATATTCTCATAGAAAATCAAATAAATACAAAATCGGCAGCATCAAAATCGGTGGGTAGAATAGGGCTTTAATGTATGCTTTAACAAAACCTTGTCTCTAAGAAAAACCTTGACTGCGGCCTGTGTTTCTGGGAACAAACCAGGATTGGCAGCTGCCAGGCCCTCCCCTACTCCGTTCCCTGAAGTGACCACAGAAGAGCCTAAAAACCATAGTATTTCCGTCCTATACTGACCTTCATGTTTGCTAGGTCCTTCCGGTGGGACAATGCCCTTCAGTCTATCTAACCGCGAACCTCGAGGCCTTGTATATATGCGTATCCGCAGTGTTATGAAGTTACCGCCGCTCTTGAACGTACGTCCGTTATGCATGTGCCTTTCTACCCGACTGTTAGCACTGCCTCTGTGCATTGATCTGCGCGGGACGTGTTAGTACACGTGAAGTAATACGTATAGTGGACCTTTTACTTTGCTTAAGGCTAGATTAAGGGGCCGGAGGAGGCGACACTCTACACATATATATGCGAGTAATGAGTCGTCGACAGGGGCTAATTCAGAAATTTGAAGAAGAAAAAGGGGGGGGGGCATGCTATTCTCGGATTCGGGACAAATACTCAAAAACTCAAATACTCAAAAAAATCCTTAAACCCTTAAACTTTCACAATACATTACTTGATATGAAATGAAGAGCATATGGTAACAAGAAGTTGCTATCTTTCTTGATTCATTAATGGCATACACAAATGTGATTCTTAAGCATTGAGCCTATGTGGTTGTATTCACCAACTTTCACACCTGACTGCAGCGCCACCTACAGCAAATGCCCGGATTACCGAATCCGAGAATATCAAAATTGTTGCATGCGTCCTCCTGGCGCAAGTATTTTACATTAAAGAATTTTATATTTGGGCCACATAAGGAGTTTTTTTTATACTTTTTTCTATAATAATGGTGGTGATACGACTGTTAACTATATATGATTAATAAATGATCATCTACCTGTATGAAAAGCGTGATGTTCAAGAAAAAAATCAATATTTAGAGATGATTCACCCATGCAGTATAAATAGACTAAAATAAGAATAGAAAAGGAAACAATAGGGGGGTAACATTCTATTTGAGCTTATGTAAATTGGTGACTTTCAACTTCCTGCAACTTCTTTTGCATAAAAGCTAAAATAGTGCATTAACGATCATTAACTATCAGCACGCCCGCACCTTTTCAAAAAGCTGGATCCGCCACAGGCCTGCCCCAGCACTTCCTGTGGGCATATGTAGCCAAACTTTCCCAAGATGTGACCACTGATAATGATTAAATATTCATACCCAGGCAGGTGTGGATAAACAATTGGCATCACCTCAGTAGTCAACATGTTGCTGTTGGGTAATCTCATATTGTGTGTGTTAGATTGATCTTTGTTTAAAGAACAACGTATAGGAAACCTGAAAAATTAACAAGAGAAGGTGGGGGGGGGGGTACAGCCGATTTCTAAATAATATTTTAAACAAATATTCAACAAAACCTGATAATCAATACTCCTGTCTGAAAAGTATTCTGTTTATTCTTGTATGCACTTTGACTGACACTAATTCCCATACACATGTTGTGGTAGGTTGACCGGCAAATTGCAGCCAAAGATTTACCTGCCCGACCCTAACATTTACCTGCCCCTTTTTACTGGAGTGTCATATATATGCATGATTCAAATTGTACCTGTCTTTAGGTAGATCCTAGTTAATGTGTCCCACCTTAGGTTTTACCTGCCCCGAGTAGGCAGCCTTATAGTAGTAGCTCCTTGAGATGCTGGAGAAGGGTTTTGTGACCGTTTTGTGACCTTAAAGCTGTTGTGTTCAGGTAACCCGACCTACCCTAATACTTTTGCCCTACCCTAACTTTTTTTCAACGATTTTTTTTCCCCAAAAAAAATAAAATCAATAAGAATGACTCAAAGGGACAGGAAATGGCATTCATGTGATCAAGAGATGTATTTTAGATGCTTAACATTGATGCAGAGGTTGTCTGGAGTGGTTTCTGGATTTTCAAGAATGCCCGAGACCATTTGTGTCAAATAAAAAAAGGAATGCAAAAAAAAAGAATTAAATCGACCTACCTACCCTAATTTTCTTGACGCATGTTACCTGAACACAACAATTTTTTGGGGGCCTTAGTTGTCCTTGATCTCGTTAATTGGAGCGTCGGCCGCTTGCATGGGGTAAATACATACTCCACCGTCGCTTCAGATGTACGCTGTAATTATCGTTATAAGGGAGAGTAGCCGGTGCGGATATGGCCGAGGTGTGATAGGGTGGGGTAAATATAGTTGGAAACCCATCCGTGCCACAATTTTCCAGCCTTTAATATGGCAACCCTTATGTTAAACGTGTGTTTTTGGTTAAGCGTACCATTGACTTTCTTAATCTCAAATATGGAACTTTGTCTGGTACTTTTAGAAAAATTAGAACGAATACACTTTCTTTTTTTTTCTCTTTTTTTTTCTTTTCCCTTTCAAGGTCACAAATTATCGTGAAAATTAATTAAATTAATAATCCTGAACTAAACGGTTTCGAAGAACATTTCTATTCATTACTGGCGTTTTCACAACCGGAGCACAGTAAGCTGAACCGTGCATTAGTGTGAAACCATAACGCATAATGCGCATTAGTAGGCTAGTTGCTAAAAATGCGCCCTTAAAAGCACTCCAATAGAGCAAGAATGAGTATATATGCTGGTGCTATAGCCTAGGCCTGTAGGTATGCCGTTGGCATTAAATTATTTTGTGTTGGACAATAGTAATGTTTTGTTGCCGACTCATGGGGTCTAGGTTTCAGATGAGATCTTTGTGATTTATTGATATCTGCCGGGTGAACATTTGGACAATAAATGTAGCAATTGTTTCGGCCAGATAGACGGCCTGTATAACATAGGCAATCAAGAAATATGTTTGCTCCTAACCTGGTAGTTGGTACAATATTTTGTTTTAAGGTATGAATGTCAGATGTCTATAAGGAAAGATATTTTAAAGCCTTCTTTAATAAGAGTTGCATAACTTATTGCTCTATATTGTTTTCTAGATACAAGATATTAGATTTTAAGCTTAACTTGTTTTTAGACCAACCAACACATTTATATAGTCACCACCGAATCCCTACGATCTGGACTCTTTAAAGATAAAGCCTCAAAAAGAGGATGGAATCAAGTATATTAAAAAAAAGGGGGTTTCTAAAACCTTTCACCGGACCCTCTAGTTTTGAGAATTTTAGATATATAAAATTATTTGGCATACAATATTGTTTTGGCCATGTGCTACTTTTGAAGGTTAGGGGCAGAGGGCGGAGTTTATGTGAATTATAATTATTCCCTTGGCTCTGATGTAGGCCTATCGTCTCTGCATAGAATGTCCTTGACCTGGATTTGATTGAGAGAATACTAATTATCAAAATTTGCATGAAATCAAGAAGGGTTTAAGAGTACCAATTATAGCCTCCAACTTGGCAAGGAATCAAGAAGAGTTTCTTACATGCAAATTAGAAAGACCTATATACCATGTACAATTTAATTTCTAACGCCATTTTATAAGCAAAGGTACAGGCGTTTCCCATCCAAAATTACTTTTTCGTAGTTAAAAATTCTTTTAATTTTGACCAATCTGAATTGTTAATTTTGAATTATTGGGAAATACTGATTCAATATCAGACTGATTCTGTTCAATTGTAACATCTTGACTGGGTATAGGGCCTGCCAAAACCAAGTTAATGTTACAATAATACGTATCAGAAGGGGAAATACAGCCTGGATGAGATAAATCCATGTTGTGGGCCAAATACGATAAGTAAGTAAAAGTGTATATTAATTTTACAGGTAATATTTTAAACTTTAGGCGAACTGGCTTGAGTTCTCTAACTGCAGAGGCCGAAATCTCCAGCTCAAATGTTTCCTACTCTGGCCTGAGGTCTCCACTATTCATGCCACAGGCCAAAGGTCTAATTTGTATTCTACCATGAATCTGAAATAAACAACTCTATAGAAGTGAACCTCGGCGATTCATGAGCTCAAACTCTAACTGTAAATAAATTTACAGCACATAAACATAGGCTTGAATACGGCCCACACTCGCGATATAGTTTGGTTTGCGGTTAGAATTAAACCTCTTCGTAACACCTAGTTAGATTTTAGAGAGGGAATTGTTAAAGGTACAATGAGAGTGTGCGTAGATAAGTCATCCCGACACATGGGCTACCGCAGCAATGGTAGGTAGTAAAACCTCTGTAATTCGAACCCGTGATAATTCGAATTCCCTCTTAATTTAAACTAAGTAGTAAGTCCCAGTCCCTTTCTATCAAATCTAATGTAAATTAACCCTGGTAATTCAAAATAACCTTTATGAATACCCCTCTGACTCGAATCAATGATTGCCCTTAACTAATATATTTCTGCGCTTGTGATGATTTTTTCTCTGACTACTGTAAGCCCCATAATATTGAATGACTTCTGTCAGTAGGAAGGCATCAGTTTTATCTGAATCAGCTTTCACTGTATTCAATATTTCTCAATTCAATGTATCCTCAAAAGACAGATATCCGCACATGTTTGACAATTTATTCCAATGTTCAATGGTTTACCTTTAACCTCCTAACATTATTTCCAGCAAAATTGTCATCCTTTGTCCTTATAAAATGACATTTCTGTCATAATTATTTTTATGAATTCTCCTATTTATTACCTTGATTAGTTTTGGGATACACTGAATTATACAATATTATTATGTCATGAATACTTAGCCCAGACAAATCCATCACCTATACCTCTATAAATGATTCAAATAACTAAAAGAAATAGCTCCCTCTTCCTATACTACTAGGACCCTTATAACTCGAAACCCTCTTAACTTTTTTCTGGTCCCAAGTACTTTGAATTAACGGGGTTTTACTGTACAATGAAGGTACAAAGATACAATGTGCCGTTACAGTTCATTTATTATTTGTTTTAACAATACTAATTTGTTGCATGCCTACAGCTCATTTTTTCACATCCATAGATGCCCCCAGCCTCTCCCCCTAGTGGTAGATCCAGGATTTCCCAAATAAAAGGGTGGTTTGTGTGTGGTTAAGCATAATTTTATAGTTTAATACCCTTAATAGACTGAGAAAATTTAAAAAAAGAGGCAGCCATTTGTTTGTAAAAAAAAAAAAAACTGTCATACATGTTGTTTTCAATCAATCATGTTAACGTTGTTGAAAGTCCAAATATCCATAGGTTAATTATGTACATCACAAGGTTAGTTAAAGGCCTATGATAGGATAATTTGCAACTATAATTGTTCGCATTTCCAAGAAAAGGGGGTTAAATTGGACCCCGAAAAAAATCTCATTTTCAGGGAAAAATAGGTATATTTGAGGCAAAAAATTCGCGGAAGGAGGATTTTCACTGGGGAACCCTTGCATCTGCATCTGCCCCTCCCACTCCCCCCCCCCCCCCCCCTCCCCAACCCCAACCTTAACCCTGCGTCCCGTCCCCTGTTTGGTAGTAGAAGTAGCATGGACCTACCTGACTAAGGGGTCTTCCCGGCGAAGGAGCGACGTACCGGCCACCTTAAGCCACGTTTTGATAACGTTTTGTCTTAGAATAATGTTCTGTGAAGTCACAACCTTAAGTGACAGGTCTTGCCGGTCTGGAGTCCCCTACTATAATGCCCAGGTGAAGGTTCCGGTGTGGCGTGTAGCTTGTGGTCGTCACGCTCTAGTTAACAGATCACACTTTGTACCTAAAGTTAGCAGATCGCACTTTGTCCTTGTGTATATATATAGACCAGTGACCCCTTCTAACCAACCTAAAGGGTCGTCCTTAAATGATGTCATGAACAAGGGGTGGGTGCGTTGACCAGTGTGATACTGCCCGAAAACAGGCTATAATTATTTGCTATATTTTCATCTTTAAATTAGAAAGTATAGTGTTACAGGGGGGTGGGTAGGTCGTAACAATACTCTGAAAAAGTGTGATATCATATATGGAAAGCCCCTAAAGTCGTCCAGTCCTAGGGACATTACCAGGATCATAGAAACACCTCCCCAAGGCCATGCCAGTGCTTACCGGGAAAGAGTAAATAGTTTTTGCCACTGATCTCATTCCCCATGCATTTTTCATATGAATCTCAGGGGCTCTGTATGTCTGGTCCCCATATCCATTCAGAGTGATAAAGGGTAATAGGATATGTAATTTTCTGTGATATAAATTTGTAAGAAATGGGTTTTTGTTAGTTGTTTGTCAGCTTTAAAAGGAACAGTCGTATATGTGGGTAATTCTGATTATGTGTAGTTTTAGGTAATCCCAATAGGACTGAGACTAGACGTGATTGGCCCTGGGTCACGGTCCACTGCTCCCACCAATGACCATCCTGGTCAGGGATATGTAGCCATAAGGAAACTTCTGGGTGTATTCCTGTTCATTATTTGTACAATTAGTTTGTGTTCCTAGTGAAAAGAAAACAGTCTAATTCATATGTGTACATATGTATATAAATATATTTATATAGTTATGTCTATGAGGATGAAAGGGAAAACTAATTGAATTTATTGAGAAAATACATCCACATCCTACAAGGGGGCTTCAGAATTTGGTCTGCTTATCAGCGTGTCCCAACTCATCTATTTTTCACTCTTTTTCTCTCCTTCTCAAAAAGAGTAAAATATCAATTATAGAGAGCCAAGGGTCTGAGACCCTAAAACATAAGAGAAACAATGTTCATGTCTAATGCAGCAACATGAGACTAAGAGACGTGGAAATATATTTCAAATAGTGACATGTATAACAGGAGATACAACAATTCATTAATTTCATAGTATTACGTGTGGCCCATCGCATAATGCAATAAAGAAATTTAAATCAATTAGTAAGTGAAAACAGGGACGTCCCAATTGTACTGGGTTCTGCTGTTGAATTGTGGCTGTGATGGAATTTTGCACAACAGTGGCTGTTTTAGGAAGGATTTCTTCTCCGATTACGATTCTTTTTGGGACAGGCGGGTGCGGGTAAGTTGGAAGGGAATGGCATAATGTAATAGAATTAGCATTTGAAGCAGGTCACCTACTTCTGTGAGATACATGTTGTGTTGTAAAAACTCCCGACCGCTTTCACTCACCCCTTGTTACCTGCGTACACACTGGAACACGATATCGATGTTAAAAATCATATCTATTGGGAAATCGTGGGCAGTTTTAATATTTCAAAAATTACCGACAGGTTGGTCAAAAAGGAGAGGAAAATACCTTAAAAGTCCTCTATTGCCTAGGGACCTCACATGTTGGACCGGCTTACTGAACACTCAAATGAAATTCAAGAATTGTATAAAACAAAAGTGTGTCCCGCACCATGAAAGTCTTTATAGAAATTGCCGACCTGTAGCCATCAACTATCTACTCTGACAAGGAAACTGTATCCCAGTTATTTACTGTACACGCTATCTACTCACCCAATTGTTCAACCATATGCATGTAATTATGTGAAATTGACATAAACTGTTATAGAAAAAACATCTTAAAATCACCGTCTGAAACTAGAGGTGTTCGCTGTTGTTTAGAGCAAGAAAATGATAGTATAAATTTAGACAAGAAATTATTTTCTACGACAATGTTGACCTTATAGGTATTGTATCAACCATATGCAGTATCAACCACAGTGCACAACCTAAAATGTAGGTATAGCAATTGAATGTTCAATTTTTTTGCAATAACAATTTGCACGCTTCCTTGTAAAGTTTCCTACTCGTCTCTAGCATTGTTAATCTTTGCTCCTTGTTAACGTCGAATCGATATAAAATGACTAGGCAATAGTACTATTTACAAGCAGATGATGGAATTTAATAAGTGAAAAAGTTGGATTTTTAGTTCAAATTTGGCAGTATTTTACGGCAGTTTGGGTCATTTGCAATAATTTACAGTCATCCAACGCTCACTCTACGATGTCAATTAGATAGCCAGCCGTCCTTTTAAATCATTACATGTCATCTGCATTAAATCATTCAGTGGAAACAAGGCTTAAGGAGAGAGTAGAGGGATGGGATTCTCTTTTTTGTGCTGACCCCGTCACCATGGTATACTAGAACATGTGAACAAAGCTAGTTTAAGGAGGGGGAAATAGAGCGTGACCATCTTGTAAAAAGGTTGGGACTACCCCCAGAAAACAAACCATCTTATTATTACGATACGGCTCGATAAACTGGATCAGGAAACATCCCATGGATGAAGACCACAGAAGATTGACTAATCCCAACTTCAATAAAAGTCACAATTCCGAATTTCGGTCACGAATCTCGAGATTTAGGCGGTAATTCAGAGGGCTGGGTTTATACTCGCGATTATTAGGCAAAAAATGTTGTATTCATAGGTCGAAAAGAAAATGGGGTAGGTAGGTCGATTTATTATTATTATTACTTTTTTTTTAACATACACGAATAGACTCAAGCATTCTTTAAAAAAAGTCAGAAACCATTCCTGGCCCCCTCTATATTAATTTCTAGCATCTAAAACCTTCTCTTGATAAAATATATGCCACGTCCTGTACTTTTTGTCATTGTTGTTACATTTTAATGTTTTTTATGGGAAAATCATCAAAAAATGTTAGGGTAGGGCCAAAATTTTAGGGTAGGTCGGGTTACCTGAACACAACATTTTTTAGGGCTTAGCACTCCTTGTATATATGTGTGGACCAAAGGGATGTTTCACAACTCTAAGATAATACTTTTAGTTAATATATTTGGACTCTCTCAAGGTTGTGTCTTGCATTTAAAATCGTATACGTTTCTGTTGTTAGCTATTTTGTAGAGTTAAGATTATTGACTTTTAAAACATCTAATCTTAAACTTTGAGAAGGGAGAAAGGCATTTATAATTACCATTCACCTAGTATGAAACTCGCCCTCACACCGTACACTGGACGCGCGGACCTTTCGCTGGTCTCAATCTGGTAACCATGGCTACGTAGATATAAAAACAAATTCAAATTAAAAAATTCTAACTGGAAACAATGGTCGATTATGATTCAGTGAGATATTTTAATTAATTTCCCCATTTTCTAAGATATGGAGAGTGGCTCTTTTGTTCAGCTGGTAGGTTTTTGGGCGTAACCTTGCCAAGGCCACATTGGCGTTAAGCCATAGGTTCACTATAGGTTAAAATCTGCCGCAGGTTCATCAGTTGGCAAACTCTCTATGCATGTTTATTCAATGAACCTCCATAGTAGGTTATTTGAGAAATGACCAGAAGCAAGTTATTTCAGAGGCGGATCCAGAGATTTTCGAGGCAGGAGCAGGCGTGTAAAGTCCTTAAGTTCCAAAGGGGCAATACGTCTCCAAATCGGCTCCTTTGTGACCCAGTGACTAGCTGGAGGCGTTAAATCAATCACAACTCGTCCTTTAAGCCCCATACCCACTAGGCGATTTTGTCCTGAGTCGGCCGATTATTGGTGCTAAAATCGGCCGACTCTACTAAAAGAGTCGGCCAATTTAGCGCCAACTCACGTTTCAATGTTCTGTACCAACAGGCGATCATAAGAATTGGCCGATTCTCCCAGTTGCCCATCGTCCGGCGTCGGTAAAAATCGCCTACTGGGTATGCCGCTTTAGTCTCAAAGCCTAAGTCTCAAACTGGCAAAAAAAAAGTCTCAAATGTGCAGTAAAACCCTTTGCTGACGGCACCATGTAAAAATTCAAACCGATCCCTCAGGGTCCTTGAACTTTTACATTAGAAAATGAATATTTTGACAAAAAATAGGAGGGCGCCCCTGCTCCCCGCTCTGAAACCGCCACTGGATTTTTGAGGGCGGATCCAGAGTTTTTTTTCCAAAAGGGGATGGCTAAGGTCATATTGGAGTCAAAATAACAACTCAATATTGACGGCATAGAATAGGTGGAAATTATCCTTGAAGTGGCTGCCATTGTCGTTTATATATAGGACGAAGAAAATAGCCCAAGCCACACTGCCCTGGGGGACACCATAGGCTATACGTTGGCCTCCACATTAGACTCTATTTACCACGCTAACCTGGTACCTATTTGTCAAGGCCATGATCCACGTTGCGATTTTGGGCCGATTTTGAACCGATTTTGAAAATCGGTTTGTTAAATAATCATTTTTCTTATACAACATACACTTTTCCAAAGAGTTTAGAATAATAGATATCAGAAAAATTGTATTTTCATCAGGAAATTGATTCCAAATAATATGTGAAAAATGCATGAGAAGAAAATCGGACGGCCCAAAATCGCAACATGGATCATGGCCTTTAGGTAGCTCTTGAACTTTGCTTGTTTGATATATTGTCCAATTATTTGTTATAATTTACCATGGGAACCAGTCAAAAGCCTTTTTATATCAATAGATAAGGCGTGCTTTTTTCTATTGCAATGGTGATAAGGCAATGTGCGATAGATTAAGCATTCCGGGGTATCCAGGAAACACAGTGTTATCTTGATGATGTTGATATTATAAGGTAATTATATAGAATGGATAAGGAACATATGGAGACCATTCCATCAAAAGTTACAAACGTTCACAGTTTATGTTTCGAATAAGATAAGCACTACAATACATTTCTGTGTACTGTATACACAGCACAACAAATGTGTGTGTAACGCACAATATTAATCATCTGCGACAGGTAATTCGTAAATCATTTTTAATATTCAAATATTTTTTATTCATGAAGTGATAAGGATACCATAAAAATGAGGTACTACTAAAAATCTTATCTTATAAGGATCCCATTGGTGAAAACCAATCTAAAATTGGTTGTCCATTTTGTGTGTAACTACAAGATACCATTGTTCTTTTGACATTATATACACTTTTCCTTACTTAAACTATTTGTGCACACGTTCAAAGTAATATCACAATACTTACAAAAATATGAACAGAGACAAGTGTGAATGTTTGAAGGACAATGTGGACTACTGTCGCCATTTGATTTATATCATGGAATTTAAAAGTCCAAGGACAGAGCTGAACCAGGATGAACGCTCTCAGACCTGCGAACGCGGGAGAACTTCAATTGAACTTCGTATTCTTAAACCATAGCCTAAAAATCTGACCTCTACTCCCAACCACTATGAGTTCTTGAAACCGAGGGCGGATGAGGTATTTTGAAAGGGGGAGGGCACTTTAGGAAAATCTTTTCCTTAATGACGTTTTGCCCGAATTTTACATTAAAAACTGCAAAATCTTCCTAAAAATAAAAAAAGGGAGGTCCCCCCGGGATCCGCCCATGGAAACAGACTTCTTTGTTCCGTTGGCTGCAGTGTTTACTCACTATGACCCTTATCTGCAGGTTTATTTGGCGCGTGATGCGTCATCCTGTGGAATCTTTGCACTTATTTTATACATTATCCCCCCCCCCCCCCCCCCCGAAAAAAAAACAAAAATATGTCAGATTTGTACAAACCAACAAGCTTAGACTATTTGAACAATTTTCCACTTAGTCTAGGGGGGGGGGGGGGGGGGTCAATTGCCCCTTTTGCTCCCCCCCCCCCTGGTTCTAGATAGAGTTTCGTTTTGATTGAAGTAGTTACTTTACCATAACTTACAAACGTTAGGGCACACAGTTAATTTTCCATGCATTTATGTCAGTGAATACCTATTAATAATGACATGGGATGATAAATTATAATTATACAAAGTAATAATAATATTATGTTTCTCAGATACAAAAATCTTTGAGATATGAGTATTCTTTTGGGGAGAAACCTTAGGGAATAGTGGGTCTTTTTGTAATCGTTGGTCGTCTTCCTTTCGGCTTTCCTGATCTGCCTGAGGCAGACTCTGTGGTATGCTGATTGTGAAGGACAGGTGGCCAGGAAATACCAAAACAACTTTTCTTACGTTTCCATATATCCGCAAGGGCACCGATATTTCCATGTCAGGTTTCCAGACATTCTAACTCACATCCAGCTTTAAATCTTTGAAAATTCGGGTAAATACTTAATGGAAGGCGCCCAAACAGCACTGCACATGTACACCCTTACACCTCAACAAACCAAAATCCCACTACCTGCTACTGTGCAGCCACCTAGTGGTTCATGTGGGGACTACACTCTTTGGTTAACTCCCCTCCCCCTCCCCCCCACAATGGCATGAATTATTATGGTCATACACTGTTTGATCCATGAGAAATGAATATATCACCGCTATGACATCTGTACTACAATACCTACGGACAGGAAACATAAAAAAAAAAAACGAGAAAAAAAGATTAAGTCACTCTGACAAATCACCAAATACAAATATGAATGAGAGCACATGAATCGTGATTTCATTTAAATCCGGATTTGGATCTTTAGAATGAAATCAAAACTTGTTTTTATAATACTTACGTTCATTTTTTGATACTTTTTAAAAGAGTTTTTAAAACCTCTGACATATACATATTGTTCCAGACTTCAACCCAGATAATTCTAAAATATCCTTTATGTGTTTTATTGCAGCTTCGACGTTAAAGTTTTGATAATCTAAATTGCCCCTTATGTAATGTTTCTCTATGTGTTTGCAATAATGCAAAGCTTAGATGGTCGTTCATAATTATTATTGTTGTATTATTCATTATTGCCACCTGGTGTTAACACTGGGTCCAATGTTGCCCAGCGATAGTACCTAGATATGTCGCAACATAGACCTAATGCATTGCTTTATTCTCCACGGCCAAACGATCGAAGCTGTTTGATTTATTCATAACCTCGTATAGATTTTAGCTGGGGTTGGGTTTGCTGACTCCAACAGGGGAGAATCTACAACCAGTAAGAATAACAGGCCCGCTGCAGGTGTGTCCAGGTGCGCCTTTTATCATAAACTGTGAAAAAAACATTGTTGCCATGGTAACCAGAATTTCTATACACCTTCAATAATCATGATATTAATTATGTTTAGTTTTTTGAAAGGTTATCGAATACAAAAAGATGAAAATGTTGTTGATTTCTTTTTTTTCCTTGTGTATTTGTCAACATTGTGAGTCCAAATTTTCCTGTGTGTGCATTAAATACTTTAATAGCTGAATACATAAAGGTAAACGACAAATGTTTTGTTTTTTTCTTGTGCTTTTTTGTCAACAGGATGAGTCTAAATTTACTTGTAGGTGCTTACAATACTTAAATGGGCCATTTGTGCTAGGGAATCAGTGGCGGATCCAGGATTTTGAAAGAGGGGGGGGGGGGCGTGCTATAGCAAAGATTTGGCCCGGGCCCTCCAGGCAAAAGAATTTTACATTTAAAAAAAAGGCCTAAAATAGGGGGGGCGTGCCAGGCGTATCAACACCCTCAAAATCCCACCCACCCACACCTATTTTATTATATTTTCAATCTCATATTACCATTTCTTATACTTCAACCTCTTAAAACTATTATATAAATTTTATCAAATTAATAAAATGTATTTCACCCAAGCCGGCCGTGATATCCTTTGTCCAGGGAGGGTGGGACAGCAGTAATGTTTAGAATTAGGCAATTTGGAGTATCTCATATATGGCACCTGTTGAAGGTGTTACATGTGAGTGGTACAGATCTCCGTGTGGGTACACCATGTTACCGTCATGGTGCAAATAGTCCCATCACTCACTGACAGGTACGACCTGGTACTTTTGTCATCGTCACTTCAGGAACTAGCTCACGGCTAAGGACCCCTAAAAACGGCTATTTCTTGCTATTTCTATAAACGTGTTTCTTGCATTTTACATATACCATGGACCTTACACCATCGGACAGGGATGGGGAAATCCGAAGTATAAATTATGTCAAAATATAAAATTGGGTGTTATTTAATGTTCATGTTAGGCTAATCTCAGGAAAAAATGATCAACAGTGCAGTAGTGTGTTTTAAATGTGGGAATTGAAGGTAATTTCAGACCTATTAACAAAATGCGGGAATTTATCCTGAGGGATATAGATCTATGCATACTTGGGAGGCATATCCATAGGATCGGAAGGAAGTCTAGGGGGTCCCCACCTCATTTTTTTTTTTTTTTTGTGGGGGGGGGGGGGGGTGGACCCCTACTTCTGGATTTGGCCTGCTATCCAAGTGTCCTTTTGTTTTTACGGAGTTATAAAGAAAATAGAAATAAAATAAAATTTAATAAGATTAAGATTAATCAAACAACCACACAAAGTAAAGGACAAAGAAAAATATTATCCAAGTGGATTGGTGTGGCTGTCTTCTACAGATGGCACACATGAGTCAAGTAGTTCTGACAGCAGAAAAAAATAGGTAGTTCCGGTAATCTAAGCTTTAAGATTTCACCTGTTAAGCTTAGCTTAGATTAGTACCATTCCAGGATGTGGTTAGGGTATTATTCAGTTCAATGAATGTAGGACAGTGTGACATGATTCATATGCTGGGCTCCCTTCTCTCTCGGCGAGGAGGACACGGCCTGAGAGAGTGTAGGTTCACCCCGTTGTGTCGATGGCTCTGATTGGTCGAGAGGTGGTCACGTGACCCAGAATTCGTCAAAATCTGGCGAACTGGGCATTGGGGTGAACCTGCGTATATTCGTGACGTACAGCGATAGCGTGAGTTCGAGGCGCGGGCACCAGCATACATGATTCTTACCAACGGCGGATTTAGGATTTGAGAAGAGGATAGGGAGCACGTGTGCGCTTTGATTTTTCCTCCTAAATAATAGTCAAATTCTACATAACAAATGCATAATCGCCATAATGTGGCACGCTCTGTGTGCACCTCCTACCTTGGTCTTAGACAATTAAAATCCCCATAATTACATTGCCATTTCTTAAAATGGACATTACACAACCCAACAACGAAGCTTTGTAAGTAAAGTTGCCTATAGACTCGACTCAGTCTTTGATAAAATGTTCACGTGTGTTGGTGAGAGTAGGCCTATACGAAGCAATACTTACATGCAAAATTATTGTGATGTGAAAGAATGTTACAATAATGTCACAATAACGTTACAGTGCAATGTCACAATGTTAAGTTCTAAAGACGTTTTTGGGTGCCATCAAAAGAACGTAATTTAAAATTCTTCGGTGCCTCCCACAGGGTCTAGATTTTACATTAAAAGATTTAATATTTGGATTGCTTGTTAGAAAATGCTAGATAATCATCAACATTGCTAGATAATCATCAACATTGTTCAAAATTATGATATCTAGTTATACCAACATTATTTTATGCCGCTTGAATATTGAAAAAGTATTTCATTGTTTTACACTTGGCCCCCCTTACTATTGCTGAGAAGTTCATGTTTACTGATCTGGGGAACCAGGTCACGGGAAAACGGCCAACTGGGCTCTGCACCAGGGGGGTAACTCTCTTCACAAAAAACGTTTTTATCTAACGCCATCAAACCAACTAATAAATATTATCCTGCTAATACACAGTTGGCCGTGATTATATTGGTCGAGTTTGTTGGGTTCATGAGCAAGTGTTACAAAGCACCTAAATTACTTATTCAGGCTTGTAACAGTACAAGTTATACAAAGGTTTCTCCAGCGATGTATACAAGTACCAGAAGTTGCTAAGATAAGATTTAACAGAAACATAATTTGTGTTTTGGAAGGGATTTTACTTTGTAATAATCTCCAGGGATTATTTTGATATACATGCAATATTTTTGATAAAATATGATTAATGTTATGTGTTTACATAAACTTTCATTCAATTCGATTTAAATCTTCATAATATATTTTTGTTTATGTATTTCTGTGTGTTTGGGCCCATGTGTCTTTGTGGATGCGTGAATTCCGCCTATAATGCAAACTTACTGAAGTAGATATAATTGAATATACTTATACACCCGGGAATTAAATACATTACTTAGCATGGCTTATCATTTTAAGTGGAACAGAACCCAAAGAAATGTATGGGAAATAAATTTGGTTTAGGTAAATCATAGGAGTATTTAAATTAAAAAAAATGGAATTGAAATAAATATAAATGGGTTGATATGTTTTTCACTGTCAGGAGCCCCAACAGCACTGGGGAATGTACATAAACTTAGTCAGCTTAGGGCCTGTAAGACCACACTCACGGAGAGGTACTGATCCAACTATCTGCTTATACGACACTATCCGAGAAACCTAAGGTAGGACTTCAGGTATATTACCTTATAGATTATAGCTCTGTGGTGTATACCCAGCAGATCATGAACAAAGGGTCAGTCTATGACCAGGCTTCAGGCTCGCTGTGAGTCGTAAGGTGAAAGGGGTGCATCTTTTGTGTAGGGTGAAATGGCAGCATAATTATATGTATGGGTCTCTATACTGAGGGATGGGTGGTAAAACGTGTGATGCAAAATACTTTCTTTAAGATTCCTTACTAGCGTAAAATTTCAATACAGAAAAAATTGTTATCATTAATTCCTTCCTTACTTGAGGCTAAGGACAGGCAAGTTCATTTGGACACCTTATTAGGCCAAATACTTTAGGTATACTTGCAGGAACCGTCCAAGTCAAATTCACAGGGACCACTGTGGCATATCCAGGATTTTGAAAAGGAATTGGGGGCGTTTGGAATGTTTTTCCTAACAGTGTTTGGATCAAAGGTAATAGGATTTTCAGTTCATGAGAACTTGTATATAGATACCTATAAATGGAATGGGCGTTATATTTGTACTGCATAACGAAAAATATACAGAAAGCATGCTAACCACCAAATTCCCCCCCCCCCCCATAAAATATCTTAGATTTTAAGAGAAGCAACCATTCTATAATGAATGGGGGTTAGGTTGGTGGGAAATATCAGTTTCCCAGTGGGGGACACACCTATTTCAGCCATAACATCTTTATTACATAATACTTTCAATATAATAGTGAGAGCTCATCAAAATTAATTAAGATTAGAGCTCCCCCGTATAGTAAAGAATGAATATAACTAGTATATTCCTGTGATGCCATGTGTTGAGTCAAATTTGCTTGAATGCAGGTAAGCAGTTATTTTCCTTGATATTTCTTTCCACTGGTACGTTGGGCTAGTGGTCCTGTCTTCTCACTTACCCAGATTTAACTTCCACTATTCGTCATTAAATTAATATTCACAATTATAAAGATTTTCGCTTGTCCACCAGGCTAGTTCCTAACAGTTTGTTCTAGCCCAATGGAATAATCATTGTTCTGAACGTTCACAAAATTTACTGTAGTTAATATTTCCAAAAGGATCCACATATAAGTACAAAATGAAATTTCACTAATATTAATGTTCACAGGTTACTTGCTGTTTCTGGAGAGAAGGTCCCGAAGTACCTGTGGTAAGTGGTACAGTAGTGCGATGTCAATATGGCCTCGTCTCTGCTCGTCGTTGGTTAGCGACATCTTTACATCTTTTAACCCCATGACCATGATAATCATCCATGACATTAGCATCTGATTAGTCCTGACCAACACTGACATAGCTGGGAACATTCCAGAGCCTACCAATCCTCTGCATGTAAACATGGGGATTCCTAGAATTTCCCCAATCACTAAAAGTGTGCACTGATGTCACTGCCTGCGTCAATCTCTTTATGGTCCTTGTTTATGGGTTTGTTGTGGTTTGCATTGGGCACTATTGGGTTCTCAGAAACCAGGACTTTCCCGTGCATCACATAATGTTATGGGTTTGTTCATATCAGGTTTTAGTCATAAAGATATTAACTTATATTAAGTTGATATCAGTTTCACAAACTACATTCCTATTCAAGAATTTCAGATATGAAATGTAACACTATGACAAATACCCCTAGTAAGGTTATTATACTTTTTCCATAGTTTGTATTCTAGTTATTTATATAGGATACTTTTCAAATAGTTCTGCCACTTTCAAAATCTTCAATCCAGTGACTACAGTATTATTTGAATGATATTATTTGCTATGATCATTGATTTAGTATTGTATGACCTGAGAGCTTGGAGATGACTTGCTACAGCTCCTTGGATTTTCTTCGTGTTTTTTTTTTTTATTGAATCAACATCTGAACACATACATACATATTTCTGTAGACTTTCAAATTACAAGTTCCATTCATTACATTTCAATAGTTATTAATCTTGATATCAGTTTGGTTATGACCTTGTCATCCCTTGCTGTCAATAAAATACTTACCAAGCCACTCTGTCCCTTTTGTTTCAGACAATGAGGTGGTATTTGGCTAGTGTGGTGCTGGCCACATGTGTACTCTCTACCAGCGCCTGCTCGGAGCCCGAGGGGTACAGAACCCTGCCCGAGAGAGATGTGATGGGGAACCTGGACCTGGTTATCCTGGGCTCCTTCCTCAGTCAGCAGAACACTACCCAGGACATCAACGGCAACACCAGGTGAGGGTTAAAGATAACATGCCTGTAAAACATTGGTCAGAGTCCCAAAACAAGACCACTAATGAACCAGCGGTGGGATTAAATATGGCAGCTTGGCCTTTAAATTTCCCACAATTCTTCAGTGTTTTGTCTATCCATGAAAAAGAAAAGAAATCACTTAAACCTGATTAAAAGATTTTGAAATATTAAAGATAACATGTCCCTCCAGGATTTGAACCCACAACCTAGGTGTTTGGAGGGGGTTGCACTATTCAGCCACATAAAGGATGAGAGGGGACCTAAATAATGTTGTCATGACCTAATTTGCTGGTTCCCACAGGTCCTTTTAAGGGCTGTTCATTTGTTTATAAAGTTATTACTCCTTTCCAGATACATACTAAGACTGGACACCCAGGTGGACTGTGTCCTGAGAAACGTTAACAACGTCACCGTGGGCAGGAACATCAAGATCACAGAAGTGCGGTTTGGCAGCTGGGAAATAGATGGTGGGATGTGCACAGATTACTTCTACAACATCAAGTTTAACACCCAGGCTGTCGTCAGCATCACTGTCTTACAAGATGAACACATCACAGGGGAATTCACCTTCGAAGGATACAACCTTCAGGGTGGAGCGTACTACAGCAATGACCTTGACGTTAATAAAGTGATGGAAGTGTGTGGTTTTCAGTCTCCCCAGGTAGCTCCAGGTGGTGGCACCTGTCCCAATGTCCTGGCAGCAGACCGGGGGTGTTACATACCCAGTACAAGTGGGGTAGGAATAGTCAAGGCAGCGGCCAGTTTACTGTTTTCACTACTCTTATCACTCTTTGTTTTTGCCTGATTCTAGCAATAATGGATTGAAGTAAAGAAAATCATACATTTTTGGGGAAAGTCCTAGCAAATTTGAAGGGTTCTGTGCTAGAGAAATTTTACATGCTATACAATTAGGAACGATTATGGAAATGTTCTATGTACTCTCGTCAATACTTGTGACCATCTAGAATCTGATATAAAATGTGCTAGTTTTTGTCTAATAGGTTATTTTGATTAAAGTTCATGAATTCTTGAAAGATTGCAATAATGTTAGCATATAAATGAAGGGATAATGAATTCAGGTTATATGTTGAGTACGTGAACACAGCATGTTTTGTCTTGTTAAAGAAAAATATTATCCTGGATATGGTTCAAGATAGACAAGTACGTACATTTTATGCAAACTCACATGCATGAAACAAGTAGGTGATGATTCAACTGGACGCAACTAAACACAATGCAAAGCTGGCACAATCACATTGATATAGAAATGAATTTCATATAGCATAGACACTATGGCAATAGACAAAACTAGAGTAACATTGTCTAAACATATGCACAAATTTGTGTTATTATGCCATTTATATTTTCTCATCAATCTATGTGGTTTAAGATATTCACCAAATAACCTTGACCATGGAATCTTTAAAATATTTACTTCTTGGATAGAAAAATAGTGAGGTAGTTGATAAGTGTACATGAAGATATGGACAGACATTCCTCCAGCAATGTCGAGATTCAAATATTCCTATATTAAAGTCCTATATTATGCATGGCTCCTTTGTGATTGTGAAGAAAGATCTGCTTTCCATGAAAATATCCTTTGCTATTTTTCCTTTGATAAAGTGTACTTTCATGACGCACTTGTTTACAATGGACCTTATCAATTTTTAGGGCCCCCCAACATAAATCTATTGTAACAGCAAAAGCAAGATATATCCTAGCACAACAATAACATCATTTTGTACAAATTGTACATAAAAAACAGATGTGTCTTTTGAGGTGAAGTTATTATTGCATGCAGATTACTGCGTCTCCTTGTTGCAGCTCTGTAAATCTGTAAATGTGACCAGTGGATTTAAATTGCCATAATTATATTGCGCTACAGGATATCCATCTTAGGATATGATCGGTAGGATTACTTGATTAAAGATTAATCAAAACTCTTATTCTTAATAAGATTGCTTGTGCATGCCTTGAGGCACCAATTTAAATGAAGGGACAATCATCCTGATCCTTAAAACTTTATGAATGTAAATTGTACTTTATACGTCAGTGTTGTTCTACATGCATCAAAGAAAGTTCTGTCATATAATTCACCTGTGTATTCATTGTGTTCAATTTAGTGTTGTATGATAAACAACAGCATTATGTCAGGCAAGGCCAGTGGATTAATGTCTATCCAACCATAAAGCAGCATACCCACTCGGTAGAATTAGTGCACAAATTGGCCAATTACTACTGTGATGAATGCCTATTCATCCAAATATGTAAAGAGACCAAAATAAGGAAAGTATGGTAATATGACAAAAAGTATATATGTTAATAAAAGGAACGAAAGTGTAAAGGAACGAAAGTGTAAAGGAACGAAACCCGAGAATGTAAACCGGAAGTGACATGTAAACCGGAAGCGAGAATGTAAACCGGAAGTGACGTCAGTTGTAAACCACGTGACCAAAAGCAGCCAATCAGGGCTAACCTCTAGAGTATATAAAGGGGCGGTGAGGCCCGAATAAACAGAGTTCTTTCACAGTTCTCCTTGTGTCCAGACGTGTCTTCTTCCCTTAAACAACCGCTGAGATGAGCCGATACGAGTTAATTAAGCAGAAGTTCGAGTAAAATAGCAGAAGTTCGAGGTGATTAGGTGAAACGAGGGCCCGAGGGCCCGAGGAACGGGAACGAGGACCGAAGGACCGGGGTAAGGGCACGAAGGCCCAAAACTGGCCCGGATGGGGTCCCGGAAGCGTAGGCACGGAACTGCACGAAGGCCCGAAGCGCGGAACGGGGACGCGAAGTCCGCGGGAACGACGGCGCGACTGGCTCGGCCCCACGCTACCAAACAATAGGCGACCGTCGGCCCGACGACCCCGTGGACCGGAATCCGGGGTGGACCGCCCTATCGAGGTGAACACCGGCCCTGGAGATAGAGCGAGACGAACCGCGGCTCCCCCCTTACCCCTACCATATTTTCCCTCCCCCGCAGTCCTCCGTCTGACACCGAGCACCGATTCCTGACCGATTCGCTCAGCCCCCCCCCCCTCGTGCGCGAGGCACGACTCTGAAAATATCACATCTCGGTTCTTTGCCCGGATTCTCCATCCGCCCGAGACCCGAAACAATTCCCATGTTCCTCTGCTATAGGAATCGGCAACCCCGACCTATCAGAGAACGTCACACTACCAAAATATTTGGCCAACTTTTTTTGCACAAATTCAGACCACCAATCAGTATGCGATATATTGGATTAACCATGTTTAATATGAATTGGTGCTAAAATTGACTGATTTTTTTTAGTAAAATCACCTCATTTTATGGCTGATTAGGTCAAAAATTGCCGCTTGTGTGTGGGGCTTTAGGAAGTGATTGACAGTATGATTGTAAGTAGGCACACTATTTTTACTTCGAGTGAGCTTAAAAGTCATATTCTACTATACGGTATTTGTTTGCAGCACCTTGAGAAACCGCAAGCAAACGACTGCTAACCTGCTTGCGCTAGGGGGCCTGTTTGCTATTTTAAAACTTTATTCCACTATACGGTATTTGCTTGTAGGGCACTGCAAGGTGGAATATGCGTGTTTGTGGTAGGTGTTTGTGGTAGGTGTTTGCGGTAGGTGTTCGCAGTAGTTGTAATTTTGTATAGATTTTATATGATTTGCTTGCACAATTAGGACTATGTGTTTGATTAGATGGTTTCATTTTCATTTTCAAAGTATATTTACTGATAAACAGTATGCTGTTCGTGTCTATGGCGGGAAACTTTACCCGGTTAGACTTGACTAGAGAGGGCACCACTAACGGATTTCGCTGGTTCCCAGTGATCACTAATACCTACCCTTATGAGTCTAATAAACTAGTCAGTCTAGATCCAACAAACAGGATATGCTGTTTGCAGATATATTTCTCACTTATGATTTCAATACAAAGGGGAATTTCTAGATTTGTGTAATTCGATCACTGCTATGAGCACATGTGTATCTCCTAGGAGCCCAAAACATGCAAATGGCAAAACACGTTGTTTGTTTTTAAAATAAATTTTATGACATTAAATGACACACTTGTTGTTTTTTGTGAGCCCTTAATTATAGTTTTTAGTATTGTAGCTTATGGGAAGGGCTCACTCAATCAGTCATGTCTTTTGTAGGTATTTGGGCTTTGATCTGATTGCCCGGTTACACAATCTTACATACAAGTAGCTACAGGCCTTTGTCCACCGGCATGCATTTGTAAGCAAGGACAATTAGTGTGCATCAAGTGTTATTGAGTGGGCAGGCCTCTCCCCTGCACCCTCCCCCACCCCCACTCCTTGAACTCAGTTCAAGGAGTGGGGGTTGGGGAGGGTGCAGTTTGAGAAGCCAGAAGTGGGTTACATAACCAGTACTTGAGCCACTGTCACCTGCAGGTGGGTGGGTGCAGGGGACCTAGTACTAGTAGGAGGAGCCCCTTTCCTAAGCCCCTCCCTGAGTTGTGTGTGACAGCAGGAGTGGTGGTGGTGAACACTAGTCATAGCCCATATAGCCTTCAGGTTGTAGGAAGGCCTTCAGTTTATTGAGGGACGACTATTGCTATAGATTACATACATTAGGTATATTGACATTTCGTTCAATTACCTTTCAAACACAATGAAATGTCCATTGTTATGTTAAGGGCGAACATCGATCGTTGATTAGATGACTTCAATGTTGTGGGTTGAGGTAATGTATTATTGAACAACGTAAAAGTTCTGTTCAGGCTGTTCCTAGCCCCATAATTGAGTGTACTCACTAGGGTATGACAGTGGTTGATTGCAATGTCTCTCTGCAAAATGGGATAATTTTCTATAACCATTTCCCTTTCCCTTTTCTTTGCATACCCTACACACTAGACATCTTGATACCAGTTGTTGATGGTTCTGGGTGCTTCACTCCACTTGTTGCTTGTTATAGAATGCGCTGCTACACAGACTTGTCACAGAATGCACATTTTGATTGCTGAAATAACCAGCACATACCACCATGAACAGACAAAACCCAGACTACCCCCAGAGGTAGTATTTTGTGAACCAGCATGAACAGACAAAACCCAGGCTACCCCCAGAGGTAGTATTTTCTGAATCATGTTTGTGAAACAGCGGTTGTTTGAAACATTGAAGTTAGTATACAACATGCATATGTTTCACATAATTTCAAAATTGTGTTTGTGAACTAACCCAAATAAATTCTCCAAGACATTTATTTTGCAAACAGCAATATGTAGCATGCATAATTGCATGAATAGTATACAAATATGAAACATATTTGTATACTAACATACTACAAAATTAGCTTTCAGATTGTATTTGTACACTAATTTGAAGTAACAATTAACAAAATTTAGTACACAAATTATGGTGTATGATTTGTATCCTAACGTTATATATAATCAGCTTTATGAATATTTTTACACCAATCCAAATCAATGATTATCAAGATTTGGTTTAGAAAATATCATTATGTGGTATTAGTATAGAAATGTTATAATATATTGTACACTAACAAATATATCATCAGCTTTCAGAGTGCATTTGTACACTAATCCCAATCAACAGTTATCAAAATTTAGTACACAAATTATTGTGTTGTATTTGTATACCAACGTAGTATACAATCAGCTTTGTGACTATATCAACACTAACCCAAATCCATGTTTATCAAAATTTTATATGAAAAATATCATTCTGTGGTATTAGTATACTAACGTAATATATATTTGTATACTAACATATACATAATCAGCTTTCAGACTGTATTTGTAGACTAATCCTAACCAACAGTTATCAAAATTTAGTACACAAATGATGGTGTATAATTTGTATACTAATGAACTATTGTCAATGTTTGATTTAATGCTGCTTGATGTGTATAGTTAATTTATCCATGAGTCGTTCATCGAAGGTTATCGAGCCGATCAGCCTGCGTTTAAAGTTAATACATCCATTCCCCAATAGTTCAAAAGAAATGGACGATGAGGAAGCTCTTAATATGAAAGGATTTTTTATTGAAGTAAACATCTCATCCCGAGTCAAAGCCACAGTGAATAAGTCTCCATCAGTCCACCTTCCCATCTCCTACTCAGCGATCAACCACATTTAGAATACAAGTTGTTCCAGCGCATTCCAGACCGCCCTAGTGCTTAGCTCTATCACAATCCTTTGACCGAAGCTGTTGGTATTGGTAAACTCCAGTATACTGCGCAGGAGCCGTAGGTATTACTCCGAGCAGTTCTTCTAACTCTATGGTTAAACTCTAACTCCTAACTAACTCGCTCCCTACCTTTGCAACACCTTTTATACTGGTTAACAGGTGGCGCTAGGAGCGTAAAATGTCTCTACCTAGAGGTAGACTTGCTA
Source organism: Lepidonotus clava (assembly GCA_936440205.1). NCBI lineage: Eukaryota > Metazoa > Annelida > Polychaeta > Phyllodocida > Polynoidae > Lepidonotus > Lepidonotus clava. The sequence continues at coordinate 29,150,860 of OW387149.1, read as the reverse complement.
GGTCTGATCCTAACTAAATTATAAAAGATGATAATATATTAAAAGTACTAAGCTATTAGTACATTCGACGGCGGTCAGATGTTTGAGATTGAAGAGGTGGACGACATAGCTCAAACCTAATAAAGATTATTCAGTCAAATGTGATGTGTTCCCAATTTTGATTATTGGACATATTTTATTATTATTAGAACAAATTGATGTTGGGTGGCTTTGACTCTCGTGGTACATTCAGCACAGTGTTGATATATTTATAGATTCCATTTTCTGGTCATTCAGAGATGTGACCCAAAGGTACAATTTCATGAATGGAATTATCTATTACATAAATACATTATGGTATCAGCCCCGCACTGAGCTCAAGGACTGCGGAACCCGTTCATAAAGTAACAAGGTAAGTTCATAGGACCGTAAGATGGTCCTTAAAGTGAAGGTGATTGTCATGCATTCAGTGACAAGGTAAGTCCAGAGGATTGTGAAATGATCCTCGAGGTGATGGGAATTGTCATGCGAACCCTGACAAGGAAAGTTCAGAGGATTGTGAAATGATCCTCAAGGTAAAGGAGATGATTCTGCCTACTGTGGCAGTACTCATTGTTCTGAGGGTAAGGTCCGTTACTTGACGGTTCAGTAAAACACAGAAGAAAACAGGTAAGTTTGGGAGGTGTTCTCAATACTATGTCCAGTACTAACTTAGTACATACATGTACAGATTTTGCTCTATGCGGTTTTGAACAAAAGTCAACAAAATTCAACATATATACAGTGTGAAGTTGTCTTAATCTTCTAAAATTAACAGATGCACAACAAATTCACTTCTAGAACGAGTTAACACAATAATAAGTGACTTCGGAGAAGTCGGACATCTTGAATGATCGGGTTTCATTATACAATGTATGTTGATTTTCAACCAATTTTTCAACTAAAACGTCATTATTTACAATAAATACAAGGTCCCTGTAGTGGACCGGTTAGCATTAAACAGTTTGACACCTATAAACTATCATACCCAGCGCGCGCCCATCAGTTACCCTTAGTACATGTGTACTTAGCGGGACGCTTGACTGGAGTTCCCATCCAGGGCCCGACCTCGGTCTGGGTTCCTCCAAGTGATAAGTACCCGGATGGCAATTTCTGTTTCGAATGAATTTAGCGAGTTTGCGCGCCCGATATGAATTATTATGCCATGATAACTGAAATTTATCGCCTAATTATGTTGGCTGGGGACCTAAACTTTAGTTTAGCGCAGATTTTGTAAGAAATTATACGATGGTTTGATTATGCTAGCCAATTTCAAAATTTGGATCCCTCGGATCAAAAAGGGGTTTTCCCAAATTAGCCTCGATATGACGTCATTTTAATCAGTGCCGGCGGTCATTTTTATAGTATTCAGACGTGTTTTTTACTTCGTCGTCTTTAACTTTTTATCATCTCTAGCCAACATGGTGTGCGTGGCCATTTTCAGTTCGGAGCGGGAGGCTGGTATCCAGGAGTACCCAGACCTCATTATTAAAGACTCAGACAACTCTTTCGTCACATTTCCGTGTGCCGAAGCGACGACCGCGGAGCTGGCCGGTCACGCTTTTGCCCACCACCTGCTTCACCCGGAGGACATCTTAATCGTAATAGTGAACTTGCTGGATGTGTTAACCTGGGATCAGGAGTTAAATCTGTTTCTTCCCTTATTTGTGAGCTCCGAGGCGGCCACCAAGTTCTACGCGGAGCTGTTTAACCGCTCGTTTCTCAACATACAATCACATCCCATCCCGACCACCTTTATGTTAGTGACCCCCTCGGGCTTTGATGCTCGGAGGTGGTCGCTGACGGACAGCGACGGGTCGCTACAAAAGTGGGTGAACAAGCTAGTGCCGAAGATCAGCAAGGAAGTAAGGAGGGCGAACGATTGGTACAACGTTCCCACCGTCACCACCGGGCAGGCCCTCCATGTTGTCCGACCCGTCGCTGATGGTACTATGACCATTAACGATTTTCGAGAACTTGTGGACGGCTACATGCCGTCCGCCCGGGTTTCACGCCGGTGGGCTCGGGCCTTAGGCCACGTAGTGGTTCGTTTGCCGTTAGTCCGGCAATAGACCGTCGGCACTCCTTTGTAAATAGTGATTTTGTAGTGATTCTTTTGATCCAATTCCTGGCCAACGCCTGGAACACTTATCTAACCAAGAGGCCTCGGCCAGTTTGTTGGTGAAAATCCACCGGATGACTCAGACTGTTCATATGGGATCGACAGATTAACAGACTGTTTTCTTTCCTCTTCATCGTCCGTTGCCGGGCGGCGCCCCTCTTCGTTGAGCTGGTCCACACCCCGACCGCTCCGAGACCGGGTAAGTTCAGCCTTCTTTCTTCTACTGTTATTAGCACGTTAGATAGGCTACTAACCCGTAGGTTTTAAGGAGATTGTTGGTCAGAATTCTTCTTAGTGGTTTTCGGCTCGCTTTCATGTGGTTGTATTCCGGAAGTTGACGTCACTCCCGGAACCAGAGATTGTATTTTGCTGGTGATTTTTGTAACGGGTAGCATGAGTGGCCACCTGGTGTTTACTTTTGGTTTCAAGATGGTGGATGCGGGCCGGAAACTAGGACCTTGTGTACTAAACTTATTGTCTTTTCCAGGTCCTGTGGTTGGTTATAATAACATGAATGGTGTAAGATGGTAGTATTGGGCACTGAGAGACGTCAGACTATATGATTTTAGTGGGAGGAATTGTTTAGGCGAACATGATCAAGCGTTTTTATCTCGCGCGTGGTTGGGCGATAATAGAGGGTTTTCTTGACTAGTGGTTTGTTGACATTACCGATTCAAGCAGGCTCTCAGCGTGTGGGTAGAGTATGCCGTATTGGCCTTGTAGTATTATTTTATGATTATTGTCTACTAGTTGACTGACACTGCACCAATGGACTTGTGTGAATGACCAGGCATTCCGGTCTGGACTGTACAGCACTGGATTTGCTGTGACAGAATTCTTTGTTTTGACGTTTCCCGTACAAGACAGTGGAAACAATCCACATGGCGGCGCCATAAGGTGTGAGGCGCTTCATGGGGTTACCCCCTGGTAAGTTTGGGAACTGTATGTGACCAAGTACTCTGGTCTAGACTGCGTAGCATTAGATTGGCTGTGGCAGAATTCTTTGATTAGTTGTCCCCCTTATAGGGTAATGGAAACACCTTCTTGATGATCACATGATGCGACACCATAGGTAGAGTCGTCTGACTGGTTGTCAGCGACTCCATGGTAAGTTGAGAGGGCGTAGCAAAAGGCTACAAATACCATCCCGTTTTAGTCTAACACCAAGACTGCGTCAGTGTCATTGTGTTAGAATAAGTGTTGTAGATAATATTTTGTGCAGTGTCGTCCAGATGGGAGGGGGAGAAATAATGGTTATTCGGACTGGTTTATTATTATTTGTAGAGAACTACTCTTGGGTTTATGAAGAGCCAATGCTTGAACGGTATGTCCTATTATTGCTATTTTACATATATATATATATTTTTTTTTTTTTTATAAATATGGTCGTTATATATTTTGAATTACAGAGTGGTAGCTTGGCGTTCGTCCTCATAATTTTGTACTGGGACTGAACGTCAGCTCCACTGTTTACATTGGTCAGTTAACATCCCGCTTCTAGGTAGGTGGGTGTATTCCTGATATTTTCATACAAATATTTTGTCTGCATGCACAGTAATAACTTAACATTTCAATTTGTACAACACACAGTATGGGGGGTGGGGTGAGTATTCATTCCGTAAGTCTTCGTGCCTTTTACGCTGACATCGAGTATTAACTGTACATGGAAGTTGGTTGGTTACAAGTTGCTTAATTATCACCTGAGAGGATCGGGGCTCAGACCCGGGTTTATTACCGGTCTGAACACCAACCTAATCAGCTACACGTGGTCGTCGGCACCCTCCCCTGTTTTGTAAAACTAAAGGGGTCGAGTGCTGAGTCCCACATTTGTTACAATCAGGAGCAGCATGTATATTACCTTTGATATACATACTACCCCTTTTTACAACTAAGAGATGTGTAAATGCACTTCTCCAGAAAGACAGCACCTAATTAGTCGGGCCTCTTTTTCCCAAGTGTAGATCCAGGTTAAACCCGTATTCTGTTCAGGTCTTTGCCCGTTTTTCTTATGGAGAAAACCGAGACTACTCCTGAAAGGACTCCGCCCCCAGCCTATTTTAACTATGCGCACGAGGGGCAGGAATTTTTTTGTGCTAAAGACAGTTTTAGAATTTTGACTTTACTAATAGGACGGGTAGACTATCTGCTAAGGGTTTAACCAAGTTTTTGCAGCCATTCGTCAGGGAATTAGTAGTCCGTGTCCCCCCTCCTCAGCTCAACTGTTGAGCGGAGACCCGGTTACTTTATGCGCCACGACGGCGGTCGAGACTAATGTTTCTTTTCTTCTTTTTTTTTCTCGACGGCGGTCAACTTTGAAGCCGCACGTCTCTTTTATTAATTTTGTTATTACTAATTTTACCCAGGTCGAAACTTGACTTGTTGTTTTGCCTCAGTCCCGGTTAAATCTGCTCTAAACATGGCCTAAATAACTTAGTCTCGTACCTTTGGGCAGTTGTTTTCCATTTTACATTTTTTGCTGGATCCTGATTTACAGTAAAATCAAAGGATCCCACGACTGGGAGATGTTGTGACCCGGCGACCATTACACATAACCAAGATGATGGGACTACACATTTTGTACAGCGCCTCGTCCCATCATCCTGTGGGTTTTAGCTACAGCTCCCCCCCACAGGGAGAAGTCGCCTTTATGAAGAAGGGAGTTAGCACCCTGTGAATGTCGCCAGTTCACCGCATCCGTCCCGTAACCTCCTTTTCCTTGTGACCTCCGTTATACTTTCTGAATGTAACATGCCTCGGGCAGGAGTGGTACACGTCACTGCTCATCATAGCATGCCTGTATCAGAAGCAAACGAGGCACGTATAGTGTACTCTCGTGCGCTGTCACGGAGCGTCCCACCTTTGAATGTTACTACATATGCTGCGTTCTTATGTTCTTACTACAACTTGCCCAGGATTCCCTGAGGGAGGGCTCTTAGTTAAATAAATATTGGGCTGCTTTATATATTAGTTTTTGCGTAAGTTTCTTTCTAAACTTTTGATATTATTTTTTTTTTTTTTGTGATGAGAGAACCGCTGTCAGGAGCCGTCCCACCCGGGGCATAGTGACTGCCATGTTCGAGCGTCGACCCCAGTGCCTCCCAGAGCGTCGGTGGCGCGTAGCCCCACATGACCTGCCTCTTGCCAGGCACCACCGACACCAGGCATGTGGGCGGGCTCCTGCCATTTGCGCGGTCCTCCCATCTTTGAGGAGAGTACATATATATATTAAAAGAATAGGTTGTGGTATTCCCCAAGTGACTCCTGCACCGCAGCCCGATCCTAGCGGTGACAACAGCACAGGGGCCAAGTATAGATGGTACTTACCTGGGGAAATCCACATCGCTCGTTGGAAGCGTTGGTCCCGTTGAGCGCACATAGGTATTTTATAGAATTTTGTGGTTTTTCTTTTATGCTAAAATTTTGAGTTACTAGGATCGTTTCCGAATGGGTCCCTACTTTAATAGAGTTGCCAAAGTTGTAATAAGAGTATTGAGCTAGGCTACCGGGCATGGGACACTCAATCTGAGAGAAATTTAGATAACCCATGGGTCCATAGAAGATGGTCGGACCAGCCTACCCGGCCCAGGTTTTCCTGATTGGTGACTTAGTATTGAATGAGTTAATCGAAAGGGTCTTGTCTATTCATGCTGACATGACTCCGTCGAGTTCTCCAATACAACCCAGTTCAGTGTTCATAACGATGATTCTTAGATCTACTTGTTACCTTTTTTTTCTTACAGACCCTAGATCAGCGCTAACACTTGTTATCTTTTTGTTCATATTATAACTTCATAGACTGTCCCTGGGTCCTTTTCAGGTGCTCCTGGTCTCACAGTTTTTTGAGTAGTGCCCGGTCCAGTTGCAGTGGAGGTAGATGGAGTTGATCTAGGAGGGGCGTTTGGGACCGCGCTATGTCTCAGCACTTGTTGAGGCCAGTCCGCTCCGACATCGGACCAACCAGCGTCGACGAGGCGTGGCACTCCCATGGGCACTGGAGTGGCTAATCCTGATGAATACCTTAAGAGTCTGGCCCTAGTGTTATACTTCAAGTTACTCATCATTAAGCGGGCAAATTTCTTGGACACCCTCAAGGTATCTGGCAGTGGCACATTAGATGGTCGTTGTCCCGGTCTGGTCGCCGCTCCCATCAGCTGCGCTCCCCAGGTAACGGTAAGAGTGAACTTTAGGCACAGTTGGTTAACCAGCACGTCCTTGATTAGCACATAGCCCTCAGTGTATGTATGATCGGCAGGCATGGCTAATTCTCCCAGAAAGATTGTCTCCATTAAATGTGGATTCACGAACTGTACATACAACCCATCCACGGTCTTCCGCCTAATGCGCTTCCATTTGCGCCATACGATGACCAGTATAGCCAGCAGTATAGCTAGTACGGCCACCACGGTAGGATTGGCCGTAGTGTCCGGACATCCAGTGAGTGTTCTCTCCTGGGTTAACAACTCCTTTGGGTCGGCTGCCTCCAGGGCAATTGCCCGAGGCAGAGTCATGGCCAGTCCAGCGAGAGCATCTTTACCTTGGTGTCTCCTCCAGCACTTCCAGAGGATACACCCAATTATTGTTACTGCCACTACTATGCAAAAGATCGTGAGAAGACCGAAACCACCCCCAAAGTTCCCTATAGAGAACCATGGGGCTTCCTTGTTCACTTCATACCGGTCAGTAGCCTTCTTAATACCCTTAGCCAAGTCCTTCCGGTGCTTCTGGATTCGCTTCGCCAGAGAGGGCACAGGTATCCTGACCTTTAGATTCTCCTCGATCTCTAACAGTTCCTTTCTAATCTTTTCAGGGATAGGGTCTGACTCTAGCATAGTAGGTTCATGCTCGGACTTGGTAAAGTTCGTGTCCCATCCCTTCACATGACGCGCCGCTTCCAGTAGGTCGTTATGGGGATACACAACCGTCGTGATCCTAGTGTGTCGGTCACAGTTTCTCAGACTATACGGGATCCACGACCCCTGAGTCTGAAAGGCACAGTCACATTCCACCTGGACACGCGCATAGTTCTCTATATTCACCTCCACAGCGGGCTGATTCCTGCAGATCATTTGACCCCGTGTGTCGGCGCTGACCACTAGCATGTCCCCATCATCCAGATACACAGCCATTTCCCCAAAATCCGCTTCTAGTAGGTAGTCCAGTTTACACTTTTCCTGTATAGCGACGTCATCCCGCCTCAACGGTGCGGCAGTGCAGGTATTATCCGTGATCTTTTTCATGTAGGGCAGGTCCTTGCAAAGCGTGATGGTCTGCCCATAACAGCCTGACCAACTGCCGCTAGCCAGCGGTACATAGTACTGGCGGGACATAGACATAGCCACACTTTTAGGCAGATTAACAATTTGGAGAGCGTCCTTCTTTTGTCGTCCTCTAACTGGCACCGGCACAGGGAAGGTCAGTACCTCGTAGACCCTAAACAAGTGTTCGTCGGCCACAACCGGTACCCGTACATACACTATTAGTTCTTGGGTAGTTTCATCAAAGTTAAATGAGGGCTGACTGTTTTCATAATAGAAAGAGGGATCCGTGAACGCCACATGGAACCTGGGGTGGATTCCCTTCAGATACCTGTTGACTTCCAGGACCGCTCCCACCATATATTGGCGAGGTACCAAATCCATGGTCAGTTGACCCCGTGTCAGGTGTTGCACACCTTTCCTGAACACGCGCGTTTGCTCGATTAACGATTGGAGATAAACCATCTCTCCCAGTTTGTCTTCCAGAGCTACAGGTATCATGTTCAGGTATAACTCCATCCAGTCCACCTTATGTTGGACGAGCCTCATTCTTCGGCGAGTTCCATTATGTGCCTTATTTAGCGACTTCAGATTATCCAATAGACCTATCACGACGTGGTTAACCTTTTCTATTGCCTCGTCATGCTAATCGTTCATTAGTGCCAGGTCTTCGATCATCTGGTCAGAGGACTCCTGTAACACCCTAATCAGTTCCCTATTGTATTTTACGTCAGCAGAGAGTCCCCTGTTCCACGAGGTTGGAATTGGGAAGGATGGCCATCCCGGATCGTCTATCATGAGGGGTAGCTTCTTCATCCTTTTAACCCTTCCACCCAAACCTGGTTCTGGCCCTTGGGCCTGAGGCCTCTGCCGGGTGTTCTTAATTAGGGAGCTTAAGGTTTCATTGAGAATTTCCCTATACCGACCTCTGAGCGCCTGCGATGTCTGATCCATCCAATTCACTAGCGACCTGACACGGTAACAGGCTCGGTCGAGAGCGTCTCCTCCCTCTGGGTACCTATGACAGACCTGGCCAAAGGTAGCCTTGATGAAGGAGCGCTTCTGGGGAATGGTGATCAGAAAACCTTGTCGGACGTGGGTGATATCTGCAGTGGACATTAACTTTCCTGGTTTTAGCACCACCCCATATCGTTCTAAGGCTATAACTTCAGCGTTAGGGGCTAGCCCGTCATTTGGGCTGGAGTCATTTCGTAACCCCCCAATGGCTCCCACGATGACCAGGGCGAATAGTATTAACAACCTCATTGTCACTGTTTATAGTATACCTCTGATGAAGCCAAAGTTTGAAACTCACCCAGGAACACTACCACAATTAAGATGCCACCGCTCTTCTTCGCACAATTATCAGCCACGCGCCAAAGTACGCCTCCCTTGTTGGCCTTATAATCCGCTTAGTTCGGGACATGTTCATAAAGGCTCCGCCCGCTGGCATTCACAACGCGCTTGATGGTTCCAGTCTCGTCCTTCGTAACTGTGATCATTAGATTCCTCATACGTTCGCAGGACGAAGCGCGCATTGCTCTGAGGGGTTTTGGGCCAGCAGGCTCCAATCCTGGGCGGCCCCCGTTGGTTCGTACGACGGCTGACTTAGTGGGAACAGTTGCGGTACCTGTGGGGGATTTGTTGTCTGAGGCTGGTTCGGCCACAGGGGTCCCCCCGGTGGGTTGGTTGGCGCCCACTGCTGTTGATTCCATAGCAGTGGCGACGGACTGACGTTGCAGCTCGGCGTCAAGCTGCTCAAGTCTAAACAGGCGGGGTCCGCGGCTTGCAAGTGGTGGAGGAGGGGAGTCTTTGTCGGCTCGACTCCCACCGGTGGGGTTGGTGCGTGTTGCTCGGGCGCTGACTCCACCCTTGCTCCCGGTACGACGGCGGCCAAGTGTTCTTGCCCCACTTGCTTTTCCTGTGTGGGCAGAGGTTGGCCGCTTCTTGTTGTCCGCCGTCCTGTGTCTCCCCCGACGCATTTAGAAGTTTGACTGGGATTTTGTATAAATGGAGCGACCTGGGCCTTAACCTCAGCTAACTGTTTGTCCAACTTAGGCACTTCCAGCCCCACTGTCCGCCTAATTTCGTCAACAGTCTCAAATAATTGGAACAGTGGTTGAGTCAGATCCCAAAACCACCCGGCCTGGATTTGTACAGGTCTGGCCGCTATGTCTCCCTTTTGGGCCGGCCTTGCCACCACAGTCAGCTTTGGCTCGGGCTCCGAGTCACTCACCTCAGATAGGCAGTAAAAGTCTTTGTTCACCGTCTTCTTTTTGGCTGCTGCTGATCCGGTAGCTTTCTTAGATCCTCCGGTGGCTGCCCTGCTGGGCCGTCGGGCCGGTGTCCTCGGTTTCTTTCGCGCAACTTCGGTATCGGTAGAGTCCGGGCGGACACCGCCCCGGCCTGGCCAGCCCCACCGCCTAAGATTCTGGGGTGGACGCTTCTTGGTACCTTCCTTTCCGGTTGCCTTTTCTTTCATCTGGCGTGCTTTAGAAGAAAGGTCCTACAAACATCCCTCGAGTGGGCACCGCCCTCCGGTATGGGCGGTTAACTCGCTTCCTCCTCAGAGGGACTATGATCCTCCCCTCCGGATCCTCAGGGAAAGTTGTAGTTCCCTTTGGATTACTGTGGGGCCGGAGGGCCAGGCAGTTCCCCATGAGTCGGAGATATTTGTATTCTGGTTCGAAATTTCGTCTATCTGCCCTAGGAGAAGTTGGAAGTTGAAAATTGTCTATCTCCAACTTTTGTCCGGGGATAGAATCAATGTCTATCTCCGTTTCCTCCAGTGGTTGGGCTAGGCAAGGCAATCACCCGAAGTGACTGTACAGGATCAGAGTTGCGGGCCGACTGGTAGATCGGCGCGGATCCCACGAAATTATAACTGATCCGCCTGCCCGAGTCGTCTCCATTTTTGGAGCTGTATTTTGTTTCAGGTGGGGAACGCTTGTATCCGGTCCCAGGAGATGACGCCAACCACTGGCATCTCCCCCGGTGTGCGCACCCTCCCCCTTCTGCCACGCCCCTGGGCGCGGCGAGGTGACCGTGAGGTAGGCCACCTGTTCCATTAGCGTTGATGCTAACGGTGCCGCTCCGCCGAGCTTTTATTTTCACAGGGCGGCATGGTTTCCTGCATTAATCATCCATGTCGTCGCTTTCCCCGTCGTTGATCAGAGCGGAGGCCGATGGTTCCGACGCAGGTTATAGCCACCTTTCGTCGGGACATGGCCCTCATCTGTTTTTCCTGGGCTCAGTACCGATGTATCCGAGATCGGTGCATCACCGCAGGGCAATTTTATGGGCTTGTTATTGCCTGGAGGGGATCTCCCCACCAGCGGCTGGTTTTTGCCCCTTCGTTTAGCTCGTTTGCGTTTCCTCTGTCCATTAGCGCTGGCTGCTTCCCGTCCACAGGCGGCTTTGTTAGGAACAAAGGATGAGTTTGGTAACAGTGCGGTGTCCGCACTGGCGCCCTGACCATCAGTGAATTGCCCATCTGACTCTGCTAAATCAGTGGGACTTGGACCAGGTTTTTGTGTAGGTACCTCCCCGGCCATTGGAATTGCATCATGCTCACGGGGACCGGTCGTTCCCGATGAGTTTTCAGTCTCAGCACCCCTAGTTTTGCCTCCCCTTTTGGCAATTTCACCCGACGGGGTGTGATGCAATTCAGGGTTTCGGTCAGGATCTGCCCCTTTTGAGTTAGTTGTTATTGCTTCTCTCACCAGTTTGGGTATAACATGAGGGACAGCTGGGGACCAAGGCCCATATGCAGGCTTAAGTTTCGAAATATTCACCAGATGTGGTATTTGTTTCCCAGTTTTCAGCGACACTAGTCTAACGAGATGATCCCCCTTAGTTTCAATCACCCGGTAGGGCCCAGTGTACCTGTTTGAGAACTTAGACGCTTTGTTTTCGCTAGCTAAAGGGTCGTACATGTACACCATGTCTCCTTCATACATTTGAGTAGGCCGTGCCCGCTCATCAATTCGTACTCTCAAGTCCTTTTCATAGTTTTGAACTACCCGTTCTGCCATATTCCTAAACATAGCAATATTGTCTTTTGTTTGCATGAAGAATTCACAGTCATTCAGCGTTTCAGGGATTGTTCCCTGCTCAGGCATTCCCATACTGATTGGATCTCTGCCAAACAGTAGGGTGTGAGGACTGTATCCCGACCGTACACTGATCGTGGACCGAACCGTCCATAACGCTATGGGAAGCAGGTCAGTCCAATTACAGTGATCATCAGGAATATAATATGCGATCAGGTTCTCGATTGTTTTATGTAATCTTTCCACTCGAGCGTTGCCTGTCGGCATTCACCCGGTGGTGAACGTTTGTTTGCACGCTAGTCGTGTGGTAATTTCCCGGAATAGCCCTGAGAGGAAGGCTGCTCCCCGGTCTGTGTGCAGGCGGTTTACCCGTCCATACCAACACACTATTCCGGTTAGGAAACAGTTGGCCGCGGTCTGCGCAGTTGAATCTTTCGTGGTGAAAGCCTCTGGCCATCCGGTTAATAAGTCTATGAAGGTCATGATATATTTTGACCCATCCCTAGCCCTCTTTAGTGGCCCGATAAAATCACACTGAACCACCTCAAAGGGTCGGGTTGGTCTCTCCCAAGACTTAGCTAAGGCCTTAAAATGTGGGGCCCGCCTCCTCAGAGAGCAGGTCTCACAAGCTTTCACATAGTCTACTATATCGGCGTTCATGTTCCGCCAGTAGAATCTCTCAGAGATTTTGGTAGTAAGGTTACTGATCCCTACATGTCCTCCGGCCAAGATGTCATTATGTAACAGTCTCAGGACTTTGGGAATTAACTTTCCTGGAACTATCATACGGGGTTTTAGTCTGACCAGTTGGTCTTGGTGTTTGTTATACCTTTTGACGTTGAACCTACAGAGCACCCCCGGTGCTACCATTCCCACAAAATCAGCTTGGTCGATTATTCGCCTAGCTTCAAGGGGATCTGGCGGTAGGTCTCCGTCCTGAAGGTAGTCTATCAATTGCGCGCACTCAGCATCTTGGAGTTGCGCGTTTATTACCGTAGCCACAGAAAGCTCTTCATCCTGAATTTCGGCCTCAAATAATTCACATCCCACAGCGGGCTCATATTCTTCACCTGGGACATGTTCATGATAGACCCTAGACAAATAGTCCGGTAGAAAATGAGTCGCTCCTGGCTCATAGATGATTTCAAAATCAAAATCTGATAGCGCTAAAGCCCACCGTCTCAGCCGGGCTGACGGGGCTTTGTAGGCACTTTGTAGCAGGGGGATCAACGGTTTGTGATCAGTCACTATTGTGATTTTAGCTCCCTGCAACATGTCCTCATAGTTCTTAATACCTTTAATTACTGCCAGAGCCTCTTTCTCTGTTACCGAGTAATTTAATTCGGCGTCACGGAGGGTACACCCCCAGAAAGCAACTGGACGGTAGATTTCATCTAGTTTGTGACAAACCGCTGCACCGCACGCGGCGTCTGATGCATCGGTTAATAAATAGACATGCCCTCCTATATCTGGATGAATTAGCAAGGGCGGCGAGGTCAGCAGTTTCTTTAACTGTTGAAACGCCTCCTCGCAGGCCTCTGTCCATTCAAAAGAGACTTCTTTCTTTAGCAGCCGGTTTAAAGGCTTTGCTAGATCAGCGAAATTAGGGACAAACGGTCGGTAGTAGTTACATAGCCCCAGAAAGGATTTGATAGTTTTCACATTATGCGGGCGGTTAAAGGCTGTGATCTTTTCTGTGGTAACCTTTTGTGTAGCCACCCCTTCGGCGTTTACTACGTGGCCGAGGAAATTAATCTCACTGCGGCACCACTCACACTTAGACGGTTTCAGTTTGAGGTTGGCTCTCGCTAAAGCTTGGAGAACCACCTCAACACTCGCCAGGTGTTCGTCAAAGGTAGTGTCGTAGACGATTACGTCGTCTAAATATGCTAAGCATGTTCTAGGAATCAAGCCTTTTAGCGCAATGGCCATCACCTTGGTAAACTGCCAAGGTGCGCCAACTAAGCCGAAAGGTACACGCTTATACTGATATACACCCATTGGGGTTTCGAAGGCAGTATATTTTCTACTGTCTTCTTCGATTACACATTGATGATAGCCGCTCAACAGATCTAAAGCTGTCCACATAGTGGGCTTCTTGTAAGCCATATATAAGAAAAGTGATCGAGCTGTAGGCATTGGGAATTTATCTTTGAAAGTGACTTGATTAAGCATGCGAAAGTCTGTACAGAGCCTAGGTTTGCCATCTTTCTTCTGCACTACTACCAGCGGGCTTCGCCAAGCCGACTCGCTGGGTTCTATGACACCTATATCTATAAGTTGCCTAACTTGTTCATCGATGATATCCATTTTCTGTGGAGAGTATCGGTACGGTCTAGAACTTATTACTCCCTGCGACTCATCCACAATGATTCTCATCGGCGCTATTTCACAGTGACCTAACTCTTCCATTGAGAACGCTAGCGCATCTCTGTTGTTATTAAGCATTTGTCTAAACCTTACCTTTTGTTCTTCATTTAAGCACGACTCGGTCAGGTCTATTTTGCTTACATTCTCATCCATTTCACCCCGGGGTTTCTCCTCAGAGGATTTACTTTCCATTTGCACTGCGTCTTTCATTACTTCTACAGAAATCCTACAGATGGACATTGGGGTCTCTGTTTTAGTTAGATAACACAAGTCTAGGAACTCTTCTATCTGATCTTGATTTACCTCAGGCACTGCGCATTCTTCTGCAAAAGCTAACACTTCATGTGGAGTGATTTCTTGCATTTCGTCTAGCGGATTCATGACTTTAATCCACCACTGACTTCCCACCGTATTCACGCACCCCTCCACTAGGACAGGTGCGGTTACTGCCGGTGCGCAGTAAGCTACTGGTGAGTCTAACCCCAGCGGCTCTCGGGTGGTAACCGGTATGATGCATTCATTTCCCGGCGGAATTTTCACTGTTTCCTTGCTAACTATAGGGTTTCCACAAAACACTTCTATCTTTGCGCCTGGTAGAGATAAATCTGAACGAAGCACTGTTAATAAGTTTCTACCGATTACTATAGAGTGGCATAGATCGTCCACTATGTTGAAATCATAGCAAACCACTGATCCCTGGATTGAAAACTTACACCTAATTTGTTCTAGTATCACTTGAGACGAATTGTCTGCCAAACTGATGTTTCCTGTCGATACTTTCCATTCGTCTAGAATGCATTGTTTAGGGATCTGCTGCTTACAAAAGGTAGACATGAATCGCTCGCCCCGGTGTCTACCAAAGACTTAACCTCTTTCTGATCATTAAATCTTAGCGTTAAGAAAAATGCTTCGTCTCCTACCTCTCTTCTAGCCGGTCCGTCCACTGCGCCTAATTCTATCATGGAATGAACGGACCCATCCTCTAGTTTCCCTGGCTCTTTTGCTCGGTACCACTAGGTTTTCCATCTTTATACATACGTGGTGGTTTTTCTCTCAATCTATTCTTCAACCACAGGCACGCCTCAGTAGAGTGGCCATGTTGTTGGTGAATGATACAGAACTTACTTTCATCGAACGGTAACCTAGGCCTCTCTCCTTTCTGCTGAGTTTGCACATTCTTTCCTTTGTCTACTTCCCTGCTCGGGGCGTTATTGGTTTTGGCCTTCTGGTCTAAGTTCCTTTCGCCTTTCTGACCTTCATACCTATCTTTTCTTTCATAACCTTGCTGTTTATAACCACCACTGCTCTGGGGAGATCCACTTTGCCCCGGTTTTGGTTTCTGAAACCATGGGGCGGCCTCCAGTCGGGCCAGCACCACTCCAAACCGTTCAGAGATGGAGTTTAGAGCTGTGGTCTCCTCTGACGCTTGGCTTCCAGCCAGCTCGCTCACTGCATTGGATATTTTAGTTCCCCCTTTGCCTTTGTCCAACGATTCTAGTCTCGTTGCACAATCCACCGCTTCGGTGAACGACTTAGGGTCCAGTATAGCTACTTGTCTGGCTACGCCCTGTTTTAATCCTTCTAAAAACACGGCTAACATCATGCTTTCGCTCGCTTCTGCCTTAACCTGTTTCTGTTTCAAGACACCTGCAAATTCAATCACACTCTGGTCCTTTCCTTGTTTAAGGGCACAGAACTCTGCGTGTTTCTGCCACTTAGCTCTTCGATCACCGAAGATCTTTGTCATCTGAGCTTCTAGTTTCTCAAATGTGTCTTTCTCACTTTCAGCTAAAGCTCCTGCCCAGTCGTCTGCCCTTCCCTTTAGGCCTAACAGCGCCATATTCAGGAGATGGGCGTTCGACCAGTCATAGATAGCTTTCAGTCGCCTCAATTCCCTGAAATACTTTTCTATCTGCTCATCTTCCTTTCCACTAAACCACGGTAACCTAATGTTTGGTCCCCTTTGGTGACCATTGTGGGTCGTTTCACGCACTGGCGAAGGTACTTGGCCCAGTGCCAAACCTAGCTGTGGTAGAATATCCCAGATATTTGGTTGGTATGGCGGATTCGGTGGATTTGGAGGGTTTGGGGGGTTGTTCTGTCCTGGTGGTCCTGGCGGACCTGGTTGGTTGTTTTGTGGAGGATTCGGAGGATTGTTCTGCCCTGGTGGGTTTGGTGGATTGGGTTGATTCAAAAGAGGGTTGTTGGGTTGGTTTGGAGGAAGGTTATTGAGAAGGTTCTGAGGAGGGTTGTTAGGTTGGTTTGGGGGAAGGTTATTGAGAAGGTTCTGAGGAGGGTTGTTAGGTTGGTTTGGGGGAAGGTTATTGAGAAGGTTTTGAGGAGGGTTGTTAGGTTGGTTTGGGGGAAGGTTATTGAGTCCTTGTGGGTTTGCCTGATTATTCTGGCCTCCTTGTGCCTGCTGACCCTGTTGGTTTATGGGAGGGTTAGGCCCTGGTGGATTCACCTGATTAATATGGCCTCCTAGAGCCTGTTGACCTTGTTGGTTACCCGCTCTTCCCTGACCTGCTAGTAGATTGTGGCCCATCGCTTGTGCTAGGAAAGGATACAGCATATTTTGCCGTACGGCCCCAAGGTCTATCCCGCCTCCTGCTAGCGCAGCTTGGCCGGCTTGTTGGCCCGCTTGGCCGCCTCCATCATTTTGCTGAAGTCCCCCAGGGTTTATCCCACGATTAGGTTGCAATGCCCCCGGATCTACACCCCCAGCTCCCCCTTCACCGGGTTGCTGAAGTTGGTTTTGGCTATTAGATCCACCAAAGGTTCACCTCCCTCCGCCATATTATCTTCGTGGAGGTTTTGTATATCGTGATTGTCCCACTGTTCCCTTACAGGGATTTCCTCTACACTAATCTCGTCCTCACTCACTAGTTTGTCTTTCTTACCTGTGCCTAAAACATCCTCGGTAATAAGTTCAAATGATGACGAGCGTGATTTCTCTCCTCTAGGTAGTTTTCTATTAGGATTACCTTCTCTGACATTTGCGACAGCTTGTTCTGTTTCACTATCTCCTTCCTCGTCTTCGCTTTCGTATTTATCATACGGCTCAGGGGCTGCAATGTCCCCTTCTCCTATGTGATAGGCTTTCTTTACCGTACTACCTTCCTCATCTCTATCTTCCCCTTCCTTATCACTTTGGGTCTCTAGCGTTTCCCTTTCTGCTTTATCCTGATCGCTTAACCTTTCTAACTCCTCATGCTCTTCGGGGCCTGCTTCTGCTAACTTCCTTATTAGTTCTGCCGGGTTAGAATCGTACCCATCCAACCCCAGATCTGGAACTCGAGCTTTTGCTCCTTTATTAGCGTCGTCCAAGTTCTCCCCAATATCATAGGTTAACCGATAGGGTTGTAAGTTGCCTACTTTGTCGCTGTCTCCCTCTGTTTCCCTTTCCACTCCCCTGTCCCTACCTACTGTTTTCCTTTTAACTACAGTGGAATAAGGAATGGACGCCCCCGGGTTGGGGTGAGTCGGTGTTACCAGCGGGTGACTGATAGACTCAAGTCGTTGGGGATGTGGATAGGTGAGAGAATTCCCATCAGGTTGAATTACCGGATTTGCGGGGCGTCTTCCCCCTGATGGGCTGGAGTTATCTGCGGTGTTTTGTCGATTTTTTCTGTCCCCTACGGGAAGTAAGTAATCCTCATCGAAAGTTTCCTGTTCACTTTGTCCTCCTGCTGCAGGTAGTAAACGATAGGGAACTCCTTGACTACACCACGGATTGTTCACATCGGGTTCACAAGTAGAGTGAGAGCTAGCACCAGGTTCGTGGTCCGTAGGTGGTACGTACCCTGGATTCCAATATTGCTGGTAGTCTTTGAGACGGTTCCACCCTTCAACTCGTCCCGAGTGTGTTAGGGTTTCAAGTCCTTCGTCAAGGACCGACTTATCTTTGGACCCTAGGTGCCAGGAAAATGGTTTACCTCTGCCACGGGTCTGGTAATTATGAATACCTTCGGGGCAGAGCTGCTTGGGTCTGGCTGAAGCCCCCTGTCTCTGTGCTTCCCCGTCTAAGGAATCACCTACCTGGTGGCGGTTTTCCACATTTCCTGTATATGATGTTGACACATCGTGTCCTGCGGGCCGCAAAGATTGAGGCTGGGCGTTAGAAGAAGCCTCAAATTCACCGGTGGCTGACATCAAGGATGAGCAAAACAACAAAAGTCATGTTTCGGGTAATCTCCACCAAATGAACTATGGTCAATGTTTGATTTAATGCTGCTTGATGTGTATAGTTAATTTATCCATGAGTCGTTCATCGAAGGTTATCGAGCCGATCAGCCTGCGTTTAAAGTTAATACATCCATTCCCCAATAGTTCAAAAGAAATGGACGATGAGGAAGCTCTTAATATGAAAGGATTTTTTATTGAAGTAAACATCTCATCCCGAGTCAAAGCCACAGTGAATAAGTCTCCATCAGTCCACCTTCCCATCTCCTACTCAGCGATCAACCACATTTAGAATACAAGTTGTTCCAGCGCATTCCAGACCGCCCTAGTGCTTAGCTCTATCACAATCCTTTGACCGAAGCTGTTGGTATTGGTAAACTCCAGTATACTGCGCAGGAGCCGTAGGTATTACTCCGAGCAGTTCTTCTAACTCTATGGTTAAACTCTAACTCCTAACTAACTCGCTCCCTACCTTTGCAACACCTTTTATACTGGTTAACAGGTGGCGCTAGGAGCGTAAAATGTCTCTACCTAGAGGTAGACTTGCTAGGTCTGATCCTAACTAAATTATAAAAGATGATAATATATTAAAAGTACTAAGCTATTAGTACACTAACACTCTATATTATCAGCTTTGAGAATATTTTTAAACCAATCCAAATCAATGATTATCCATATATCATTATGTGGTATTAGTATAGAAATGTTAT
The DNA here is from genome assembly GCA_936440205.1 of Lepidonotus clava. Classification (NCBI taxonomy): domain Eukaryota; kingdom Metazoa; phylum Annelida; class Polychaeta; order Phyllodocida; family Polynoidae; genus Lepidonotus; species Lepidonotus clava. Next base: position 29,132,151 of record OW387149.1, on the reverse strand, counting down.
TATACATTTGTACACTAACAAAGTACATCATCAGCTTTCAGACTGCATTTGTACACTAATCCCAATCAACAGTTATCAAAACTTAGTACACAAATTATTGTGTTGTATATGTATACTAATGTAGTATACAATCAGCTTTGTGACTATATCAACACTAAACCAAATCAATGTTTGTCCAAATTTGTTATGAAAACATCATTGTGTGGTATAAGTGTACTAGCGTAATATATATTTGGATATTAACATACACATAATCAGCTTTTAGACTGTATTTGTATACTAATCCCAATCAACAGTTATCAAAATTTAGTAAACAAATTATTGTGTTTTATTTGTATACAAACGTAGTGTACAATCCGATTTGTGACTATATCAACACTAAACCAAATCAATGTTTGTCCAATTTGTTATGAAAAATATCATTGTGTGGTATAAGGGTACTAGCGTAATATATATTTGCATACTAACATATACCTAATCAGCTTTCAGACTGTATTTGTATACTAATCCCAATCAACAGCTATCAAAATTTAGTACACAAATTATTGTGTTGTATTTGTATACTAACGTAGTGTACAATCCGATTTGTGACTATATCAACACTAAACCAAATCAATGTTTGTCCAAATTTATTATGAAAAATATCATTGTGTGGTATAAGGGTACTAGCGTAATATATATTTGCATACTAACACATACATAATCAGCTTTCAAACTGTATTTGTATACTAATCCCAATCAACAGTTATCAAAATTTATTACATAAATCATTTTGTTTTATTTATATACTAATGTAGTATACAATCAGCTTTGTGACTATATTAACACTAAACCAAATACATTTTTATCAAAATTTAATAGAAAAATATCATTCTGTGGTATTAGTGTACTAACGTAATATACATTTGTATAGTTAACATATACACAATCAGCTTTCAGACTGTATTTGTACGCTAATCTGAATCAACAATCTTCAAAATTTAGTTCACAAATTATTGTGTACAATTTGTATACTTATTGTATTGTATAATCAGCTTTCTCACTTTTTTTTTACAATAATCCAAATCAATGAATGTCAACACATAGTTTTAAAAATATCATTATGTAGTAAATTTACTTTGATTGCATAGTCATTATGTTGTGAACATAATAATGGGTTTGAAGACAAAAATGTTGCATATCAAAGTAACCATGCATGGTAACATCAAGGGGAATTAATGCATATACAACCTTAGGTTACTTAATCTTTCAGAGAAAATGTGAAATGATGTTCATAACCAAAAGTTGTATCTAGTAAGCATTATAACATATTAAATGCATATTAAGGAGACACTTTTTACTTTATAATTATAAAATGAGGATTTATAGTTCAAGGCAATACAGTCCCATCCAGTTCATGATATCCTATCAAGATTAGATTATTTGAATAAAGTCCATAATGGCAAAACTGAAAGTAATTATCATATACGACCTTTGGTTACTCAACCTACAAAACATATAAACCATTCTCTCTCTGAATTCCTTAGTTCTATCTGTGCATTCTCAGTTGTTAATGCACTGTTGGTCTCAAATAATGCACTGTTGTCGAATTGTGCTCTTTGACATTTGCAAGGAGATTTTAAATTATGAAAACATTATACCAGCTGAGAATCGAACCCTGGACCTTTTACCTACAAAGCCAACAGCTTACCCCTACACTACTGAAGGGGATGGCATTGACCAGTTGTGGGTTGATGAGTTGTGTGGATGTAACTGATGATGCTTGAATCTTATCATCAGAAGCAAGGGTTATAGACCCTTTATTGTATACCGATTCACTACATGTACTTTTTTCTAGTATAAACATTTTGCAATCAACAATTTTGTTGTTGCGTTTAATATTCATACATGTGATAGCATTTATGTTTGTGTTAATACGATTATAACTGTGTTTTGTTTGTGTACTACTCTATCCCTTCACTGTGTCACATCAGAAACTGTTGGTATACAAATACATTATGCAGCCAAAAATGTTATTATAAAAATGGATATTACAATAAACCACTCTCACTCGGATTTCCTTTGTTCTAGCAGTGCATTCTCGGGTGATAATGCACTGCTACTGTGATAATGCACTGGTGGTCTCAGATAATGCACTGCTTGTCTGAAATAATGCACAGTTGCTGAATTGTTGTTGAAATATACTGCCAAGAACACACAATTTTGAATTCATGAAAAGTTTAACCATTATGTGCACAGCCAAGGATCGAACCATAGACTTTTGGATTCATAGTGCCACAGCCTAACCACTACCCTACCAGGGCAGCTGTTAAAAGTCTGGTCAGTCTTACTTTTTATCCATTGTTGGTTCATTTAGTGTGTTCTGACCCAGATTTACCCTTTCATTGAGTTTGGGTGACTAGTGGAGTTGGATGTAACTACAGTCTATGACTGTACACTCACTGGGCAATCAACTACCCTTTCACCCCTCCCCTCTCCCCCTCCACCCCTCCCCTCCCCCTCTGCTGGTAAGGACCTTCACTCTGCCACATTGACACCTCAGGTACTAGAGTGATCACAGGTTTTTACTTCTAGTGGGGAGGGTGATTCGCTGCAGAGTGGTGGAGCGCCGGTCAGAGCACAGGTGGGGGCTCTTGATGGGGGGATCCCAATGTTGCATGTCAAATTTAAGAAATGCTAATGTCACATGTCATTGTCACTTATCTTTTTCTTATGTTGCATTGGAATTTAAAAAATACTTATGCCCCTTTTCACTTTATTTATAAAGCCTATGTCATTATCACTATGGCATGTGTAACTCTGTTGAATTTAAGAAAATGCCCATTTCTTATTTAGGAGTCTAGGGCCATACACTAGGGTCATACAGAGGCAAAGTGAACTTTTATATCAATGATCATGAATTAAGTATTGAATTAAGAAGTTTATAAGGTACTAAGGGGCATGAGATACTTTCTCTCGTGGTTTATGTCAGATAATGGACTCGTAGTTCTAGTAGTTCACCCCATGCACTACTACTCGTCCATTATCCTACACTTAACTAGTTTACAAGTAATTGTTTTTAGAAATCTAATTGTTAGATTAACCAAAAAATATGACCTAAAGAGAAAGTCTGAGACATGCTTCCCTACAAATCATCAAGCAAATAACTTAAAGTTGTTCTTTGTCAGAATAAAATAGTTGTCAAGTGTGACGTTCTCTGGTAAGTCGGGGTTGCCGATTCTTACGACAGAGGAACGTGGGGGTTGTTCGGGTCTCGGGGCGGACGGGGAATCCGGGCCAAGAACCGAGATGTGTTTCTAGAGTCGTGCCTCGCGCACGAGGGGGGGCTGAGCGAATCGATCGGGAATCGGCACTCGATGTCGACGGAGGACTGCGGGGGAGGGAAATTATGGTAGGGGTACGGGTCGGCCGGGGGGCGGTCCACCCCTGAGTTCCGGTCCGCGGGGGCGACGGGCCGACGGTCGCCTATTGTTTGGTAGCGTGGGGCCGAGCACGACGCGCCCTCGTCCCCGCGGACTTCGCTCCCTCGTTCCGCTCCCCATGTCTTCGTACCATACTACGCCTCGGTTTCCGGTACTACTTCGGGCCTTCGTGCCCTACTCCGTTCCCTCGTTCCTCGTTCTTCGGGCCTTCGGGCCCCTTACCCTATGTTTCTACTACCTATCTCGGACTTCGGCTGTTTTGTCCTAACTTCGGCTTAATTACTCTATTCGGCTCATCTTTAGTGGTTGTTTCAGGAAAGAGGACACGTCTGGACACCAGGAGAACTGTTAAAGAACTCTGTTTATTCGGGCTTCACCGCCCCTTTATATACTAGAGAGGTCAGCCCTGATTGGCTGCCTTCGGTCACGTGACCTACAACTGACGTCACTTCCGGTTTATATATTCCGTTTCCGGTTTACATTTCACTTCCGGTTTACATATTTCCGGGTTTTGTTCCATTACGTTTTCGTTATTCGTTCTTTACATATTCGTTATTCGTTCTTTACATATTCGTTCTTTACATCTATTTCGTTCTTCGTTCTTTACATATTCGTTATTCGTTCTTTACATATTCGTTCTTTACATTTATTTCCATTATTACCTTATTTCTATTATTTTAACCTCTATGTATTTTGGCTGAATAGCCGTTCATCACACCCTCCCGCACCTTCTTGAAAGGTGGGAAAACACGTTATACAAAATTTCAACACAGTTCATACAGCAACGACAACAGAACATACTCTAGAACCAGAAACATTTCAATCCTACGCTCCTTATCGGCAGAGGAGGAGGTGTCACCCTCTGTCCTCCCCGGTCTACTTCGGAGGGCCCCCGGGGCCTATCCGGCTAATTATTATTTCTCTTCTTTCTTCGTTTTTCTTTCTTCGTTTTTCTTTCTTCGTTTTTCTCTCTTCTTAATAAAAGTTCATATAATTCGTTTTTATATATCTTAGTCTCTTTTTATCTTCGTCAGAGTTCTCTTATCCTTGATCTATTTAGGACCTCCTCTTTTTCTCGTCTTTAGGATGAGCGAGCCGGTCGTGGCTCTCCCACCCGGGACTGGGGATCGGTCGTGACCCCGTCGCCCCCGCTCCTCTCCTCCGGGCTCCATTTACTTAGCCCCTCGGCGCGTTTTTCCTCGCCTTTTTACCCTCATTAGGACAGAGGGACCGGTCGTGGTCCTCCTGCCCGGGGCCATGGGTCGGTCGTGACCCGCAGTGCCCCCGTTCCCTTCGTTTTTCGTCGTCCAGACGTTCTCCCCTAGTTCGGGTGGAGAATCGGTCGCGACTCTCCCACCCAGAGGCCAGGGCCGGTCGTGACCCTTAGTCCTCTCGATCCTCGATCCGTTCTACCGTCGTCCAGACGTTCTCTGTTGTTTTTGGGTAGAGAATCGGTCGTGATTCTCCTACCCGGTCGGTCGTGACCCCTCGTTCTTCCGTAACTATTACTCTTCTCTGCGTTCTCTTAGGTGATGATGATGATTTTAAGGATGAGTTGAAGAAGAAAGACTGAAGTTTTTGTAGATAGAATGTTCTTTTTGGACTTCGCACCCTCGGTCGCCTCGGCATTCAGAGCCCTCCAGTGACTTTTTCACGTTTGGCAAGGACAACATGTTCGAGCCAAAGGCCAAGGTACCCAAAGAAGAAGATGGCGTTGTATGTGGAAAGGAACTTAACTTCATTCATTAAAGCTTAGAGTGGAAGCTTCAGCAGACGACGTCGCGGGTTTCGTGCTACTTGTCACGGTGAAGCTTTGAGATGGAGTTCGGGTGAAGGTGAGACTGAGAAGATTAGAATCATTAATTATCGATGAAGTGTCCGTTTTCCGTACAGGAACTGAAGTTTGACTTTTACGACACATGTCCTCGTGGTTAACCCAGCATCAAGATGTTCCGTCCTCGACCACGTCGACACATTTGAAGATTTCAGGATTTCAGAAAGAGATGTCGGAGAGAGTCCACCGTAGTAAAGTATTTCCGTCACCGTTCCGGGCCCAAGTGGCATGACAACAACCGGAACGGAGACCTGATTAAGAAGATAATTTTGATGAAGTTTCTTTTTGATGACAGGAGCCGGTGCCTCTCATCCCTCCCCCCCCCCGTAAGCAACGGCAGGAAGACAGTCCTCTTTGGGGCGAGAGGGAGGCTCCTTCGTTCTACTGATGAGATGATTTTCCTAAGAAGAGGATTCCTGTTTCGGGCACTCGGGCCCTCGTTCGTTTCCTAGGCTCTCGGGCCTCGCTCTCTTTTTACTAAGTTTTTCTCTTCGTCCTCCCGGAGGACCGTGCTTATAGACGATTTTCGTAAGACTGTAATACCAACAAATAGTTCGTTAATAGAAGTAAGTTTAAGATCCGGTCTGGTTTGATTTTGGAGTAAGGCCACAGTCGTCCACGGTGCCATGTCACATTGCATGGAGACACTATGCCTATGACGAACGCCGAGACAACAGCTCCGAGCCGTTCCGGGCTGCTCGACGGTTCGAAGTTGGTAAGTTGAAGATATTAGTGAGAAGGAGAAGAAGAAGCCGTAGAAAGTGAAGATGGACGACATCAACTGGGACCTGCACCCAACGTCAACCTCTGAGATCCGGAACGGGCCCATTCTCAATAAAATAGCATATATAGAGAAGAACTCATCCGATGTCGAACTCCAAGAAGGATCGCTCCTCGTCGCTCTTTGCAGACCTCTTGAGGTGTCTATCAAGGCATCCGCGGCCGACGTTCCAAGCACCACTTCCCTGTATATTGCAAAGATTACTTCCCTATATGTTTCAAAGACTATTTTGTTTCGTTCCTCGAGAAGAAGACATCAGGAAATACGACATGGAAGGAGTCTCTGTCGTTACAGCAGGTAAGAGATTAATATAAGTTTTAGTAAGTCTATTAATTTTTTTTTCGTTTCTCGTTCACGTATTGTTTTTACTATATATTACGGTCGGTCACGAGCCAGGGCCCCTAAGTTATCGTCCCTGCTCGTGCCTTGGTCCTCCGGGAGACATCTACGACTCGCCGCAATCCTTTCACGACTCGCTGCATCAACTCTGGCACGATAAAACCAGCATTCAGGTCGAAAAATTCCATTTTGCCGCTCTTCGTATGCGGTAAGAGGCTGAAGACAAGGAAACTCAGAAGATGATGGTACATGAATCCGGGTTCATCCACATTCTGATCGATCCATCCAAAATCAAGAAGACAAAGTTGCAGGAAGTAGAAGTGCCGCTAGAGGACAGAGGTCGTCTCTTCCTCGCCTCCAGATCGCTCAAGGCAGCGCGGGAGAAGGGTTTTCAGTCTTGGCCCGCGCCAGCCTTTCCTCCAGCGGCGAGTCGCCGGCCCACCGGTACCTTATTTACCCCGGCACGACCGTCGACTCAAAGACTACAATGACAACACTATCCGTCCATTCTGATTTCCTTTCCTCGATTCCGCCTCCCAACTTTCACTCTCGCTCCCGGGCCGCCCGGCCCGTTATCCATTTCCGCGACCGGACGATCCCGTTCCACCTGCTCGGTCCCAACCAACGCAGCGGGCTCCAGGGAAGAAGAGGAACAGCTACAAACTTGTTTTTCCTCCTAGCGCCTCCTTCCGTCCCGTATTCGCCCCGCAGGCTTGGTAAGTTCATTCCAGTCATGGACCCTCCAGCTCGCTGATTACACTCAACACCTCCTAACACATGTGGTTTCGTTCACTTCCGCAAGAAGGTTCCCATAAAGAAACTAATAAGAATAAATTAAGATAAGAATGTTCGAGCCCGCCAGTCCGTTCCCGATGAGTTTAAGTAAAGTTTTCGGGCCCGTCCAGCGGTCTCCAGGAGAGTCTTTTATCCAGGCTTCGGCCTCCTGTGCGGCTCAGGTACCTCCGCCTCGGCCCGGTTCTCTCCCTGGGGGTTTGACACTATGGGTGAGGAGCCAACGCCCCGTAATCCCTCCCCACCCGACTCGCGACGCGCCATCTTCCGCCTCTGGTTCCGTCGCGCTGTTTTTCTTCCGTGCAAGACCTCGAGCAGCATCTACTTCACCCTTCTTCTTGGCGCCGGATCGGCAGCAACAGTCTCTCCTCCCTAGCGGGGAGCTCGAGAAGCTGATCCACCATTCCGCTCTGTTTTTCCGCCTCTCTTGTCGCCTTCAACAAGTCATCCAGTTGATCCTCGTTTTTGTGCATCACTAGGGTCTGAGCCAATTGGACGGTCCGGTTGTGTTCGTTAACTAGCTGGTCGACCCCCGGGAACTCCCTGGTCAACGGCCCCAGTGCCGCCGTCGGGAACTGCGCCATCGCTTCTTCAAATGTCTCTGGCTTGCGGCCCGTTTCTAGTGCCATCAGGAACGCCATAGACGCCGAAGCCATTGCTCTTGTCTTGGCCGTCATTCCTCGCACCTCCCTTGGGGGCCACGTCAGTTGCACCCGAATGGCCTTTTCCGCGTCCCAGTCTCGTACCGCTCGCGCCGTCACCGGAAAGTGTCCCTGTAAGACCTGGTGAACGGCCTGTGTCCGTAATAACTTGAGTCTCGGTGTTTCCCTAGATGGTCCTGCCGTCGGCATCTCCGTTCCTATAGACCCGAACACTGAATCCGCTCCCGACTCGTCCAATTCTTGTTTCTCCGGCTCGTATCCTCTGGTCTCGGTCTGCCCCAACTCCATGTCCTCTGAGTCTTCCACCTCCGCGTCCATGGACTGGGCAGCCGGTATTTGTAATCTGTGTATCACAACCCGCGGTTGTAGCGCCCGCCCGTGTTTATCCTCGTCCTTGAGTGGGGTATCCGGTCCTGGCGGCGATCCCATACGTTCGGGCGACGGTGGTCCCGGGGTCTCCTCCGATCCTTGCGACCCGAAAAACGAGCTCCCCAAACTGGCTCGAGTCAGGTTGTCAACCGCCGCCCGTGTCTCTGGCGTGTCTGGTGCTACCGTAATGTCTCTCATTCGTTTCAATCCTGGGGGCGGCACTATCGGCTGCTTACATACCATCTTCTCCAGGGGTGAATCTGCTTTCGTCGGGGTAGGGGTAGAGAACAGCGGCTGTGTCGAGGCCGTCGACGCCGTGTCCTCCGGCCTGGCCGCATGCCGAACATACTTTACTTTCTCCACTCGCCCCGACGGTTTGAGTCCCTGCCTTTCTGCCATCTCGCGTAGAAACCTCCCTAGGTACAATGCTTCTCTTTCCACCAGCCGGCCTCCCTGTGCTTCCCGAATGCTGTCCTCCAGCTCCCGGTCGGATCTCGCCTCGTGGTAACCCCTGAACGATCCCTCCCGGTTCATTGTTCCTTTTAAATACCCGGGGTACCTCGGGTGTCGTGATTCGTATATCACCGATTTCTTATGAACTGTCATCATAGTAAATTGTGCGTCGCTACAAGGTGGTTCTAGTCCCGTGGTCCGTCTGACTCCTGTCGAGGTCTCAGGCTGCGATGGTCCCAGCTCTCCCGTGCTGCTAGACTCAGCGATAATCAAAGACCGATCGCTTCGGGCCGACATACTCCTGCCTGACTCCGACTGGTCCGAACTCGTTCCCTCCTCCAATTCTCTCGGGACTTTCTTGACCTTTTTCCACTTCTTCTTTCGCGACGGCTCCTCCGTCGGGCATCCCTGCGTCGGGGGCCTCTTGAAAGCGAGCGGCTCCTCTTCTTCTTTGACTTTCGGTCGTTGGTCGTCGGACGAGCTCACCAATTCCACCACCTCAGCCCCCGGTGGTATTCCTGAGCAACCCGGCTTCGGGGTGGGTGTGGATGTCCGTCCTTTTCCTCTGCCTGGGAGTCCTCGTCCTCTCGGTTCCCGTGGTTCTCCCTGGGCGTTTAACTTCTTAATTCGGCTCTGTACTAACCCTGATATTTGGTCTGGTGTCAGGAGTGGCTTCGGGTTGACCACGGCCCGGCTCGCGCTTCGCGGCGACTCGGTGTCTTCCTTCCGTACTCCTTTCGCGGCCCTCCGAGGGGAACGACGCGTGGGTGTCGATCGTTCCGCCACCTCGGCCAGGGGTCCCTTTCCTGCTGCTTTGGCTGCTTGGGCTCCCTCGCCGGCCTCGTCGGCCTCTGATCCTTCTTCGGTTGCTACCTGCTCCAACTGCTCGGCGTCGCTGTCCTCGGATCCTCTCGACGCCCTCGGGTAGTAAGGGATGCGGATATGCCGTCGCGGCCTCTCCGGTGCCTCCTTATCCACCGCCCTCTCAGGGGGTTGAAACCCCTCCGGATGGCGCACCGCGTAGTCCCGTTCCATGTTGGCTACCCGGGCCGCCGTTTCATCCCCAGTAGCGAAACTGGTGTACGGCGGTCGTCCTTTCGGGTCCAAGGCGAACGCCGCAGCATACTCCAGCCTCAGAAGGGGGTCTTGCTTCGGCATCCCCCTCTGCAGGTTCCCTTCGTGTGAGTCCGTCATGTGCTTCCTCCAGTCCTGGTGTGTCGAATAGGCTCGACTCGAACACACCGGGCACATGTAGTACTGCTTCCGTAATCCATTGTGCTGGCCTTTAATATGCTTGGCCAAGTGCTTAAACTCCTTTCCGTGACAATGTCCTTCCCAGCACTGTCCGCTCATCGTGTCTGTTTTCCGGGCTTTCGGGGCTCGTTCCAATCCTGAAGCTCGTCCCGTCAGCCGTTTCCGTTTTTGTCTCGTGGTGATGCTGCTCGTCTCGCTTCTCTGCTTTTCTTCTTGTTTTCTTCTCCTTAGCTCAGTCTGCTCGTCTGCGATTCGATGAATCCTGATCGGCTGACCAGAATGACCTGCTCCGGCGAGCGCTCTGCCTTTTATAGCCGCCGCAGGCGGAAGTGGGCGTGGCCTGCACTAGCGACCCCTAGCGTCAGACTCACCATCCACTTCTACGGTGGCGCCCCCTACTATTTTCCGGTCCCCGGGGCCCGCCGCTGGTCACCGCCTCGCCTGCTTTTTACCTCGCGGCCCTTCGCCCGTCCACGCGTTTTTCCTAGGCCTTTTATTGCCCCACCGGACGCCCTCGGTCCTTTCATCCCTCGTCGCCTTCTCTTGCCTTTTTCATCTTGGCCCTCACAGTGCTTCCGCACACTTCCCGGAGAACACAGGGGCTCGGCGTTATCATCTCCTCGCCGCCGCCCCGTTCTCTTTGTCCTCTTTTACTCCTTTTACGACCTACTTTAAAGCCCGTCCTCGTTTCAGGCCTCGCCTTTTACAGCCGTCCGTTCGTTCCTCCGGTGTTCCCGAGAGTGCCGCATCTACTCTCCTCCGGTCTCCTGGACGTTGTAAAGCGGTATTACCAAGTCGGCATTACTTCAGAAGTCTTCACCAGCTTGCCACCGGGTCTGTCTTCTGTTGTAATCCAACCATCTTTTCCACGCTGTGGTTCCTCCGAACTGACCGGAAAGCGGCTCCGTGGGACTACTTTAGACATTCGGGCCGTCGTGGCTCCCGAACGCCGTTTTTCGTTCCAACCCCGCATTTCCCACCTATATTACATCCGCAAGAGAACCAATCTTCAGCTAGGTAGCGAATCTCTACAGCCTAACGACCTGCACTCCTACTGTAGTGGTCAACGCACCGCCCCGACTCAATGGCCCCAGGTTGATCAGTCCTTTTTGGCCAAAGCCTTTTTGTGTAGCGCCGATTTGGTCGTTCCCTTGGTCCTCTTCCACCTGCGGAATCGAGACACGAAAACGACTTCATCACAAAAAGGGGGTGCCCCGTTTCCTTACGTGCCCTAGCGCGCCCCACCCCAAGCATTTACTGTGCAGCCTCGTATCCTTGCTGGTCAGCTACCATCCAAGCTGGCGCAGCGTGTCCTCGGTAGGGTTCCAGGCGGTCCACATGGACCACCCCCCCCGGTTTCCCTCGTTTCTTCCGTACTACCACCCGTCCTCGGTCAAGCACCTTGACGATCAGTGCAGGGCCTATCCATGGAAATCGCAACTTCGTTCCTTTGTCCCTATCCACTACCGTATCGTGCACCCAGACCAGTTCTCCGGCGTGGTATTCCCGCCGAGTCACCTTCCCATCGTACTCGTGTTTCTGATGGATGGCGGCTCGTTTCAGCCCCGTCCGGGCCTCCCGATAGGCCGCGACTAGCCCTTCCTCCAGGCTTTCCACATAGTCGCTTACCCGTCGGGGTTCCTCCTCTGGTCCTAGAGGTCTCCCATAAATCGCCTGTCGCGGCATCATGGTCTGTCGGCCCAGCATCATCATATTCGGTGTCACTCCCGTGCTGGCTTGCGGCGTTGCTCTATAACTCATCATCACGAGCGGGACCATCTCGTCCCATTCCCGACCCGTCGCTCGGCAGCTGGCTTTCAAACAACACCCCAAAGTACGGAAACTTCGTTCTATGTACCCGTCACTCCTGGGGTGGTACGGCGTCGTTCTTGTTTTGTGAATCCCGAATAGTGCACAGACCTGAGCCACCACCTCGGATTCGAAATTTGTGCCTTGATCCGAGTGTAGTTCCCGAAACGCGCCGTACCGTGCTACTACTTCTTCAACCAGTTTGTTCGCCACTGTCATTGCCTTTTGATCCGGGATCGGGAAACACTCCAACCATTTGGTGAAATAGCATCCCACCATCAGGCAATACTTATTTCCTCTTTTGGTGACTGGGTACGGGCCCGAAACATCCATGGCCAGCCGTTCCATCGGCTCCCCCACTATGTACTGATGTAGCGGCTCCCGTCTTCCTCTTCCCTTTTTCAGCAACGCGCAATCACATTCTCGACATTCCTTCCGCACGTCTTCCCGGAGTCCCGGCCAGTAAAACCCTTGTTCCAACAGGGCCGTCGTCCTGGCGACTCCTAAATGCGCTCCTGCCGCGCCTCCATGGTATTCCCTTACCAGCTTGGCCCGTTCCCCTCGGGGAACGACCAACTGGTTCCTCCAACCATGTCCTTCTAGTTCCCAGTACTTCCGATGCAGCACGCCATCCCTGAGGCTTAATCGTTCCCATTGCCTCCATAGGATCTTTGTTTCCCGGGATTCCGGAGATATGGCCTCCCAACCTGGCCGGTCCGCATCTTTTTCCATCCGTGCGACAATCGGCCCTATATCTCGATCCCTCCTCTGCGCTGCTCTCATCTCCTGCGGGGACCATCCGGGCTCGTACCCCCGGGCCCGCGTCACTACTCTCACTTTTTCGGTATTCTCGTGCTCCTCCCCACATTGTTTGCACGGATACCGGGACAACGCGTCAGCGTTCCCATGCTTCCTGCCCGGTCGGTGTTGGAACGACACATCATGCGAGTCGATAATCTCAATCCACCGAGCAGCCTGCCCCATCGGTTCCTTACTTCTCTGCAGCCAACTAACCGCGCTGTTATCCGTCCGGACTATCACGCGTTGACCATAGATGTAGCACCGAAAATGCTTCAAAGCTCGCACCACCGCCAACAGTTCTTTCCGCGTGGTGCAATACTTTCGTTCGTTTGACTCCAGGGTTTTGCTCGTGTAAGCTATCACCCGTTCCTCCCCTCTCTGCTCCTGTGATAGCACGGCTCCCGTTCCCACGTCACTGGCGTCTGTGTCAAGCCACCATTGTCCTTCTTCCTCCGGGAATCCCAACACCGGGGCCTCCGTTAGCGCCTTCTTCATCGCATCAAATGCCTCTTGTCGTCTCGCGCTCCACACGAATGGTTCCTCCTTCGTTGCCAATTCATACAAGGGGGCAGCCAACTCCGTGAAGCCGTTTATATGCCTTCTGTAGTACGAACATAATCCCACGAAGGCTCGTACCTCGTGGAGATCCCGCGGGACCGGCCACTCGGTTACTTGCCGACACTTTTCGGGGTCGGGTTCGATCCCGTTGAACGAGACAACGTGCCCCAAGAACGGAATCTTCTTCTGGAACAGCTTACATTTTCGCGCCTTTAACTTCAGTCCTGCAGCGTTCAGTCGGTCCAGAACCCGTACCAATCTTTCCAGAGTCACTTTGAACGTTGGTCCAAAGACCAGTATGTCATCCAAGTATACCAGACACTCCTCCCACACGATTCCTCTGAGGATTCTTTCCATCAGTCTCTCGAAGGTGGCTGGGGCGTTCACTAGCCCGAATGGCATCACTTTAAACTCATACAATCCTCCTTGAGTCACGAAGGCCGTCTTTTCTTGGTCCTCCGGTGCCATCTCCACCTGCCAATATCCGCTTGCGAGATCCAGACTGCAAAAGAATAGGCTTCCTCCCAAAGTGTTGAGGCTGTCCTCTATCCGCGGGAGCGGGTAGGCGTCCACTTTCGTAGCCTGGTTCAGTTTTCGGTAGTCAATACAGAACCTCGTTCCTCCGTCCTTCTTTTTGACTAGAACGGTCGGGCTACTCCACGCACTCCCGCTCTCTTGGATAATCCCTAAATTTAACATATCCTCCACCAGTGCTCGTTCTTCCTCTCTCCTGGTGGCCGGATACCGTCTGACCCTCTGCTTGATCGGCATCTGATCCCCCGTTTTAATTCGATGTTGTACTAAATCTGTCCGTCCTAACTCATGTTTCGAGGTCGCAAACATTTGTTCCCGGGCCATGATGGCTTTCTCCAGCTCTTCGCCCTCCTTCGTGGTCAGGTCTTTCTTAGCCTCCCCTATCATTTCAACGAGCGCTCCTGGGGGTTCTTTTGCTTCACTTCCTACTCCTCGTACCTCTTGTACGAAGGTGGCTTCTCTGAGTACCCCGCCGGTTTCCAATTTCGCGCTCTCGGTCCCTCGGTTGGCCACCCAAACTTCATTTTCTTCTCCCAATGTCACCGTTCCTGGGATCACCTCCAGTCCCATAGGTAATCCAGCGCCGGTGATGACAGCCAGCTGTCCACCCTGTCTTATGTCCATTCTCGCTACTACTGTTACTCGGGTCACTTGGAGTGGGGGTATTTCCGTCGTTTTCTCGATTCGCACGACCTGTCCTCCGACGGTAACTGCCCGAATCCCATCCGTTCTCTGTTCTACTCCCGGGATTCGTTCCCCCTCTCCCTCCCCCTCGGCGGGCAGGAAGATGGCACTCGCGTGGGGCTTAACTGTCAGCCGGTATTTCACCGCGAAGTCGTTTCCCAGGATCCCTTCATCTCTACCGATGTCTGCCACCATGAACGTCCACTTCAACACGCGTGTTCCCAATTTCACTGGCAAGTTCGTGCATCCGTAGCACCGCAACGGACTACCATCTACCGAGCAGAGACGTCCTTCATATCCATCCAGTTCTTCCCTTTTTCGTCCCCACTCTCTCCAGAGGCGTTCCGACAGCAGACTGATCATAGATCCGGTATCAACCAAAAAACGGACGACACTCTCTCCCACCGTCCCGGCCACATAAAGTCCACATTCTCCCATGCCTACTACTTCTCTCGCCGCGCCCGAAGGGGGCCCCGCGCTTACTGCGACGGCGACTGTCCGTTTCCCTGACGCTGAGAACACTCTCTTGCGAAATGGCCCTTCTGGTGACAGTGATGACACTCTAAATCTTCTTTTCGCTTCTTAAACGCCTCCCTCCGGGCCGTTGCTTGTCTTCTAGCTTCCCGTTCCTCTGCCAATTCTTTCATCATCTCCTCCAACTTACCGTTTAAGGCCATGATCTGTGTATTGGCGTCCTCCTCGGGCTTCACTGCCCGCAGGAGGCGGCGTGAGTATCGTTCCTGTATTTCTACCACCTCTACCGCCTCCTCTAGTGTCTTGCATCCTTTCTCTGCACACTTCAGCTGAAGGTCTTCCCCAACTGCAGCCTGGAACGCATGTAATGCTGCTTTTTCCTGGCTAGCGTAGTCGTTGGAGAAGTAGGCTCTCGATGCCAGTCGCCGGGCATTATCAGCCAACTCCTTCGCTGTCTGGTTCTTTACACGTTTCAAGCCCGCCAACTCTTGCAGAGCATTACACGTGTCCTTCTCCTGACCGAACCTCCGGCGCAACGCATCCACCCTCGCCGAGTAACGGAGTCGTTCCCTGTCCGGGAGTCCGACAAAGTACATTCGTGCCGTTCCCGTCAGCGAGAGGAAAAGCATCGCCGCTTTTTCCTCGGCCGTCCAGCGTCCCAATGTTGCGTACTCCTCAAACTGGTTGATCCATCCCTCGAAATCCGGTTTACCGTCATACTTCTCTGGTCGTAAACTGAACTTCTTCAAACTCGCTCCTTCCTGACCGGTCTGTTGTTGTTGAGCCCGCACATTCTGCTCATCCGTCGGGGTGGACGTTCCCATAAAATTAAACTGCCTACCCATGATGGTCGTGTCCTCCCCTTTGGTCTCGGTTTTCGCACCTCCTTTCTCCTCCCCACCTTCCTTGAAGGCGACGTCAGAATCCATCTGCTCGAAGACTGCCGCAGTCGCCATGAGTATCCAATACCGATGAAACACTCAAGATCCACAAGTCCGTATGTGCCTATTTCAGCACCACCGCTGCCACCAGTGTGACGTTCTCTGGTAAGTCGGGGTTGCCGATTCTTACGACAGAGGAACGTGGGGGTTGTTCGGGTCTCGGGGCGGACGGGGAATCCGGGCCAAGAACCGAGATGTGTTTCTAGAGTCGTGCCTCGCGCACGAGGGGGGGCTGAGCGAATCGATCGGGAATCGGCACTCGATGTCGACGGAGGACTGCGGGGGAGGGAAATTATGGTAGGGGTACGGGTCGGCCGGGGGGCGGTCCACCCCTGAGTTCCGGTCCGCGGGGGCGACGGGCCGACGGTCGCCTATTGTTTGGTAGCGTGGGGCCGAGCACGACGCGCCCTCGTCCCCGCGGACTTCGCTCCCTCGTTCCGCTCCCCATGTCTTCGTACCATACTACGCCTCGGTTTCCGGTACTACTTCGGGCCTTCGTGCCCTACTCCGTTCCCTCGTTCCTCGTTCTTCGGGCCTTCGGGCCCCTTACCCTATGTTTCTACTACCTATCTCGGACTTCGGCTGTTTTGTCCTAACTTCGGCTTAATTACTCTATTCGGCTCATCTTTAGTGGTTGTTTCAGGAAAGAGGACACGTCTGGACACCAGGAGAACTGTTAAAGAACTCTGTTTATTCGGGCTTCACCGCCCCTTTATATACTAGAGAGGTCAGCCCTGATTGGCTGCCTTCGGTCACGTGACCTACAACTGACGTCACTTCCGGTTTATATATTCCGTTTCCGGTTTACATTTCACTTCCGGTTTACATATTTCCGGGTTTCGTTCCATTACGTTTTCGTTATTCGTTCTTTACATATTCGTTATTCGTTCTTTACATATTCGTTCTTTACATCTATTTCGTTCTTCGTTCTTTACATATTCGTTATTCGTTCTTTACATATTCGTTCTTTACATCTATTTCCATTATTACCTTATTTCTATTATTTTAACCTCTATGTATTTTGGCTGAATAGCCGTTCATCACACAAGCATCTTTGGTTATATTGGTTGTATTACCTGACACTGAATAATGTACCAAAATAGAATATTGTTACAAGTAGACATTATGAAATAGCCAAAAGGCTTTATCATTTAATGGAATAATCTTAGTTTACAAATATGAGTTTACAAGGCTCAAACAATTATGAGTACTTGAAGAAAAGTATTACCATCAAGTTTCAGAAATAAGAGCCATTCAAGCATGAACCTTAAGGGTGCGGCTTAACCCTTTCCTCACCGTTAAAAATTGGCAATTCACTATATAAGTGAAACATTGGTATTTTCATATAAACTTTTGAAAGTGAAAAATTAAAGGGATCAGAGAGAGGCTTTTGTTCTAACCATTATACAATTAATGCCCACACAGATCTATATACAGTTTATGCATAAGAATTGTTCTAATTCTAAACAAGTAAGATATATATTAAATTTTTAATAAGATTTTTTTGTTAAAAACTCTTTCTGGTACACTTCAATTAACATAGGCCTAAATGCAAAAAGACGGCTCAGAGAGGGATTGAACCTGGGACCTCTTGCATTGAAATCAAGAACCTAGACCACTAGCCTATAGGGGCTACTGGTAGAAAACCATCTGTGGCCCTGTGTTTTATCCCTAAACTTATAATCAATATATAGATACCCATATATATATATATATATATATATATATATATTATATCTATCTATATGGTTTCAAAAATAACATTATGTAGTATCAGTATACTAATGTGATATAAACCCAGCTAACAATTTCACGTTGTTACAACGTTGCCACAACGTTGCACTTTGGTTGTAACAACGTTGCAAAATTACGTTTTCACAACGTAAATTTGTGGACTCCCAGAAAGGTTGCAGCAACGTTGTTAACAACGTTGTATTGTTACCATTTTACAACCTTTTTACAACTTTAGAATATACTTTTATAGACACCTGTCTTTTTCAAAAATATATATGATACTCAAGAATTTTATTTAGATTGTGCAATATATTTGGAATTCCATATCCCAGTTCCCTGATATTGGTGATTTCCATTTTTGTAAAGCAAACCATGTACAAACATAAAAATATCTTATATATATATCTAAATATAATGCATCTTTATTAACAACTCAAACTTCATGATTTGCATTTGCATCTAAAAAATCCAACAAAGTGATTTATGTTAGATTATGTCAGGTTAATGACCTGTTGCATTTACAATTAAAGCTTTAGGGTTGATTACACTGTACCATGATGGTTGACTACAAAAAAGGTGTTTAACTTGAACACTTACTCTGGTTTCCCTCCTACTTTGATATTTGTTTAAACATTATGGATATAAATGATTCAGGAAACCTTATTTATGTATTTTATTTGAGAACATAATTTGTTTTATTGAAATCATCATCTTAAATGGCCTAAACAGAAAAACGTTTTTAGAATTTGACCATCTTTGGATAGTGGTGCCACCTACATGTTGATTTAATGTTGCCAGGCAACGTTGTGACAACATTGTGAAAGTGACGTTGCCACAAGGTTGTGAATTGACGTTGTCACAACGTTTTTTTTAAATGTTGTCTGTATGTTGTACAACAACGTTGTATATAAGGTTGTAGCAATGTTGCTGCCACGTTTTATTCAAAATGTTGTAAAAAGGGAATGTTGCACAACGTTGTCTCAACGTTGTGTGTTTGCTGGGAAGCACTCTCAGTCTCACACGGATTTCCTTTGTTCTAACAGTGCCTTCTCAGGTGATAATGCTATACCTGATATGTTTACCTTCAAAAAACTTTCACTCACTGATTTTGCAAATACGTTTTGTATGTGGGTTGAAAGCATTTTTCCCTTGTACACTGAAGTATGTGAACAGAAAGGTTTAATTCAATTTATAATATGCATTGGTTTTGGATATACTTCACACAACTCATAGAAATCTGTGTTAGTTCACAAATAAATGTTTAAAGTTTGACTTCAGTGACACTGTCTATAGATCCTGAATACGATGTGCATTGTGAACAAAATCCACCCCAAATGCTCATTCCAGTTCATGTTGGTTCTTGTCTGTTCTTTCCTCTTCAGAATGCACATTCTATTTCTAGTGTGTCAAGAACTGAATTCTATAACCAGCAACAATGAGCTTTAACCAACAAGAAGTGATAAGAACTGGTATTTTGGGGCCTAGTCTGTAAAGGGTATTAGTTGCTTACGTATGTCACAAGTATGAGATATTGTAAGTTATCTTAATGAATACGCATAAAGGTTTCTTTGCATAATTATTAAGAGCCAGAAATAATCACAATAGACTATCAGATTTACAATTTCGGTACATAACACTCCAAATAAAAAATTTGTGTGTTACACAGGCATTAAAAAGATTTGCTCTAGTATTGATACAATGACTGTATATATGCATGTACAGAGTTCCTACAATCTATATCGATTATAAAAAAATTGAATTGAATTTACAGCACGTGGAAAATATTTTTCATGATGTTTTTCATTGTTTTACACTTGGCTGCCCTTACCACTAACACGAAGTCCATGCTTACTGATCTACAGAAACCAGGTCACGGGAAAATGGTCAACTTGGCTCTGCACCATGGGGTCTACTACTTTCACCAAATGGCTTTCACAAAAGAATTTATATCTAACGTCATCAAAAGGAATAACTCAGTATACTTTCATCATATTCTATCATTCATACATTGGTTAAGTCTGCTACAAAAGACTGAACTAACTTTGGTGTGTAGATCTACTGGTACAATGTTTTCCCTGGCAATGCTATTGTATGATACTGCTGGTTGATGAGATAAGGGATATGTGAGTTATCTAAGCGTTACTTTTATATGTTACTATTTTATCTTTAAGGAATTTTATTCCACAACAAGAAGGTACAATGTTTTCCCTGGCAATGTATGATACTGCAGGTTGATGAGATAAGGGATATGTGAGTTATCTAAGCGTTACTTTTATATGTTACTATTTTATCTTTAAGGAATTTTATTCCACAACAAGAAGGTACAATGTTTTCCCTGGCAATGTATGATACTGCAGGTTGATGAGATAAGGGATATGTGAGTTATCTAAGCGTTACTTTTATATGTTACTATTTTATCTTTAAAGAATTTTATTCCACAACAAGAATTATATTGATATTATACTCTCGACAAAATGTGGAGTTTGTTATGCATATAGTTATAGCAATAATCACTGTTCAATTCAATACAAAATAGCAAGCACAGTAATTCAATGGGTCCACAACCTATAAACCAGAAACTATATGAAGACCCACTCAATATATGTCTTCGTATACTCTGTATTTGTGTATGTTTGTGGATAATTGGGTGCTCTAGAGAATGCAAAACTATCAAATCAAATTTGATTGAATATAATCATACACCCTGACGTGATATACAATTCTTGGTGGGAAAAGCGAATATGGTTTAGTACAATTTTAGGGTTATAGGAATATAAGAAAAAAAAGTAAAATAAAAAGAAATACAGATGCATTGATATGTTCATCACAGTGGTGAGGACCCCCGCTCCCCTCCCCCCACCTACCACCACCACTGGGGTGCGTAACCTACATAGACTTTGTCGGCTTTAGGTCTGTCAGACAGCACTCATGGAGAGGTACTGAACAATCCACTTATACAACACCCTACAAGAATGAGGTAGGCAGACAGGTTTAGTACCTCAGATTACAGCTATGTATTGTATACCAAGTAGATCATGGACAAGGGTCAGTCTATAACTTAGCTCCTACTTTGAGAATGGTAGGTCAGCTTGATAGACTATGTAAGCCATGGGGTGAATCGTTCGTGTAGAGTGAAACAGTTATCTTTGAACTATACCCAATGGGGTTCTCTACCAAGGGGTAGATGGTGAAATGTGAGTTTGTAAAATTGGTTCTTTAAAATTTCTAAGTAGCATAAAATTTCAAGATTTGAAAGAATATTTCTTTTATTAATTCCCTCCTTTTCTAAAGTGATGTCCTTCATTTGGGCGCTGTATCAGGCTAAATAGTTGATTTGGTGATATATGTGTGGGAAAAACTTTTAATTGATATTATTTTTGAAAATTAATATTATAGGTGATAGCTTAAAAGAACCTGAAACCCAAACAAAAACTGAAAACGGATTTCTCTGTATGAAGGTTGAGATGAAAATAAATTCGGAGAACAACATTTTTTATTTAAATGAGAAATTAAGAAGTCTTATTTGATGAAATTGCTTAGAATTGCTTGTTAATACCATGTTAAAACATAATGCTTGCTAATCTTTATGCGCATATCATGTTCATATTTTGATGGGAATTCTATAATGTCAACCTTGGTGTAGTATTGGGCCTGAAATTGGTATCATCTCATATCATCTCATTCATTATACATCGCTCACTAGTTCTAATTCCTGTTCCTATTGATTAATATAATATGTACTGGAAGACCTCAATGTCACGTTGAGAGGTACCTTTTGTGAAATAAATAAAAAAAAAAATGTATTGAATGGTATGATAGAATCAGGATATGATTATGTGAATCGCGACCCCTAAATCAGGCATAAGTCACTATGTACAGTTCTGAGAAAATAGCAATAAAAGAGGAAAAAGTGAAAAACTACAGAATTAAATTTTCTGCAGAAATCACATGATAAATATCTCAATTAGAAATTAATAGTAATATTTTTTTCATGCCTATTCAATGGGTATTTTGGATTATCATAGTTACGATCTATAGAGATTTGTATTGCAATAAAGATAAGTCCCATCATTAAGGCCAGCTTTCTACCCTGACCTGATGCATGGTATTTCAGACATTCATAGCTGGAGTTATAATAGTAATAGAAACTTAATTTGTTACCATTTTAAAAGTTATGCCACCTTCTCATTTCTCGGTTTTGAAAAGGAGGCGGGGCTATAAGGAATGATTCCCTAACCGGGCTTGGGCCAAATACCGCTCAAAAGTTGACAATTTTCCAGGAAATGGAAACATAATGTGCGGATAAAACCAAGGGGCCTTCCATTCGACACACACAGACATTTTCACAAATTCTGTTTCACAACCCAGTCTGGGGGATCTGAAATTGTAAATTCCAATGATTATAGAATTCCTTTTGTCTTTAGTTTTTATAGGTGCTAAAGATAATAAGGTGTATAGTCCAAAAGAATACTTGGCAATGTCTTTATTATGTTACTTTTTATTCTCAATTTCTAGTTTCTTTTCATGCCAACAGCCAGAGAGTGCAGTGACTCCTCATTGCACTTTGCTAGTCTCGTCTTGATAGTGAAGGCATCTAGTATAGTTATATTTTTGTGTAGAGTGAGATGTTATCATATATGACATTTACATCGTTGCAGGTTGAATTTGTAATGCAGAGCAGTTCCAAGCCGAAGTGGAGGGAGTGGAATCCAGGGGTACCTGACCCCGCAACCGTATTTTTTGGTGGACCCCTTAATTTCATAAAGTGAGAAACATCCCATAACAACCCAAATGAACAAGGTTTTCTTACTTACCCAACTGGACCTCAGAGGCAGATATAAAGGGGGCAGAGGGGGACCCCCACCACCACCACCGCTCTATTTTGACCAAATTTAGAAACTTCTAACTCAAAACTTTCGGCTCCGATGGGTCTGATGGGAATAGTTATAATATCTCCTCCTTCCCCTTTTGATATCCTAGATTCTGTTATAAACTCCCTGTGTAGCAATACCAAATCTAAGATGGATGTACACATTTAATCCAATTTGTCCATTCTTTTCAGACAATGAGGTGGTCTTTGGCTGGTGCGGTGCTGGCCACATGGGTACTCTCTACCAGTGCCTGCTTCCCGACCCCAGGATACAGAAGACTGTCTGAGAGGGACGTAATGGGGAGCATGGACCTGGTCATCCTGGGCTCCTTCCTCAGTCAGCAGAACACCACCCAGGACATCAATGGCACCACCAGGTGAGCCCATCCCAGTTTATACCAACATTAAAGTTTACCATGAAATGTTTTCAAAATTGCCTCCACATTTATTCCCTAAAGACAGTTGTATGATACAAAATTAACCAAAGTAATTTGGTTGGCAGATTGCTCCTTAAACTTGTAAAATGTAGCTTTATATTTCCATAGAAACCAATGTTAAAGCATGTCATGGCAGCCTTGAATGTCCAACCCTCATTTGCCCAGCAATACAGCATTTTGTAAACCTGCAAATCTGTAAATTGATAAAATTTAAGAAATTGTAATTTCCAAGCAGAACTTAAGTATTTAGAAAAACACAATTCTTGCTTATTTCAGTAAACCCTAATCTTGGAAACAAGGATAGCTTATACAGTTATTTTGTCCAACCTTTGTCCACCCTAGGATATACCCAATGTAGGATCGGCTTATTGGGCAATTTGTTTCAGGAATTTTCAGCTGCTACAAGCAAAATAATGCATTGCAATATAGAATAGAGGAATTTACTTGCAGTGCCACCTGTGTTCAGTCAACACAAGTGGCACCTCAGTGATTTTATTACGGGTTTCTATGGAATGTTTGCAGCATTGGTATCTGAAACACAAAATAACTTGTAGTGGTAAAACAAATGCATAAGAAAAGTTAAGAAGAGAATACATATAAAATATCTGATTGTGCTGTTTATTAAGTTTTTACTTCTCCCCAGATACATACTACGACTCGACACCCAGGTGGACTGTGTCCTGAGAAATGTGAACAAGCTAACTGTGGGCAGAAACATCAAGGTTACAGAAGTGCGGTTTGGCAGCTGGGATGGTTTTATGTGCAAAGACTACTT
The DNA here is from genome assembly GCA_936440205.1 of Lepidonotus clava. Lineage (NCBI taxonomy): Eukaryota > Metazoa > Annelida > Polychaeta > Phyllodocida > Polynoidae > Lepidonotus > Lepidonotus clava. The sequence goes on along the minus strand of OW387149.1, from coordinate 29,108,628 downwards.
CAACAGCATTAGGTTAAACTCCCAGGCAGTCATCGGCATCAGGGTCTTACAAGAAGAGCACCTCCTAGGGGAATTTACTTTTGACGGACACAACCTTCAGGGTGGAGCATACTATACCGATGAACTTGACATTGACAAAGTGATGGAAGTGTGTGGTTTTCAGTCTCCCCAGGTACCTCCAGGTGGCAGCACCTGTCCCAATGTCCTGGCAGCAGACCGGGGGTGTTACATACCCAGTACAAGTGGGGTAGGAATGGTCAAAGCTGCGGCCAGTTTACTGCTCTCACTACTCTTATCACTTTTTGTGTTTGCCTTAAAATAATGGACAGAGATAGATTAAAGTAAAGGACATCAAACAAATGTCTGGGAAAAGTTTGAAGAGTTCTGTGCACATCAAAAGAAATCTTTAACCCTTTCACCGCAGGAAGCCACAAAAGTGGCTCTACAGTAAATTTCCATAGGAATAGCTTTTGAAGAGGGTCTAATAAGCTTTCAGACAATGAAAGAATTTTTCAAAAAATCCAATTAGAACCAAACATATAGCCATTTGAATATCCTACCTTCAGTTCATTACAAAATAATAGAATTGCAATTGAGTAACAATGGAGCAATATACATAAAGATGATTTTGCCATCATCATTCAAAATCAAAGAAACTTTATTTCAAAATGTAATCACTTTGGTTTCATTCATGATAATCACATACTGTTTTTTTGTGGAAACACAATCATCCATCTTTGATCTCTTTGAAATGAGCAAAATTTTGAATATTTCACCAAAAATAAATATCTGCTGGTTACCATGGAAACCAATAATGGGAACATATTCTTGCTATTACAAAGATAGAAGTATTGCCAATTGGCATGGTGCCAACATTTGGAATGTTTTCATCCAACTTACATACAAACTAATTCTAGGAGAAGAATCAAGAGAAATTTGAGTTTTAGACATTTTTAAGACTAATTTTCATAATTTGGCCAATAGCTCTGTGATTCTGAATTGTAGAATGCCATATTCAGCAGTAAAAAGGCTAAACGGTTCTAATGCAAAATGGGGTGCTACCATTCCAGATGAGAAATTTTATGTGTAATGCAATTAGAGATGTATAGTTTTGAGAAAAATCCTGTGTTCTCTCATCAATACTTTTGACCATCTGTATATTTTTGAGAAACATCCTTTGTGTACTCTCCTCAATGCTTGTGACCATCTGGAATCTGATACAAAATGTCATTCACAGTAGAACTAAGGCCATTAGCTGTACATTCCTGTTTCCTATTGGCAAGATAGCTCTTAATCGTCAGGAATGTTCAATGTACGTTCTTACGAATTTCCATATATTATTTCATTTGATGCATAAATCAATCTATATCAAGCATGTTAGATATTTTCATGGTAATTGCTCAATCAGCCAATCCAATCCTGTGCTCACTAACTCAGCATTTCGGTGCTTATTCAGCCAAGGATATGACATACTAATAATGTTGCAGCAATATTCTGGATTGATTCTTGTTATGTCACACTGTTAGGTTACAGCAACATTCTTTTGATGACTCCCAATTACGTCGCTGCAACCAACTGTTGCAACGTAACATTGTGACATTCTGATAATGTTATTGTAATGTTATTTATGAAGCTGAGACTTTTAAGAATGTCACAATAACATTCTGTTTAGGTTAGGGTGACACCTAACCTAATAAGATGGTCACAGTGACATTCTGTTTAGGTAAAGTTAAGACGTGACATAATCAGAACATCACAATAATGTTCTGTTTAGGTAAGGTTGGGACCTACCCTGGTCAGGAGGTCACAACAATGTGTCACAATGACATTCTTTTTTTATTTGATTTTGACCAAACCTCATAACATTCTGTTTTGGTAGGTCTCAACCTCCCAGAAAAATAATATAAGTTATGTGACATTTTAGTAAGTAACAGAGAAACCAAACAAGTATGGTTGCATAACTTGACCGTTTCGTCACACCTTGGATGGGTTTTCTCCATCTATGTAAGCTAGACAAGAGAGCAATTGGAAAATCACAACAGAATATCTAGAATTATTATTGGTGTGAGACCTTACTACCGGTCAACACGTCTACCAGGTATAATACAGCTGCACTGTTTCATCTTGCAAACGTTCTCAAAGTGTGTTTACAAATAAGGAGGATGCACATTTTCAGGTCCTGAGAAGTCGGGAATAATTACAAATGACCTTCATTTTGATCTTTATGTAGAAATCAGTAATAAATGTTATTTGATTAATAATATACAACCTGCAAAATTACAACAGACATAATTATGCTTTTATGTTAACAATGTGACATAGTTATAAGCAAACAATTTCCAAGAACATTTAGTTGATTATGCTACCGAGTTCGTGATGATATCTAGTGATGAATTAGTAATGATTTTCTAAAGCATTACAAGGGTTCTCTCTATTTTCAATAAATACTCTAACCAGGATCGACTGTCAAGTTGAGTTGAGTTGGGCTCAGTCTCTGCTAAACCCACGACAGTTGAGTTGAGTCGTACATGTTGGGAAGATGAAGATCTACGACTGGATCGTCGGGTTGTACGGGGGAGTGTAGTAGATATGTATATCTGATATATAGCCTTTTTCCCACGACCATTGAGTTGTATCCTATGGCATAGTAGTGTTTCTTGCTTATGACCAGACAGTCGTAGGTGCTGGCGCCATAAAAACCTACGACAGTCGAGTTTAGTTCAGTTGGTAATAAATTCAACATTGGACCTTACAATCGAGGACCCCTAAAGCATCCTTTTAATTTATGGTTCCCCTTCTCGGGGGCCAATACATGATACATTCATGGCCTATATAATTATAGTCTTTTATTTTGTGCTACTCACCACCGTGGTTTATGGAAGCATAGAAAACTTCCCCAGAATGTAACACAGTATGGGTTCTCCCTCTCCCTCTGTTCAGAGCCCCACAGGCTCTACACAGCTGGGGCCAAGGAAACCATTGTCACTCTGTATAGTGACTGAATAACACCAATTATCAACATAGAACCTGGGACTTGATCTTCTTTTCATCCATGCTGTATTGCAAGAAGCACAACAATGGAAATAGTCTACCACATTAGGCCAACACATCCAAAACAAACTATAAGAACTGTGTTCTAATTATCATAATTAAAAACATGGCCATTAAGTCTTACCTGTTCATTCCAGTTGTGATCGCCATCCAAGCCACATCTGTCACCAAATTAGGTAAGAAACATTACACTTTTGGGGATTATAGAGACAGCTTATCAACAAATTAATGTTCTATAGCTTGGCCTTTCAGTTAGTACAGTTATGGATGCAAAGTCCGCCCAGCCCGCCTGCGATGTAACAGAAATGTTCTGTAGTCATACTATTTTTAGTCAGTTTGTTACTTACTAAGATGGCAAGTAACAATTACGTTATTGATGGTGAGGTTGAAACCTCACCAAATCTGAATATCATTATGAAACTAAAACAGAAGTATAAGAACATTCTGCTTTGGTTGAAGAACATAACCATAATGTTGTAATAACGTCACAGTGCAACGTCACATCAGTTCATTGCAGCAGTGCAATTGGGAGTCATCAAAAGAACGTAACAAGAACCAAGTACGGAACCAACCAGAATGTTGCTGTGATGTTATAATGATGTCACATCCTTGGCTGGACGGTGTGATAAAAGTATAAACATAAATATGAGTACTTCGCTTCTAAGGCTGTTGGATGATTTATATAATCATACTCTCTCACTTCTATTAGGAATGTGCCACTTTGAATTTGTGTAGGATTTGCAATGGAATAGCGCTTTACATTCACAAGTTTGATCAAGTACCTACTGGCTAGCCAGGTTTAATCGCCTCCAAGAACATCAGTATTGCAGAAATATTCTCCTATCTTATCTATCTTATTGTATATAGGCTTATACAATTTTTAATTATGATCATAAAACCCAGCATTTTGTAATCGATTTTGCACTATAATTATGGCATGTTTATGAAGGTGTTACATATATACATTAATTCTATCTATAAAGGACATCTATAAGTGCAAAATGTAGCTTTAGGCAGGTTTTTGCGTGAATGTAACTAAGAGGCCATTATCAGATGTATTGTACTGATTAATCGAGCCATTTATCTAGGGTATTGTATGCAATGAAGATTACATTGATTGAGCCTTCCTAGTCAAAAATATTAGACATTGAAAACATTTCCACATTAAATTAAGTAGAAATATTCGAAGTCTTCAACCCCAAATCATGACACCAACCATGTCTTTTTAGTTATTTTAGAAGCTGTTTATAGGGAAAACAAGTCTACCATATTGTTTTTTTGTCCCCAACATCCATCCTATTGATATTTCAAGGAGGCTTCCCTTCTAGGTCTCATAGTTGTGCCTCAGAGGTGCCTCATACCAAATTTGGTGCATATATCCACTCTCTACTAAAGGTCTGTAAAGGGGCGCGCCCCCACCCCTTTTTATGCTGAAATTCAGACTTGTTTAAAGTAAAATTCCGCCACAAGGTAATTAAGAAAAAACAATTCCAATAGCGCGCCCCTCCTTTTCAAAATCCTGGATCCGACGCTGCACCCAGTTCCCTCCCACCCCTCCCAACTACCAAAACGAACTCGGTTCTGGTGTTTCATAAAATTGCTTAATGACCTTTGTTTGAATACGTCTAGTTAACAATAGATAACAGATAATGAGGAACAAAAAATGTGAGAGATAAGACGATAAGACGTTACATAGAATTATCAAGGTGTTCACACTGTGAAAGTACTTTATCAGAGATTTATTAGTTATTAAAAACCTTGCATGAGAATTGCGATATTTTTGTATTTTCCATGTGAATTTGATTGTACAGATCAAGGCTTATTGTTTTTAAAAAGTTGGAATTGTATGGCCATGACAGGATTTATAGTTGTTTTGAATTCCAGGCGAGGATGAACAAAGGTAAATATCTGCATGTAAAACACATAACATTATTGCATGCGGGAAAGTGCATAGTTAGATTGTTCAGACAATGACGTTCGTCATAATTATGACATTTTCCAAAAGGAATGGATTCAATTATCCTTCATACGGATGACACTTTGCTATTGCACATTACTGATAACACCCCCTGTTATAACTATGCAAATGCAAAATCTTTTGAATAAGGTATAGTAAATTCGAATCGGCTAAAGAAGTTGAAAGAAAATAAATGTAAAATGACCTGACAATTATGAATCATAAAAAGGAATGCTACAACATGGGGGTCTTCATTGAAAATAATAAATTGTAATGCATTTCACGGGACATGCATACATTACATAAATACATGACACACATCTTACTTGCATTCCTACACACATAAACTTTGCTGCACATCCTGACGCCTGGTCCCCACTTGGGCAACTAGATTCCCTTGGTCAGCAGACAACTATCGGTGCATCCCCACGGGGCGACTAAACCCATGCGATTAGTGGTTTTTAACGGCGACCAAGAAGAAAATGATAGTCGTCAAGTGACAAACAAGTCGCCGGCAAACAAAAAAATAATCTTTACGTTGGGATGCTCTTGTTATAAATCTGCCAGCGACTTGGGGACATGATAGTACATCACCCGGTGATTAACCGCGATTAACCCCGAGGGCAACCCAGGCCAACTTGGTAGGCCTCGGGAAGGTGCCTTAAGGGCCGCCATGAGCCAATTCGGGACATCTATGTGCTCATGAATACGTCGTAATGGTAACGATAAAAGAATATTGTTTCAGAACATGTCAGAACAAATGTACATATCCCTAATGATATAAAGCTTAGAGTGCACTGATACTTCTTGATAAAGGGTTTTCATAATGCTTTGGAAAAGGTCCATTTTAGACCAATTAATTCTGCTGTTCTACCCTTTATATACACCCCTTCGCCTTAGTATATGGTATAATGAGTCAAATAAAAAAAGACGTGTTTAATGTATACATCTATATACTGGTTTTCGTCGTCACCGGGCGACTGTCATATCAAGCAATTTCGATATTTTTCTGACAATTTTCCTGACGATTTTCCCGGCGATTTTCCCGGCGCTTTTCCCGGTGATATCCCCGGCGATTTCCCTGGCGATTTCTCCGGCAGATTTCCCCGGCAGATTTCCCAGTGATTTTCCCAGCGATTTTCCTAGCAATTTTCCCAGAGATCCCATCGGCTGTCGTCGAGAACTAACCCCATATACATGGGGAATCTCCCTGCAATTGTGATCGCCTGGCGATTTTGCAGTGAACTGGACAACCGTGCTGTCGCCGGGAGACAGTGAAATCGCCTAGTGGGTATGGGGCTTTAGTGTTATAAGTAATTTACAAAATTCAACATATCATACAGCAATTAAATTTTCGAGTAAGAGTAATTTAACAAACCATATTGTACATTCATTTGCGGATCTACCTAATACATTATGAATAGAGCTGCACATTTCTAATGTCTGAGGTAGTTTATGTGTTCTCCAAAAGGTGGCCTAAATTGTGTTAATGTATGTAAAGTATGAAATACTTTATTTTGATTTGGCCCATTTTCCCATATTCCCCAGACATTTTTAGTTCAGTAAAATTGTCTGGGGCATGTGGGTATATGGGCAATGCATTATAAACAGATACCTTGTATGTATATATAGGATATATCGACACTGGAAAGCATCTCTATGGCCCTATGTGATCATTTCCCTGGTGGCTGGCTGGATCCCAGCAAGTCAACTGTGACCAGCTGCAGGGTCTGATCGTTACCAGTGTATTTTTGGAATAGCAAGTGGTACCACCCATGCCATTTTTACCATAGTCATAATGGTCAACCCAAATCCAATCCAACCACAGCCCTGGAGGTGATTTCAGAATAAATCTTGTATCAGGAAATCTTTGTTCTAAGAAAACATTACAAAAGAGTTTTTTCAAGAAATGCTAAAGAAGATTCTCAAAACTTTCTTGAAAATCTCGGAAGTAACCCCATTTTCTTAGAATGTCTTTTTAAACACACTCCAGGTGGCAGGCCTGTAGTGCGTAACAGGTTTGCCCCTGGCTTCCCAGTCTCGATATATCCTATATACATACAAGGTCTCTGATATAAATATGAGTGACATCTTCCCCCGTGAGAGAGAAACAGCACAAACGTAGAAAGGCTTCCAAGGTAAGAACGACTTCACCATGATCATCTCACCTTTTATATTTTGCTAATTTTTTGACATAGGAAGATGTACCTGTGCAGTGCTGATATCGACCAGTATGGTGTATGGGGTACTGCGGTTTTGACCATAGAGGTAACTCTATGTTTTAGCATAAGACAAATGCCAATGTCCAGTCTTCAAAGCGCTTTGCACTAAATTGACAATAGATCTAGGCAGCAAGACATAGTATTGATAAATATATCACTTTAATGTTCCGAAACTGCTATCTTAACTACTTGTATGGCCTTAAATATCATATACTGAAAGCCGTTGACAGTTATAGATGTTGATTTTGCTCAACTATAATTTTGGCCTTCATCTTTCTATTGCACTTTTTCTCAAAAATTGACCACAACACCACTACATTTGAAGCTATTTTTCAGTTAGTGCAATTAACAAATGAATAACATTCAGCCTCATCCTTCAAAACATCCACTTATTTGCTGTTTGGTACGTTATCATAATTTTTGTGGTAGAAATACGGGAAAGTCAGTAAAGAAGTTAGAGGTACCTGTGTCCTTTTTCTTTTAACATTAGTTGCTATAGCAACCAAATGTTACAATTTCACAGAAAATCTTCCCATTCCCTACGTTTTCTGTTGACATCACTCATGCAGCGTCCTTTTTAACAAGACTGTTATTATGGAAGTGTTCAACAACTTACCAGACACATTTGCATGCTAACAGTCACACTTGTGAGGTAATAGCTGACCAGTCCACTGAAAATTGTAACATATTTCGTCATAAAGTGGGATTGGGGGGGGGGGGGATGATCGGCAAAGCCGAGACTATGAGGACTTAATAAAAAGAACTGCAGTCTGGAAAGAACCCTGGGTGGTTGGCCAAACGTTAAACTACCCCAACAAACGATAACAATCATTGTTAGAAAGTGTGCTTGATGAGTTTATTAACTACATTGGAATATTTGATAAAAAAAAAAAAAACTCATAAATCGACCCAATTTTCCTTATAATAATTAGGACTACACTCCAACTTTCGTCAACAGCAACATATAATGCCTTGTTGGAATTAACTTGCATTTCCTAAGAGAGTTTATCTGATATATATCTAATTCTGAGAAAATATTAGATGGTAATGATATATCTGAGGCATCAGACAAAAATTGGGGGGGGGGGAATTTTGCATTATTTTTGGCTGTAATTTGATGACAATAGCTTTTGAAATACGTACATTATCCTTGGAACAGCAATATTTGTAAAGCCAATGCTTCCTCTTTAGGCCAATAGTCTTATTCCTGTGTCAAACCTTGAAGATATGCAACTTTTGTAGAGATGGTAAAACCAATACATTCAAATGTTATGTCTTGCTGCCTAGATCTATAGAATTACAGGTTGTTTTTTTTAATTGAGCTATTTATTCAGATATAAAATAAATACAAGCGCTTGTTTTCATTTTGCACCTGAATTGTCCAAAACCCAAGGGTTTTGGACCAATAAGAATAATAAAGTAAAAGTCATACAATGAGTTTAGATTAAATTAATACAATTTTACACATAAAATCATTAAACTAATTGCCATAACATCAAAATAAATAATTACATTTATAATTAGATTTGTAAGACCAATAGATACATAAAATAATAAAAGTAAACTCAAGTCAAATACCACTTAATTACAAAAATAACATCAAGTAGTAAATATTAAAGGAACACAGTATGATTTTTCTTTTCTTTTTATTTTGAGCACACGTGGGCCACTGCTGATATAGGGCAAGGCCAGATTACTAAGAAGGGAAGGGGGGCTTCTGAACATAGACTGAGTGATAAATGGTCGCTCATTCGTATGGACACAAACTTTTCTTTCCTCTATCTGGAATAGGGATTGGTGGTGAACCAGGACCCCATTCATCATCACCCCCCATACCTTATTCTGCCCCAGTTGCTGCAAGGTGAAGATGTAGCGCAACATTTATGGGTCAGAGTGTCTATTTATACCTTAAAATTGATGTCTTTCGCTTTTCCACATGATGATGTTTCTTTAGGGGCCTTCCATTAAGTATGTACCATCAAGGGCGAAGGGGGGTCTCAGATTTTTGAAAATGTGCATATGTTCCAATACACATCAAGTGCATATTGATTTGGGAGTTGGGAGGTCTGAGATTTTTGAAAATGTCCATATATGTACTAAATGGAAAGCCCCTTATAGTATTATACAATCATTATACTACACCATTTAATATTTTTGACCTAAGAGAAGGTGAATACATCTATATTTAAATAAATGTTATTCTGAGGTGAATCTATTTGCAGAGCAAACACCTTTGAAAAAATACAAGTCAGGGTTAGGGTTGAATCCCGGAGATAGTTTAGGTGAGAGGTATATATCAAAGGACAACGGTCTGAAGCAATTAATTAAAGATGGTACTAGGGTCACTCGTAGTACATGTACTTTAATCGATATAATAATGACAAATATGGAAAATGTGACTGACAGTGGGGTTTTTGTCAAAAGTATCAGTGACCATTAACCTATTTATGTAGTCAAGAAGAAAAAGAGAGAACTTGTTAAGAGAGAAAGTAACATTGGTCGTTGCTACAAGATGTAATTGAGCATAATAACGACTGGAAATTGTTCTGGGATGTTACTAACAATGTTGATTTGATGTGGAAAATCATGTATGGAATATTTTTGCATTCAATAAATGTATTATGCCCGCTGAGGGAAATATATTATGAGCAAAGTAAGCCAATGTGGTTGACTCGGGAAGTCAGGGACGCAATACATGAAAAGGGTGACACTCATAAAACTGCATTGTGCACTGGAAAGCCTGAAGATTGGGAGAAATTTAGAAATCAAAAAAGGAAAACTGCTTTTTTAATCAAGAACACTAAAAATAATAGTATTAAATCATTATTGGAAAAAATTGGAAGACCAACGCCTAGAACATTTTGGAAAAATCAGAAAAATGTTACTGGATGTAAAAAGGAGTCTGGCAAATTGAATGTATTAAGAATGATGATGGCAATATCATATACAATGAAGATGCAGCAAATTATGTAAATAATTATTTTGTAAATATTGGGGCAAAGCTCTCTAGTAATTTGACTGGAGTTTGGAGTGATGTATATATGAAGGATTTTATTCCTATGGAATTTGAATTAAGACTAATTGATGATAGAAATCTCCTAGAACTTGTAAATTTAATAGACACACAAAAATCTTCTGGGGTTGATGGTATATGTTCGCGTATTTTACGAGATTGCTTAAAAATTTGTATAGTAGAGTATACTTATCTTTTAAATGAGAGTATTAGGACAGGAATATACCCTAATAAGTGGAAGGAATGTACTGTTACCCCAATACCGAAGGGAGGAGATGCATTATGAATTGAAAATTGGCAGCCAATAAACTGTTTGCCACTTCCAGATAGATTATTTGAAAAATGTATTTATAAGCAGTTGTATAACAGTATGAATAATAGTGGGCTACTAAGTATGAAGCAGCATGGATTTAGGAATATGTTTAGTACTTCAACGGCAGTTATCGACCTAGTAAATAAGTTATTTGATGGTATACGAGATGGTAAGAAAATGTCATGTTGTTTTGTCGATTACAGTCGTGCATTTGATATAATTAATCATGATTTACTACTAACTAAGTTAAACCTATATGGGATACGATCAACTTCATTACAATGGTTTAAATCCTATTTAAGTGATAGGAAACAGTGCTCAAAGGTTGGTTCCAAATTGTCAAATATGCAAAATGTGAAGTGTGGCGTGCCCCAGGGCTCCTCTTTGGGCCCACTGTTGTTCATTATATATGTCAATGACTTGTTATATGTATATAAAAATGGTGAAATCTGTATAAATGTATATGCAGATGATACGGTAATAACCTGCTCCGATGTTTCTAATGATAAGGCAGACCAATTACTAGGTCAGCAAATAGATATTCTGTTACATTGGTGTAATGTAAATAAAATGGTTGTAAATATGAAGAAAACTAAATGCATGCGTATTAATTGCTACGGGAATAATGCAAGGGAAAGACTTGAGTTGTGTGGCAATAATTGGAAAATTGATATTGTGAATGAGTATAATTACTTAGGAGTCCTAATTGACGAAAAGATTAATTTCAATTCACCTGTGGATAACCTTGTTAGTAGAACCAATAAGAAAATCTATATGCTCGGTAAAACAAGAAGTTTTATGGACGAAAAAACAAGTCTATTACTATATAAGCAGATGATATTACCCATTATGGAATATGTGGGAATTTTGATTGATAGTGCTTCTTGTGCAAAGTCCAGAAAATTGGATAGACTGCAAATAAGATCATTGTCATATATTACAAGACAAACAAAGACATATATTGTTGATAACCTGATGGAAATGTATAAGAAGTACAGGATGTCATCCTTAGAAGAACGCCGACGAAGACAACTATTGCAAATAATGTTTATTTACAAGCAAAAGGGGTTGTATGTTTCGTCATACAAACCCAATGTCATACTCAGAACAAATCCTAATATAAAGTTTGATAGAAAATTTACAAGAAGTGAAAAGGTAATGTGCAGCCCCTATTATCGGGGATGCATACTGTGGGACAAGTTGTCATTAACTATACAAATAAATGACAATTTACACCAGTTCAAGGCTGAATTGAAGAAACTGAACTTATGTGATATGAAATGGCGATAAAAGGTTGTGGGGGACCATTCCCTGATATCCTTAAATTGCTTGAAACCAGAAGTGAGAATTAACATTGTATTCAAACAAAACCTAGTGTGGGGGATAATTCCCTGACATGGTGCAACAACAATTTTTGATATTACCAATTATAAAGTCGCGAGCCATCACAGGGATGGATCATTCCTAACGGTTTTGGTTACGCACTCGGGAATCATTAGTATATTTGAACGACTCAAAGGATATTGACAAGATATAAACATGAAAAGACAATATAAGAGATTTCACCATAATCATACATCATATACATTATATATATCACCAACATTGTATAAATCCATCCTTGTACCTCTATAGGAAGAGCACTGTAAAGTGATATAGTTTGATTCAATAAAAAAATAAAAAAAAATAAAAAAATATATATATATTATACCTAGCTCTCTACAAAATAATTATTGTATAGATTGTCTTGAAAATAGGGTTGGTTAATGTGATTCAATAACTTTTATATCTTTATTGGATTGGATTGTATATTTTGGATGTATACTTGACTGCTTTAGTTTTGTAGTTATAATTCATCATAATTATTATCACGTAACGTCATATCTTTAATGTATTATAAGGGAACCAAAAGCCCAACCTTAGCTAGTATTTCTGTGTAAACCATGAAATCTTACTTGAATTTAATTTAAATTAAATAAAACTCTTGTCAATGATGTCTCTAGACAACAATGTTTGTAAACAAACTAGTTTTGTGAGTCACCAAAATCGACCAGTGACATGTTGTATGGTGCTTTTATGAAGTTAAAGCCTGCTTCAATGGTTAATACATTTTGCCAAATTTTGACCCAATATTGTGTCGGCCCCCTTTAAGCAAGTTTATGATAGGGATTTAACAGAAATTTTGATCTTGAAATTGAAATTGATGAATTCCCATTGCGACAGTAATTTATATTGCAACATATACACAATCCCAATAAATCTATGTAAGCAAGACACATCAACCATTTACGAAAATGTTGTACATTGCTGCCCTGGTAACTGAAATGGTTATATATAGTTATATAAATAGATAGATAGATCTGTGGGAGAGAAATACCAAAGACTATTATTAATAATAGCATATTACCACTTATCAAGAAAACATGTCTTCTTCTTTGTAATTTATAATGATTCCTGGGTTTGCTCACATGGAAAGTAAACTTTTTTCTGAGTAATCAAATCTATTTACAATATCTCATACTCCTGACCTAAGTAAAGGCCATATTCCACTGTGCGGTGGGTGACCACTATTGGTGGTCTTTTGGACCACTGCAAGCAATTGGCGTTTCAGAAACGAACAGGTTGGTTTCTGGCAATGCAAGCATTCAAAAGAAAAAAAGATAAAATCATTCTAAACTATGAATATAAAATCATAAAAAAATATCAAAAGTCGTAATAAAATCATAAAAAGGTAAAAAAAAAAAAAAAAAGGAATTTTCAATCATATAAAACAATATCCAATCATTTGCGGTGGTACTTGTGGTGGTCCACCGCAAGAACCACCGCAAATAATGTCTATATTCCACCTTGCAGCGCCCTATTTTATTAGCGGTAAGGCCAAACAGCGCTCGGTAATTGCCCACCACGAGCAAAACGCCGCACAATGGAATATGGCCTTAAGTGGTCCAAATAGGCTAGGAGCCACTTACAGGTAATGCCAAGGTCGTTTGATTGTTTTATTGAGTACAATACATTATACTGAATTGACAAGGTATTGAAACCATGGTCCCGACATCAATAAATGATATTTCTAGTTTAAATTATACCTTTCTTAAAACTTGAATAACTTGCCCAATAGATAGTTTTGTTTTACCCAATACATATTAAATCAGGAGATTCCGGAGCAAAGAAAATCATCAAGTAAACTTTTTTAGTTCAGTCGGATTTTGGGGGAAAAGGCCTTGAAAACAATTTAAGCTGCATTTTTTAGTAAAGGTTGGGAAGAGAGTTATTGTAGACAATTTGAACCTGCAAAATCTGAATATTATGCTTGTTCCCAAGCTGAATTTTGCATTTTCACCCCCTTGTCATGGTTACTGAAATGATATATTAATATTGAACGCCTTTTGAAAATGTCATGTACACTGCACGAAGTGGTGTACATTAAAAAAAACATGAAAAATAACAATGTTAACCTATAAAATTGGCTTTGAGCAATAGACTACGTGTGTTAGTGACTTTTGTGCACCCTAACATTTAATGTATATATACATTTCAATGCAGGTCATACCTCGTTAAACAAAGAGACTCATTATGGATGTGGAGAACCATACTACATCTTTCCCTGTGATAGAGGACGTTGTCGTTGAGGAGACTGCTAAAGGGTGTACACCTGGGATCACCCCTGACCAGGTCACAGCCCACTACAACCACTGGTCTCAGGAGGGCAAGTACGATCAGGTACAGGTCGTATTTCTTTCTGTATTCCGTATAACACGTACCGATTTTCATGCTGCCGATTTTTCATTTGTTTGATTTTCTTTGAGAATATGGCATTATTGCCTACATACTATCATTTGAAAGAGAATTGTAAGACCTTTCTAATGACACCCCTCTGTGTTTCTCCCAGTGACAACGACTGGGATATCAAAGGCCTTGTGCCACCGGCTGTTGTGTGTCTGGCCCTGTCTATGGGACCAGGCACATTAAAGAACACCTACTTCGGTAAATGTGTAGGGGTATGGTCTCTACCTTCTCATAGATTCGATCACCATCACCGCCCTTGATATGACCATGGCAGTTGATTAGGGCGTAAAGCAACCAATAACCAACCAACCAACCTTTCTAATGATGTATAACATTTCTATTTTTGACCTTTATTTCAACTGCCGATTTTTAAAATCGGCAGCAAAATCGGTATGTGGAATGTGGCCTTAAAGCTCATATTCCACTTACCGAAAGTGCGTTTTGCCAATATTGGATGCTTATAATTATGGTAACGTTCTATATCGGTGTCAACCACTTTTGGTGAATTTTCAGTGTATTGAAAATGTGCTGAACATGAGCTGAAAAGTGAGGGCTGCCAATTTTCACTTGTAAAACCAGCTGCCAATATATAATCAACAGGAAATAATTGCCATAATGTTGGTAAATTTTAACAGCAATGCCGGCAAATATAAGTCGCCTCTATGATATTTTATCAGCAGTAAATTGCTAATGCACTTTCGGTATGTGAATTACAGCCTTAGCAGTTATATTTACTCTGGTTCAGGTTTGGATTTCTCCAGTATTCCTCCTTCGCCAGCATTAACTTAGTCCAATTCAAATTTCACCCATATATTCTGTTCATGTACAATTCCTCTTTGTCTACATTGATGTATTTCTAATCTTCCTTAAAAAGATTGAAAGTACAAGCTTGATAATTTTATTAGATACCATTCCACTTGCAAGTCAAACCAGTTCTGATTGTATATACCTTCGTTAATCAGGACATCTATTTTTAATTATCATAGAGCTGTGCGCTCTGTTTTCCCCTGTATACAGCATATGACTTATTTTGATTGCAATTACCATGTAAAATGAAAACCTATTAGTGAGTGAATAACAGACCTGAGGACAACAGATGTGGAACTAAAAATATATATCTTGAAATGTTTTTTTATAGTCAGTGTCTGGGTCGTGCATCGCTTTCTGTTTGAAACTCTCAGCGTTTTCAAATCTAAAGTTTTCAAAGTCATTTTTGTTGTGCATTCGTTAAGTATTCTGTGATTACATGAAATTTATTAATGTATAAAGCTTAAAGCCTATATTCCACATGCTGATTTTGCTGCCAATTTTGAAAATCGGTAGTGGGAATAAAGGTCAAAATATGGATGTGTCATACATCAAAAAAGAAGAATTACAATTCTGTTTTGAATGGTATAGGCTTATAAGCTGACAATCAAAAGTTCATATTATGATATTCTAAGAGGAAATCAAACAAATAAAAAATCGTCAAATAGACAAAATCAAAATCGGTATGTGGAATACAGCATTTAAACTATATTCCATATGCTGCCAATTTAAAAAAAATCAGCAGTGGGATTTAAGGTCAAACAAAGATATGTTATACATCACTAGAAAGGTCTTCCAATTCTCTATCAAATGGTTTATCAGAAGAAAGGTCTCATGCCATATTATCAGAGAAAATAGAAATATAAAAAATTGGCAGCTTCAAAATCGGTATGTGGAATTCAGGCTAAAGTTCCATACCCAGAGACTGAATCTGCGCATGAATCGGCCGATTCTACCAAGATAATCGGCCAATGTTTGCACTCAATTCGATCACCAGTCAGTATGCAGTATTGAATTGAACATGTTTTATCTGAACAGCGTAACAATCAGCTGATCATTTTGGTAGAATCGGCCGACTTTAGCGCCGATTAGTTGGCCAACTTGATAAAGGTGACCTAATGGCTGTGGGGTGTGAAGTTCCACACCCACTAGACGATTTTGTCTTATCAATGCTTTTTCCAGAATGAGCGCAAAAATGAGCCAGTTCTTCTGATACTATTTGGTACTATTTTGAGGGCCGTTCAGTCTAGTTCAGTCTAGTAGGTATGGGGCTTTATACAGGCCATTCCCGCCTCCCAAGCGGGCAATGTTTCAAAAAGTTCCACCTTTCCCCCAAAATCTTTTATTATAAAATCACCCAAAAAATAGGAAGTAGATATTGAAAAGTTCCAGTCATTGCTCCTCGCCAACCCCCCTTTTTAAGAGATCAAATTATTGAAAACATAGGCAAAAGTTCCACTTAGGCGACCTCGCCACCCCCAACAGCAGACCCTGTATACAGGTCTGTTTTAGTATCATAGTGAAGATAATTTATCCTGTTTAAACTCCCTTATTTGCCAAACTGCTCCAAGCTGTTGTTTCAGGCTGTTGTTACCCTGCCCCACACTGGGCTCTCCTTGTGACCCATCTGGTCCCTCTCCCTGCTGCCGCACCTCTGCCCAATCTGGGGACAGGGACAGGCAAGAAGAGGGAGGCCTCAGGTCACGTGGGGTCCCTTGATAAATATTCATGCAGGGATCCCCATACACACCAGTCACACCAAATAGAAGTAATTATAAACAAAAGCACAATAACATATACAGTGTGTAACAGTATATACATCTACTAATTGTAAAACTGTCCCTCTTCCTGTGGGTAGCACTTTGAAGGCTACTACAGAGGGCCTGCTGTGGCTGCGATGGTTCCTACTAATTTTAAAACTGTCCCTCTTCCTGTGGGTAGCACTATGAAGGCTACTACAGAGGGCCTGCTGTGGCTGCAGCTGCTGTCCTGAGGCACACTGATGGGGCTCGAGAGGTCTCCGTCCTCGACGTGGCGGCTGGTACGGGACTCGTTGGACACAATGTAGGCTCTTTTACAACATTTTACAATTTGTTATTACTATAATTATTATTATTAATTAACCACTTTTACATAGATGTGTTCTTCCAAGTGGGTACGTAAGGAAAATATAACAAGGTTTTGAGTTATTAAATGATAGTGTGAGATAATAATCACTTATAAGTACAGCATAACTAAATGATGGTATGAAACGAAAGCAAACAGATAAACATACTTTCATACAGTTACAATAAGATATTGTGTCAGTAAAATCAGGCACTTAATATACTTTTTCTGACATGACAGTAAATCTCTTTTATATTCCTGCAGAACGTAATAACGAATTCTGATTTGTGCACATTTGAAGGCAATTTATCCCATAGAGCCACACCTCTCCATAAGGGTGACCATTTGTAGGTTTCTGTTCGGGGAGTGTTATATATGTTATATACCAATATTTCAATGTGTGTTAAAATTGACTCATTTACACATTGTACTTTCACGTCAAATTGGTAAATTGGCATGTTTCTCCTCAGATTATTTCATTGATTCAATCCTTCAAGAATTGTCAGCAACCTTGAATGGCACTCAATTAAAAGCTGTGATTTAATATTATGAATAAATTTGTATTATGTGCTTATACTAGTCTCTACTTGGAAATCAAAACATAGCCATGTTGAATGTTTATATAGCTAAAATGTGACTAAGCTTTGTTAGTGAAACTTCGTAGATAAAGTAAAATGTAAATAAAATCAACCTAAAATGTAAATTCAACGTAAAATGTAAATAGCGTTCACTTAAAATGTAAATATGAGCCAACGTAAAATGTAACAAACCAACGTAAAATGTAAATGAAATAGACCTATGTAAAATGTAAATCAAATATTTCTAATGGTATAGGAAATGGTTGCCACTAAAATGAAGTATTTGAGCATGTTTATATTTTTCTCATTTTAATGGAAACATGGCTCAACATTGAGAATTTTGACTTTGCTGCCCACCGGGTAGGTATAGGTCAGGTTTTACCTGCCCAAGTCATAAATCTGCCTAGAATATTCAGAAAGAAAAATAATAGAAGGCCCCTCTGAGATATATGATAATATAAATGATTTATAATTACAACATGTTTAAAGAGTAACTTCATGTGTGTATAGATCTCTTGGTATCTGAGGCTCACCGTGTACATTCTTTGTGCATTGCTCTGTTTACATTTTAACATTTTAGGGCAGGTTTTATTATTACATTTTACGGTAATATGAGTTATATTTTACGTCAATTTTACATTTTACGTCAATTTGGATTACATTTTACGTCAAATTGCATTTTACGTCAGAATTACATTTTACGGTCTAACAGGGGGTCCCAAGTAAATCTGAGGGACTTCCAAGTAAATCTAAAAGATTTTCAGGTAAACTTTCAAGTTAGAAGGCTCTAGCTCTGGTTGGTTGTTGAAGCAGATATGAAATATCTCTAAATTTATTGCTTATCAGGCCCGTATACAAAACTTTCTGTGGGGGGGGGGGGGGGGTAGTTGACCATTTTTAAAAAGTGGATCTTTTTATCGATGGTGTTGATCTTTTACACAGGTCACTTTCCTCAAATGGCAAAATGCAACAATTTGGCAGGTGTACAGAAAGCAGTGGCGGGTCCAGGATTTTGAAAGGGGTGGGGTTTTTCACTAATGACCTTTTGGCTGATTTTTACATTAAAAACGTCTAAAATTGCCCACCCCTTCTTATTCTGCCAATGAAAAGAACAGGCAGGGGTACCAGAGGGACCCCAGGAGTATAGGAAAAAGTGGACCTAGCCCAGCTATGGGGGCGGGGGACGGGGTGACGCATACCCCACGTCACCCCCCCCCCCCCCCTGGCTACTGACTTGCTCATATACCCAATTTCTATATTTTTGTGCCTGGCTCATGCAGTGTGATATCCGTCCAATTATTCACCCTTGCCTTATATTTGATTTCCTCCTTTTAGCTCAAACAACTTGGCTATAGATATGTTGACGCCCTGGATCCATCCGAAGGGATGCTGCAAGCGGCAAAAAGGAAAAATATCTACAGGAAATACTTCAATATTTTTTTCACAGGACCTGGGACTGTCATCCAACAAAGTAACATTAATTTCTTTTAATTCAAGTTAGATTAGGAATATTTCTAATCACACCACATTTAGTGTGCAGTTCATCTTTTTTGCAAAAAGATAGATATAACTGCAATATAATAAAACACCTGTTTTGGAATTGAGCCACTTAAACAAAATATTAGAAAAATGCATAAGCAGTACAAATAAGACCATGGACGAAAACATAAAAAACATTATTGATTAATCACAAATCAAGGAAACAGAAAAGAATAAAGATGAATATAGATCTGGTCAGCAAGAAATAGCTCATTTTATGTTCCTTTTATTATGACATAGTGATAGTCAAGAGTTCTGGCTAGATAATTATTATAAATGTTATTTTATATGAAGTGTTGTACATTAACAGGACACATATTGTCATTACACTTTGAATGTGTCATCAGAGTTGCATTTTGGTGAATTTACAAGAACATAGGAAACGACAAACTAACTGTGAAAGTTGATGTTAATCTGTGTAGGTGCCTATGACGTGCTGGTGTGCTGCGGTGGGTTAATGGATGGACACCTGAAGTGCGATTTTCTAATGAAGGCTGTACACTGTGTGAAAAAAGGTGAGAACTTATTCTATATTGTCTCAAAAAGATGGTTTGCCTGATATCCTATGCCTTTGTCTATAGTACAGGAAGCTGTTGGCCTTTACAATTCTCAATATCACGTTAAGCACAAAAGCATTAAATCAATAATAAAATAATAAATATTAATAAATCAACATTGGTTCAACATCAGTTGCCAATACTGAATCAATATTTGGAAACCCGTCTTCCATCTTTAGTTGGCTAGGGCCAGTTCTCTGAAGTTAGATTACAAGTACCCTTATTGAATTAAATTTCTGAATAGCAAAGTCGCAAATAGCAGTATGTCTTAGTTACCAATCCCCTCCTATTGTGGCCTCTGGTCAGGGGTACATGCTTTAAGTCTCTGTGGCCCGTTGCACAATGGGTTTCGTAACAACGAAAATATTGTAAACAACGAAAGAGTTCCTTGTTACTTTTATCTTAACAACAATGATTTTGCAATAGTTTTTTCTATATTTAGAATAGCCTCAAAGAGCTGTAACTTTGACTGAATTTTTTCTAAATTTTTTCTAGTTTAGAACAATTTACAGAATTTAATTTCATTCATTAGATCCCGAGATATTGCCTTTTTCGTAACAACGAAACTTTTCGTTACTAAGCTCGTTACTAAGGTCGTTGTGCTTTCGTTGTTTTATCTTAGTAACGAAATTCTATTGTGCAACGGGCCACAGAGGTTATTTTAGGGGAAGGTCAGAAGAGGGCAAAGCCTGTTTGTTTTACCTCAGTTCACCCGGTGACCGGCCAGAAAGAGTTGGCATGCTGCTACTATAACAGCCAAAAGGGGAGGGGGGGGGGGGGGTACAGCCCTGGATCTTTGTATCTAGTGGGCCAGCCCTTCTGACTGGGGACAATAAAGCATTGCTGTTAAAGATCCCACCCTTGGCCACCAACCTCGCTTCAGTGTTGAAGGGGGTATTACACTACACGACTTGGGCTACGATATGGGGTGCAATATAATGGTATTGCAGACAATTCGCATAAAGGAATGATATAATTGTTAAAGAATGGCAATTTGGAGTATTTTACATAAATGTAAAAAGCAATTTTCTTTCTAAAATGTTCCATTTCACTACGACATCTTCATATCGCAGCTTATGTCGTGCAGTGTAATACCTCCTTTACTCACTACTGCAATACTACCAGGCCAAACAAACCCTTTACTATGTCCCTTCTTCTAATATTTACAACATGAGGCGCAGCAGTATCTCGCTTAATATGGGCCAAAATACTTTTTCAACAGATCTTATCCAATTTTTAAAACTTTATTTTCTGAGAAAAAGACACCGGCCATTCAAATAAGTTTGTTGCCGGAATTCTCTGGCTTGTAAGATTGATATTGATCAGTTAGTATCATCATGTTTTGTGAAGCTGTGAAAATATATATACAGCAATCTATAAAATGTACGAAATAAGAGTCAACGTTTTTTTCGCTTGGTATTAAAGGTGGTCTGGTTATTCTTGTCATGAGAGAGGAATACCTTTGGACAGTGTCCGAGTTCCGCGACCGACTCGAGCCCTACATGGATCAGTTAGAGAATGAAGGCCAATGGGAAAGGCTGGAGAGGACAAACGTTCCTGGATATTTCTACAAGTACAATGGTATACTTTATGTGTTCAGAGTCTCCAAGTGATGTGTGATACTTTTCTGTCACCTTTGAAAACGACTCATACTTTTATGTGCTTAAACTACCACAAGTTCTTATTGGATCAACTTATCAGTGATATTTCATCTGCTACCCTTGCCATAATAATAAAATAACACTCATGACATTACAGTGCTCCCTTAAACCCCTGAGACACGTCCCATAGTATGTACAACTACGCGTATACCATATATTTATACTATACCGCTGACGGGAGTTTGTCCCTGGGCGCCGCCATGTTGTTAAAGGGACGGTCCTGATAGGCTGAAAAGTCGCGCTTGTCCCCCGAAAACTAGTGGCGCCAAGGGACCACGCATGCGCAGACCTAAACTCCCGACCTCGGTATTAAACTTATATAGTCTATAAAAGATCATTTCATGTGAAACAAGTGTTGTTCAATAAAAGAAATGGTGGGATGGTGCCATACCAAGAAGATGTGAAAGTAGATATTTCGCGCTGCTTAATTCTCATGAAACTAGCCTTACTGCATGAAACTTGCTTTGAAATATTTGCAATGTGCTTGTTCTATCAATATATATATAACATAATCATTTTAGCATTGCAACTGCATTTTCATGCATTATGGTCCGGGAAGGAAATCTGCTAAAGTTTTTCACTGTGATAATTTCTGATAAGAGGAGGATGGTTCCTTAGGGGTTTGAGGTAAGGCTGTGCCAGTTGCATTTACGTTAAAGTACATGTGCTTAAGATTGAAATTATTGGGTTATTGCAAAATAAAGGAATCTTAAGTATTAAAGTGTTTTGTCTTTGTTTAGCCACTTTGTTCATTCTATGCTGAACTGATAGATATGACACTCTGTCTCCAACCTGGGTTACCTGAGGGAGAATTCAGAAAATACCTCCTATTACCTTTTAGTATGTTATAATTCTTCAAATATGGATAAGTCTCTTCACTCAGTAGATAGATCAAACATCAGCAACAATATTATTCACAAATTAGGTGCTTTTTATTCAGAAAATGTGATAAAACATCGCACCTTTCACAGATAAACTTACTCAAGAAGGTTTGGTGCCACATATTTAACTATAAGTATTTATATTGAACTATGGGGTTTACTTTACACATGAAAGTTTAGTCTACATTCCGCTAAGTTTCCAGGTGAGAATTTCCAATAAAACCAGTGTCGATTGCAGTCTTCCATCTTCTTACGATTAGCCATTGCCCTAGAACCTAGTTCCTAATTCAGGGACGACAGTGAACTCTCGTGTGAAAGGTCAATGTTTATTTAGTCCGAATGCAATGATATGCGCTACTGGGCTTCTTTTGACCAATGCCAGTCTTAGAGATTGTCCGCTCTACTCCTCACAAACTCAAGTCTCCTACTGATCTCTCTACTCACACACCCAAGTGTTCTCTCAGCTCTAAGCCCACACGTTTCGGAGGTGCCTTCAGAGGCCACTGATTTCTCTCTCTAATGAGTACAGGTACTGACATACACATTTGTTTGCCTCACTCGTGACATAACCTATCTCATCTCCAATCATGCCGCAGCTGTGCATAAGTCAGAGAGTCTATCTTAGTATGGGTCTAGTTACTAGTAAACAACTAGCTAAGGTAACTACTGCGCAGCAAGACTGACACCTGCATCAGTACAATATCAGGTTATGACACAATTGAATTTCAACGGGTATATTGGTCTATATTGCCTATAACTCATGCCTATCCCAATTTATACACATGCAGGGGATACAACAGGAAAACAAAAGGGAAAAATAAGTGAATGTCTATTAGAAACGACTGGGAAAAGTGCATATGACTTATAGTTGTGCATGTGGGCCCCCAAACCCCATGTTCAGTATTTTCCACTGAACAATCAACCACTTCTTCGGGTGGAGGACGAGGGCCTTGGTCTTCTCACTAAAGTATAAAAGGAGGACATATCACACAATGTCTGAAGGGTGTTCTGGTAACACAGTGGTAGAATGTTGGCTTCATCATGCGAAGGTTGGCGGTTCAAGTCTCTGTCTGTGGTACTAGAATTCTCCCTGTGCTCCCTGTGGTCCACAACAGCATTATAGAATATGATCCTTTCATATGTCCACCTCCAATCAGTAACTGATGATAAAATCTGTATAATACCATCGTGGGTTTGTATGATAACATCATGGATTCATATAATAATATTGTGGATTATATGATAACATCATGGGTTCGTACTTTCTGTCCCTTTCACACAACACTTGAAAAGAGAACTGAACTGTACCGTTTTCTAGAGTGCTGCTGCATGTATATGCAAATTCTAGAATTCAGTTCTAAAGTGCATTGATACACATTCTAGAATGCGATTCCTTTCAGACACGTACATTGATTGAAGCGGTTAGAAGCTATTTAAAGGGGTATGAGTCTGAATGACACAAAGAATAAAACAAATCACTTTATATAATTATAGTTTCTGATACTTTAGTTTTTAAATGTCTTTCCAAAGCCTTTACTGAAGTCATGTAATTTCACGTTCCTTCAGGGATAGTTTGAACTTGTGTGATGAATGTCCATTCATCAGTATCAAAGTTAGATGCCAAAAGTAATGGAATAATACAGTGAAAGTGTATTTTGTGTACGGGCCCGAAAGTCTGAAGGACCGAAACCCGAAAGCCGAAAAGCTAAGACAAAATGTAAACCGGATGTGATGTCAGTAAGACCACGTGAATTGAATTGGCCAATCAGAGCCAGGTATTAGGGTATAAAAAGGGGCGGTGAGGCCCGGAATAAACAGTTCCTTCTTGGTACTCCTTGTGTCAACGTGTGTCTTCTTTCATTAGAATAGCCCTCGAAGGGGTTGAGACCTATAATATGATCAAATAGTAAGTAGTTCTCTAAAAAGTAGGGTAATTAAAGTAAAGTTCGCGAGTAATTAAGAAGTAAAAAGGAAACGAGGGACCGAGAGCCCGAAGGACCGAAGTATGGCACGAAGGACCGGATTCACCCCAGAAGCGGCACAAAATAGGAAAACCGGTCAAGTATGGAGGCCCGAAATCATCAGTGGTCGCCCCGTTCCAACGGGTACAAAGGCACGAACAGCTCGGCCCCACGCTACCAACCTTTAGGTGAACATTGGCTGGACACCCTACGGGACCACGAGAGTGCAAATACGCGTAGACTGATGAGCGGCCTGCCCAACAACTCCGCTGTCTTCCTCCAGACCCACCCCCATTGTTTGCTCGATTACCCTCCCCCTGGCAATGGAGACTCCGGTCCCCCGTACCCGATGCCCGGAACGCCTCAGGATGGATCGACTGAGACCCAACCCCCTCCATGACTAATACTGAGTTCCCGACCGATCCACCCAGTCCCCCTCGTATGTGCTCTTCTCAGAACATCTCCGCTTCTTGATCCGGCTTTTCGCCAGACTCGAAGCTAAAATAACTCTCACATCCCCTCGTTGTAGAAATCGGGAACCCCGAACTACTGAGGAACGTCACACTTGCTTGATCTTATAATTTGCTTCATCATTTCCATTTGCATTCACTTATCAATTCATTTAAAATGAACAACAACAATCTTCATCCTCCTCCCCTATGTTGTACACAAAAAGACAAATATAGTCCATGCTTTTCTACGAAGCAAGTTTAAATGTAACCTCCGCTATGGGAAAAAGCGTGACATCATTTATGGACAGCCCCTATGTAGTGATTGTAAAGACAATTATTGTTCATATCTCTTTCTACGAAACACATTTCAATATAACTGGGATGCTGGCAAATTTAGGATGAGCATCAACTGAGAAAGTGGTTTGATTTACTGAATTGACATGGGGCCTTCCATTAAGTACATACACAGCAAGGGGGAGTGGGGGTCCAAAATTTTTGAAAATTTGCATCCTGTACAAACCCAATGCGTACTTTAGCCCAGGGGTGGTGGGGTGGGGGTGGGGGGTCTAAAACTTTGGAAAATCTGCGTACCTACTAAATGGAAGGCCCCTATGAACAATTATTCTACCTACCACGGAAACCAAATTTCCTATTGTTTTGGCCGTACGATAACCTTCATCTATGACCTAATGAGTTCCCCATCAAGCGGCATACCCACTAGGCGACGCACCGATGCCCTGACGTCAACAGCCCATGGCCATCGGCATAAAATTATTAAACATGTTTAAAAAGGATCAGGGTGATCAGTGCCGATGGTCGGCCCTGATGCCAACATCGGCGCCAATTATGTTTGGGTATGGATTTTGCAAGTGGTTGGCCCCGACGGCTGTGCTGATGTCCACGCCAATTCTTCCCAAAATCGCCTAGTGGGTATGTCGCTTTAGAGTCCCGACAAGATTTCTTATATTCTCATTTAGGATTTACACCGTATTTTTTTGTCTAAAATTCTGCCCATGTTTCTTCCCAATATCATTTTAATCATTATCGTCCGATTATCGTAATGTAGAAACTCGGTGTTAGATAGAGTATATGCAAATAAATGAAATGTTAAGTTGTCAGGCACTGCAAATATTGGTACAACACTACCTCAGGAGGAGCTGGGATATTTAGGAATTTGGAAACACCAGCGTATTTTCTTATAAAATCACGTGGAATATTCCCTCCCCCTCTTGTCTTCCAACCATTTAAAGTTTATTGATGTCTACGTTTGAAAAATAGGTTTTATCAATTAGGTAAAAGTGTTGATGGAAAATATGCCCAAATTTATTATTGTAGTATTGCACGGAGGTAGCAATTAAATACCTCGTGCATATGATCGGTGGTAATGTTCAAATGAAATATTGAATGTTTCGAACATAATGGAAAAAGGTCACCAGACTGCAAAAGATGCATTATAAAATGGTTCAAAATTAAATAAGTAGTATCCCATATGGTTTAGTAGGGGTAGCGCCTCCAGTAGGCATGGTAAACTTGTACCGGTTACAGCAAGAGGGCCTCGTCTAGCAGCAGCAGCACTATAGATCCAGACACCAAATAGCGAGGATACTGGTTCATGAGATTCACATCAGGTTTATGCCTTAAGAGACTAAAGATATATCTCTATGTACCATGTATAATTGTGTAAAAATAGCTCCAGAGGAGGTCTGATGGGTTTAAGACAGTTTTAGACAATCTTTGTGTATCTTGGGGACAAAAGAATAAATATTTCCATGCAAATTTGGCTGGTTTATGTACACCAATGCTCAAAACCTATGCATCTAAATCCACAATTTCATTTTCAAGGTTTTGAGCTGGGTGGTTATATTTTGATGTTCGTTTATTTATCGGGGAGTATCACTATTAAAGTTCGTACTTATTCATATCCTGTACTGATTCGTTTATTCATTATTCGACTGCGTGATATTATATCGCTTATCGTGGATTTCTCGTTCACTTGAAGATGTTAATAAAATGTGTTATACTAAGATAATGGGGAGTTCTTAGTAATTATTCGTTGAAGTTGCTAGCTTTCTCCAGATAGATGTTATCCTGGATCAAAGTTCAATTCTTAGTGGTAGAGATTCTAAGTAAAGGGGCTCAATCCTATACAAAGAACACGCGCTTGGCAAGAGGTCAGTTTATTACATTCATGACAATATTCCGAAGGTACAAGTACACAGCTCCCCATCCATACAGTTCTTCCTTTCCTTTCACAATTCAAACACATCAGTAACAATCCAACCAGGTATAGCTTTGGTCAAGCTTCCCCTTTCGCAAGGTATATACGCTCTTACACTGTTGAGAGAGTCACCTCTCGTCTACCGGTAACGGAGACCATTGGTAGGATCTCCGTCACTTCCAGCACGTAGTCCGTAAGGCTAAGCCTAAGCTGTCCCAATCCTTACTATCACCTGTTCATTGTGGTTACTACCATCCTTAACACTACCCGTGTGATCCGTATGTCTGACTATTGCTCCATGTGTTCTGTTCGAACTCTATCTTGGTCTGCTCGTCTGTCTCAAGTCTCATACTGCTTATATAGCGACAGCCAAAAGGCTTGTCGCTATGCTCATTTACACTATTACTTAATGAAGTCTTACTTATCTCTCATACTGCCCATTCTTACTCACATAAACTAATTCTATTTCTAGCTATCATATAAACTAATGTTGACAGAGAGGCCTGCTGTTCTTAGCATGTTTTAGTTAGATGTGTCAATCCATAACGTACCTTTACAGGTCTCCATCGTCATTCGTCGTACCTGTGCGTACCTGCAGGACGTGCCTCAGCCCGGCTGCAGTCCCTACGCCTGGGGGCCTTACCGCTCTCCACATACTTTAACTAGGTATCACAGAGAGTTTTCAGGGATTTAACACAGATACATGTGGTTATAACCAATTGATAGGCCTTAAAAAAAGAATAGCATATCTATTTTGATCTCCTGAATTGGTTGATTCCTTGATTTTCTATGATTTTTTTGTATTTAAGATTTGAGGACTTTTTCAAATTATGCAATAAACAGCATGATTTTCACACAACTTTTTACACTAATAAAATCAAAATCTGAAAATTTTACACATACTGGGATATACTACAAGTTCTAAACTTTCACACTGTATGTGTGATAAACCCCCATATAGCATGGTGAAAATGCAAGGAGAATTTGAAAAGTCATAATAATCAATGATTTTGGCCGATTTGTCAAGGCCCGACAGATCACAAAATAAGACCCAAACAAACTGCCACATTTGAACATGTTCCCAAAATTTGTCAATATTGTACTATATACCATTGAACTCCTCTTGAATCAAGCTTTCCAACAATATAGGTATTACCATGCTCAGACTCAGTGTGTGTCCATGAGTGATGCTTGAACATTGACATTTTTTTAGGGAATTTTGACATTTTTTAGCAGAAAAAACATACTCTCATGATACCTAATTTTACACAACAAAAAATCAAAATCTGAGAATTTTACACATACTGGGGGGTACATCAAGACCTGAAGTGTCTCACTGTATATATGATAAAGCCCCTTATATCATGGTGAAAATGCAAGGACAATGCAAAGTCATCATACATAATATGACCCAGTGACAAAAGCTGACAGATCACAAAATATGACTCTAACACACTACCACATTTGAGCATGTTCCCAAAGTTTGTCATTATTGTACTATATACCATTGAACTCCTCTTGAATCAAGCTTTCCAGCAATATAAAGATTGTCATGCTCAGACTCAGCATAAGGCCATGAGAGTTGACTAAACATGGTCATTTTTGAGGGGTTTTAGACATTTTTCAGGGGTAAAAGGTCACTCTCCGGGATACCTACTTTAACTATGCCACTAAACGATGTCGCCGCCTGGTGTTTAGCACACGTATCAGCGTTACAAGTTCCACTATAATATTCTTGCCAATACAAACGAGTTTACAATATTTTATTATATATTATTCTAGTTTTTCTTGCACTGTACCTCAGTGTAGTTTGACCAGTTTATTTGAATAATCATTCACTTCCTGAAAGAAAATCAATAAGTAACTGAATACAATTCATATTCATCTAAAAAACTTAGAATGTTATTAACTGATAAGATTTACTCCATCCTCATTCTCAGCATATAGTCATTATTATACATCATTAGATTGCAAATTCAATTCTCTAAAAGGAATCCCGTCAGAATTCTCAAGATATTGTTTTTTCTGCATTCTATTTAGATTTTTCTGGTTGTTAGTCAGTAAAAATGACAAATTTTGGCAAATTCTCAGGGCCATTCCAAACATTCCAAATTATTTTGAATTTTTTGTTGGAATGTAAAATTCCTGTATTATCAAAATACAGAGTCCTAGCAACAAAGTGATACCAAGTTGTTTAAAATTGATTAGATAGTTAAGAATTATCAGTATTTTTGTAGATCAAGTCAAGGCAACTTTAAGTATAGCCTTGCTATTTAGTGACAGAATATATACCTGTGATGGAACTACATCAGTTTGTGAGATCGTACAGAGTCGGGCAGACTTAACTGAGGAAACCTACCTCCCAGGTCTATGACCAGTATCTGTATATAGGAATCTTACTATCATCATTACCGGTACTACACCGGTATTTGTGAGGCTTCTGATACTCCACAAACTCTTAACCAAGCGTTGTCTGCATTTTGGATATGAGCGCCCAGACTGTGGACGAGTTCTACCACTGGCTAGCAGATAATAAGTACTAAAGAGCAAAGACGGAATATAAAAATAAAGTGATTCAAGTTCCCCACTCTTTAACTTAAACCTTAAACGAACACTAGTGTTCAGTATTGTTACTTACAATAAAATCACAGAAAAATGCCTCAAACTGATCTTACTGCTTCTTTGATATAAATTAGCCACAATTTCTGTTTCTGGTCCAGTGGGTGACAAAACTTGACGCCACCTGACTGGTCCTCTGGGGTTGTTTTATATAAGTATAAAGTCATTACTTTTCTTTTTTGCATCATCTCCAATGTGCATATGGGTGTGGCTGACTATTTTTGTTACCTTGACATAGAACTCATTACAAATTGAAAAGAAAAAGAAAAGAAAAAAGTCACATCTCACCAGGCCAGTAACCAGAAACAGAATTAATAAATGAAATTCCAGGCCACGCAACCCAGTGTGGATCCCAGCTCCCGGTGTGCTAGTCAAGACAAGCCAGGGGTTAGTCTCTGTTTGAGCCAACATAAATTGGTGACTTTAAACCACCAAGAAAATTTAATTAAAGTAAAAAATTAAGTAAAAAGAAAAGAAAAGAATTAACAAGAGAAACAGTTAACGGAGTCCTCTTAGAATTAACTAGGAAAACGGCCCAAAGAAACTGACCAAATTTTTCGTTTAGTCATCAAATTGTTCTTTAAGCCCCTACCCCGGATATATACAATTATTGTCTCTTCAGATTCCAAAAAAATGACCCAAAATATTTTTTTAAAAAAAGAAAAGAAAAAGAAGCAAATTAGCTACGAAGTTTTGCTCATGCATGAGCGATGGTTGTCCCTAGGCCTCAGCAACTGAAGGCCCTCCTAATACCAGAAGGCTATATGTAATACATGCTATAGGTACTGACTACCACCACTCCTGCTGTCACACACAGCTCAGGGAGGGGTTTAGGAAAGAGCCACTACTAGGTCCATGCATGATGTGTCAAGACACCTAGGACTGAGTGACCTATCACTCACCCACCTGAGACTGCCCACCTGCAGGTGAGAATGGTGGTCCTAATTTGAAGGGGTGCGGGCTGTTTGGCTCTGGAAGTGGTTATGTAACCCACTTCTGGCTTCTCACATTGCCTGATTCTAACAACAATTGGAGGACAATGTCCTTCAATTGCTGAACATGAGATTGTGTAACCGTTCATTGAGAACAAAGAAAATTAAATAACTAAAGACATGACTGATTGAGGGAGTCCCCACCAATAGCTACAATATTACATAAATATAACTAGGGACTCCCAAAAAACACTGAAGTTTGTCACCTAAACTTGTGCTTTAACAAGCAACAATTCATAAAAGAAAATGGTCAAGAAATGTTAAATTTCAGAACTCAGATTTCAAAAGGTCGTTTAAATCGACTACTTGAGAAGCAACAGAATTTTTTCATAAAACGGCAGGCCAAAGTAATGCTATTGGTTGCAATATACTGCAATGATCTACAGCAATGACCTGAACAGGAGTCAAGTTATTCAAGGTCATAACTCAAAAATCACAATCATTCGCCCAGTCCTGTGGTGAATTTGTCATAGTTTTGGATTATTTGTTCTGACCTCAAAGTGCTCTAGTTTAAGTTATTTTTACCATTTTCCCTGTGCGGTTGGGAACCTGGATATCATTGATTGGTTTGATGCATCCACATATCAGGTGAGTGATCATATATATATGCTCAATGAGAAACTATTTTTTAACCATGTGATAAACCTCCATACCCTCTACTACCCTGACCTATGTTGGCCTGTACTTGAGTAAAATCCGACATAAAGAACATCAAACAAAACACACATCAAGAGTGAGAGAGTGCTTTTATTGACTTTGAATAGAAAAGTTGTACAGACACAATCTGGGACTAAGACCTTGAACCAGGAGTACAGATACAGACTTGCAAGATGCTAGAAAATCTAACCATATAAAGGGGATGGAATATGAAAAAATAACATTTTGACAGTTTCCATGGTAGTCACCAAAATGTGGAAGTACCCAAAATATCATCCTCTATCTACACATGATTTTAAATACAACTGCAGTATATTTTTGATTTGTTTTGTTTCTTTTACGGTTAAAAATACCTGATAGTTTTATTCAATTATTTAGATAGGGATTTCTGTGGGACAAGGCTTAACAATTTGGGAGACCAATTATAACAATTAACATCCTGAAAACACTTTTCTTTGTTATCTGAATTTCTTTGATTAAGGGAGGTTGTTAGCATTGTCTGTCATGTAGTGAGTTGAGGTGGCAAGCATCAGCTGCCAAACCTTGTCAATAATGAAAGACATACCGTCAACTGGCACACATATGTCGCCTGCTGTCAGCCATGTCAATTCTGACATACTGTCAACTGCTATCAGCTCCTGCCAATTCTGACAGACATACTGTTAACTGGCACACATATGTCGCCTGCTGTCAGCCATGTCAATTCTGACATACTGTCAACTGGCACATATCTGTCAACTGCTATCAGCTCCTGTCAATTCTGACAGACATACTGTCAACTGGCACACATCTGTCACCTGCTTTCAGCCATATCATACTGTCAACTGACACATGTCAACTGGTGTCAGCCTTTCAACTCTGACAGATGGACTGTCAACTTGCACACATATTACCTGCTATCAGCCCATCGACTTTGACAGACAAACTTCCAACTGGCACAAATCAACCAACTCTGGCAGATATTCACAATAAGAATTGGTTCCTTCTCCCTTTTGTGATACAGAATTAACAATGCAGTGTGTACACAGAACATATTACCACTACTGTATGCTATACACTCAGATCATTGCTCTATTTCTTTGGACAAATCAGGTGATGTTTTATAATATATCCCACATCAACACACATGTGTTGTGCCAATCTTAATAACTGGCAGATTGGGGTTTGGTTTCACATGGTGTAGGGATACATGGCCATATCACAGAGCATGAAGCGATTGATACATACATGTAATAATTGGCGGTACTGTTTCGGGGGTTGCTTTTAAACATTTAGGGCTCCATTATAGAAACACAATGAATTCAGTATAGATCTTCACCACTCAAGGTTACACAATATACAGGTTTGTTTCAAGTACATCTAGTTGAACTAGTTCCAACAAGGATTAAATGCCACTCTGATTATCATAATACCCTTGGAGAATAAAGCGTCTGGAGATGTCAATGTCACATCACACAATGAGGCCAAAACGAAGAGATTCAACTGTCAGTATTTTCTTCAATATATTCTAACCAAACTTTCCTGCATTCTTACATTTACTGAGTAATGCCTTTCAGATCTGGTTGACCTGCAGTTTTGAAGGAAACTTTGCAAGGAAAGTTCCATGTTGTTGACTTGGTTTTGGATACAACTGATGCCTGTGTCAGACTTAGATGTGATGTAATATGAACATCCCCAACCGGTCCACCTTGTGTATAAAAATAGTTCTGAATGCTTCCCAGACAAGGATGCAGGTGACCGCAGCAGGGACAACAATGTCCTAGAGCTCGGCCTACACCTTGCCAATTGAAGTGATAGCCAGTAATGTCTGTGTTACACCAATTTCACCACTCTTATGGGATGCCCTCAGCAATTGTCAGGGATCCACGACAGTTTAAGAAACACTCTGATCTTCTCCGTTAAATTTTCACTATTTTCCAGTATGGAAAATTTTAAGTCTCAGGTTCCAAATTTATTAATCAATTGACAGTTCCGACATTTAATAGACATTATTTGTGCAATTTTTGGTAGAGGTGAAATCAGTGTCACACAAGCACTCCGTTAACAGGAAAAAGCGAAAAGCTGCACATACAACCTATGTCTAGGACCAGGACCAAGGCGACTATTCAGAGATATATCTACAACTTCTGTACTTGCCACACTGCTGCAGGAATCAAGCGAACCAATGATGCCACATACAGGCCTGAGGCATCTAGACATGCATACTATACGCGGAGTGTCACAATTTTAACATACTATGCAACATTCCTGGGGGCCACAATAGCCATCGCAAGGCTACCTTCTACTTAATTTTCTCACAAGAGACTTTTGGCCTCTGCATTGACAGGTGTTAACTATTTAAAAAAATCCCAATCCTTAACTGAAGTACAGTCCTTTCGTATCCTACATTGAGGTGCACAATGGCTGTGGCAGCGCAGGGACAGGCTAATTGTCTATGACAACAAGGTCACATGACATGCGTTTCTGACACTCCCCGTATAAATTACACTTTTACCATTTTCTCTGCCACAAAGGCTGAACAATAAACATTTATAGATATATATGTATATGCATCTAAATTCTTAAAGCCCATATTGGATGACATAGAACTTGTCGCTTGTATTTAACGACAACTCTGACGATGACAAGATATAAATTCAATTTGAAATACCTGGACGATGTTTGTTCGCAGCTCGCTTGTAAGAAATACTTTGTTATATATCCACAACAAAATTCTACATATCAAGAAGCTACTTTTTTAAACTTGAGATCTAATCCTAAAAATAGAAGCCCAATATATGTGTAATTAAAGCGACAAAAAACAAATGCAACCTATAGGTTGCTCTCTTTTCAACTGTTCTAACTTTTACCAGTTCTTTCGTCATCAATTTAGATTAACGTTAACGTTGTAACAATAAAAAACCGGATGAAAAATACTATATACCCGCCTAAACCTTAACAATGGATTAAACCTCATCATCAAAAGACAACAGAATGGTGATAACAGAAATCTAGATCATTTGTGCCTTCCATACAAATGGTATATTCAATGACAAAAGCAAGAAAGTATCTTTAAAAGCTATGTACATTAACTTTCATAATTTATCCCTTTGGATCAGATCTAAGAGTTCAAGAGATAACCATTTATGATTGATTTCAGATCTTAAGTTTCACTGTGAACCGGAAGTTCCTAACACTGCCCTTGGTTGTGATCTTGTAACACACCTTCTTACTCCTATGGAAACCATAAGTGAAATCAGGCACTTTAAGTTGTATTTTTACTTGGGTCAGTAACTTGTGAGATTTAAAGTGGTCATACTTCAAGTTGTTTTCACAAAGTACCTGGCATCCTGATAGTTTCCTTGGTTCATGGTTTATCTTAAGGGCTTGCTGTGTTTGTTTTACAATACCCGGGTTCTACGACATGAGAATACATACAAGTTTGTTTTTTTACTGTGTCTTCCTAAATATGTTAATGATATCACATCGGGCATTAAGTTTTCTTGTGAGTTTCTTACTTTGTTACAAGGTTAAGGAAAAGATAGTCCTAGCGACAACGACAAGATATTCTCTGAGATTCGCTGAAGGCAGGCTCCTCGGTCAAAAGGAGGAAATAGGTTGGTGACCTGACAAAACACTTCCTGTTGCAGGTCAGAAGGTCGTTCAAGAGGAAGAGGTTCTTGGTTTTCATAGGAGAGAGGTTCTTGCCAGAGAAGTGGGGGAGAGAAGCTTTTACACCACCTCGTATTCCTTCTTGATGCTGCGTGCTAAACAGCAGGCCATGATAATCCCGAACAACTGCAAGACAAAGGCAGAACTGGTATCAGCTACATGGAAACAAGTCAGCATCCAGCAGTCCAATAAGTCTTACAGTCTGAAAAATCAAACTTTGGGAATCAGTCCACAAACATGAGTAAAAGTAGCATGAACCTGCAATATTAAAGAGTTAATTAGATTTCATTTTACAATTTGCATTGTTATAATCATATTACCATTAAGCAGAGAGAGAACAATGTGCATTTTATGCGAGATATTATTGCAAAATCTAATTGAACACACACTTGAAAATAAAGATAAAATTATTAGTTCAAAGAAACAGGTTGTTATTCCAAGTAATTTCATCCTAATGTATCAATCTTACATATATCATTTTGCTCACAGTATTATAGACAAAATAAAACAGCCCAAAACAAGGTTTACTTTCCCTTATTTAATGGGTCATAAACATAACTAAGGTGATCTAGTGTGAACTAAATATAGTGAACCAGTAGCTCTCTTGGTCTATGCAAACTTCTGACATTCACTCTTAAAGTCAGGCCTACCCTTCAGGGTTCTTTTATCAGACTGCATAAGGTAAGAGCCTTTCAGCTCATTTTACACCACAGGGGCGGTGACTGAATCTATGAAATGAGGTGCCTATTTGTAGCAGTGGGACCTAATGCCCTCTTTATTGTGCTGCCACACTGTTTGTTGGGGTAGTTTAACATCCGGCCAACCCTTATGAGTTCTTTCCAGACTGTGCTGCCACACTGAGATATCATGTCAAAGGCCCACACAATAACCCACCCAAAGGCCCACACAATAACCAACCCAGTCACATTATACTGACGTAGGACCGACCAGTCATATTTCGTGGTTCTTACTTTATACAGAGTGCCAGGCAAGCAGTGACCACTACCATTGTTTAAGTCTTTGGCCTTTGTATTAGTCTTTGTTGAAGACTCAGCCAGGGATAAATCCTATGGCCTCCCAGACTCAGAGCGGAACTCTACCAAAGAGCAACTGAGTCTGGTCTCCCCATTTGTCGCCTTCTACGAACAGCAAGGGGCTGCTGGGGACACATTCTTCCCAGGAGGCTCCCGAAGGAACCCCTACCCCGGATCCCCCTGGGGGTTACCTGAACAGGTCACCATTGGTGTTTATAGTAGAAAGGCTCTAAATCACGTCTGGGTAGACTTTGATTGTATTGGGGAAAAAAACAAACACATGTATACAAATAGGATAGACAATTGTCACCAACAGCCATTTTATTGCAAATTTTTTATTGCAATTCATCTAGGGCTCATGATTAAATTTTGACATCATAGTAATGTATCAGAAACAGGCTGGGGACGCTTTTTCAAAAATGAATTTAAGACCTATTTAAGACCTATTTTTAAGTTTGGCAAATTTAAGACCAATTTGCCACAGGTTAAGAAAAATGTGATTGTAAGCAGGTTTGACGTATAGACCACTGGCAAAATGCCTATAATTTTATTTACATTTCCCAATCAGATTCAATTTAAGACCTCCTGCAATAAAAAATGTAACATTTAAGACCTTTCTATCGTCTTAAATTTGAAAAAGTCAAATTAAGACCTTTTAAGACTTGCGTGGGCACCCCGTGAAAGGATTTATTAAAACTGATGCATGAAAACATTTCTATTTTTGTGGACCCCATAGATTTTTTTTTCTGTACTCATTGACATTTACTAATTCATTTGCTAAGCTACCAAAATTCAGATCCAAAGGCAGTGAGAAATTCGAGAACGAACATGCTTGAGCTCATAGCACTTTAGTATCATAATATTATGCAGAACCTGGTTTTCAAAATATTAGCACCGCCCCTGGCTACCATTATGTTTTTCTGGTTAGATTTTATGGGGTTAGTTCAACATTTTAATGGTTTAACCGTCACCAAAAAGACATACATAAATAGTTAGAGACAAAATGTTAATGTTTTTAATTACATACTGCAATAGGCAATGCGCAAATCAATGTCTATGCACATTCGACATTTACAATTATCCACTGGATATCTTATTTGCAAGCAACAGAAAGTATAAACATTTTGTAAACTTACTGAAAGGCTTTTACAAATAACAACCAGTTCTCAATATGTCAGGATTTACTTACAACATTGGCAAAACTGCAAATCATTGTTAATAACACCAATATCAAGATAATGTGCACCTAAATGAATAGACAGCTATCGTCAACTGTAGTGAAAGTGGCATGGTAGTTTCAAAACATGACTTAATGAACTAATCAGCATCATTTGGGGTTTAATTCACCAAGTTTAACCAGAATAAAAATGATGAGACAAAGAGAACCTCTTAAACTTAATCAATATAACATATCACTCTGCAACTCAAAACAAACAGAGGGGTAAAGACCTGGGATCCTTGTCCACGATTAGTCGTAACTGCTCATTGGAACAGCAGTGGAAGTGACCGCTTGTTGGGACAGACATAGTTTTTTAATTGGGTTTGAGTGATCTTTATCAAATAAAACCATCACACCACACTATGTTTAACAGGAACCCATGAAAACAAAACTTAAAAACGGATCTAGTTGGCCAGTTTTGAAAACAGTTTGGGGCAATTTACCTGACATTGAGGGAAACTCTGACCATTGGACTCTTAGACAGTTTCGTACTCTTTCCTGATCGCTTGGGCAAGACAGCAAGAAATAATCACACCGAAGATCTGAAAAAGAAGACAGGGCGTAGTGTTTGAGCAGTTAGTGGTTAACACCAGACACGAGAGGTTACGGCAAGCCAAGGATGGGTACATCGAAGGGCGTAGCCAATTAGCACTAGATGTTAGCATTAGTAGAACAGAACAGAAGAGGAGCAGCTTGGGGACTCAAAAGGTGGCATCCCGCCTTGCGTTATGTTGTTCCGTGCGAATAAACTGTCTTATTTTGTTGGTATTCTTTATTGGAATTTAACTATAATTTTCGATAGATCATAATTATTAGCTAGAAAATTTTTGTGTGAATCATATGATAGATTTTGAAAATTCTTATAATCATATTACACTTTGAGCAAAATATGCCATCAAAAGCTTTGGAAAAGTGGAGCAAGTTGAAAAGAAGAGGAAATAAGCTCAATATAAACCAAATTGTTCCATGTAGTGAACACTCTAATGGAGCTACATGCAGCAGTATAGATGTTTTTGTTTAATACTGAAAACACTCCCCTAGTTTCACATGCTATCATCTTTATTTGGAAAACCGCAAACCAAAGGGGACAGATTTTGTTCCATTCTACACAGTCTATTAAATGAATGCTTGTACATAAGATGAAGGCTGATTTAAAACTACATGAGGGTTATAGCGCATGCATGCCACTTGAACTTGAAGGATGACAAATTGAGCTGATGAGACTAACGATATAGGAATAGCATGCAGCTGAGTAAATTCAGAAGGTGTACATCAAACGATGAACGAAACCTCCGAACTACTTTGAACTGAGGAGTGAAAAAGCAAAGAAAAAATACATGTCTTTGGAGGAAACTGAATACAGTTATTAAGTATAAATGTCATGTTAAGTATTCAAAAGGAAGGGGGATCTTAACAATATTTTCTTAAGATTATTTCGAAAGAAGAATGGAGGCACCAAAGTAGAGCCAGAGAGTGATATGGGCCCTTCGCTGGCCCCGTGAACTAGCGCTGCCTGGAACTAACAGAGAACAGTGGAAGCTGAAAGTCTCAGGGAAAACAGGAGGCAAGAGAAGCAGAGTCTGCAAAGTTCAAAAGAAAGTGAGTTTATCAAAAATCTCCAGTTCCAGTGGACTCTAAAATGGTCCATTGAACCCAATACAACTCTACCTAATGTGATATTATACAGAAAGGAAAAGTACCGAAACTGTAAATGTGATTCTAGTCAATATCAGAGGAGATGCATTACTAGCCTACAGATACAAAGGCTGAAAGGTCAAATAGACAGAAACACAGAATCCATGTTGATTGATGCCCTACCAATGAATCTTCTCTTGTAAAGTGAGGGGAAAGAAAAGCTCACAAGAACAGATAGATTGCGACCCTTTGATTCAATCGGAATACATCCTAACTACAAAAAATGTCCTTAATCAAATCTAGAAAAAGAAAAATTAATAATTCAGGTACAATATGATAATTGAAACAAAACTCAATTTGAAGGCAATGTTGAAAAGAAACTTATGCTACAGAAGAAGCCCATGCTCAAACAAAAATCAATTCACTGTGCAGTTCTTGAAGTATTCTAATCCACCAAGGGAAATGTTTCGGAGAACCCTCTTGAAACAGAAACTAAGAGCAACCAGTTTATTAAACTGGAACAGTGTAGCACCCCTATAAGTCAAATATGCAGGGAAAACATATCAACTTTTGATACGTAGGCATCTAGTCAGATCATTACACGAGCCAACAAGCAAACAGAAGCAGGTAGATAATCAAACAGTTGTCGCGACGGAAGAAACTGACACCCATACAAGCATTCCCAGGTTCACTACTTTGCGTAGCGTGCTATGCTTGGCATGCTTCCACCAACACTACCACAGTAACACAAAAGGCGACATATATGTGATAAAGGGACACAGAATCTCACAACTTATTGCTCCATACTCTATCTCTTGTGTGCTACTTCTTTAGGCTATCAAGGCTGATAATGTTTCTAATTGTTCATCTCACAAATAAGTTTAATGTAATAATGCCCTTTCTCATCTTTCATGGCCCTATGCTCAAAGCCTGTTCATTACACCTAAAAACCCCAAGGTTTCACACTCGAATACAAGGTTCCACTTAAAAAAAAAAACAATATAAAATTAGTGCCATAATTGGTTGGAAGTAACCGACAACCGTGGTTTTTGGATATTTCATTAATACATGTGTAACTGGGGTAGCAGTGTAGTGCAAGGGAAAAAGAGAATGTGTATTTTTGTTACCTGATTATGTTTTTTTGTTATAAAACAAAATTGACAAATTGAATTAATTAAAAAATATATAACTAAGAATAAGAACATGAAATAAAACAAACTTACGATATACTTCCCATATTGTATGGCCAGTAATTTTATCTAAAAAAAACTCCTTGTGCAAAACTGTAACTCCCGACTACTTTCTCTTCAGATTCTTATTCTATCATCACATCCCAAAAAATGTCAATTATTTTAGGATATGTTTCTATGTTTATTGATAAATTCTAAAGAATTGGCATTTAAAGGTTACTTCACATACCCATGTTAACCGTCCATATTAGTATCTGAATCTTTAGCCATTACCCCATCTTAACCAATAACCCAGCACCAATACATCAAAACTTTTGACAATAATTAGTTTTGATGCGAGTCTTAAGGAAAAAGCAAAACAGCATCAATTAACTATTTAAATCGAAAAGAGGCACGACATTATAACTTATGTAACACCTTTTTCTATTTACACATTTTGATTAGCTACAAAATTCAGAGTCAATTTTTATAGGTCTCGGATTTATCTAAATTTTCATCTATAATCCAGAGGATGATTTAAAGTTGATCATACAGTCTTTTATTGACATATATTATTACATAACCAGTAACTAGCTTTCAGAATATGAATAGAAAGTGCATAAACATTTAGCTATTCTTCTATTCTAATATTCAAAATATCAGGTAACAACTTGAAGCACACAAAAAACACACAAACATAATTTAGGTAAATTGAAAAAGAGAGGAAATAATGGAAACGTATTCAATTTAATAAAAAGAATTAGCATAAATGCACTCAATGGAGCAAATGGAAGATACCATTCCGATGCATTTTAGTCTTGTAAGTTCCGCGAACTAACCTGTATGAAGGCAAGGCCTATTCCGACTCCTCCCACGATGTAGATGTTGCTCTCGACCCAGCTCACGAACTGATCGATGCAGCCCTAGAGAGGAATATATACACATTCACATCAATGTATATCGATACAAATACCCATAATAGCTAAGGAAAGTAAGCCAATTATACTCCATTTGACCAAATTTACAGTACATGGCCCTTTATTCAAGGCCATGTTAATTCTTAGACTGAAACAATGCATGCAAATCGCTCTAATCACTACATGAAAAAAAGACGAGAAAAAAACCCTTGAAAGCAAGCATTTTTCTTCAAATATCATTTCCCTTACCTCTTTGTTGATCGCAGTCGGAGTGATGAGCTGGTTGGCACCACAGCCAACAGTATCGGTCTTGCAGCACGAGTCCGGCACGCTGTTAGCAGCCAGCGACGAGTTTGCGCTGCCCCAATCTCCGTACCCTTCCACGCCGCAGCACTTGAACTGTGAAAAACATTCAATACAACAATGCTTT
The DNA here is from genome assembly GCA_936440205.1 of Lepidonotus clava. NCBI lineage: Eukaryota > Metazoa > Annelida > Polychaeta > Phyllodocida > Polynoidae > Lepidonotus > Lepidonotus clava. The sequence goes on along the minus strand of OW387149.1, from coordinate 29,067,203 downwards.
AATCACATACATTTTTTTTGGAGAAAAACATCAAAGATGCCACTCAGGTCTTCGAAAAACCTTAACACCCCAAAAAGAAAATCAATTTAAGACTTTTCTAAGACCTAAGTTTGGCAAATTTAAGACCAATTTACCACAGGTTAGGAGAAATTTGACCACATCAATTTTGATGTAACGACACGCTACAATTTTGCTCATCCTATCATTTAATTTTCATTTCCTAATCACATCCAATCTAAGACCTTTTTAAGACCGCCAGCAAGGAAAAAGTGAAATTAACGACCTTTATAAGGCCCTAAATTTGAAAAAGTCAATTTAAGACCTTTGAAGACTGACTTGTGTGGGCACCCTGATATACAACAAAGACATTGTGTTCTAGTTTTTTCTCTCATATGTAATACTTAAGAGTATTTCTCAAGCATAACATATTTGCATACATGCCCATATCAGTTTACTTTATTCTTTAGAACCACTGCCTTGCAATAATCAAAATTACCTAAATTCTCAAAAACTGTTGCTGGCACCTCCTCTCCTCATGAAAAACTAATTAAGTAAAAATCAAAATACCTTAATCTTCCCAATTTACGCTAATATCCAATAACAGATCAATTGAAATAAGGGTTTATGTCGAACCTAGGGCTCCTGATAGTTTTAGGGTTTTAGACAGTTTTGGTCACCAGGTGGAAGAACCAGTTTATTGTAGAGTATAAAGTAGACATCATTTGTAGCTATAGACAAGTATGGCGAACCAGTGTATTTGAATATGGGTTCCAATGAGCCAATACTAAAAGCATCAAATCATCTTTGGGACGGTTCCCTGAACTCTTGAAAAAGGCGTATGAATATCCTTAAACCAGATATAACTTTTAGGATACACTGACGTCCCATTTGGAAAACTGGCTATAGCGGTATAGCAAATTGTATTAGCAGACATGAAAGAGGATGCGGCAGAAAATCGGGAAACTTTTTAATTACCATCGAAACCCTTCTTCCGTTTGGGAAGGGTAATCATTACATTGTTTTGTACCCGTTGTTGTATATCTTATAATACTATTTTTTTTTGTTTCACATGAAATCTTTCAGGACCCACCTAATATACGAAATATTCTCCCGACATATCACAAAAACTTCGAGTAAAATATCACCAAAAAAACTAAACACAAAATTCTGCCGTTCTGTCCCTCTTTCATGTCTGAGCAATGGAAATTGGCGGACAGACTATCATACCAGAAGCAGGGTACGGATAGATGTTGTGCACATGATATCGCATCTCCCCAAATATGGCGATCAAAGTAAAAAAATTCTTATTCAAATTCAACTAGATTTCATATGTATGCTAATTTTTTCTTTATTATAATTTAAGGTTATTATACTGGTTACAATCGAGGATAATATTGTATTTACCTAACAGAAACTAGTAGAAACGTATTACCTCTTTGAATCTATCAATCTTAAGTTAATTGATAGCCACCTGGTTATGATGATCACCAAAGGATGGACGTGTGACCATGCTTGCACAATGTCTATACCATAACGTATATCAAGCATATCAAGTCAAATTATGGAAGGTCGTGTAGCTTACCCACTAAAGAAAACGACGAAAAATTCTCATTACTACTCTTTCAACCACATATGTTTTACAATACATGTTCATTTAGAACGTGTTTTTATACAGAGGCTTATACGGAAAATATTATGAGGCTCCAAAAATTTAAAACGGAAATAAATCTAACGAGTTAAAAGTGTGGCTTTCAGATGCGTTTGACCATAAACAGGACAAGAGGGCAAATTCCCAAGTTTTGATGTGTGTGTTTTGAGAGCTTATTTCAAATCTCTTCAATAGATAGCTGTCTCTCTTTGCATGGGACCTACTTGGGAATTTCAGGCAAAGTACAAAGTTCTGCAAACAAGTTACATTTTCTCATATTTTAAAATGTCCTGATTTGAGAATATAACGTGAATTCGCCTCTGGAGATATGGCGGTTGAAGAGTAAGCCCTAAAAAAACATTTAGTTCAAGCAAAATGTGGGTAATTCAACAAAGGGGCACAAATGAGCTGTTGTAAATATTTCCCAAATGTCGGTTAACCTAAAACTCCACGCGTTTTCCACAGGAATTTATATTCACAGCTTTCTCATTTTTTCTATTGTCTCTCTTTTCCCAAGACATGATGTAGAGAAAAGCTTCACTTGCATAATCGTCAACAAGTAGCATTTTTAATGAGTTATCATTTCCATCAAGGAAATGACAAATTAAAAACCCTTTAATTTGAGAAAATCAATTTATTATCCCTAAAAGACTTTTTAAATCTTGTCTGGGCACCTTGACTACTACTGTTACTAAATAAATCATAAATAAATATATACATATTTATACAGAATATATATGTAAACAATAACAAGCAAACAAAACAAGTCAACTTACGTCATGCTGAACAGTGTTCCAGGCTTTGGTCACTCCTTCGGCCGCGCCGTAATTTTTCATCGACAGCGCCATCTTATCCTCGACGAGGTCACGAACCTGAACAGAGAGAAACGTGGAATGAAGAGGGGAGCCAAAACAGAAACACAGTTCTAGTTATTAAAACTACATCAAAAAGACCCGATCAGACATTTAGCACAATCTGGTTATTCAGTCACAAGTCTTTTCAGTCACAAGTCTGAGAGATTCTTGAATGAGAAGAAGTTATCAACATGAATTCAGGAAGAGCTACACAATGAGACTTGATTATAGCAAACAAAAACATCAACAAAAATGGAGAAAATGGGGGGGAAAAAAGGGGGGGGGGGAACAGTATTATGTCAGGTAGATTGACCCAAACTAAGAGATTCATCTTCCTAGTGTCAAAATGCGATATCATGATTTCAAATTTCAAATAGATGAGTTAACGCTGTTTTATTCTGTAGCATTTTTTTTTAATAGCTTTTCTGTCGCGGGTAAAGCTTTAGTTCATACTTTACGAATACTGAATGCACTGAATTCATTTACGCAGATTAATAGATGTCTGCCCAAGTATTTCATTTACCATTTTAATCATGTGAACTTCAAAGCATTAATGGCAAATAGGAAATCGGAGCTGAAATCAAGTGAATATGCTTTTGCTGTGCCTTCAATCTAGTTATGAAGGTAAGCAGTTGAAATGCAGCAAGATTTCTAACTACTAGAGGTGCCAGTGCTTGGATCGAAAACACCCTATACCTAGAGATATTTCTCGACGTGTGGGATGCGAGATTCCCATTTAATTCCTGCGCTAGGTTACCTTGGAGGTGGCCATTCCCGCATTAAAAATCAGAGACTTTTAAAAGGTATACCCAAGAATAAACACAATTTTCAGAAATACACCCGAATGGATACTCCCGATGGGGCTTTTGTTACTCAAGAGTTTTTTTTCTAGGAACGTCCCTGCATATCTATCGTCAAGTTCTATCCCGGCACCTTAGACTGACTATCCAGCCCTTCCTCTCCCTTAAGGTCCCTTAATAGTAATTCTCTTGTAAAGCGTTATGCCATTTATGCAGGTAAAGCAAACAGTGGGTTTGATAGACCTACTTACTTCCATCAACTAGATCAAGGAAAGTAACATACAATTTTGGAATGACAGTAACTGTTCAAGTAGTGAGGAGATAATCGCACGAAAAAAAAAAGTCACTAAAACAAGGAGATTATTTCCAAGAGTGTATTAGCAATGAAGTATTGGTGAAATTTAAGTTGATTTTGGTAGAATTGAACTTTTCTTATGAAACATGAAACAACGACCCAAGTATTAAAAACAGTAACTTTTAACATTATGTGACTTTGCTGACTGCTACCTTGGAGAAAGGGTCATGCACCTGATAGATAAGCCGTGTATAACACATGTAAATCAAATGTATGCTTAACTATACAGGAAAATTCTTAAGCCTGATACTCAATAGCCTAGGGTGAGGCAAAAAAAAAAGAGAGGTTGTGTTGAGGTAACGCTACCTACCCTACATTTTTGGCCCTACCCTAACTTTTTTTAAGGCAATTTTTAATCCCCCCCCCCCATCCAAAAGAACTGACCTAAAATAGCACGGAAAACCATAAAACAGCACATAAATGCTCAGACTTTGAAATGTACAACTTCGATCTGAATTACTACTAAAATAGATTTCCTTATTATTTTTTTTAGAAGGTATTCTAATAATTATTAACTGATCTACTCGCTGATATAACTCAGTTGGTATGTCTCGGAGGTTATATAAAATATCATTAGACAAATAACTCGTTTTTATTCAAGTTATACAAGAACACTAACCGATTGAACTATGTTACCTCATAGACTTTTTGCACCTTATCAAACTTAACATTGACTTATTTGTTGATATATTCTGAAAAAGCATTGCCACAAATTTTCCTTATGAATCTTAAATCCGAGTTCAAAAAGATCAAAGCAGTGTATTTTGAAGTTTTCTGAGTAAATTTTGTCGTGACCTACTGACCTACTTTGAGTGACCTATATAGTTGACCTACTGACCTGGTTGCGCATGACGTAGGCGGTGATTCCAGCAGCGATCTCGAGGATGAAGATGATGCCGAGGAGGACCGCAAACTGAAACAAGGAGCAGTCAGACGATCATGTCCGAGTTCTAGGTTTATGTATAGGTATGAAAGTTCCCACACACAATATCATGCCTGTAAGTCATTGAAAATCATCTCCTTGGAAAAATAATGAAATTGATTTGAGACGGATATAAACCTCTTTATATCTACAATTACATTTTCACAAAAGCAAAATAATACAATCTCATCTTTAAAATGCATTAAAAACAAAAAACAAAAAAAACAAAACGATCAAAAAACGATCCCCCCACCTATAGATTTTTCTCTTTTATAAACCCAAGAAGACTTGCATTGACAGCCTAAACAAAGGATGCCACTTCCCACAACTTACGGTCATGGTCATGCAGTAGTTCTCCTTGTACGCGCCGCAGCATCCGAAGAAGCCGATCACGAAGATGATCACACCCACGATGATTAACAAGACGGCCGCCGCACTGAAGCTTCCCCCGAAGAAGTCGAAGTACGTGCTGAACTTGGTCTGGACGACCGCGCCTGCGATGATCAGGCCCAGTCCAGCCAGCTGTAGGAAGGGAAAGGAGATATATTTATTATCAAAGTAACATTCAAATTGACCTTATAAAGGACAGGTTTATAGACGTGTTACTAGATACTGTTTCAGCTATTTAAAAAGGCTAAATTCTGAAACAATAAAACCACATCCCCACTTGGTGCAAGAGCACTGAAGACTAATTTTAGTCGATCTTAACCCTTTTCATCCTAAAGTTGGGGACCCGGATTGAGTAGTTTCTTATGAAAGATTGCAATATCATGATACATCAGCAGTATTCAAAATCATGGTAACAAACGATTATAAATGCATTTACTGCGAACAACAAAGAGAATGTGACTGAAATTATCAGGGGTGAGACAGTATCTTTTAACCCTCATAGTCATACTTCTAAAGCCCCATACCCACTAAGCGATCTACCCGGCGACCGGCGACGAGGGGTAATTACATAATCGGCGGTGGTCAGTCGCCCTGTGAGCATAGTCGCCGGGCGATTCTCCATGGGTATGGGGTGTTTTCTGAGTGACGGGCGACGGGCGCCGGGATCGCCGGTAAAATCGCCGGTGAATTATCAAACTTGCTGAATACCACAGTCACCCGGCGACGACGACGGCCCTTCTACCAGTCGCCGGTCGCTGGTCGCCGCTACAGTCGCCTAGTGGGTATGGCCCTTTAGTCGCGTCGGATTCCACATGTAATACTCGCTCCGACTATTCTCACGGTCCGCAATGGTGGATTCTGTACTTCCGATTTGTTTTCTGAGGCATCTCCCCCAATTATCGCCTCTAAGAGGCTTTTATTTACTCCTTCCAAATGGTATGATTTCACAGTGAAGTACGTTTTCAATACATTTCAAATTTTGATATATTTTAGAGATAATAATTCTCAACATATATCAGAAGATATGGAGAAGAAAAATTGTTTAGTTTAATAGATATCTTTGATTTCGTTTCATTGAATTAAAGAGGGAAATCTCGCTCAGGAAGCCAGCATGAAATTACTGTCAAAATATATTTTTTTACTCGAAGTATACACAATACTATCTCCAATTGTACAAATGGTCATAAATAATGTCTAGAATTGTAGAAATTGAAATTATCTTCATCAAAAAATTAGATTTGGCAAGGAATATGATACGATAATTGGGGCACCTCCACAAACCGGATGTAGAATGACGTTGCATGGACCAAGAGAATAGCCTTTTTTCGTGACACACTTTTACTGTAGTACTGCACAACCACATCACGCATGTCTCCCGCCCCGATATGGTTCTGACCACCAGTGAGGCCGGTAACATGTTACAGCAAAAAGTAGTTCGGCATTTCCCAGAATGCTATGATGGGAGCGATGATTACACGGGAATCTGAAGCCAGAAAGGAGTTTGCCTTATAGTAGTATAAATTCAAATGGTTCTTTTAACGGTCCCCCCGTCACGTGACGTTACCTCGCAGCACGCCCTCTGGCGGGGCTCCATCTCCACTATCCTCATTCTCATGGTTCACGCTAGGTGGCGCCTCCATACAACAACCACTAGGGAGCGCCACCGGTAATTCACAATTCCCCCGACAGGTGTCCAGAGGGAATACCTTTTAAAGTATGCCTGTATAGACACCTACAGGCCTATAAGGTCACTGACATATTAAATCCTTCTTCAGAAGTTTGTTTGCAATCATAGGGCATGATCCATAGGTATGAGCCACATGCTAATATAGCATACATGTATCCACAACATTTGCTGCTCAATGTTTGTCTGTTCATGGATCCCTTGTTTAATCCTATGTCAGAAGTTTGTTTTCAATCACTTGCCACCATTGTACGTTATTTTTCCTTAGGTATGAGTCTTGGTGGCACCACATCCATATGCTAAAATAGCATATATTTGCCAACAATATTTGCTGCCCAACAATAATTCGCAAACATCACAGGCGATTCCAAACAGGGATATATACCCTGTAAGTTTGTTATTTTAGTATTAGAAGGGTTTTTATTTATTTGCGGAATGTACCAACCAGTGTGACGTGGTGACTGCCAGCCAGTTGCTATTTGGTTTATATTGGCAATCCTGTCTAGCAGAGGCTAGATGTTGCAATTTATTACACAACCCAAAGGTCCGTTTGATGCATGTGTGTAAGTAAACTACTGTATTAGCCCATTTCAATCACTATAACAGAAATGTAACTACCAGCAAACTAACCCTGTCATCAAAATAAAACGTGAACTGTGTCTAAGACAAGGCATTCTTGATTGTCTTCATAGAGTATTGGCAATTCAGTACTTTGTAATTGTTATAACCTTCTTGCAATGCCCACATTGCACTGTCCTACGGTAGTTGCACTGTCATAAGTTAACGTCGCTCTGCCCTATGTTAATCTTGTGTTTTCCTAAGTTAACGTTGCGCTGTACTAAGTTAACATAGTGTCGTCCAACTTTTATGTTGCGTTGTCCTAAGTCAACATTGCGCTGTCTCACATTTACCATGTTGTAGCGCCCCTTGTTCATACCAGGTCGAAGCCTCATGGTCTCTATACTGGGGGGCCTGGGAGGGGTAAGAGTTTGTCGTTTGGAGCATGCAGGGGGCAGGGGAGGGGGAGGCAGGGCCAACAGCCCCATCCCGGCTTGTCCCCCAAATACTTGTCCTTTGACTAATTCAATCCTGAAGAATAGTACTCCTGCAGTTGCCGCCAGGTGGCGGGTCTGTAGTGACAACTGGTCTATTCCTGTTTCCGACAAAGGTAGCCGTCCTCTGGTTTATCTTACGGAGACGCTGTCTGTGACGTGGTGTGGTTGTGACGTCATCACAATGACGTTAACAACGACGTCCTGGTGGAGAACGTTGGATATTGGAAATTAGATTAAGTCAAGTTAATTCTAAAGGTATAATTAATAATGTGTGTATTAAATATAACTCATGCTGCACGTTTACACTTGAATATGTGTGAAATATTCACATTTGCAGCATACAGTATGATGTTGGGAGTTATAGTAGGGGTATCAACAAGTCCATAATATTTAATTTGATGGTCTTGTATGCACACCGTTTTGGCCGTTCATTTGAAACACACAAACGAATAGAATGAAGTGAATGGAAGTGGAAATATAAATGTGTTACGGTCTATTTAGTGCTTTTTGACACTTCAAAGAATCAATATATATAATACCCAATACTGCTACCCCCTGCGACAAATCAGCGTAACCCACAAAGTGACAAACTAAGTGGGGCGTCTAGTGCTTGTTGGACGCTCACAAGTGTTGTATTTTCCAAACGTCCGCTCTTTCAATGCCATATTAAAGGCATATCTGCTTGCCTGCAGCAAACATTAGCGACCCTTGACAAGGAACGGTCACTGGGATGTCGTCAGCATAGTTATGGAAACTTGCCCCAAGCTACCCAGCCCCAAAGTGCCTCCTACACACGTTGGTTCATCAGTGGGCAAGATTCAGTGTATCCATCTCACTAACTACAATAACCGTGTGGTTAACCCTAGCCTAATCTGTTCTGACCCAGATAAACTCTTAAACAATGGGTTTGTACACCTACAGAAGTCCTTGGCTTTTATTGGACACCTCAAATTTGCTAAGAGTTGTTTTATTGACCCTTTATAATTAGTGCGGGTAATCCTTTTGATGGTCGTTGGGTACCTGTTTATGGTCCTACTTCCCATAAATCAGCGGCCCCAAAGCATGCTGGGGAATTGGGGTGGATTTCCCACCTAAAATGGCTGCTGGTGTACAGAACTACTTTGGAAAACAGTGGGTCGGGCTTGACAGACTAACACTAGTATCCCTGCTCCCCCCGCCATCCCACTCTACACTCTCCCCCTGAGGTTTCCAAACACAGGCACTAGGCTAATTAATATTGCCTAATTAGGCCGGGTAGGGTTAAAACGGGCGGAGGCCAGGGAAGGCCGTCTCCGGGGATTCTTTTTTGTATTTTATTTTTGCCATCAATCAGAGAATAGGTTCATGCCCGACATCGTTTGTCTGCAGTGGAGGGAGGCCGAACTGGGTTAGATTTTAATGGATTGGTTCTTTGTGCATTTACTGTACCCTCCAGGTATTTGGACTTTTTATTTATACCCGGCACAATAGCCTCCAATCACTTATAATTATTATATAATTCCCCTGATTCTTTTTTTGTTTTTTTTTCCTGTTTGCATTTCGTCGAATCATAGACATACATAACTCTTATGTATCTCTATGGTCGAATGTCTAACGATTTCATACAAAGTGAAAAGAAATCGTATGGGTTAAGACTGGTTTGGAAACTAAAACCTCTGGCCATAATATTCATCTTACTTTATTCATCATGCATGAAGCCCTACAGCCATGTGCACAGTGCGATAAGACCCAAACCCAGCAAAAAAAGGAAATGGGGTGCACTGGCCAATCATTGAAGGGTTACTTTGGATTCATTGGCCCAATGAACTCAAACATCTAATAAATAAAATTAAACTTTTTTTTCTTTTTAAGCACTACCAGTGTGATTCAGATTTAGATGCTCTTAAATCACTTGAACTGAGTTATGTTTCTGTCCCTTCGTCAGACCAGCTAACACACAAACCCCGTGCCGTTTGACACAGCGTCCAATCCCACTTTTACTCCATCTCCCGCCACATACCAAAGTCTCACCGTGACCGCGTCGTTCCGTCTAGCATATCAAAAGCTGCTTTTTCTGGGCAACCTGAGCCTCGTTCTGAGAATGGTGGCTCCCCCTAGCGACTCCATCTGGCACTCGTTCCGGGGACAAATATTTCCCCCCGTCATTTTTTCTCCTGCCTCCTGTTTAAAAAGTATGTACGTGTTTTGTTTCTCGTGTGGAGATGGGTAAGCATTGGCCCACTATGAACGTTTACTACAAGTATCTTTAGCAAGTGTAAATATCCCTTGTGCTACGATAGTAAATATGCACAACCGAGAGATGGTCTCTCGTTGGATACATTACATCTTGGTTTTCCTCTCTCTTGTTTATAGAAGTATCTTATACAACTACCTAGCTTTCCCCACCTGTCAATTTTGTAACTGACTAGCTGCCTCAGGGAGTTTTTACCCTGCATCCATAAGCCAAGGTAAGCATGATAATATGGATGTGGCTCATGGCGTTCAAAATTCAAGTTTAAATCAAGAAATTTACTTTAGAATTTTTCTTTTTCTTCGTGTGTGTGTGTGTGTGTGTGTGTGTGTGTGTGTGTGTGTGTGTGTGTGTGTGTGTGCGTGCGTGCGTGTGTGTGTGTGGGAAGGGGCGTCTAATATGCTGAGTGATAAGAAATCGTTCATTTCAATTTAAAATACAGAAAACCGCTCCAAACACTCTAAGGACACAATCTCAAAGAGTAGCTCAAAGACGAGATTAACCGACTTCTAAGCAGGTCTTTAGAACAGGAGGGACTCAGAAACAGGGACTTGAACCACTCAGAAAGGTTGCCATGGAAACCCCCTTCAGACAAGTGGCCAGTGTCTGTTGTTGAGGACCTATAGATCACCCCGACGACCTGAGGAGGGGGAGGGGGTGTTAAAGGACCTCCACTCTCATGGCCCTTGTCTAGACCTCCCATAGGTCATAATTCAAAGAAGACGGTTGCACCAAAAGCACTTGCGACATCAAACAAGCAATGGCAGATCCTGGCAAAAATATGGTTTTACTTAAAGTTCCTCTACACTACAGAATCTGTGTCACCGACTGTAAAAGGCGTCTTGTCCCGCAGTTTTAAAATGGTACACCGGTGTATATTTTTACTCTTGCCAAGAGTCGAATTGTTTTTTTCCTTTTTCTTGAAGAGAGTGCGCCCCCCCCCCCCCCCCCCACTCCCTCCACCAGCTCCAGACCAAAGCCCCTCACACAGAGCAGGTCACATGCCCTTGGAGTGAGTCCTTAACAATGTGGGTCAAAGTCCACACGGTCTGGTCACCTTTAAAACAGGCCCTACTTCTCTTTGTTAAATCTTTACTGCCCCCCCCCCCCCCAGCCTCCACTCCATCGAGTTTATCACAACTTGGCATGATAAAGGAAGGAAACAATTCCTCTTTGTCGAGCGATTTTAACGAGAAGCTTGCATGCGCCAAAAGAAGTTTTACAGAGTGTTACATAATTTATAACTTTTTCTCCATTCTCCTTGGCGAACATGCGGACTAGAAGGAAGACTAGTGCTTTTTTGTCCCAATACAAAAAGAACTGTTTACCGGCTCGACTGTTTGGTATCACTTTTCTTTTTATATTTCAGGGCTACATTTTACAGAGCTATAAAACAGGCTGAATTATCATCTTTGCAACACATGACTCGGTGGGTAGGCACCGGCGGATCATGGTTTGTTTATATTTCATGTGTAACTTAGAAATGAGTCCATTCTTCAAACCTTTCAAACCATCTCAGGTGACCGCTTCATGAGTGATCATACGTACCGGTAATCGTTTCGAGATTGATGTCACAAGGTCACCTTTGATGCAGATTTATTTTTCACGATTTTTCAATCAATTCTCTATGCCCCTGGTAAATTTTTAGGGTGTATTTAGGACACCTCCCCCCATCCCACCCCCACACTCCCATGCATAGTTCAGCTACATCTATGTATAGGGCCTCGCCGTGATTCTACATCCAACCTAAAAGGGAACCTAAACTGCTGTAGAATTGCCCCCATATGGTGTAGGTCAAACTATCGTTACTTCAGTCTGACTCACTTCATAGGCAGCTTCCAACCCTCTCTCTGTGGACACTCAAAACACAATGTCTACCCTTAGGCCAAGGTCAACTCAACGATGACGTCTTGAACAGCCTATCTGTAGGTAACAGTGCATTAGAAATACAGATTTGGGCTTTCCCTAGAGATCCCGTAGAGATTTGGTTCATTCCACTGGTGTCCTGCTCTTGTCAATTTCCCGTTTTATTGAATTGGCAGAGACTTAGTGATTGGAGAATTCAGTTCAGTTACATGTATGTAGAACCTACATTAGTTCATCTCAGCATAGACGAACTCAGACTCAAGTACTCTGACACAGACCACCTTAATCGTTCTGCCTTGTAAAGTCTGGCGGTAATTAAGGAACGAGAGCTTCTCACCCCTATGTATGCCCAGCGCTATGAACTTGACCACCATACCATTCTTTCTACCCAACTTAATCCATCAAACTTTTCCATCCCACTTACTCCAATCCACTGGCCTTTCCAATCCACTCAATCCACCAAATCCTTTCCTTTCACATAATCCACCGAATATTTTCATTGTCACTTAATCCACCAAAACCTGTCCCTCACTAAATCGTTTCCCCTCACATAAGTTAACCCACAGAACCTTTGCATCTCACTTTATCAACTGAACCTTTCCACCCTCTCGATTCACCCCACCTAAGGCACATTCTCCCCCACTTTACACACACAACCTTCTCTATTAAGTGCCCCCTGATAAGAAATGTTCTGGTTATGTAAACCTGTTGCCCTTGGCTCGGGTCGTCATTATTTGGGGTACATGAGGCGGGATGTGATCCGCTCACACAAGGTGCTAGACTGCAGTTCCATCTTAGTCCGCAAGTCGTTCAAACCAACGAGGTAACCTCGTTGTTCAAACTGTTAACTAACAAACATTTCAGACTTTCAACCCTGTATCTAAGTATGCTTTGCTTTTGCTGGTTCATGGCAAGAGGGAGACATAAAGAGTCTGTATTTACATCACCAGTGAAGGGGTAGTCAAGATAAACAGACTACCTCATGGAAATAATCCTGCCATAATATGCAAACTTTTAACTGACCAGTGAGACCCATCAGCTATTATATGGGTGTACGGACGTAATTAGTAAAAGTTAAGTAGGTCAGCGACGGACTAACAAGGTGGGAGTAGCTCATCCTACCACTCTGCCGCTTCGCCTCTCTACCACTTCGCCTAGCGAAAACCACGAGACTACTTTTGAGCCACAGGGCGTAGTAATCTTATAATGCTAGCACAGTTAAAGGCCTACAGAGCAGAGTCTATTCTCACGGACTCAGTTTTCAGCCTGGAGATAGATCTCATATCAGAGTGCTCGTCTATCCCGTTCTGCTCATTCGGAAAGGCAGAGGTGCATACTGAACAACTCTCGGGCAGGCTGAGCATGAACTGCAATTGTTCCTTCTTGTTTTATATTACACTTCAGCACTAAACATGATACCTAAGCACCTCACATTAATACCAGGGCACTATGAATTGATACCAAAGCCATTCCCACTTCCCCGTCTGAGACCTGCAGTTTACATTGCCTTCGGGCAAATACATAGTCCATGTCCGTAGGCTGTGAGCATGCGCGTGTAAATAGTGAGTCGCGCGCAGCATGCAGTAGGACTGGGTAAGATGATTGATGTCACGCTGGGTTGAGGAGGTATCTGCTGTTTCTCAGCTTTCTTTTTTAGATATAAAGATGTGTTCTGTGGCTGGCACCATACTTTGGTGACCCAGTTGGCGGTACTTTGGTAGTTCCGCACTTATTTCTTATGAAGCTGAGGTATTACTGTAGCTCTTTTCTATGCTGGATTAATATTGTGAGTAATTTTGTGGTGAATGTATTTGTTTATCGGGGAAGTAACTATATCTACTTTTTCAATCTTTCTGCTTAATAGAGAGCGAGAGATAGAAACGCTTTGGATTTTCATCCCAAAAAAAGTCTGAGTAAGTCTTTGCAGTGTACAGCCAGGCTCTCGTTGAAAGGCCAGGATTTTTTCTATATATCTATTAACATATTCCTCTCAGAGGAATCTAATGGACTAACTCCAGCCACCGCCATATTGTCCAACTCCGTTAAAACAAATATTCCTCTCAGAGATTTACCTCAGGGAGTCTCCCTCAATCAGGATGTCATTAGTTCAAACAGCGGACGCCTCTCCATAAATAAGAAGTCAAAGTCAAAACCAACAACCCCCCCCCCCCCCCCAGCCTATCCCTTACATATAGACCCCTATCCCCCTATTGTTTGGGTCAAGTCACAGTTCAGCGGTGACTGGGGTATTGTTCTTAAGATCCACTTTGACAGCAGTGGCGGATCCACGGGGGGAGGGGCAAAAGGGGCAAAAGCCCCCCTAGACCAAGTAGAATTTTTTTTCAAATAAACTAAGCTTGTTGATTTGTACAAATCTGACATCCCCCCCCCCCCCCCCCCAGATGACTGACTCTGGATCCGCCCCTGGACAGGGAGCCTTGACTTGACAACCCTCACTGGTTGAGGTGGGTGGAAAGTCAGTTAGTCAGGGCCAGGGGGACATATGGACCTCGTTAAGAAACCGTCTCCAAAGGACCTGCTTTTGGTTCTGGTGGGAAGAAAAGTATAGATAAAAATATCCAACTGGTTGACGTGTATTCTCAGCTATTTTGACGTTAAATAATATCGTTGTTCTTTTACACAAATACGGTTGGTACAATTGTTAACTGGCTTGATTTGAAATATCCACTTTCCCCTCAGGCTCTATGCAAGATTGCATTCAACCATTAATATTTTGGGAAGCAGGAATTGGGTACAGTCCTGTAGAGTCTGATATTCCGATTCAAAGCACATTTCAAATGTGTGATTTATCAACAGCTTGTCCTTGTTTCGTTTTTTGACTATGACTTTTTACGTGCCTCAACTTCAAGTCGTTGGACCTTCGTTTTCAGCCTGCGTCACATATTTATTTAGGGTAGCGTTATCGCAGACACATCAAATTCATCTCTCCAATTCTAGCATGGTGGATGAATTAGCATTTCTGTCGGTCTAATTCTGGATCTTTATCAATGCTTCCAAGTGTAATTCTACCGGTTAATTACCATCCTATTGTCACATATCTTGGAAATAGAAACTGATAACACCAAGACAAAACCTTCGACAAAAGCGACGGAATAAATTGTCTGAATCACAAACTCCATTATAAATTAACTCTGCTATTCTAGCAGCTAGTCTCACCATAACAAAAGGCGCAGAATATCAGCACCCTTCTCATTAATCGAGGCAGGTTTAACCATAAACCACGAGTACAGACAGATTATTACAGACAGTGTAAAAAGGCCCCAGTCTCTGTGTATTAATCCGCGAGCCGGCCTCACTGTCAGAGACAAACCACGCCTGTTTACTCCCCTCCACAGTGTATTGATCCGACAAAGTGAACACTTTTTTCTGAAGCTCATTGGATTCAATTCTAAAATTCATATCTAACTGTGCACATTTGAAATATTAATTTCCTCCTCGCCGAGTCGGTATTTACCGATGTATCCACAGGCTGATTAATACACTCACAATCGATACACACCGTTTTATAAATACTGCGCTATCTAAACCCCTGATCTGAAGTGTTTTTATTGTTATAAAAAATGATTGAAATAGAATTAATTGGGAGTATCAGAGACTGAAATGGAGGTCCATTTATCACATATCTACCCAATCATATCTAAGGCTATAATTGCAATAATTTGTAATTGTAATTAAATGGTCTAGCATTATTAGCAACGATATATTTTTACCATTATTTATCTCAATGCAGAATACTCGTACTCATTCGTCCAGCCCAAATACAGTGAAAATTAGCATTAACCGTTTTACCTAAATCTTATTGTCCAGAACTTTTTTTCACTGTCTATTAACCTTGGGCCACTGGTCAACATCGCAGCTTGAAAAACACTGCCTTTGAGTATCTCGGCCTCCCTCTAATGAGAAGGTCTATCTAACCCCACAGAACGCTGAAACCTGGTCACAGTACATCAATTCACCCCCTGCACCCCCCCCCCCCCCCCCACCCTCCAGCCTCCTGAATCCCTACCCCTCCAACGTCGGGTCCCTGTGGAGATTCTAACAATAGATCTGCATGATTTATAATCACAAGGCGCCCCCCCCCCCCCAACCCCTCCGGCAGGGCCCCCCTACCTACTGCTCCCCGGGGCCACCCTTCTACACGTTTTAATCTATATGCCAGTTTTAATTCAACTAAAGCCTGGATTCCACTGGGCGATTTTACTCACCCGTTCTGAAATAACTGGTAGGAACGTAGGCTTGTTGTGGGCATGTTACATACCATTAGAAAAGATTTTAAATTTCCATTCAAATGATATGTGGCATTATGGGATCCCGTCATATTCCAAATGAAACTTATGAAATACTTAAAATCACGATGGTAAAATCGCCTCGTGGAATCCAGCTTTAAAAGTTATAATACATCAACCAGTTTCCATCCATCTAGCAGGTAAAAGCTCCTATCTTCTGCGCGTTTCACTCTAATCACTGTTTTTAGTTTGATTTATACGGCAGTAGGCTGTTTTTGTGTGGTGTTTTGTCAAACAATATCGTGCGGAAAATGGGCTGGGGCCTAGAAACAGTCCATCAAACAGACTACTGCCTGTATACGGAGCCTGCACCAGTCTCGGGCGTTCTGTCAATAACATATCGATACCAGCTGGAATGGGCCTGGTACTGTTACACCGTGTGTTACCTTGTCTGCCCACTGTAGTTTTAGTAGACGGACCTCTATAGGTCCTTATGGGTCCTAAGGCGCCAGCTACACTTTGCCACGGTTGAGTAGTAACTAGTTGATACCCCTTAATTAAGAAAGGATCATAACATTCCCTGAACAAATTGAAACGCTAAATTTAGGGTGCCGCTTATATGATAAAGTTTTCTCCTAGCTCTACCCTTAGATTTTTTTCTATAAAAATGGGTTCCTTGGTTCTGGTGCCGGGCTCCCCAGCTCCTCAGCCCAATGGACTCCCACCCAAATAAGATATGTCTAGAGGCCTGCAGAGCCGGCACTGCTATATCAATTAACTAACCCTAAATACCATGACGACTACTAGGGGACTCATGATGCCACCAACACCTTCTGAACGAACCCGGGTGTCAATACAAAAACCTCGCCTGTGTCAATCACCCCTGACAGGTAGGGAACTCCCTCCGGGGAAAGGTGGGAGTGGGGGAGGGGGGCTCTGAGGGGTAGGTACCCAAAACAAAACTACCGTCCCCAATTCTCTACTAAGAGAGCTCTCTCCATAAGTTTAACAGCCCCCTATTCTCTTAAATGCCAAAGGACAGCCCATTATTTTACTGCAACTATACCTTCTGACATAAAAGCTCAGAAATGAGTTTTTACCTCAAAATTGGTGTGGATTGCTAGAGCTTAAGAATTCACATTGATTAACCCCTCCCTTTAATCGATGCTGATTCCCTGATGAGACTACCAAAACGTTAAATGTGATACAAGAAATTAATTCTGAAATATTGTTTTAGGGCCTAGAGATGATGACGTCAAAAATCTGAAAACTGGAAACATCCCTGCAAGTAACTCCACACAGGTACCCCAAGCCCTCCACCTCCAGTACTCCCTGACAGGTAGGGCCCCTATCCTCCTGTGACCTTCTCACCTGGCCATCCCTCATCCAGGTGTGGAGGGGTCAGTGACAGGGGCCTACAGGTAAGTAGGACTACCATACCCCCCTCCAGGGTCCTCCACACTCCTCCAGGGCATGGGGCTAATTACCAGAACGGTCTAGGGGACGGGGCCAATCAGAAAATCATTTATCTCGGAATCTAATCCTTCATCTGCTGTCCGGATAAAATGGTGTTATTTTGCCGGATTAACAACAGGGGCGTTGGGAAGGTTAAGGCAGTGTTTTCTTGACTAGCCAAAGCTGTATCACTTTACAGCAGGGATGATAAAGTCATTGTTTATGAAAAAAGAATTAATTTTAGATATGGGTTATTAGAGGTGTTGAATTAAGTGAAAATAAATCTGAAATCAGAAAAAAATCTGAAAACTTACGTCCCTGTTACAGTACTGGCTGTGTATTTATGAATTATATAGATATTTGGGTGGGCTTGTATAGGATTATTTGTTTATAGGTTTATCTCAGCGTATTTGTGATAATTACTTGTGAAAACCGTTGACGAGTGTCAGGGAGATCTGAGGGGCTAAAAACGTGGACTGTCGCTGGCAATTTCAGATGAAATGTACAACTTCACGACTCGGCAATAACCATTTGTCAACGGCGACCAGGAAAACACTCCACACAATTTACAGACACACCATATCTCATCTCCCATCTTTTGATATTTTGCAGGTGTCGCCTGTAAGACTTAACTAAAGTGTTATCCTACAATAGTGTGGGAGAGGGAGGTCCGGCCTGTAAGTGTTGGCAGCTGGGTAGAGATAATTTTCAGGGTCGTTAGCTTGGTCTATAGATGTGAAGATCCCATGGCCCGACTCCGTCCAGAATCCCAAACACCCGTGGCCTTCCCATTAACTCGCGGATCTCACTGGGTTGTGCAGGCTATAAATATGGCCATAACCAGCTAAGTGAATACACAAAACTCCATCCCAAGAACGATTGGTAAAGGCTTGGCTTATAGATTCTTTAAAGTATATCATTTCTTCTACACTATGACAGAACGTAAAATTATTTCTAACGATAGAGAAAAAATATGTAAATCATATTTCCCATAAGGTTCTTAGAAAAATCACTACGGGGAGGTGAAATCCTGGGAAAAGCACTTTCCCCTCTCACTTGTAGGGGATTTTAGCTTTGCTGCCCGTCGGGAAAGTGTGGATGAAATTGTCCTTGCCGACCCTTAAATTCACCTGCCCCACTACAAGTTTTACCTGCACCGGGCAGGCAGGCAATGCTAAATGTTGACCCCTGACTTGAATTTACAATCAACTAGGTCCAACGTAACTCCTCAATTCTAATTTCGACTATGTTAAAATGTGTTTATCGTGATGACTTAAAATCCTGTTGGGAAATTGCCATAATCAAAACTATTTATATTTTAAAACTCTTTTTTTTTAAAGTAGGAAAACTGTACTATTGTATTCTGATATTGCAATATGCATGTATTTGACGGCCTTCTTCCAATAGGTGTGTGTAGATTAATGGCCGTAAAGGCCTAACCCTGCCATGTTAATGACCTGCGTCTCCCACACTAATCACCCCAGGCACGTCAGTCCTAGGGCGGCGAGGGGTTAACTCGTCACGGGATACTCTATACACAATACCTCTGGTGCTGCTACCCCAATTAGGACAATACAACTCTAAACCGCAGTTCCCAAGCATAGAGGAAAGGTATAGCACCTGCGGACACTGCCTTGAAGTTGTATTGCTCCATATCAAGTATGACCTGGCGTGTTTCCTAGGCTAGGCCTCAACAAATCCAACTTCCTGGGTGTTCTGCCCATCCCCCTAAACCCACAGGACCTCTTAGCGTATGGCCCTCTCAGTGTCCTATGGGCACCCTAGAAGGCATACCGCAATATCAATGCTGAGCCGATTGGACCCCTGAGTTTATGTTCAAGATACCCACGAATCACGACCTTGGTAACCACAGAACAGCTATCCTTCTTAGAATTCTGTGGGCCCTGTCCCTAGGGTGGTCCACAACTTTTGAATTCTGTCTTTCGTGATTGTATCTATGAGATGAAGGTGACTGGGCGGGCAAACAGCAGGGGATCAAGACCTGCAAATCATTTTTGCTGTACCTCATCCCTTACTGATCCCAGCACCAACTGGGAATTGAACCCAAAGGCAAAGAACCATGTGGTCGCTGCTGGGCCCCCCCTATTGTCGCGTTATACGATCAGCAGAGGCTACGAGGGGCCTATTCTTTCCCGGAACCCCCACAGGGTTTAAGTGACTAGTAAAATAAAATAAAATAAAATATAAAAAATATAAAAAAATATATCGAGCCATATTGGTCACTGATTACAACAATAGTATGGTTCACTAGTTCTCCAACCCCAGATGTGAATTAGTATTCAGATGACAACTGGTCACATTCTTTCTATAGTGCTTGGTATTACAAGTCTTGGTTTGTAACTCTGCATGTCGCTGAGTGCCATACTCTTGGTCCTCGGTAAGTAAACAGGCAGGCAGGTGTGGGCCCATCCTGTCGTTTTTAGAAGGTTATTATGTTTTTGTGCGTGTAGTGAGAGGAATAATTGAGTTTGTGAGATGCTCAGAGCAGCTCCCCTCGGCATGGGAGCCCCGGTCAGCTGAGCGCGCTCACACGGGCGTCGGAATTAGTGTACGAGCTCTACGAGCCAAATGCACTTACACTGGTGTAAGAGTAAGTGTACAAGCTCTGGGGGCGAGGGGCACTGGCATTCATGTTTTGAACGCCAAACATTTTGATATAGGCCTTTTGTAATGATTATGATCGTAATACTGCTAGAGGCTCACATGACGTCACCAACCTTATTCCTGACTTGCCTATTGCAAATTCGGACTAAGACATAGATAGAACTTCAGTCTCTTTTATATATAATTTTGGGATGCTAGTCCCATTTAGTTCCAATGGCATTGTATATATGTTTAAAGAAACAAACAATAGAAAAAGAAAGACTTATCGTTATCAGGCGTGTGAGCCCTGATATATGTGGAAAGTTAGCCTTCTATATAAAGTATCAAGGGATTCAAAGTACAGTGTGTCACACTAGGATTACGTTACTAGCGCTCAGTTTTTAAACATTTCTTCAATGATTCAATGAAGCCCTCTGACCCACCTACATCCAAGCACGCCTAGCATGTTTTGTTTATGACATAAACTCGATGTTCCACCCTATATGTTATGGCAAAATCTATTAATCAATTATTTGAAAATGAAATTCTAGACGCACTAGGTTAATTCTCTCAATAACTGGTAAATGCTACTATGTAGGCTTAGGGGAGGGGTGATGCTACATTGGTCCCGACTCCGCTACATTGGTCCGTCGTTAACAATGACAAAGTTCCCTAAAGTTCCACAAGCGACTGAGTCGCATTACCCTACTTTGGAAGTTAGTTGTTTTAAACTCACCCTCTTAACACTGGCCAAATAACACACCTCGATACCCTCAGTAACCCAGACCTGTAAGCATTGTCTCCTGAAGTGTTTGATTTGTGTATTTTAAATGAGACTACGGCCTGGCGTGAAGTAATTACTTTGACAGATTTCTTACAACATGTTGACCAGGGATTTAAATCGAAACTACAGAAGGATTCTGAAGTAGCATGAAGTATATCTAAATGTAGCTTAAAATATCATAAGTGGGAAATTTTAAGTTATATATTTTAACATTTCTTGTACGTTATATGCTTTAGTGAACAAAGATATCTTAATTCGGAGAAAAAATACTAGAAACTTTGTTCCCTTGCGACGATAACAAATTAAGTATATAATGTAGTACTAAGTAGAATGGTAAAACTACGCAGAAATGTTCAGCCTGTTGGACACCTGTTAATCCACGCACAGCCAGGGTGGTTCGATCCGAATCTTGCCATGGTGAACCCTGCTTAATCTGCTGGACAGATTATCACTTAATCCGCGGTCGGTCCCCACAAGCACTCGGCAAGCACTGCATAAGGATCACATAAGTAGCTGATCTCATATTGTAGATATCACAAAAGAGCACAGAAGACATTATGGTCGTTTATCCAATGACGCATCCATTAGGCTTTGGCTAATCCGTTCACTTCCCGTAGGTAATCTCTACGTTCCCGGTAGATAACCGTACGTTCCCGGTAGGTAATCTGTACATTACTCTAGATAATCCTTGGTAGTTGCAGAAAAGTGGGACAAAATATTCTACATCTATGCCCACCCTGGTCGATTATTGCTGCATACTAATCCATACTAATCCAATCAGTGGCGATTTCCATAACACCCGCACACCCCCTTGTCATCGGGAATCGGTGCCTATATCTCCACTGTGTAAGTCACTCCCCATCCGACCATAAAGCACTGCGGTGAAATGAACACTCCCGATATAAGCCAGCCCACAATGCCGACTTCACTCACAGAGAACGGGGAGAGTGTAATAATGACCACTTTGGTGGAGTGTTTGTGGGGGGAAAAGGAGGAAAAAACGTTCAGGGTGTGTTGTAAAGTGGTGGCGGGGGGAGGGGAGGCGCCAGTCCGGCCCTGGAGGGCGTCTGTGGGCGTCTGTACAAGCAGACGACAAATAAAACGTCCCGCTCCGCAGCCCGCCGCGCCTTCTCTGCTGGTCCCCGGTCTGAAACACGGCACACGCCGCAACCAGCGGCAGCCTCCCGTCCGGCCTCTCCAAGCAGAGGTTGGGTGTTCAGGTTTCAGAATGGAAAGAAATCCTGTTTGGAGATTAGAGCACAACCACCACCTCCCACTGCGACCTTTATGGGGTGCCGAATGTAGGACGTATTTTGTTTTCATCTCTAGTCATTTATTTCTAATATTTCTGAGACATGTTCTGAATGTTTTGAACATTCTTCATTATTATTATAAGGAGTGCCTGCAATACTCCTTAGAACAGCCTGGAAATATCATTAGTAATTACATAAAATCAGTAGATGGTCGACAGAGGATAAAGTGACATTTTTTACGTACCAAGGACGTATTCCTCAACTGAGCCTGATCAGTTACCTTCATTACTAAATTTTCATCCCACATCCGTTGCTTCAAACATTACCAGTCAACTCTGTGATAACAATACGGCAAAATACATGTGCTCTTTCGACTGATGGGGAGCATACCACAATAAGGCGAATACAAAATCTATTTAAAATGGCTTCAACCACTGGTACCAGTCAGGCTGTGCTGGTAGTTGTTTACTGCCTGGCCTCACACGCCGAGAACCAGCAGGCCCTAGTCTAAACAGGTGCTGCCCTACCCGCTGGTTTTGCGCTGGTTCCGGTCGGACGGAGGGGTGCTAAAAGGATTTTCATGGGAAATGGGTGGGGGGCATTTACCGCCGGAAACCAGCTGAAATGCTAAAAAGTCGGCTGCGCGGGTTTTTGTGTCACCCGTTATCGATTTTTCTCTCCCATGGCTAATTTCTATTAACTGGATCAAATTATTGATCAACGTGTACACGCGTGGCTGAGGTCGTTGTGGGTACCTCCCTTAAACAGGGCTGGGTGTTTGTTTTACAACATCTGTGTCACTCCCCGACCAGCGTGGAAGAATTCAGAGCAGAATTTTCTGAGCCAGTCTTCGACCATTAAGACCTCTGAACCAGTCACCGACAACAAAAGAACTCTGAACTGAGGTCATAACATTTAACACTTCTGTAAGGTCCACATAAGACCTCTGAACTGAGGTCATACCTTCTAAAGTTTCTGAGCCAGTCAGTGACAAAGTAAGACTTCTGAATTGAGGTCATACCTTCTTAATCTTCTGAACCAGTCACGACCACGAAAGACCTCTGAACTGAGGTCATAACATTTAACACTTCTGAACATGTAAGAACCTTGTAAGACCTCTGAACTGAGGTCATAACATCTACTGCTTTTGATCCTGAAAGTACAAGACCTCTGAACTGAGATAATACCTTCTAAAGCTTCTGAGCCAGTCAGCGATAATGAGAGACCTCTGAACTGAGGTTATACCTATTAACACTTCTGAACCCATCAGCAACACTAAGTTGCTCTGACCTAAGGTAATACCTTCTAATACTTCTGAACCATCCACAAAAAATGCAAGACCTCTGAACTGAGGTTATACCTTCCTACTGTGCCACTCCCTAACCATTAAAGACCTCTGTACTGAGGTTATTATACCTTCCTTCTTTACCAGTCCCTTACCATGTAAGACCATTGAACTAAGTTTATTACTTTTTACCTTTTCTCCCTCTTTTTTGTAAATAGATTTCAGTTCTATTTACACAATTTCATTCTGTTGTGAGATTTTAGACACCATTTTAAGATGTTCCTGAGAAACCTGGGTGACATAAATCTTACTTTTAAAAACTGTTTTAAGGTCTACAGCAAGTCTAGTTGCCAGGAAGCCCCCAGCCCGGACCAGAGCCCCTAACAGACGTCCCTGTCACCACTACACCACTGACCCCTAGCGGCACCCGGCCACACCACTGACGGCAAGGTCACCGCATGTGGGTCAAGGTCAGCCAGCTGGTCCCCGACCCCATTTACTGGACTGATCCAGATACCGCGGGGTATCAGCGACAAGGTGGGATATCTCAACTCCTCACCTCCCCCATCCCACCTCCAAGAACAACCTCCCAGATAGGAATGTTTGTCAGAATCACATGGTGTGCACAGAGACCTTGAGTTCATAGAGACGGCTCACTCTCTTTATGGACCCCTTAGAGGTACCGGGGTGGGGCTTCTGCTCCTGGGAAGAATATAGGCCCCCAGTAGCCCCTGCTGATCGTATAAGGCGGTGACAGGGGGGACCTAGCACTGACCAAGTGGTTCTTTGGGTTCAATTCCCGGTTGGTGTTGGGTTCACTAAGAGATGTGATACAGCAAAAACGATTTCCAGGTTTTCATCCCCTGCTCTTTGCCCACCTTGTCACCTTCATGTCATAGATACAATCACCAAAGTCAGAATTCGTCCTAACCTGTTTTCGCCATGAAAGCGACCCTGGCTATCGGTGCGGCGTAAAACATCCATCCATCACTCACTCCCTCTCTCATTGTGGTAGTGTGATCAGTTCTCTGGCTCAAATCCAGGCTGGTCCCATTGCTTATTTGCTATCACTCCCGTTTCGCTATGCTCCATAGAGTTAGACATGAGGAGAAGACGCAGGAACAGGCTCGTCAATGCAGCAATCTGATTGAGGAAAAGTTGACGAATTTGGCAATAGCCTGTATCTGTAGGTTTATCTCTGCTGAGTCCCCCTAGCGGAGAACATCAGAACAAAGCATATGACTGTGTAGGCATTTTGGGAGCAGGCTTCTCACTTTAAGACCTATTAAAGCCCTTGTTAGAGAATTTTATCACAGACCCGATGGTCAATTCAAACTTGATGACACCAGCACCTGGATGGAACAACCCAAAACTACAGGGAAACCCCCGAGTGCACTCTCTTCCCGATCCAAGTTCTTTGGTATGGACTCCGCATGAACTGTCACCATGGTGTAGTAGAGCCTGGGTAACGTGAAACTACTCAGGGTCGATGTCTGGGGAACATGGAACAGAACTACTCGAGAAACATACACTTAAACTGAACTATAAAATCAACAAGTTAAAAAGGCAATAAATATAAACTTAGTAAATAGGTTAATTATTGCAATAATTAAAGCCTGGGCCCTGATGAAGTATAGAAAATTTCAAAGAAATCCTAGTTTTCAGTTGAGTGACTAGAAATGAGTACAAATCTCTGCAAAGTTTAAAGATTTGAAATTCGTAACTAATTCCTGGAGACCTACCTAATCATGAAAGAATAAAAAGTTTGAGAGGAAAATTTAGATTTAAAGATGTTAACTCATACCTGTACATCTTACTAATTATGAATATGAAGTTACATTGCTGTGATGATGCAACGACGTTGACATGACATTTGTTACAGTACTAAGTACAAAAAGGCACTAAGTGATGAAATTATTGACTGATTATTTATCATTAATTGATTATTATGTCGGTGTTCCTTTAACTACTAATTCGTTACTAGTTATCTTTTTGTGACTGACGTTTGCTGACTTAGTCCCTCTTAGTAAGTTTTTGTGGGTCATGTGGGTCATGTGGGTCATGTGGGTCATGGCATCCCCATGGCATCCCCATGGCATCCCCATGGCATCCCCATGGCCACCCCTTCACCCCTTCACCCCCTTCACCCCCTTCACCCCCTTACCCCCATATGAAAATAAAAGGGTTGAGTGAGACCTATTGTGGCATTGATATATTCATTATGTTAATTAGACTTGCATTCCCACAATGCTGTGAGACAACAATAATGCAATTTTCTTTTGTCTTTTGGGAGGAACTGGAAGCGGAAGTAGAAATGTTCTGAAAGCTGGTTCCCACAGTCATGCTAATGCATAGCACTTTGGCAGTTTTAGGCTGACACCAGCAATCTCAAAACCAGTTCCTATCTGTGTCCGAATGACAAATTTTACAAGGTTCACCATCGGGGCCACTCCGGGCCCAGAATAAATATTCCGAGTATCTATGGCATCCAAGAGTTTAAAATGTTTAAATTTCTATTTGTTAATTTATATTTCATTCCCAATTTATCAAAGTTGATTAGAAATGAATATCTAATAAATTCTGTCTAATTCAGGGATATTTTTTTCATCTTTTTAATTCTTATTCTCAAGTTTGCCACTATTCACTTGTTGTTGGTTATATTTTGCATCACACGATTCATCGAATATGACACAAACCAATCAGGAGGGCTGCTGTGCCACCAAGACCTCAAATCTGGACACAAACAACCAACCACCATTATACATCCCCTGCAGGGCTCACTTACACGGCAAGTCTGGTCCATGGGGGAATATGGTGAGTGTTTTGAAGCACAAGTGGGCAAGTGTTTTAAAAGAGTCAATGAAATCAATGAGTTTTATCATCTCACAGAGGCCTGCATACCGATTTGCTTTCACCCGGTCGATCGGGTAAATTTACCCGCAGACGGGAAAATTCACTCGTGGACGACAGATATTTGACTACCCATAGCGCTAATGCCTCATCCTCAAAGAAGTTTGTTTTTCTCCTCTTTTTCTGTTTGTGTTTTGCCTTTCCTTTTTTCTCCGGCTGATGTTGCTTTTGCCTGCCCACCCCTGGTTCCCGGGGTTATGTTCCTACACAAACCTTTACCCCGCCCCATATTAATGGCCAGTTAAGTGGGGGTGGGCAAAAAACAGGGATGTTTGTTGACGTGGAGCTTTTGTGTGCTGCTCAATATGCCATCATGCCCTGTGACGTTATGGCAAAACTTCATGCAGGGGTTGATCTAGGATTTCCGAAAGGAGGAGGGGGTAAAGGGGGGAATTTACATTTTAGGCTTTAGGTCTCAACCAAAATGGTAAAGGGGGAGAGGAGGCGTAAGAACCCTCCTCCCTGGATCTGCCCTTTTGCTGTGGTTCGCGCTGCCTACTGCATCATAAAGACCCTTGCAGGGCCCATTAACAATGTATTTCTCGAGCGCCAATGTTAATGGTCATTGCTCATTTCCTTTGAATCGTCTTACATGTTTTCACAAAGAACCAGATTAAATCCCGCCACAAACTTTGGGGACCCGACGCGACCATCCATGGCTTCGGGACCCTGGAGGGTCCGATGCCTCCGACTGGTCGGACCCCATCAACCTTGTTAGTTGTCTGATAAGACCCTTATGGGTCCCCATTCTGTCCTGACCCACCGACGCAGATCCAACCTGAAGCAAATCGAGTCTAATCTACATGGAGTCGGCAGTTTGCACCAATCTTAACGGCGCTGTCTTTTCCAGCAGACTACCTCCTGTGCTGGGGCCATCTGTAGGACCCCACCCCCACTCCCCTTCCACAACGACCCCTACCCCCGCCACCAGAACAGTGTTTGTGAAAAGTCCGTTTTTGCCGGACATGTCCGACGTATTGGCCTAAAACGTCGGACATAATGTCCGTCAAAACATTTAAAATGTTGGTAAATTATGTTTAAATTGTCCGACGATTTATATAAGATGTCCGAGCATAACCTCCTGGACGTCGGACATAATGTCCGACGTTTAAAACTATTTTTCACAAACACTGCCGTTCAGGGAGGGCTGGGCACTGCAGCTCTCTTGAGCTCCTGAAAGCCGCAAATGCAGAACACTTGTTCTATTTCCTCTCGCATAAACATATTTAAAGTGAAAAGAAATGCATTTTGCCCCCCAGGATTCCTGAATCAGCACTTCTGAATACAGTTTACATAGACCCTGAGGTCCTGTTTCCGAAAGGGCCTCAGTTTCCGAAAGGGCTCAGTTACACTGATTGACCTCCGATAGTGTTGTCAGCCACTAGAGGCTCGGCTGGGGACAAAACTACTTAGGAGATGAGATTCTCTGTGCGGTAGTCAAGTATACACAGAGAAACTTGAGCTGTTTGGTTCAGCTGGGCACAGTATTGCATCTGGGATATGACAAGAACATATGGGATATGTTGGAGAAGTAAAATATATGGGGCTTCCCTGTGCGTCGCAGGAAATATGACTTTTCCAACATACCCCTGGCTGGTGTTCTTTTACAATATTGAACATGTTGAATAAATTCATACTGAGCCAGTATATAATATTTACTGGCTCAGTATGAATTTATTATTGGCTTCAGTCAGTCAATCAAAAGTGGCCTTTACATGGGGAATGTAAAACTTGGGTGGGCCACATAAATTCTGAGATCGACGAGTCTGGAACCGCTCGTGTATAAATTGATCTGATTCTACAGGTTAACTCTAAGGACTAAATCATCGCAGCTCACATAACATGGGTACACCCCACCCCCACCCCCACCCCAACACATTCTGAGAGTTGCTGACCTCAATAATTCCCTCCCCCAGACCCCACGCAGTCTTTATTATGCTCATTTTTAAAGTCCAGATTGTTTCTCTTTAATGTTAAATAATCAACAGATTAAAAACTTTTTTTAAATGTATTTTGTGTTTTGCTCATGTTTTCTTCTACCATGGCATTCTGCCTATCAAAGTAAGATAACAAACTGACATGTTGACTCATACATGGATGTCAACACTTCAAACTCAAGTCATCGTTTAAAGAAGAAAAAAAAACCAACAAACAAACACAAACTGTTCTTTTTATTTCGCCCCGACTGTTGTGGCTCTTCTGACTCCTGTCCGAGGCATGCCCTAGATGGCCCTGACACGGCGCCAACGGTGACATCATCATGTGATGTCCCCAGAACCCCATCGCCTCATATCCCAGATTCCTATATAATTATCTGTTTCGTGATAATAAAAAGAGATTCTAACATTTCTAACAAGTTTCTAACCTGTCAAGACCGTAACAGTTTACTTCAAAAAACTTTGGTCATACAAGTGCTTGTGTTGATTTCCAACCCAAGGCGCTTGTTGAAGTTGACACATGTGTACATGACCTCATCCCTTAAACATGTCCGACATGTTCATGGTCACAGAATGTGTGTCATCTTACTGTTAATAAAGCTTTATACGTTGGATCAACATGTACCATATTATGTTAAGTCACAAAAACACTTTAAAACCAACTTTTAGTATCAGCAGTGTCCCCTGTTTCTGGCATGTAACATGTTTTAAGCACTCTACAAGTGGTGTGACAGGACCTGATAGAGTCCACATGTGATGACCTGGCGTTTGTTTTTTAAACCAATTCTCAAGAACGAAACACAATTACTTTCTTTCATTTCTTTTTTCACCAAGCTAGAGCTTTTATACAAAACACATTGCTTTGTTCCACCAAAACAGAAAACTGTGGTTACAGAGGGGTGTTATCTTTGATATTTCAAATTTGTATTACATCAACTTTTTTACATGTATGTGTATGACGTGGCTATAATGTGCTCAGTTAAAAAAGAGAAAGAGAAAAAAAAAATGTATACATGTCATAGATGCAGAATACCGTTTAATGTAGCACTAATCTATTTCGACTTAAGCATGTCCTAGTACCCCATAACTTAGCCTGAACAGGCCTGTGTCATGTCCTTGCTACATTTCCTAAACATTTCTCTAAGTTACCATGGTTGCCTAGTACAACTATCCACACGTCCACGTGCCAACGTGTTTTTTTCACCTCAGTGGTCCACTACTTACATTCTGATTCAGGAATGCAGCCACGTCTTGGCTTAGAGTGCTATTATATACAGTAGCCAGGCCAGGGAAAGTCCTGTGGTACACGGGTTAGGATCGTGGGAGAAATGAGATTAATCAAACCGAACCCCAGGAGAAAATACCAATTTTATACCCTTTGCATACTGCCTCAGGCATCCTAAGGCATGGAGGTCAGGAACAGTTGAAAATCTGAAACGACCAGAGAAAAACTAAAACTTTAAGTTGCCTTTAAATTTGATAATGCTTTTATTTAAGCACCTATGTGTATTACCTATCACTTAGAAGACTTAATTGAAAAAA
This sequence comes from Lepidonotus clava, assembly GCA_936440205.1. Lineage (NCBI taxonomy): Eukaryota > Metazoa > Annelida > Polychaeta > Phyllodocida > Polynoidae > Lepidonotus > Lepidonotus clava. Next base: position 29,037,382 of record OW387149.1, on the reverse strand, counting down.
TCTAAAATCAGACTAATATCTGACAACTTAAAACTCTGGTAATATTAGCGATATAACCAAACGTTTGATAGAAGTTTAGCCACCAATTGTCCTACATTTCTCATTAATTTGGCAGATTCAATGGTCTATGACGGAAAATCGAAATTCTGACGAAAATATGAAATAATCCTCTCTCACTCGGCACCTCCAAGGTACCAGGTAGAGCACATAACCCACTCACCCCAACAATGACCCAGCATAACCCACTTCCCCGACCACACCCCCTACCGGCAGAACCACTCACAAACCCGCAAACCACGCCCCTTGCCATGATTCCCATTATGCCCTGTACCCAGGTACATCAGAAGACCAGCAGGGTAGAGTATAGTACCAACAACGATTAGAAAGTCTAATGGTAGCAAGAAGGCTCGACAGTCTCTTTGATGGTAGCGGGGCAATCTTCGGCTATCTTAGTAACTTGAACTGTGTTCTTGTCATTGAGACAAACTCTGCTTTGTAGGTGGTTTTCTTGGCAATCTCCTTAGATTATGTTTGAACCATGAAACAAGTGCATTATTTTTTTGGCTAGGCTTTGCTAACTTCCATGTAAATTGATTTGTATATGTCCCTTTCTCCTTTTAGGCCTATACAGGGGTGTCATGCAAAACCAGAGATGCATTCAGACTGATAGGAGGACTTCCCTCGCAAAACCTTATCTGTCAGTTTTTTTTAAAGACAAATTGCGTTTTGCTATTCCCGGAAAACCATCTAGTGTTAAGTTTCTCTGCCAGGGGGCGCACCCGTCTGGTCGGCTGGTGTTCGGAGAGGCCACTAGGGGGACTCAGATCTGGCTCCCACCATAATTAACGGGTGAAATAACTTGTTCACGTCTTTTGTTTTATACTGATTAAAAATAGTCAATATTCAATGTGGGAGACGTGGCTATGGGGTCAATATTCTTCGTTCAGGTAATGATATTCCGTTGTGTAGGTCCTCAACTGCAACGAATCTAGGTACCTGTCTTAAACCCGAACTTTTTAGAGTTGCTTCAAGATATCTAAGACCCCTGACGCAATGTAATTCTCATCACCGTGCTCTGAACGCATTTTTTGTTTTTCCACTTTTTATAAAATATTAGATACCTATCTCCCTGCCTCGAATTCCTTATCAGCCCTCCCTTATTGATGTAATTTAACGAAAGACCCCTCATTGGGTGAGTATGGCAAACAACCCGTCCTGTCTCTTTCCCTAGCTAAGTAAGATGGAGCCGCCCATAGCCTACTATGGGTCAGGGTAAAGACGGTACAGGAGAGGGGGTCAGGCCAGGAGAAGGGACGTCTGGGGGACGGATCTATTTCACGGATGATCGATTGTTCTATACGTGTACAACCACTTTCCTCCTTTGCTAACAAACTCGGCTGGGCCTGGCCTGGGCCTGGCAACAAGGAAACGGTTTTAAAGAGAAAAGAAAAGGTCTTTGAACATGACGTATTTATGATCTAAGCTTGGACGAAATTAATTTAATATCAGGCCGTATAGGTCTTCGTGGTCATGGATCCCTTACACTGTTCAACACAACTGCCGTCAGGATAGGCTTTAAACACTACAGACCCTCTTTACTCCACCCATCCCTAACCCTAACCGTTACCCTACCAACCCATTTACCCTACCCCTAATCCTAACGAACCGGGCCATACGGCTTATATACCGCCCGTTACCACCAACTGGTTCTCGTGACACTCTCCCATATTTCCCACGGGGCACCCATATAGCCGTATCCGACTAGTGCCATTCGTCCCCACCGTTACTTTTCTATTTTGGGCCATGAGGCTTAGTGTTCACATCTCACTTCATAGTATGTAGCGTAAATGAAGGGGAACATTTGCGGGTCTATTAAATCATGACCTGCAATTGACTTGTAATTGTGAAACATTTTAAGCTAGAAAAAATACCTTCCTTTATATTACGAAACAAACCTTAGCTGAAAAGAACCAATGAAATATTTGAAATCTTATTGATATCATATTTGTAATATTTTGTCTCACAATTATGGTATCATAGATATGATTTTACAATCTTTTAAGACTAATTTTCAAAATATGAGTAATCGTATAAACAGTTTTCCTTACCCATCTAGAATATATTTTAGACATTTAATTTCTCTAGTATTTCCCTGGCTATAAATAGCTGACTGCTCAAAGGGTGGTGGTTCAGTTGATAGATCTCCGCCCTCCATACCACTCCATTATCACCCATACCATCAGCTCCAATATGGCCGTCGGCACGTGACCATGACGTCACAATAGTTATCAATCACGTGATCACAGCGTCCCTAACTGCGGCCCCAGCCTTTCGCCTTGCTGAACAAAACGCATTAATCTGAATTTGGAACAATTAACGTTTTTTTCTGCCTCAATAGCACAGTCCAAGTAGAGACTAATTATTTACGTTTTTCACATACACGCCATTAAATGCTTTTAAAACGCGAGGTTGGCGATAAATCTTGGCTCATACGAATACTTCACGTAACCTTCACGCTTTGAGGGCAACATCAACAGACCCTACAATTTAAACGGCTCATACATCGAATCAGTTATTATCACTCTTTTCAAATTACGACCAAGACGTGCTTTTCAATCATTATTGGGTTTATTGCATAGCAGCAATATTCTTTTTCAACTTATTTCCTTGTACATATTTTCAAACCTATTAGTATACTTTTCCGAACTGCACGAGGGAAAGTTAGCCTTACACTTAAATATAATCCTTTTGAGAGACCCGAGTCAGTCAATCAGAGGAACCGAACTAAATGCCTATGACCAGAACTAAATTGTGAGGCCAGTCTAACATTTTAAAATTTTCAAAAACTTCGGGTCAAATCAAATATGTAGAATCTAGATGGACGGTTTACTATCTCCCTCCCCAGACCCAGCCCAGTACTGTGGTTTAGGTGCCACTCGCGCCAGGCCCTGGCCGCTACCCCTCCCTAACCAATACCATTAGGCCGCCCCCACACCCCCTGTTGGGGCCTGTGGACGCTACCACTCTCCACTGAAGCTACCACTCTATACTCCCCCCCCCCCCACCTTCCCCGGTAGTTGGGCCTGTGATCCGGAGGCGTTTTTTTAATGGCGACTTTGATCACTGGAATTAATCCTATAGAGTGGATATATGTGTAGTCTTGAGGTGATTACTTTCCAGTAGATAAATCCTCAGTAGGCTTAATCGATCAGGTACTACCCATTGTTGGATACTGCGATCTCTTACATCATCATTTTCGGTCCATTGGTCTGATTAAACGGTTAATTTACTGTTTGTCTTATTGACTCTCAGTTTGATTTTGGCCTGATTGGGGGTCAGTGTGATGTTGGCCTGGTTGACGGTCAGTCTTGGTGTTTCCCTGATTGCTAATCAGTGTGATGTGGCTTGGTTGACAAACAGGGTGATGTTGGCCTGGTTGATGGTCAGTGTGGTGTTGACCTGGTTTCCACACAGTTAGATGTTGCCCTGGTTGACGGTGAGTCTGACGTTGGCCTGGTTGACGGCCAGAGTATTGTTGGCCTGGTTGACAGCGAGTCTGGTGTTGGCTGGTTGACAGTGACTCTGATGTTTGCCTGGTTGACGGTTGGGTCAGTCTTGACGTTGGTCTGCTTGATGGCCAGTGTCATGTTGGCCTGGTTTCTACACTAGTACAGTCTGATGTTGCCCTGGTTGACGGTCGGTTTGACTGAATGAACGACACTGAATTAACAACAATGTCTTAACCCACTAACTTTAGTCATAGTTGACATCTTTTCATTTAACAAACCATTAAATACAACTTAAACTTATTGCTTCAAACTTTGGACTGTCTCCGATACTGTACTCACCCCTGGACTGGTCACATGATCAGGTTTAGGTCACATGACCAGGGAGGACGTAAAAGACGGTGGTACTTACCTAGAAGAGAGAAAAAGACATTTTATTAGCACAATTTACTCAAGGTTGGAAATGTTCATCAAGATTCACATTAAAACCTAATTGTTAACTACTCAGAAAAAAGAAACATTTACGTTAGAATTTTCTACTTTAATTCATATCCGGAGTCTCTGGATCTATGACAATTATCCAATGGTTTACATGAAACCTGTTAGAGTGTGATAGAGCAATCGATGGCCTTTATGCGCCACCTAGGTGTATTTTTCGTATATAGTTAGTACCTATGCGAGTGGACAGGCGGCAGCACTGCCGCAACAGCAGAAAGGGGAGGATGGAGTGTGTATGCAAAGGGACATCAGTTCACCTATCTCACACTGAACAAACGGCAGTTTCGATTGACAGTATGAAAAATGTTTCTTTCCCGTCTGGCCAGAGTGTATTGCTCAAACTAACAACAAGCAGGAAAAGCCCCCATTTTTAATACAATGACTGAGTGGTGGAGCTATTAAAATTTATGTTCGATTCTTGCAAATGAATTGTATACTGATTCAAAATATTTGGGAAAAATGTTTTCATTTCCCATTGAATAGTAGGAATAGAGTAATTTCCTAGTACCCCAAAATTAAAACGACGTAAAAGGTCGGAAATGTATTGCAAACTTTTTTCTGGTGGGGCAGGTAAAGGAATCTGAGTTTTTATTAGAGGTGGTGAAGTGAAAAAGTATGAAATTGGGCAGAAATCTGAAATCTTGCACCCCTGATTCGAGGTACAGTAAGAGGGAAGGGTTTGGGTCCGCTGGTTAGATGGGGGGCAGGTGGGGACAGGAGGGGTTCTAGGTACCGGGGGACCTGTCCTTGTCCCGACCTGTGGACCACTCAATCCGCCTAATACAGCCGCCCACAGCCCGATTCGAGCAATGAACGCTCCCCAAGGGAAACACCCGCACTTGCCATCACTCTGAGGTTTGGGAGAACACCTACCACTTCTGCTTATCTGATTCCGACCCCCCCCCCCCTCCCCCCGCACCTTTCTTTTTTCTGTTTTCCCTTTCCTTTTCAATTATGTGCCACAGTGGTAAATCATTCTTGGAGATATATTGAATATAGTTGGATAGAGACTTGGGTTGAAAATTGTAGATTTCATCCTATTCAAGGAATCTTTGGCAGTCTCAGGCAGTCTCAAAACACTCTAGTGATGACTAGACCATTTGGTAGGCTTGACCTAGTTTGATCTATTCAACCAGTCGGGAAATGTCATTTTTAATGACCACAGAGGAAATGTCCAGTCTTCACGAACGTTGCTTATATTTTGCAGGCTGTGTTAATTTAAGCTTTTTGCATTTGTTTTATGCCCTTTCTCCAGATTAACATCTCTGGGAAACCTAGGCTGGTCAGAACTGCGACAGGACCTCTCTGGGTCAGTACAAACTATAATCATAACCTGGTGATGAACGAGCGTTCACGACCTGACCAGGCGACCCCTGACGGCCTGTCGGTCCGCTGGTGTCCCGTGTAACCGCCTCCCAGCACCTACAGGCCGCTGGGGACCAGCGACATGTCAACACGGTAAAAGGTCTAATCAGCAGCAGCTCACCGACAACCAGCATACAAGGCACTGACCAGCGAACTTGGATTCCACGTCCTTGACGTCCAGTCAAGGAGAAATCACAAAATATGTTTGTAAAAGTCTGAATACTGAATATTAAAAAACATTGACAGGGTACCAACCGAAACTCCATTTTCAAATTCCCTGTGTTTTCCCTGAGATTTCCCTGTTTTGCGACAATTTTTCCCTGTGTCATATCCAGCAAGTCCAGCAAGCCTCTGTGTGCAGAAAAAAATTGGACTACCCAACAACAAAAAGTCAAATCCCTAATATCTTAAGAATCAAGAATTTCAAAACCTGGCCAAATGAAAAATTCCCTGTGTTTTGGCAAAATGTCCAAGTTCCCTGTGTTTTCCCTGTCAGGGAATTTCTTTTTGCCATTTTCCCTGTTTTCCTTGTGTGGTTGGTACCCTGATTGAGTGCAAGCTGATGCAAAGATTTCAACAGGGGGGTGAAAAAAAATCATTTCGGTAACTTTAATTTCAGCTAGCTGACCGGGGCTAGTGAACCTGTTTAAATTTTTAGTACACGCCTGGAATGGATCACATTTTCACTTTTCTATAATCTCTTTTCATTTGAAATTATTAAACAGTCCACTTCCCAAAACGGGCTAGTTGCTCACAAAACGCAACAGCCCAAGAGGATTTGCATCTGTGCATAGTACTAGTAACTCTATGCCAAGATTAATCCCTAAAGTTGGGGCTCTTCGACCAATGCATAGAGAAAAGAAGGTACATCAATCTTTACTTTAACAGAAAATCATGTAGATCTACCAATGTAGTACTGGATCTGTACTGGTATACACAGATGACTTGAAATATAATCATTTCAATAAAATGTACAGTATCCAATGTTGTGACAGCTGTTATCAATTTCTTTGGCAGACACTTTCATCTATGGCTATTTATATTAGCCGTAAATAGCAACCAGCATATGCTCATTGTGCGGATATAACTGCGCCTACATACACACTCATGCCGAGGTGTGCGCGCTGAGGCTAAAAATGCCATACCACTTAAGTCAGTTGTATTTAAACTGTACATGTATTGTTAATCAAGAAAATAAAGCTGCGGGAATAGTTATTTCTGTAATGGCCTGCCATACGGCCTCTCCGTGGCACCGTGCCCGGGCACACTCTCCGACCAGATGTTGTTCCGCTCTGTAACCGGCTTGCATGTGGCACGGCACTAAACATCTGCTTGGAGAATGTTTGAGACGCAGGATACCGTTGACTTGGGCGGTACAACATCCCATGACACATCCTTGACAACACGATGTCGGCTCTACAGGGGGATCTATTATTATACTAGTGTGCAAGGATTCAGTCCAGTCTTGCAATAAGCCATAGACATAAGATTATAGTAACAAGTCTTATGTTTCTGTATGACATTGGTAACTGCTGTCCTACCTGGGTGCTTGTACTGATTTTGGGCTGCCTAGAATATAGCAGACAAAGTATAATATATTACAACTGTATGTAAAGAGCCATGGGAGTGGTTTAGACCTCCAGTCGCGGGCCCCTTGATACGGCGTTACATCTAATACTCCGTGGCGGATTTAGAGGGGATTTTAATAAGCTGGATCCGCCACTGATACCTTTACAGACTAATACCAGAGTAGCCGCAAGATGTCCTCATAATGACAGTTCAATACATGAATGAATTGATGCGCATTCTGGGTCTAGTCTGTATGGGGTGTTAGACAAAAGAAGTGGCCATAGTTATGTCAAGAATCAGGGAAGTGGGTCTACTCGTACCACTACCAGGCACCACACACTCCTGGGTCTTACCCAACTCATCTACCCCAAGGTCACACGGGGTCAGCCAAGGTCGTCCGCCCAAGGTCATACCCCTGACCTCGCAGTGCCCTTGTGTGGGCGTGTGTCCCATGTGGCCCCCACAAGGCCCACGGTCGTCAGGGCTTACAGGGGGTGTGGTATGTATATTGGGTTATTGTTATATATTCCGGTATGCGCTGCGGTGAGAGGATCTTTAGATGTTCCTGACCTTGACCTGACCTTGACGGCACAGTGACCTGACCCACTGTGACCTCTACACTAATGACATCCGGGACACCACATCCAGTAAGGTCACATGACAACCATCTCAGCCTGGTTTGGGGCGGTGGGGTGAATTTACTTACTTATGTCTCATAACCAGGTCATGGTGTGAGGGCTATAATGAGGGTTATGTCCCCATCTATATAGTGATGACAGACTGATGATACCTTTAATTGTGGGGCAACTTTCACCCATTAAGTCATTGTTCTAGGATGCCCTGACCTCTCACGCTATGTGTGTGCCCCACATCCCAAAATTTAGTTGTCTCTGATAATAGCATCTGAGGACATTAATATGTCTATGTATAACACATAACTGATTATGTATAACACACAACTGATTCTGTGAAATTGTCATAATCATAATGTACAAAAATAGATTTCCTTCCATCATCAATTCACCGAAAGACTCAAAATAACCTGATTATACTTAATCATTACGTACTATCAGGTTAATTAGATACCAACTTCGCAAAGTGGTATAGTTGTCCGATTAACTTGGTGGGAGGTGTGACGAGCGACCTGGGAACAGCCATGTATGACAAATACATACATACAGGCCCGGGGGGCAGGGGGCGGAGGTGACAGTATGACAGGGTTACCGCTGTCAGAAGTTATTGTTAATTGTACGTCACCCCAGTAATCAAGAGCCTGAGTTGGGGTTACAACCCGGAGTCACACCCGTGGGCCCCTGGTTCCCTACTAAAGGTTCATGCATGGTTGTTCAGGTTCCCACGGACTGCAAGAACATTGTTAAACCATAAAATTCCTGTAATATAGCCCTAAACCTATCATTTTTGTTTGTGTTATGTAAATTGTCTCTGGGTTTTATTGCTCGCGCCAGCGAGAATTCGCCGTCGTATTTTGTTGATATTCATTGGTAAAACTGGACCTTATAAAATAGTGTCCACTTTCTTTTCAAAATTTACAAAACTCTATGGCCATTTTGTAACTCATTGGTCAAGACTTTTCCAAAATTGACACTGCCGCATTGGCGTGCATGATAAGGGCCATTCCAACATTGTTGGACTTTGTTTCCTAGGGAAAAGAGTTCCTTAAGATTTAACCCAATGGTTTATTTGATACTCGCGATATTTTGAATGAACAGTATAACACAGCAATAAGAGACGAGTCGGGAGATATATTCCGGAATATTTTCTTAGTATTGGGTTCCTTGTACACAGTAATCCCTCATAAATTATCGGAATAAAATCTACATTTTGATTCCCTCACGTCCACGGGATAGAGAATCCAGCGGTAATAAATTGATCGTACCTCCTGATCAATATACTTATCTGGTATAATCAATAACGGCTGTTAGGTAAACATCCAATGGTGAAGTGCGCATAACAAACATTCATCTTTGATTTCTGAGAATAACACACATTTATCTCTGATTTCTGAGTTATTTTCAGCGTTCATGTTAACGGGGAGTCAGGTACCAATGAGTGGGTGTACTAATGAATGTGGTATTAAAACTGGTCTCCCATTTCCCATTAAATCCGTTTCTCGGATAGTCCAGGAATACACACAACCTACAATTTCAGTTTAATTGACATGTTTTTACCGGCGTTTTCTGGCTACTAAAAATACCGTTTTGTAAGTAGTATGTGAAATGGGGATTCTGTTCAGGTTTGGTTCAGAACTGGTGGAGTAGACCAAGAATGGATGGTTTTGCATCGGTGAACTTGACCTTGCATCCACCAAGAGACTCGGTGAACCTCACCTTCTGTCCACCGAGAAAGAAGGGGTTTTCATTTACTACAGTTGTACTAAGCATGGGAAATACTACCGCAACAAACACTGTGTTTGAATGATATTATTCAAACTAACACTGACGTAACCTTCAAAAAGCTAGCTGTTAGTTGAATCTGTCATAGTTAAACGAACTGTAACACCACGTACCCTTTAAGTGAACACAGTGCACATTTACATTTAAATGAAGATGTGAACACAGTAAACATGAGGCGATTGGGGCGAAAAGGGCCCCGGGGAGGCATTACTGAGAGTTTCATGTCCGTATTGACGGAACATGGTGCTGCTATCCTTGAAGGCTGTGATATTATTCCCAGAGGTCCGAACACGTAGATTCAAGCCTTGCGATCCAAAACCGATCGCATCTGCAGAGTTTTGCATTAATACAGCATTTAAATTTGTAAGGCCAGTCTAGTCTAAGTTAACAATTTCTAAATTGTCAAATTGTAGTACAAATACTGCTCGATCTACCAGGTCTGGTTTACAGAATGCGCTCGACCAATCAGGCCTGGTCTCGTGAATAAGCAGTGCTCGACCTGCCAGGCCTGGTTGACCCAGTTCTGTCCCCCATCCTCCCGTTGCTAGGCGTTCCTAAGGGCAGGGGCGTGCTGAGTGGTGGATCTATAGAGGCTGGAGGAGGGCTTTGGTGGCATCAGAGGGTCCTAGACCAGGGAGGGCTACAACATGAGTTCGGAATCCCCAATTTCTGAGACCTGAACATGTCAACTGAACAGGGATGTCAGGCGGGGTGGTTGGGAAATCGGACGCGGCAATAAGGCGGGCAAACCAGCTATCAGTATTAAACTGTATTTATACTATAGCTCTTGCAGATTTTTTAGGGAAAATCTCGACTTCGTCTGCATAATATTGTGCAATGTACCTATTCATTTAAAGCTTCAAACAAAGAATGAAGTACTTTAAAGTTTGGTGTAGTACTTCTGATTATAGTTGTTGAGGGGAGTAATGAAGATGAAGGCAGGAGTAGTATTTAGATGTTGTATTTCTTCAGTCACAGGTTAGAGCATGGCCCCAGGCCAAAGCTCCATGAAAAGTTACATGTACATAGCTCTGTGTCTCCAGCCCCACTCCCCAGAGTGGAGCCTTCAAGATTCCCTCCACAGAGCCTCCAGGGCTCTGATTGGTTGAGCCTCCAGGGCTCTGATTGGGTGGTCAGGCTCCAGGTGGAAGGTGGCTCCACCTGGAGTCTGTGAGGGTAGTTAGACACTACTTTAAGGGTATAGTTTTTGTACTTATTTAATTTTGAATATATTATGTATATAATTTTATGCTAGTTATCACATAATTATATTTAGAAATAATATGTTTTATAATACTGAAATGTCCTACCAATTTTATGGTATGACAGTATCATATATCGGTAAGAAAGGTAATTGCATCATCTACTAATTGCCAAGGCATTTCCAACTAACGACATCTTGAGGATATTCACCCAGAACATTGTTAACCTAGAGCGATATACCGTGTTCGGGAGTCAGGGTCCGAGCATGCGCAGTCCTTTGGCGCCACGTCCTGTGGGTGGACAAGCGGGCCTTATCAGCCAATCAGGACCATCACCCGGTCCAATATGGCGGCGCCCACTGGGCCTCTCCCGAACGCGGTATAGAGATGTGCCAGGCGAAAATGAACGAACTTTTTCACCCTTACATTGGAGCCAATGATGGGATCAATTTTAAAAGACGCCCTGCCTCTGTGAAACAGATTGATTCTTGATAACAGGACCTTATTTTCCTTCGCCGTTAAGCACTTTCTTTATACATTGATTATAACAAAAGAGTATTACATTTTCAAAATATAGATTTGCAGCCTCTTCCGTTGAGAACCCCGCCCATCCTAGAGCTGCCGCCGGCCGTGAGAGCTGGTCGGAGGGTGGTGGTGGAGATCGGGGGGGGGGGGGGGGATGTAATTACTGTATTGTGCCCTAATCGGACTCCACACTCCCCCTGGTGGCCACACAAAGAGTCACTAAGGGGCCCTTTACACTCCAACATCCATCTTTATCAGTCAGTGCTAAGTGTAGCTGTTCGTGCCGTTTGGGTGGTGTAACGACTCCCTTAGGACCTCCCTAGGCATGGCTGGGAACTCAGCTTTTCCTTACAGTAAGTTAAACACTACTGTGGAATAAAGGATGGTTTCCTCCCATCACTATCATTAAGATACAGATTTCAAATTGTCAAATTAAATTTTCGTCCACGTATTTACGTCAAATTGTATTTCCATACCGTTTTTCCCACATTATTTTATCATACAGCTTCGTATGTTATAACACGAGGTCTTTCTTACTTCAGGAACACATTCCACTAAAAGCCCCCTCGTGCTTTTTACGTGACGTCTTTTTATTATTCATTTCATTTATTTTCTTTGCGATTATCAAATAATCCGGAAATATGATATTTACAAAAGCAAAATAGGAGGCTTGGCAAATCATGTGCCTCTCCAACGCAAGTCCGCTTATTTGACAAGCAGCACTAAGCAGAATGTATGGAGTGTTGTTATGGTAAAGCAAACCGGACAAACGATATGCTTAGCAAGCACTAATGAATTCTTAATCTGAGGCAATGTGATCATGGGCGTCAAAAAAAGGACGCCGGCCGGTTTTTGGCGTGTCCTTGGCCCAGAGACATTGCCTCGCGGGGACCAGCGTGGGTGGTAACCATGGAAACGGCCGTATCAGCTGGTACTGTAGGACTCAGATAACAGGCGTCACCTTGGTGACAAGAGTGACTGTACAGAGGGTCGGCACCACTTGATTTAGTCTTTTTACCGTATGCGCACCATGTACTTTTTTATTTTATTTCGTTATATTCACCGAGTGGCTTAAACCCTCGACGATTACATTATTTGAGTTGTACATCGGGGAACAAATATTTAATGACATCCAAAAGTAGGAAATGTAAGGTCCTGTTCTGCCACTGGAACTTGTATTTATAGCTTCAATGGTTCAGGAAATCCCTCACACAGGTGATAGGTCTACAAAGAAAAGATCTGGTTGTTTATAGTCCAGAGGATTTCATAATTTAGCAAGGATACTATGTGTTACCATCTACCGCTGCCAATGAGAATGGTCACTGGTCACTAGTACTAAAGTAACTGACCATCAGGACTACGGTCAAATGCCGTTGCATAGATGTTTGCATTAATAGTAGTATTACTAATACGGACTCCAAAAATACTCAAAGCAGTAATGACCAGTGAGTCCCTAATGTCCTTTATTACTACCAGGGGGTCAGGGTTGGGTGTGAACTGGTCACAAAGATCCAGTCTGTATTAGAAACATGCGGTACAGGTACCATTGCAGGGAATCGCTCCCGACCCCATGACTCAGTGGACCGACGCGGGGACCGCCGTCACACCTGAGTGCACCCTGAGAGGGCGTGGTCAGGGACGGACCCAATCAACCATTACGAAGTAGGACTTTTAACCCGTCACCAGGTAGGGTGAAGGAACATACTTCTATAGGTTCCTAACTCAAATTGTTGTTGTTGTTGTTGTAGTTTTTTTTTTTTTTTTTTTTTTTTTTTTGGGGGGGGGGGGGGGGGGGGGGGGCAAAATGATATCTTTCCTCAGAGAAGTGCTTAGAAAATCTCCTTAGTTTCCAGAATCACACAATCCAGAAAATGGGCAAACATAATACCCTCTCTGTTCAGTCAAACTTCCAACTATCTGTGTTTTCCCTGACAAGGACTGTCTGATAATTTCACTGCTTATTCCATATTAAACTGTGTGATTCTCGGGATTCTCTGAATATGGCGAATTTCAATACCCAACACATCACCTGAAGATAGGACCAGTAGAACCCACCTTTAACAATAAACATAATTGAAACCAAGTCATGACAATTTGGACTCTTCCTGATGAGTTCAGACTATGCATAACCCACACACCTCCCAGTGTGTGCCATCGGTGCTGTTTTACAAACAAACACAACCTTTACAGACCCCACAAATTGGCCTGACAATAAAAACCTCCGGCACATCCTCCCTTCCGGCGGCCCGGCCACCGCCAGGACACCTGCCGGGGGTTTCCGACATTACAACCTTATTAGCCAACCCGCAGGCTCCTAAATCTACTCTCAGCACTGTCAACACAACCTACAACGATATTTAGGTGTCTCTGAAAATACCTCATTAGACCATTGGCTTCCTGTTATTGGACCAAGACCTAAATCTGTACTCAGAACGGGAAACGCCCACCCAAGCCGTATTTAGGCACCGCGTTGGTCTGGTAAAAGGTGCTGATTAGACATGCTGTAAGATCTTTGTGGTGAAAAACACGCCGAGTGAAAACACCAAGCCTCGTCTACTGAATGTAATATCACAGGATCCAAGGCTTTGAGAGGAGGGAGTGGGTTATTACATTGAAACGGGAGTTACATTGATTGGACACATCTATTAAATCTGGGAAATTCCCAGGGCCCTATATCGAATCAAGATCTTATGCCTATTATTGTGGCGTCGGGTTAACTGATGGTCCATTCCCCTCGATAGTTTTCATATTGATTTTATACGCAGATTCTGGGTAACGCTTTCAGCACATTGACTTTGAAATGTCTGAAATCCAAACGGTTGGATTTTAAACATGGTTTGTATCTAACTCGCTCGACCTAGTTTTGTCAGTTATCTTCCTAGTTTGCTTCCAAAAAGATAATCTAAACCACTGTTTCTCAGAACCGGTGGTTCTAGAAAATACAACAAAAACTATAATCCACCCATTCAATGAGATTCAGCAAACGGCTACATCAATTCAATTTTGTAATGTGTGAAGCATTTCTTAGGAAATGCCACCTCATGCCTCTAATGATTAAAATCATTAACTTATTCTGCTTTTAGACTTTCTTTATTTCTATTTCTCTGTTCATTTAATGTGTACACTCTCCTACACAGACTTGCTACAAGGTGGAGACAATCTGCAAGCGGATCCTTAGCAAAGCTCCTATTTTTCCCACTCGGTCCATCATGTATTATTCAGTAAACTATTAAATTTCCTTTCTATTCAGGGCGAACCCTTTGTGTCCTTGGATTCTCGTGTTACTGTGGGGAAAGTCGGAGGTAATAGACTGAATAGACGAGTTGGTACGTTCTGCCGGGTAAGGGCTAATGTTAAACGTTGCCTTTCACCTTTCTCACACATGTAGTGTGTTCTATTGTGATTGTCGACCCAGATACAAAACATCTGGAACTGTAATTGTGAATGTATTTTATGAAATCATATCATTTATTGGCATTTATCTACGTCAGTATTTACTGAACTTCGAAGTTGTTGCTTTTATTTTCGCTGTTATACAGCTAGCTACGTTTTCGGAGTTCTTGTTGTGTACTTTTCCTTGCCTTGATATTGGGGCGTTTCATGCGTTTCATGCTAACAAGCAATTAGAAATTGCTTGTTTTCAAATTATTCTTAAGTTCTCTAATGATTGTGCCCCATTATGTTCAGTCACTGTGACCATATAATGGGAATCTATATTTTTGGTGTACAGGGGTTTCCCACGGATGATTTTAAAAGTGTATTGGCATTAAATTAGGCATACATCATTAAAAAAAAATTCGCGTAAAAAATCCTTATGAGGAAAACATCACATATAGGCCTACAACTTTGACTTCACCCTTTTGTTGTCTGTATGTACCGCAATGCGCACGACGGCTATAGGTAACCAGGTGAACTTCTTAGTACCAAAATGGACAAAGGTTTTACGAAATGGGTCGACGTACGCATTTCGATATGTTTTCTAGTCCCCCATATTAACCATCTTCAGGCATGCTGTATGTCTTAGAGATTTACTAAAGCTCTTGACCCCGTCCCCACCCCCAACTTCGATCTACATACTTGATAGACGACCCACTACGACCACGTCATGGAAGGCAAAAGGTTCTTGGCAAATCTCTCTTTAGGCGATCGAGTCTATTAAATGGATGTTACGATCCTGTAGCATGGAATCATAACACCTGCTCCTGTTAATAAAGATTATGTCGCAGGGACCTTTGTCTTAGTACATTGGACCAGTTTTTTCCCCGTGGTTCAAGGCCACAGATCATACTAGACTTTTGACAAATATCTCAGAAAGAGAACAGGTTTAGGGTGGGCACAATAATAAATGGGCAAGCCTCTGAATCAAGACACGGACACACCCACCCCCTGTGATTGACAGGTGTGATTGACAGTTAACGGTTTGGGGGCGTGGTCCCGGTAAGTGCCCGGCCCCGCCACACCTCCTCACCTGATTTACACTTATCGATCTCTCACATGCCCGGAATTTCCCGGCAGTTCCGGGAATTGATCGCTCTTCCCGGACTCTTTACCGCGTTACGGGCCTGTTTCAAGGTCAACACAAGGGGTTCAGATTGATCCCAAGGATCAGCACAGAAAGCCGACCACTTGTTTCACAAATTGAGTGAATGTTAGAATATTAGAGATGATAGCGCCTGCATGGCCGGTCCCAAAGCTCTGAGAAAATCGGCCTTTATCAAAGTGAGATTGAGTCTGCATGGAATTGTATTTTTTTGTTTTCGTTTTTTTTAGATATAGTTTTTTTTACTTCCCCCGAGAAACTGATTCCACTTTCTGACCTGCCTGTTCTTTATTATATCAAATAACTTTAATCATTATAAATATTTGTAATTATATGGCAGCGTTTCAGTTATTCATCCATACTCCTTTCTCGCTTCAGATTCCCGTGCATTACATGTGTAATGCGACGCGACGGGGGAGTGTGTTATTCATCTTGAAGTCATCTGTGTACTATTTCGTCTGTAATAAAGTAAATAACGCAAACTCAGTCATCAATGTTCCATCAATGGCAATAGACTAGTTCTCTCCGTGCCTCCATTGACCTTTCAAATGGACAATCGAGGAGACCGCGACCATGATCAGCCAGCAGAAGCCAAACAGAATTGACACATTCCGTAAAGCCTCATCTTATCTCCGCAAGGGGGCGTAACCCAGTAGCCACCTGGTGACCACCGTCTTCATCAATCAATCCCGTCATGCCCCAGTAAACTGGTTGTCTCTTCCGGTTTCCTCTCCAGACACAGGTTGGCTTGTAGCTAGGATTGCTATGTGCTGGGAGACTGATGATTGTTTTTCCTGGAAATGCCTAGCAGTATTAAAACTGTTTTCCGAAACGTACTAAACCATACAATGAGCTAATTTCCATGGTAACCGACAAACATCAGTCTCGCCTTTATCTGTATTTATCTGAGCTATTGATCAGGTTTTATACCTGCTTTATGTTTCATCTGATTAATGGGAATTCTGCCATCATAACTCTGCCCCTTCCCCGACCCCCCATACGGCCCCCCGCGCTATAAGTTACATCTATTTCCTTTGGCAGCGCCCCTGGCGTTGTATCTGGTTCCCATGGAAACAGCCGCACACCATCATTGCCATTTTCCCGGTAGCCATGGACATGGCACCTGACGTCATCACCTTGAAGGTATATAGGGGAAAATTACATTAACGCATCTAGATTATTTCACTGACTGGAATCGTTCATGAGACGGGGCAATGGAGGGTCTTCAGTGAAAATATTTCCCCACATCTGTGATATTTAACAAAATATCAATATCTTTCACTAAAAGGACTCTAAAACCTTTAGGGTCGGGACTAACATTTAGGGTAAGTCGGGTTAGATCTACCAGAACGCAACTATCTTTTTCATCCCTATGCCTGTCAGTCTTATAATAAGCTAGTTTTATGTTTCTTGTATTACATATCTTTTATCTTGTCTTTTATCAAATCTTCCCAACGAGGTCCAAGGACATTGATTGGTCCCACCCTGTACCCCTAGTGTCGTAGATCGGTACTACAGTCTTATCTCATGACCTTCTGTCCGAACCGCGTCCTTGACCTTCAAGTCACGTCACGTGTCTAGCCGTCTTTGATCTTGCCGCTCAATTTCCTCGCCTCCAGTCTGAAGAGTTCCATCCGTCCCATGGGGTCATCAAGGGCAGTTCTAGCCTCGAGCCCTCACATTACCCAGAGAGCCCCCTTGCTTACTGCTTCAAGACTTGTTGTGACAACATCAGTCAGGACGGGTCCAGCGAGTTTTAAAGGGTGGCCATGGGTTGAAAGTTGCACTTTTGTAAAATTCCCGTAGGATCTCCTATCAACTATGATTTGGCAAAAAAATATGGGGGTGGGTACCTCATTTTGGGTACCTCATTTTGGATCCGATTCGATTTTTGAACTTGTAATACGTAGCTTAGTTTGATTTAGTGACCTTCTTGATTGTTCCTGAGAGAAGTATATAATTTATTTCGATATTCATAAAGCATTTAGTAATCTCAATCACAACACTTCAGCTCAGCCAAACAAGTATTCTGCACTCTCCAGTGCTAGACTTACCACCTCCACTCTCCCCCCTCAGGTTATATCAGGTAAGGGCATACTCACCTGAAAGGACAAAGACGACAAACATTAGACATGAATATCCCAGAGATACTACTCTATAAGCATGGAGAATCCAGAAATTTTGAACAAATATTCCGGATTTTAAGCAGGAAGAGTTAAAGGAAGAGAATTTCAAAGTATGTACATTATGACGTAAAAAGGAAATTTAAAAAAAAAGAAAAGAAAAAAGTTGTAAATTAGAATCAGATAGATTTTCGCATTCGTGAATTCATTCCACAAAACGTCACAATAATGAGACTGTCAGTCTAAGGAAGTCCTATTTTTCATAACCTTCATTTGACATTAGGCTGCTTAAAGTTAAAACTCTTCAAGTAGAATCGACATCTTCACCCTCAGATTACATGGGTCTATAAGTTGTCTTATGGTCCATGGTCAGCTCGGGTTAAGAGTCTGAGTGTGGTGGACTGCTGGGGTCAAACGGACGGGATTGGTCACCCCAATGACAGGCCGAGTGGACCAGGTCATCAATTCTCACACCGAACAAACGGTGAAAAAGGGGCACTTGGTTGCCTAGGTGACATGACTGCTGGTTCCAGCCGAAAGTGGCACTAAAACACCTCCCTGCAACACACGTCCGGGACCCAGCGTCACTCTCAGTGCGCCCTTCCCTGAACCCCCCCCCCCCCCCCCCCCCTTTCCCCCTCTTTCACGGACATTTCCTCTAATATCGCCCACTTAAGGGGCTCAAAACGAGTACAGGTCACGTGTGGGGAGATTTACTGGTCACGTGTTCTGTACATGGAGTTAGGGGACGCGCATAGAACACGAGATGACGACAGTGGCTGGAAGTGAAACTACTTCCTTCTCCAAACACATGTCCAGTCTCCGCATGGTATATCAATTGATATTTGCCATTGAAGAAAACATTCTAAATTTTTGAAGATTGTTTTTTGTTCAGAAGGTGAAAAAGAAAGTTTAAGATGAATCCATGCTTTACATAATGTTGCTGCTGAATCGTTTGTTTGGTGGGGTAGTTAAACGCATGGTAAACCCTTCAGGATTTTTTTCAGACTGCTCACTCTTTTCCAAGAGTGGCAAGGGATCTTCTAAATGTTAAGGCACTTTATGTTCAGTGTACCTCTCTTTACATCTTCACGCGCTGCTGTTGCACAAGCAATGCTAAATTAGTTCTAACAGTAACAGACAGGGCAGTCTCTATTCAGCATATGTCAGTTTACACCTTAGCATGCCACTGTTGCTGAATCGATGCTGATAAGTGCTACAATGCAGTCTGTATTTAGAGTAGGTGTGTCTGTTTATACCTAAGTTAATGTGCCACTGTTGCTGGATCAATGCTGATCAGGTTAGACAGAGAGGGGCACAGAAGGGGCCGGGGTAAAGCGGACTTACTACACGGGCCCGGTCCAGCCCAGTCAGTGCCGGTTAGTCACGGGGTATGGCACTAATGTAGTAGTCAATAATCTCCGCTTTAGCAAAGGGTAATGGAAATGTAACAATCCACGTCCCTCTTACGTCGTGTAGAAATTCACTTATTCTCAGAAAAGGTTTGACCTGATATGATATTATGGTATGCAGGAGAAAACTGAGGAAGATGAGACTGTTTTGTTTAAACAGAAGATTCTGGTTTGAGGGACCAGGCAATATTTTTTTTTTCTAATCCAGTCATAATTTGAGACCACTTTAGATAAGATTGTTTCTTAACACTGTTTTTCAACATTTTGTAAGGAAAAAAAAACTAAAATATTTAATTCAATGCCATTGGGCTTCCTACTAGAAGTCAAAAATAATATCTTGCTCTATGTTTAAAACTTGGAACAATCAGGAATAAAAAAAAACAAGATGGTGGAACTAGAATGGACAGTATACAGACTGGTCCTGACTTGTGTCATCGAACCTACAGCTGACACAAGATGTGGGACTTTTTCTATGTCAGACCATCACATGGTCTCACAGGGATTGGCTTAATGGTCACGATAAGGAAGTACGTCAATCATTTATCATTCCTTTCCCAGAACAACTCCCACGAATACAAAACCAAATATCCTACATATAAAGATTTCATTGTATTCTTATATGGTTGTGTTCGTTTATTGTGGTTTTATTTATTTACTTTTCCTTACATCTGTTTAGGGTTAATGTGTTTACTGTAGGCTACAAACATACTTGACTTGATAAACATCCTGATGTACAAATCCTGTTAAATGGGGGTGTCTCAGACGGAGAAGGGACCTGAACACTTATCGGTCACCAAATGCATTAATTCAAATCGCTTGCTTGTTAACTTTGCTCGCTAGTCAGTTGAGGTTCGTGAAACTTTGCAACAACTAATGGGCAACCCTGCTCAAACACGACAGCGTCAAAGTGGTGCCCTACACCTCCAAGTCTAATCAAACCTAATAGGTGACCCCCACTCATACATGCACCCTGATATATGTGTAGGTGGCAAAATGTTTGTTTGCTAGTTAGTTTCATGTCCGGCCATCCCTTCTGGGTTCTTTTACCATACTGCACAATGTAAAGCTTTGCAACTAGTTTAACGCCACATGGGCAGTGACCGAATCTATGATATGATTTAGGAGTAACCTGCCACCGGGTTCGATACCCTACTCTTTTTGAAAAGTGGCATGGGGTCTTTCATGTGCAATGTCCCATAGAAAAGACACCACACACCCGGCCTTTGATGACCCTGTTGGGGGCAAAATGTAATCTCTCATCACATCTAATGGTCAACCCCTGCTCACACATACACACTTATTTATATGCATAGGTTGCACTGTCACGTCTCATCACCAGGGGTTGAAATAGCCCGGGCCCGGGGGCCCGAGGCCCCTAAATAATCTGTTGGGCCCCTAGACTTCATGTCCAAGGGGCTGGACTGGCCCGAAAAAAATCTGAAATTTTAGACTTGTGATAAATCATGAAAGGAAAGGCCATTAACACTGCATTTGGGCCCCTGAATGTCAAAGGACATGGGCCCGACTGTCCCCTGAATTCTTGTACATTATTTCGACCCCTGATCACACCTAATGGTTGACCCCTGCTCTCCCTTCTGTGTCTAGGTGGCGACCCTTCACCCTTCACCACACCTAATGGTCAACCCCTGCTCACACACACATACACACGCCCCCAGGTGCCGACCCCAACACCTCCCACCACACCTTATGAATAACCCCTGCTCAAACATACTCTCCTCCCTATGAAAGAAGATTAATGGTGCGGTCGGAAATGCTGCGGTTGATTTATTCAATCAAAGATGGCGGCGGGCAGAACCTGCGTATTGCATGACAACGACCTGAGTGACCTTGGTGTTCCTGGGCAGTGTCGGCCTAACAGCAGAGGCCATGATGGGTGGGGAACGTGTTGGTAGGGGTGTGGGGTGCTACTGCAGGAAACACGCACTATAGGATAGGGCAGTAGCAGATCTGCTCTGCCACCCCTTCATTCATCCATCGCTAGACGTTGATTTCTGGGTGCATTGGTACCTAGATAGGGTGCATCACCTCCCTAATTCTCCTGTTGTGAGTAGTTTGCAGATTTATCATTTAAGGTGGAGTCTAAAGGAAACCCCCCGCCCTTAAATCTTTTTTTTAAAGATAATCACATAAATAGAAAGTAAGAAACAAACTAAATTAAACTTCTAGGGGTGGACCACAGTCTCTCATGTGATGACCCCCCCCCCCCCCCCCCCCCTTCTCTTGGCCCATCTACATCCCCTACCTCTGTAAAACGGCCTCCTGACCACTGCCATGGTAATTCCGATTCTCGTCACACATCCATTCCGCTGTTATACACTGTCTTTCCGGTCTCTGCATTCCGTGTCCACCTTCAGTTCTACTTTAAGTTCAACAAGCAGAAGCTTAAGCTCTGATTGCACATGCCAAGTGTACTGACAGAACACTTTTGGTTGATATGTAGAACAATTCATATGAAATGAAATATATATATTAAGCTAAAACTCCCAAGTATACCCATTAAAATTAAAAATAATACAAATTGAGCAGTTTCTAGCTGACCAGATCTTTATCAATTTTAGGGGGTGAGATCAAACAAACAGTTTGTTATAAATATACATCATTTTAATGACATCTACCCCAGACCTTGTAAAAATCACATCTCATTAGATCAACCATTGTGTCCAAACACAGGCATTTCCAAGCTGATTGGTTTTGCCCCAGTAAATTGCAACCAAACGATGTGTTTGGAGAGTGACACTGCATGTGCTCTCCTACATTATGTCACTCTATCTGCATGCTTTACCTTGTTCCCTGCAGACCCCAGCCACCCATACCCCGTTCCCGACTGCAGCATCCCATGACCCAGCATGCCCTTGTAGGGCCTGATATTAGACTCGTTCCCAGTTTCGGTGAATCGTCTCCTGGGTAAATTCCCACACTGCCCATCACCACTGAAATGACCCCATTGCCCTCGGGAGAAAAGAATGACCCCCCACATTATTAGAATCTACTGCCGGCGTTGCCTTGGTAACGCAATAAGCGACCAATCCCTCCTGCTCATATTTCTCGGATTCCTGGTAATTCCTGGTAATAACTCTCGCTGTCTATCGCTGCTCTCCAATTGCGGAAGGGGAGTCTGGGGGACTAGAGGGCAGGTCAAGATTTACAGTCGGTAGTGAGGGGCTTATTCTGACAAGCACTTTGGCACTGCATCGAAGGGGAGGGTGCGAAGAGGGGTGTGAGGGGCCTTAGCTCAACAAGCAGGTCAGAACTGCATGGAAGGTGAGGGTTCAGAGGTGCAGGTGAGGGACATTAGTTTGTCAAGCACATTGGCACTGCATGGAAGGTGGTCTCAGATGTGTGGGTGAGGGGCTTCAGTCCAACAAGCAGGTCAGCACTGTATGGAAAGTAAAGGATTGGATATGTAAAAGACTGGGCCTGTGCATTTTCAAAAAGTCGACCTATTTAAGACCTATCTAAGACTCAAGTTTGGCAAATTTAAGGCCGACTCTCCACATGTACAGAAACATTTCTTCGCATAAGGTTAGACATGGTGACACTCTGCCAAAAGTGGCATCTCTGGACATGAGGGGAGGGCACGAAGGTAGCTGGGGTGTGACATAAAGGGAGGACACCCAGGAAGCAAAGATGACGTAGTTTGGTAGGATGCAGAAGTGAGTGAGTGAGTGAGTGTTGGGTGTTTTTCTGCCGTATCAACAGCGAGGGGCATTTTCATGACGAAAAGCAGTTGGGACGAATTCTGTCTTTGGTGATCGAATCTATGAGATAAAGGTGACAGGGCGGGCAAACAGCAGGGGATCAAAACCTGGAAATCATTTTTGCTGTACCACACCCCTTAGCGAACCAAGCACTAACTGGGAATTGAATCCAAAGAACCACTTGGTCAGTGCAGGGTCCCCCCTATCGTCAGCTTCTACAATCAGCAAGGGCTATTTAAGGATGCAGAGTTGGCTGAGGTGTGACTGTGGGGGAGGACACGTAGGTGGGTGAGGTCACCCTGGCACCAGTAAGAGGATGTCGGTTACTGCTTACAACACATACCACAGACCACTATCTGTGTGCGGGGGAGGTTCCGCTAACATCACCTTCCAACATGACCAGACAACATGTTTTCCTATTATTTTAAGGGATATGACACTATGTAACTTAGCTATCAACACAAAAGATATGTCTTGAGTAAACATGTAAACTGTTTTCATTGGTATTGTATACTAAGATCAGAATGAGTAATTCGAGTGGAATCCTATTGGTTACTGTATATACACAATACAAAACTCAGATACTAAGGCGTTTTGAGAGGAAGAATTTGATTAAAGAAGAGTAATTTGAAACAAGTCCAAACGTCTAGCCATACTGATCAATTCGGCGGCATGTTTTAATGTTTTAATATCTTAATGTAATATATAGTAAAAATGTTTTATATGGTATCAAAGCTTCCAGCTTTGTTACCGATGAGGCGGCGGATCTAGGCCTAATAATATTAATGTGTAATTTATTGTGGTAGGTCTGAACTGACACTATAGTGTCAATTTCAAAAATAATTTAATCTTTGTGACACTGACAGCACCGGAGAACTTATTGACAGTGTGACGCCTATGTTTTAACATTGAATGCGAATGATTCAGACACTGACAGTGACTTAGGCCTAGACATATCAGAACTCAGATTTAATATTTCGATGGTAGGTCTGAAAAAATGACACTATAGTGACAATTTCTCAAATCTTTTAATCTTTGGATCATAAATAATTGCTTTCGGAGCCTCCATAATACATTGACAGTGTCGGAGGGGGCATATATAGCCTTAGGCCTAGCCTATCTGAGTCTATCATTTGAACTGCTGGAAAAGATATATCATATGTATCTACCTGTATAATAGAATGCTTCCGAATGCTTAAATCCTCCACAATTATTGGGTTTAGTCCAATGTCATCCTGGTTTTCTGAGTTCATAGTATCGATGCAGGCGTGCGGGGAGAGAACCCGGCGAAGGGTTGACGGCACCATGTGACAGTGCCTCCACGTGTCCGATCGATCCAATGTTTTCCCTTCGATACGAACGCATGATTCACGCATGAATTGTCAATGCGTTGTATGCGTTTAAGGGTATCCAGACGTCCAAAATATATATATTGAAAGCATCAGATACTGCCGTAATCCAGGTATCCAGGCGGCGAAAGAGGAGCCCCCCTCCGAAACGTCCGACCGCGACACTTGCACCCGGCCGAGTGACAGTGGATTGTTCACCGGGTCGCCGCGACGGAATATCAAGAAAATAGTGCGATGTATTTGCGCGTTTAGACGCGTTATTTCGCAATCTATTCATTTTTTAACCTTGACTTGGTCATCTATGTATCCAACCCTTTCTACTGATATCAATAACTACTGTTAGAACGATCGATTTCATGGTGAAATAGGTCTGCATAGCCTGATGAATATTCAGAGATTGACCCGATTCCCAGCGGCCTACATCGAGCAAGGAGGGGTCACGTGATCAAGTAAGATGGCGGGGTGCCCGGCGATCGTACTGATATAACGATTTGGATTCAAGGCTTGAATGTCTAATTTTGACCGTTTTGGACGATTTTAACGATTCCTATGTGATCTATATATCAAAATCTCTGCGATGTAACCCAAAATAAGCCAAAATATGTGGTTATTTAAGCCCAGGAGCGATCATCTCATCGAGTGTTACATATAAACGCGTCACCGATTGTCGTATAGACGAAAGGGGAATTCGGCGGCATAAGATCTTAAGGTGATCTAGGCCTGTATTTGATTTTAAAGCCTTGCCGCCTCATAATAAATCTAAGATGGCAAGGCCCACAACATTATATCAAAGTAAAGGATTGGCTGTGAGCTGTGGTCCTATTGCCTGACAAATCCTCCAGCAATGCAAACATTATTAGCCGATAGGGGTTTTGGGTGGCACGTAAATGTATGTATTTTAGTTGGCACAAAGGGGTCCATGACATGGATTCTTACGGTTGTATACTGACCAAGCAGAGTAGTGTTTGGGCATGTAGGCGTTGTACAACACCCAACCCCTGCCCCAGCTAGGCCCCATTATACCTCTGTCGGCCTCTCTGTGAACCCGCGTGTCAAGGTGTGCCAAAAGGTACCCGGGCAGGCCCGCCCCCTGCCCCATATGGAAACACCACTATAAGCTCTGGTGCCAATTTGCCAGCAGAATTGGTATGGCAGCCTTCCCAACGGAGAGAGCCTTGTCGATGCAACGTCTGTGCCTATTTGCTAGGTCCATACATATGCTGTACGGTCGGAATGTCATGGTAGAAGTTTTCTATATAATATTTATACATGGAGAATGTAGGAACTTGCAATCATAAATGGAGAAACACATCACACATAACTACCGAGCAAATGTCAAACAATTAATTTTATTTGTATGCAAATACTTTTGCCAAATCGGAAGTGTTAATGGGAAAGCAAAGTGGGCTAATGGATAAATGTGTCAGTTTCTGCTTTTATTGCCAAGTAATGTCAGCATTGGAAAAGAATGGTTGTAAATCATGAATACGATTGTCCTATAATCTTTTGGTAAGCATGGTTCCTGTACGTATAATACTTAAAACATTAATTTCTTGTTTCAATAAAACCAGGTCTGTACAGAATTTGCACATAAAAATATAAGAAAATTTCGCAATGTGACAAACCTTAAGAAAGATAGGCACATTGCATTTTTCGACCCTTGTATTTATTTTTAGATTTTTAACTACCGGGTATTACACCTGGCATACCAGGATGTTATGTGCAACAACAGATATGAATTCAACAAAAAGTTCGCTAAGTCCACAGACAGTGACAATATACCCTTTTTTATGGGTCTACACGGTGAATCCATATCCCAACTCACTGGTTTAGGTCTATACCGCTAGCAGGGCGCCACGCCAATGAAAAAAAGCTCAAACCAAACCGGGAGAGAGCATCCCTATATATACACATCTAGCATCTGACACCACATATCACGGCGGTGTGTCTGGTCTGTTTTTTAGTTTGATGTACTGTCTAGTCCGCTCTAGTCTCAAGCTCCAACGCGTCTCTGCACTACGACAGCTGGACGACAGTGAAATGGGATAATTCTACTGGACATCAAATTAGAGTCAGTGGATTTCTTGGCTGGGTTGTCAACTTTAATTCCCTTAATACAAAATATCCGATGCGTTAATGTATTATTATTGGATAATGTATTATTATTGTTTCACATCTTACAATTTGCCTGCTTTATGGCCCAGATAAGAGGGTAGGGTCCTCTACGCTGGGTGGACAGAAGAACAATCATTTCGTGTTCATTGTCACATTTAATTCCCTTAATACAAAAAGTGCAGTGTGTTATGTATTATTAGTTTGATAAATCGTCCGAGTTATATGTCATACTTGAAGCCAACAACTTTGAGGTATCGTTTTTTACAACGGTGCTTTGGCAATTACTCTATCTGACCCATGTCCGTGCTATTTTAAACCCATATCCTGTTTACAGATTTTAAAAGCGGGTTCCTTGTCATAAAATGTTAGCGCACTTTAGTCGTATGGTTGAAGACATGTCAGAATATACATATCCCCTTTGCCTGTTCATTCATATTTTTTTTAGTGGTAGCATTAAATCTGCGAAATATCTAGACATGTCTCTTCTTCATTGTTCAACATGTATGTTCTTGAAGGCGTCATCGAAAAAGTTTTTTCCTGTTTTTCATACATTGTTCAATCTGTATATTCTTAAGGCCACACTTAAAAAAAGATGTTTCCTATGGAGCGAGTAGCCAGACAAATACGAAGTCGGGAGGTATGAAACTCCTCTTTTTTTTATCATTAATTTTGGTATGGGTTTATTTATTTATCATTACTTTTTTTATTTTCATTTATCCATTATTTTTTTGAAAAACCAATTCAACAAAAGAACTGAAAAAAATATTTAAGTCAGCAAAAATGGCCAGTCAGAAAAAACAAGAAACAAACGTTCTCTCCCAGTGGCCTGAGTGGTCCGGCTTACGTCCAGGCGTCCCAGAGCAAGGTGGGCCGTGACCCTACATGGGTCTTGGACTACACCGGTACCCGGTGAGGCGTGCTGCCTGTTGGCTATGGTGTCTGGCACCAGTGAAGGTGGGTGGCGGGACCTGTCAGGATGACGTGGACCGGGCAGGGGGTCGGGGGTGACGTGGGGTCCCACGTACTATCTGGGTTTCAACTCCATTACAGGCGTACTTATATCATGTCTAAGGCACAGAGATGCCACGTCGAACTGATGAAAAAGTAGGGAAAATAAGAAAAACCTTTACTGCCTTCATTTCAGAAGCAACTAGGTGGATAAAAACATGTAATGTTGTCTACAAAAATATGTTGTTTTGTTTTTTAAACAATTCTATTTAGCTGGACGGTTTTCAGATTACATATCTGGTTCCCTGCACCGCCCAGCACAGTTGCATGCTTTACATACATTGGCAGGTACAGGTCATACCGTTGCAATTTCCAGCTATAACCTTTCGAGATTTCAGATACATGTACCCAGTTTACCCATCATTTCCCTATAACATCCAGCTTATTTAGTATTACCAGTAATTATATGGGATGATGTGCCCTGCATTTCGACATGACCTCTACCCACTAAGTAACGTACATATTGCATGGAGATTACATAAAACTACAAGCGTCCATTCTCCTGCCCCACTAAATTACACCATAATCACTGAACAGCCCCTCTTTCCTATACCACAATGTCTGAGGGGTTGTTCTCCAAGAAAGCTGTAGTGTATAAAGGAGCGGTGCCAGAATGTCCAAGGCGAAGGCTGTATCGTTTTCTCATGCCAAGTGCTTGGGATAAATTCATGTAATTTTCAAGGCAAGCCAGGCGGAAAGGTCAAAAATTAATTCCTGCTTTCAGGTGACTGGTTGTATTACAAGAAACTTGTCCTTTTTTATAATAAGAAGGTAAAGAACCTTGATAGTTTTCATGTTTTCCAGGTGGGCAATACGGTGACAGGACACTTACCCCCTAGGACACTTACCCCCTAGGACACTTACCCCCTAGGACACTTACCCCCCGGACACTTACCCCCCGGACTCGTACCCCCTAGGACACTTACCCCCTAGGACACTTACCCCCTAGGACACTTACCCCCTAGGACACTTACCCCCTAGGACACATACCCCCTGGACACTTACCCCCAAGGACACTTACCCCCAAGGACACTTACCCCCTAGGACACTTACCTCCCAACCTAAAAACTGTGGAAAATAGTGACTAGGAATAGGGACGAGTTAGCCTTTTAGGTATGAATCCTAAAGAACTATCAGAAGAGAGGGATATATATCTAGTTTTCTCCCCATTATTAAAAACTGTGGAAAATAGTGACTAGGAATAGGGACGAGTTAGCCTTTTAGGTATGAATCCTAAAGAACTATCAGAAGAGAGGGATATATATCTAGTTTTCTCCCCATTATTAAAGGAGAACCGCAAAGGCAATTTAAATTTGTATATCATACTGAATATGTATTTCTTTTAATATATCTGCAAAAATCGCTGTTAATATATCATAAATATAGGAGATATTAACATCTGAAAATTAAGATCCATAGTGGCTTCTACTGGGTGTAGGTGACGTCATCTATGCTCTTTTACATATATGTAGGTCAAGCTGATAAGGCATTACTATGGGTGACTGCACACAAAGACACCTGTAACTGAGAGCCTAGATGATGTCACAGGCCTGTGCGATAAGCTGTGAGAGTGTATTCATCTCCTAACAAAAGCTTATTTAGCTTTTTATATTATCCATGTAAAGGCTAATTTAAGTCTAATGCTGCTTAAGATATGCATCAAATAAGAGGTTTGTAGCATATTTGGCATTTTTGTTTTCTCCTTTGCGTTTCACCTTTAAAAACTGTGGAAATAGTGACTAGGAATAGGGACGAGTTAGCCTTTTAGGTATGAATCCTAAAGAACTATCAGAAGAGAGGGATATATATCTAGTTTTCTCCCCATTATTAAACACTGTGGAAAATAGTGACTAGGAATAGGGACGGGTTAGCCTTTTAGGTATGAATCCTAAAGAACTATCAGAAGAGAGGGATGTATATCTAGTTTGCTTTCCATTAGAAAGACTAAGTTCTTACCACATAATTACCTCTACATTATAAGCCAAGGTTGGGGGGGGGGGGGGGGGGGTAAGTGTCCAGGGGGTATGTGTCCTAGGGGGTAAGTGTCCTAGGGGGTAAGTGTCCTAGGGGGTAAGTGTCCTAGGGGGTAAGTGTCCTAGGGGGTAAGTGTCCGGGGGGTAAGTGTCCAGGGGGTATGTGTCCGGGGGGTATATGTCCTAGAACCAGGAAATACATTTATACATGAGTGCCTTACTACAATCCTAGAGAAACTTGGCACCCTGCCACCGCATAAGGGCCATTAATCTCTTCTGGGGGGTGGGGGTGTTACATTAATTTTATCTTTGGCAGGCAGGGTTTTGGCCGAGCAAAATATATTTGGCTTCAGTATAGTGGCAGTGTAGCATTACGGGCCATGCCAATGCGGGATCTCAAGCTTACTGACCTCAAGATTTACTTCAACTTTTGTCTATAAATAATTGTCAGATTCACCCACATGCCACCACTGTCCTGCTTTAAATGAATTCTCAACTACTTTATCATGAATAATCATATACATATCTACAGATCCACACTATTCCTGCATGGCCACATGTGTGTGCTGCGGGCAGTGTGTGCTGTTGAACAGAGTGGATGCTGTACTTTCATTCAAACTTCAAACTGGTGATAAATCTCCAAATAATGGTTCTTTAGGGGACACAGGGTAGAGAGACCAGTCCCATCCCACACAACAGAGGGGTATTGTATGGGTGACGGATGTACACCGGTGTTATACATTGAATTTGACATTTAGAATTTTCAACCATTGAAGTATAAATAAGCGGAGCTACCTATTTCTATTGGAAGTATAACATTACATATTGAATAATATCGCCGCTTTCTATGAATCTTTGGACAGATTAAGACTTGACTCTCTTTCGTCGTCACTATGCCTTCCAGAGACAGCTCTCTGACATTGGTACTTCCCTCGGCTTTTATTGAAGCAGTAGCATACATTTTAATTTGTAAGCCCTTTGAGCCTTCACTATATATATGTTACTATCCGCTAGTTCTTTTTGTAAGTACTACCTGCAATATACATCTACACCCATACTATACTTGCACAGCTTGTGAAGCTTGTAGAGCATGAGTATACAGAGTTCACAACCTGCTGTACAACATGCATGTGACTGTGACGTGCAGCCCGTCAATGTACACGTCTCTATTTATAACGCCTTCATACTGTACAGAGTTCACAACCCGCTGTACAACATGCATGTGACTGTGACATGAGGCCCGTCAATGTACAAGTCTCTATTTATAACGCCTTCATACTGTACACAGTTCACAACCTGCTGTACAACATGCATGTGACTGTGGCATGGGGGACGTCAATGTACACGTCACTATTCATAACGCCTTCATACTCAGGGGTCATAACGGCCTTCGGCAAAAATATAGGAATTTTTATAGGAAATTTTTAGCAAAAATATAGGAAAATATAGGAATTTTTAGGGCAAAAATATAGGAAAATATAGGAATTTTCGACAGATCTTTTTCAAAGACATCCTTTAACAAGAAGCACGAGCCCGGCCATCTAATAGCCTAGCTACCCAATCGCCGATCCCTGTATCTAGGGTTTGGACTCAATTTTTTATCATAATTTTAAATCAATACCAAATTTTGAAAATTTTCCTGGGCAAACAAAATAGATAGGTGATTTTTTTTTTGGTAGTTCTCACTGACCTCAAGGTCTAACACTTTGCATATTTACAAGATCACAGATTAATTCTTTTGTGGACCAATTCATGTAACTTTAAAATAACTCTATTTAATTTTCCTGGGTTACCAATTAAAGTTAGGGAATTTAAAAAATTGTGATAATTTTCTGGGTGCTTGGGCTTATGAAAAAGTAGAAACAAACCAACAAATTTCACATGTCAAAATCATGCAAAGTAGTTAGATAAGTAAACTGTATTGGTTGATTTGGTTGTTTCATCTAAGTTATTTTCAGTATACATGTTTACCAAAAGACCATTCACTAGGGTCATTGTTTGTATAAGATAAACAGTGTAAGCATCAGTAAAACACCCATGCCCAGAGGGCAACATGTGCTAGATACACTAGGGTAATTGTTTGTATAAGATAAACAGTGTAAGCATCAGTAAAACACCCATGCCCCAGGGGCAACATGTGCCAGATCAATTGCCCCCAAGGGCATCATGTGCTAGATCAATTAACACACATGCCTTCCTAATTGTTGATAAACAGTCTGGGCCTTTGATCTACTGAAACCTGGAAATGCTAACATAAAAGCAGCAAGAACATTTAAATTCACTAACAAAAAAGGCTCATTTATCATGCTTTGAGAAAATAGTTTGTTTCAGTATGCCCAAGTTCAAACGTTGAAGTGTTTTCCAATAGTGCTTTTATGTTTTCAATAAAATTGTACAGTAAACTTTACCTCCGAATTTGGTGACAAAATGACATTACAGACAGCCAATACTATAGGAAAACCACTGTCCAAAAAGGTCTTTTGTGACATCACAACTGATGCAAGTGACTTAAGGCCCAGTAAAAGGCTCCCGGAGGATCGCCTTTTAATTATATTAGATACAGCCATTTCATTGGCATATGGTCAGTCTACAGACTAATTTCAAAATTACTGTGGGGTCTGGGGGGCAACCCCAGGACAATTTTAAAAAATTAACCCCTCAAATATGAAATATTCAATGCGGGGTCTGAGGAAAATTTGGAACAATTGACCCCTGAAATATGAAATCTGGGACCCTCTGAGTGAATTCAGATATCTATAATCTGAGAAGAATAACCCATTTTATGGAATCTTGGGCACTCTTAACCAACTATGATATTGATTCCTAAATGTTGAGATTTATTTCTAACTTTTGAGAATATCTATTCACTGGGGGTCTGGGGGGGGGGGGGACCAACCCCAGGAAATGTTCGAAAAATTAACCCCTCAAATATGAAATCTGAGACCCTCTGAGTGAACTCAGATATCTACAATCTGATTAACAATAGCACCCATTTTATTGAATCTTGGGCACTCTCAACCAACTATGATATTGCTTCCTTGAAGTTGAGATTTTTATGCACTCTTGAGAATATCTGTTCATGGGGGGTCTGGGGGGGTGACCCCCCTGGAAAATTTTGAAAAATTAGCCCCTAAAATATGAAATCTTGGACCCTCTGAGTGAATTCAGATATCTATAATCTGAGAGGAATAACACCCATTTTATGGAATCTTGGGCACTCTTAACCAACTATGATATTGATTCCTGAACGTGGAGATTTAACTTTACCTTTTGAGAATATTTATTCACTAGGAGGTCTGGAAATTTTTTGAAAAATTAACCCCTCAAACATGAAATCTGGGACTTCCTCACCAGAATATTGTAATTATACACGGAACATCGGACTTTTCTGAGAAAAATATAGGAAATATAGGAATTTTTTGCAAAATATAGGAAAATATAGGAGTGCCAAAAAAATATAGGAAAATATAGGAAATATAGGAAAATATAGGAACGTTATGACCCCTGCATACTGTACAGAGTTCACAACCCGCTGTACAACATGCATGTGACTGTGGCGTGAGGCCCGTCAATGTACGTCTCTATTTATAACGCCTTCATACTGTACAGAGTTCACAACCCGCTGTACAACATGCATGTGACTGTGACGTGAGGCCCGTCAATGTACGTCTCTATTTATACCGCCTTCATACTGTACAGAGTTCACAACCCGCTGTACAACATGCATGTGACTGTGGCGTGAGGCCCGTCAATGTACGTCTCTATTTATAACGCCTTCATACTGTACAGAGTTCACAACCCGCTGTACAACATACATGTGACTGTGGCGTGAGGCCCGTCAATGTACGTCTCTATTTATAACGCCTTCATACTGTACAGAGTTCACAACCCGCTGTACAACATGCATGTGACTGTGACGTGAGGCCCGTCAATGTACGTCTCTATTTATACCGCCTTCATACTGTACAGAGTTCACAACCCGCCGTACAACATGCATGTGACTGTGACGTGGGGGCCGTCAATGTACATGTTTCTATTTATAACACCTTCATACTGCGGCCCGCGGGCTGGCAGCGTCATCAGGTATTCTCTGTGATGTTGGGGTAAGCAGCCTGCTGCTGTAGCCTTAGACTACTTCACATCCACCCCAAAGAGGGAGATCATCAATGTCATTATTTTAGGGTCCCCACTCAAATTTCACTTTTCGCTGTCCTACGGTAATTTTTTTCCCTGTCATCGTTCTGTTATCGTTTTCCAATCACAAATTGTAGAGTGCCATTGAAGTTGTATATGCTTCCAGACAAATCTCCTGAATCTTACAAATTAGAAAATCCAGAAACTGAGCAAACAAAATTGCCTGCGTTTTGGTCAAATTTCCAAGTTTCTGAATACCCAGCAGTTATCTTTATATATTTTCTTTTTGTTATATAGTGAAACTCTAATTATAACACAATTTTGGTTGGTTATTCAGATGCTTGGAGACTCTAAATCATGCCATTGCTTAATGCTTAATGGTCAATTGGAACATCAGGTGCACTTTTTAGAGACTATCGTTGCCTTCCTGATACACCCATATTTGGTAGAATATCACAGGGACATGGGACAAGACTATGTAGTACAAAATATATTGATACAGAGGGCAAACAGCAACAGCCTGAGAGAAATGTCAGTTCTCGTCCTTTCTCGCCGGGTCTCGCATGGATTGAGCTGTCAGCACGAGACAGTAAGGCAATCAATCAACCCGGGGTCATGTGACCAACCTTTGATCATGTGACCTAGGATCGTGCGTACCATCATGTATAGACATAGCGGAACATAAACATTAACGGTCAAATGAATGACTGGAAAGCCCCACTTTGTGTACTAAAAACATCTTTATCATGATCACTAATTTGAATGCGAATACAGACGAATCAGATATTTACATATGATACTTCAATGCATCAGATATTAACATTCAACATCATATATAAATTTACATCTGCTATAATAAAAATGTTATCTTAAAACTGTTTATACCGGAGCAGGCCTCTGACTAGGGCTATAACGCTTTGCTATGCCATTTATTCATATTGCTGACCAACTACAGCATTTCGCATCTAAATCTTTGGGGCACATCCTCCTAAAAATCTTGTTTGATAGGAGTATAACCGTTGTATATAAATGATGATCGGAAAAGCAAAATGGTTTGTGATGTAGCAAGAGAGGCTGGGGGTTTCTATTTTTCAATCCAGAGCTCTAAATCACTGTGATAGATAAATGGTGGTTTTGTTCAATATTACCAGCTAATGTGATAGAATTTCCCAAGTATGGCGCATAAAGGGCAAATCCTACAAAATATAGGAAGTATAGGTCCAGTATTAAATTAAAGGTTCTGGGAGAGTTGGAGCTTCTGTCGCTAGACAGAGTTCGGTTCTAAGAAACAGACAGTCATGTAGTCATGTCTACATGCTGTGTTTATCCTATTGTTATTTTTCTTCCTTTTTGTTTACCCAGTTTCCTCCATACACTGGTGACTCAGACTGGCCTGATGGATCTGTCACCACCTTTTGTGTGACCTTCACCATGTCCCGCTGTGACCTTCTTCACGTCCTTTAGTGACCTCTAAAGTGCATCTGTACTTAGCTCTCTGATCCACCATATGGAGTGAGAATTCATTGTTGTTTCTGAGTAAAATGAGGTCTTCCCCCTCCCCAAAAAAAATCGTGGAATCACACATTTGGTCTAGATAGTAAAAGTATTATTATGGATGTCCAGTCTGTATTATTGTATCTACAGTCTATGCTTCTCACTCTAATATTGGGTTCCGAGAAGGCAATTTTATTGGTTTGTAAATAAAGTTGTGGTTGGGTGAGTTCAGGGAGAGCATTGCCTATCATATTTTGTAATTAAGGTCTTGTTCTAAGTATCTTCAAACCTCATTTTCTTGGTCTTGATTTAGATTTACCAATTCAGTTCTGCATAGTCAATAAGAGAGAAATGAAAAGCTCTGCACTCTCCCGTCACAGACTTACCACCTCCACTCTCCCCCCTCAGGTTGTATCAGGTAAGGGCATACTCACCTGGAAGAACAAAGACGACAAACATTAGACAATTTAATCAGTGATATACTTCAAATTCATACATGACTGAAAATTAGGTTTTCAACGCGGCAACTCAATTTTATTAGTGCATCATGCATGTTTTTTTAATCAAGGAAAATTTTCAAAAATTCCTCCATAGATAAGACCTTTATAATACCTTGCCATGTACCAAAATAAGACCTTTTTGAGACATTTCTAAGAACAGTTCACGACCTTTATAAACATTTATACATTCTACCAAAAAGAGGTGAGCATAGAAATGGCAGGAAGAAAAATAGCATTTTGTAATGAACTTAGAATGACCAAAAATAAGACCTTTACAAGACCTCTTGACCCAAAATAAGACCTTTCTAATAGCCTTATAAATGACAAAATCAAAATAAGACCTTTTAAGAACTTATAATACCTGCGTGGGCACCCTGAGCAATGTGTTTATCCTAAGTATTTAGTCATGGAAACCTGGACAGTAGGATTATTCATAAGCACACATGAGAAATAGTACAACGGACTATTGTTGTTATCGTTTACATTACACAGTCCCTCTCAAGTGACATATCGGAACTATTTAGTTTCAAGGTCAACATCCGTCGACTACTTATCAACAGCACGGGGCAGTATATTAATACGTACTCATTTATTATACTGAGTTATAGACCCCTTTACCCCCTGGCTGGAACACACAATGGAATTCAGCAAAGTCTTATGCATATTGTCCAGACGAACCCCCCTCTCCAATGTAAGGCCGTCCTCAAAAAAAATTCTGTTTCCGGTCCAGCGGGTGGGCCTAAAAAAGGTGACCCGGGCGGCCGCGATTTTTTTTTTTTTTTAAATATTTTTTTTTATTGGTAAGGGTATAACATAAAATTTTTGTAAAAGAAAAAATTTTTTTGAAAAATGAAAAAAAAAGTGTTCCACCCGGCTATAAAATACTCACCCGGCCGGTCCACCGGAAACAGAATTTTTTTTTATGACGGCCTAATTAATGGGTCAGCCCTGTGGCAGTGTACCCAATTATTATAGGAAGACAGTTATGGTACCCTAGATACGCCAGCCCACACATATACATACAGTGGGACAGTTACCAGATCTGGTATTGCGGAATGCCTGGTTCCTGGCCCTGTGGTAAAAAGGGTGGGGCCCGGGCACATGAATTATGGATGAGGATTGCGGCCTCACTAATTCATAGAGGTTGGTTCTCTCTCCAAGGCGCAGTGACGTACAGTGTGTACTATGAATTAATGTATAGAGTGGGGCTGCACATCTATACAAATACTGACATAATATTCTTATCTTAAATGGATTACACGTTACGGGATGTTGGAAATGTCTAGATTATTAGGGGGATGACCAGAAATGTGTCCAAGTTTAGTAATACTGTGACAGTATGTTTTGCTTGTCTTTACCCCACAGGTACCAGTTCAGTGTACCAGTAAGGTGAGCTTAACATGTATGGTCCTCACAATTTAACGATGCAATGAGGACCTGTGGCAGTATGTGTGGTTTGTCTATATATCCCACAGGTACTAGTCCTGTATACCAGTAAAGTAACATTAACATGTGCGAACTTCACTATCTGACACCTTATCAATGTAATGAGGACTTGTGACAGTATGCGTGTTTTTAACCTAAGGGTACAAGTTAAATGTACTGGTAAGGTCAAATTTACTTCTACAGCCTTCGCCAGTCTAATAACATAACGGGAACGTACCTGCTGTATCCATGAAGCGAAAAGTACATGTAGATACATATTGCACGGCCGTATCGAAGCCCCTAATATGGGAAGTTTCCAAGCAAATTTGAGTGGTCTCACATAGATCTGAGGGGGATCCAATATGACCAATGTTGCTACATACTTCTAAGTTATGGAACCAAACTCATATTTCTAAGGTATCTACGTCTAGCGTGGCTTACTTTTTTATATGACGTTAAGTCAATTTGGTAAGGATATTGGATAGACAAAACTCAACATAGACTTGCGTGGCAATGATTTTTATCATAGACAGAATGGAGAACGAATATGTTTCAGCATTGTTTTATGCTTTCATCAGACTTATATAAAACCATGAAATAATAAGTTCTAAATGAATATGAATTAAAATGTCATGGCAATTTTATCTACTCATAACATACATTTAATGAATAGGACATTCCTGAATTGTCTTCAAACAATTCAGGACACGCACATGGTGATCACCAAAAACTGGTCACGTGACCACGTGTGCACAACTTCTTTCAGACCGCAAGACGTGATCCAGATGTCGCACACTTTTTGTTTTACACAACAGTGTGTTGCTCTTGGAGCCATTTTCCATGTTTTATTCCAGGCAATTCTAGCTCAAATTTCACTTGACGATCATTCTCCGTGTTATTTTTAGGGCGAACATTGTCAACGTCGTTTCTTTCCGGTGTAATCGTTCTTCCCATTATGACGTTGCCAAGAGAGGGAAAGAAAAATGTGATAATTGTGACTATTTTGGCAAATATCAATCAGAAAGAGGAGTTCTTGAAGCTTGTTGTTGTAGTTTGTACATAAATATCTCTATAATAGCAGGGATCAAACTATAAAGGTGCCAGGTAGCCAATGGCTTCGAATGTCTTCATCTGGTGACTAAAATCATGGTGTGCCCTTTCCTTTCGCTATACATGTATACATATTACTAGTAACAAGGTATCAAACATTTCGACTAGATTCGGAAATTTGCGATTTTTTTTTTTAGACCAATCCTGTCTATAGTGTGGGCGACCTCTAGACTTGGTGAGGACGAGAAAAGACCAATTTCCCAAACCGGATAGTATCGACAATTCATTTATTATTTTACCATTAGCATTAATCAGTATCTATGTCATGCTCTATGTGACAGACTGCCTCTAAACACACTGTTACTCAGTGTCAGGCGCTATAGTCTGATATGCGACCAGCCCCAGTCAGATTTATATCGGCTGAATGAGCTTTCTCCTCCGAGGCCTCTTTTTTTGCCCCGTCTGTCGATGTGCAGAGTGCAGTATGTATGTTTGGCGCACAGTTGAGTTGGTACAAAGTCTCCGGCCACTGCACTCCGGGTAAATATGGCCGAGGGCCCAGGGTGATGGATTTACCGGCCTCTCTCACGGCCCTGTCTACAAACAATCCACTAAACCTTCAGACACTTTCCCTGGTTAACAATGAAAATCAAATTTCTTCTAAGTTTGCACCGTTACAACTTTACTAAAATCACCTAAATTCATGTCTAATACGCTCCATAAAAATACTACTCTTTTTTTAGGACGTTGGGGGAATATTTGGAGATGTTTGGTCAAAAGCAGCCGACATTTTGGAGATATCTTGTTAGAACGGATTGTTTGGCGGGCTTCAGTGTTTGTGGTCAGCGCCGACAGGTGGCGCCCCGGACCGGAAGTGTCAGCGTCCCAAACCAACACGAGGCTATTTCCGCAGGTCCAGTTTTCTGTCCGTGGTCGCTGGTGGTACAGGAAGTCTGAACACATCCCGGATCTCCATTTTAACACACTGCCCCCACATCCCCTCCAACTGTCCATTCATCCTCATCCTACTTTAACTAGGACTACGTACATCCTACTAAACTCCCCACTGGGTCACAAAGATGGGGGTCACAGGTCCATAGAAGGATGCTTACGTTCCTAACGGTTATTTGCAAACCATAGACATATACATAGTGCCTGTCAAAGCCTCAACATCAACCAGTGTATTTCTCGTATTAGTATTGGAAGGAAACCTGCATGACACAAAAGAACAAATCAGCTTGAAGAAAAAGAGCGATAATAATCAGATGTATCAAATTTAATATAATTAAGTCTATTCTAGCTAGTGTTCCGAACTATTGCTATCCTTCACATAGAGGGAAACAAGACAGGTTTTCCTTATGTTTTTCCTTGTTTTAATTCAAATTCAAATGTAAAAAAAAATTAACTGAAAAAAACACACCACTACTCTGGCTAGGTTCACATCCCTAACTGCTGTTTTTTTTTTTTTTAAATCCCATCAGTAAAGTACATTTCACTCACTAACACGGCGTGACTAAGTTGTAAAGACAACTTGGTTGAACTAAGGGCATTTTGCTTCTATTTTCCTTCTTTCTGTTTAAGTATTCTTACATTTTACATATATGCGTTCTCACGTTCCACTGGCGTTTACATGGAACATGTGTATTTTTGGACATATTAAAAGCAGATAGGCTTCCCCGGCAGGTACCGGTGTGGGAGTGTTCGGTAAGCGTGATGGTTGCCCACACTTAATAGCAGGGTACCAACCAAATGTCCATTTTCAAATTCCCTGTGTTTTCCCTGAGATTTCCCTGTCTCGCAGCATTTTTCCCTGTGTCATATCCAGCAAGTTTTTTCAAATTCAAAAGCCTCTGCGTGCAGAAAATTTTTGGACAACCCAATAAAAAAATGTTAAATCCCTAATATCTTGAGAATCAGGAATTTCAGGACCTGGTCAAATGAAATTCCCTGTGTTTTCCCCGTGTTTTTGCAAAATTACCAAATTCCCTGTGTTTTCCCTGTCAGGCAATGTTTTTTTGCCATTTTCCCTGTTTTCCCTGTGTGGTTGGTACCCTGTTAATAGACACAGTACGTCATTGGTGACGTCTTTGTCTTTGTGGTTAGTGGGGAGTCATCACGGGGTGCTTACGTGTTAGGGCGACTATCTGAAGTTTAATCCTTTGACATGATTATATGGTATGATATTTACCTGGTAGAGCATCAGATTATCAGCATGAAAGAGCTAAACAGACCTGCTACTGCACACGTTCACTTTTTTTTCCATTGCACAACTTCAAAACAATACTACTTTTGCTGATAAATTCCACTTCTTAAAATCACGTTATCATATTTCAAAACATCATTATCGCGATGGATATTTTGTTTAAAAAAATAAGAAAATTAAAAACAGGGTGGATCGCTTCCAGTTTTCCCAGAACATTTGCGCACCACACTAAAACTATACCAGACCCATAATTAACTTACGAACGGACAGTAACGTCTGCTTTGTATCAACTCTGCTTGCCCCCTTTAACCCCCCCCCCCCCCCACCCCCGCCAACTCCCCCTCTGCTCCCCAGCATTTTCTTCCCATTCACTACACAACACTATGAAGGTGGCGTAGTTCCCGGACCAGCCGCCTGGTGGCGGGGCGGACGGCCCCTGCCCCCCAGGTCACTAGGGGGCGCCACTGGACAACGTCAGCCGGGGCCGCAGCCGTCAATGAAAACACCATTACAGGGGGCTGACTCTGAGACTTGGGGATGAGGGCACAGCTTGATATTAGCTGTCTGACGTGGGCTCAGGGATGTTCCGAGAGGACTGGAGGAAGCAGCATTAACCCCCTGTTTTGAAAAGACCGTACTGCGCTTATTATTTTTATATGAATGGGTCACTTCCCATAAGGTACCTCTATTTCCTCCATAAGTTGCCCTTAATTGAATAGAAAAGGCCCCCATTGGGGTGTTGATAAACATGAAATATTTTTCTATGAATATCACTAACCATGTTGATTAATCGTTAAGCTCTATCTCCGTTATATTACTTTTCGTACTCTTTATTCCTTAGCACTAATGAGGACCCATATTCACGTGCTTAGAAACAAAATTAATATGGATTCGTTTCATAACTAATAGCAAACTACTCAATCATGTTATAAAATAGAAATTCGCTCTGAACCCCAACTGAATCCAAGTTTTAATACTGGCCCATGTCTATGGCATCAATCCCCCTCGGTTGGAACTAGGGGGAGTGTAGGGTCAACTGGTTCTGCTACTTTCTGCTGCCAACATCCAGGACACTTTTATTTTTCGTTTTGTGTTGTTTTGTCTATGAGTGGCACTTTGCCTGGCCCCATTCCCAGGTACTGACTGTGATACATGCTCATCCAAGTTGAACGCCCAGAGACGATAGGAGCTATGCTAGGCTTATACATGGATCCCCTCTTTTTTGTATTTTACTGAAAAAATATTGTTTTAATGCATAGATGCCATGGGTGCGCGGTCATAGAAGAGGGGGTTCTGCTAGGCCCATACAGGGACTTTGTTTGTTTGTGGGGTTAGTTTAACGTCCGGCCAACCCTTTAGGTTTCTTTTACCAGACTGCACAACTGTGACAAGGCAAAGCGTTGCAGCTCTTTTTACGCCACAGGGGTTGTGACCAAATCTATGAGATGAGGTGCCTATTTGTAGTGGTGAGACCCAATGCCCTCTTTATAATGCTGCCACACTGAGACATTACACTGACACCCGGCCAACCAGTTATGTTTCGTGGTTCTTACTTTATACCACCGTTCAGGGACGTTACAGGTACACTGTCTTAGAAGAGGGGTTTCTGCTAGGCCCATACAGGAACGTCATGGATGCACAGTCATAGATAATGAGGTTCTGCTAGGCCCATACATGAAATGCGGTTATACCCAATGCGTCACACACGTATGACATTTGTTGGCTAGTTCCTCGGTCAAGTAGACCATAACTTATTTGTTCCGGCCGTATCCGACCGGGACACATTAAGGCCTGGATACACTGACATAGCGACATACCATATGTATGTAATATAACAAGGTTAATGGTGCCCAGAATTACCGGGTATGTGTCCTGTTAGGGCGTTGGTTGGTAGGTGGAGGGAGCGAGAGGGGTGCATCCTGTTCTAGAAACCACAAAACAACCTGAAAACTACCAGTGTATCACCCACGCTTTTTTATCCATGGCAAGCCGGCCCCGTCGGACCAGTTGGACGTATGGGGCATTGTGTGGGGCCCGTAACCTGTATACGCCACGTCCGGGCAGTGGCCCTGTGTGTAAGAGTGTACGTGTGTGTGTGTGTGTGTGTGTGAGGGGGGGGGGGGGGG
Organism: Lepidonotus clava; assembly: GCA_936440205.1. Lineage (NCBI taxonomy): Eukaryota > Metazoa > Annelida > Polychaeta > Phyllodocida > Polynoidae > Lepidonotus > Lepidonotus clava. Next base: position 28,995,132 of record OW387149.1, on the reverse strand, counting down.
GGGGGGGGGTAGGCGGTTGCTGTAATACAGATACACTTATGTGGTATTCCCTATGTGGCAGAAATAAATGTCGTGGTCACACGACAACTGAAGCATGTACCCTAACATACGAGTCTACTCTGACATAGGACAGACCGTTGTACTAGGTCGTCTTGCTATCATACTATGATGTATGAGACAAAGTTGAGTCAATGGATTGTCTTTATTTGGTCAAATACAATACGAACATATAGAATGAAAAATATTTTCTACGAGATACATTAACCACAACGACTAACATATTTGAATACTGTTATTTATAATTCTGTAAATCAGTGTGCAATTTCATAATATAACATTCAGTAAGAACTCCCCTGTTTAAAATGACCACCGGCAAAAAACAAAGCGGATGCATATAAATTGTATCAACTGCCATCGACCGTACATATGATATCCATTCTGTTTCTTTATTTTTTTTCATTTGGCTCGTGAATAAACTTAAACGAATAGTACTATCGCCATCGATTTATTTTTCCCTGATCTCTGAAATGACATGGCCATATTCCTAATCATGACCCAGCTGGTGTCGTAGTACCGGCCCATCCCGCCAGGGGGACGAACACCTGCACGTCAATAATAATTTAATATGGTAATAAAATACAGGAAACAACAGGTTGTGATTTCTGCATGGATGACCATATTTTCACAGCCTGACATTAACACAAGATATTTGAGGTATTAGACACTTCAGATTAGGACATTTGGCAATGAGGCATAATTTCATAAAAACTGGATATTCAGGAAAAACTGGAGAAATTTAATTCCTGTTTCCTAAGCCATTTTCTGTATAGTTAACGAATATACCTGTATCCATGTTTTTCGTAACTAGAACTTTCCTATTTTATGACTCGATGTGGCACTGGCAGTCTTACGTCATGGCATTAAAACGTGGCACATGGTTAAATATGTAGAGTCCCCCATGGCCTATTATTCAGCTAATCTACAATGTGGGCACAGGTCCATGACAGTCATCAGGCATAGCTCCTCCCCCCCGTACTGTGTCAGCACGGACAGTTACCGACCTAGAACAGCTGTACGAATTAAGCCGATTACAGTTCATGCCCAATTACTGAAATTATTAACGTCATAAGACTACAATTCATCCGCATAGGTGGATGTGGGTTAGCGAAAGAATTCTTATTTCCATATCAGATTCAAGAGTTTTGTATAAACTTTAAGACTACTGGTGCAATTGTACCAATAGTTGGTAGCAATTGTACCAATAGTCTTAAAGGTTGTAGATCCTAAAGACCCTTTTAAAATGACTAAATTTGATAAAATAAATGTAATACTGCTCGGGGGTCCATCTTTTTTTACCTCAAGTTCATGAGACCAGGTATGCAATTCATGCACAAGGAAGAATTTCATTGTCATATCAGATTCAGGCATTTTTATAACTGCTAAGGCTTTGGAAAGAAAGAGTTGCTGTTCAAGACCTCTTCAAGACATTTAATTTGATAAAATCATAAATTCACATGTCCATAATTGTACCCCTGGTTCAGTCCACGTCCACTCCCGCCCACCTCTCGTGAGATTCATTACGTAAGGCCGGTCCCACATCCCATTACCTGAGTCATGTATTCTGCAGGTAACCATCCCCCCACCCCCACCTCGCTCCTAGTTAATGTAACTGTCAATGCGGGCTCCAGTCGCCAGCGGGCATATTTGGACTCAACTAACACCGGTGCATATCATAATGAAATTGCCAATCTAACCAAGCAACCTGAATCTTGCTAAAGCCATGAATTTTTTTAGCATAATTTCAATAATTATTTTGTTGGTTTTCTTTTCAAATCAATAATACAAATTGTATACAGAATGCATGCATCAAAGCTTAAGCAATATTACACTTAGTAGGGCCGGTAGTCTATTTGGTATAACTATTGTATATACAGCGTTTTCATACGGACTGGGTAGTTTTAATGAGACACTCCCGTATACGTTCCATCATCACTTTATTCAGACATTATCACATATTTATCATACTATAACAGTTGAATAGTATCATAATACACCTTATATCCTGCATGATATCATTTCTTTGGTCAATGTACTATGAGTAAGTTTGGTCCGTGTACTATAAGTATAAGTCCGCTTCGTTTCACCATAGCACCATATGTCGAGCCACATACAGTTCTATTGTTTATTAAAATCATCGATGCATACGAAAAGGATAAATTCAATGCAGACTCGGCCTTATTTTCGGGGCTGTGTCAGCTATATCACAATGTCTATAGAGTGTATGGTTCTCCTGTACATACAAACTGCATTAGCCTGGTATTGTTCAGCCTGCACGGTGCCCATGTCGGTGTCGGTGTGCACATGGGGCACGGCCTTTGTTGGTCCAACATGGCCTCAACCATACAATGCAGAATACCGCATACTGCTGGGGAACCTCTCAAGTTTTGCGATCAAATTCCCTGGGTTTTCCCTGTCCCATGGTAAATTTTCGATGTCATGGATTTATTGATATAATCTTAAAAATGAATAAAAAAAATAATCAGAAAATGGGCAACAGAATTGCCTGTGCTTTCCCTATGTTTTGGTCAAATTTCCAATTCCCTGCTTTTCCTTGACAGGGAATTGTTTTAGCCATTTTCCCGCTGCTGTGGGGACCCTGATAGACTGAAAGCATCTGTAATTTTCGTATTGTACATACTTTCGAGCAATTCACGTTTACAAAAATATATGCAAAAATGTCTTTTTACTTTAATCCAAGAAAACACATGTATGCAAAACTATTTACATCAATAATTTTAGATGCAGCCAAGTCTAACTGTAGTACAACCTGCATGCAGCTTAAATTGACCAAGGCAGAATGTGACACGTTACCTAGGTCCCACTAAGCATATAGGACCGCCTATACTCACAGTGATAAAACTGACCAAGGAATCATGGCATATTTGGCACAGCTAAGTCTCCCACCTACACACGGCTCAGACTGACCCTGACGGCATGTGGCATGGTAGGCACGGCTTATTAGGCAGGGCTATCTCTACCTCCTACACGCAGGGTCAAAAGCTGGGTCCCCACTTGTGGTTTCATTGATCTTTTACATCAAGTGTTAACATTATAAAATGTCATTTAAGATTTATTAAGATGCTGGGACAAAAATGAAATTTTGCTCTTTGAAAAGTGATATCACTTGGACCTGAAGAATTATTTAGATTAAGACATGCAATCTAGAAACTGGGCAAAAAATTCCGTGTTTTCCTTGTGTTTTGGTAAAATTTCAAAATTCCATATACACATAAAATAATATCCCCGAGTACATAATTTTAGAACCTGTACACCCAGGGGATGCATAAAATAAAACTTTAATTTCGGATATTGCATAGGTATTCAATAAGTATTTCCAAACAGCCCAATATTAGAATTTAGATTGGCGCCGGTTCACAATGTGTCTGAACCAACAACCCCTCCCCTCATTTAATATGTATTAACACTGGTGTTCTGCCCCAACACATTACTGGTCAGCGCGCAAACAACCTGAATGGTGGGTCCCCAATGGATCAAAGACTTTAGGGCTCGTGGGTTTTATTGGCACTATAGGGGCAATATGTATAACATCAGCCTAGAATCCGGATAATGCTGAATTGGTTTCATTATGGGTGCACCTCTGATGAAAATGTGGTATTGAAAATACACCAGTTTTATTCTGATTTAGGAAAATATAGAATATTTTACATCATGACTCAACTGGATTACACCAACTTTTTTTCCACTGACCAACAGAGCTGACGAAGTGTATATCACGTTTGAAACCTATTTTATTGATTGATTTAAATATACTTTTCTCTATGTACTGGTCTTGATCTACGTAGCGCGTCAACGTGACATTGGAACCCTGGATCATATGATCTAATAAAATGACTATGTATCGTGGTTCAATTCTACTCCAATTATTACTTCAGAACCCCTTTTCCTTTTCTTAGGCTTTGAGACTCCCTTTCAGAAATTGTTCTCCAAAATATGATTTTTTTTGAGTATGGATAGTATTTAACAACTGGGTTGTACACGTCTAGGTTGACTTGAACCTGAGTGGTCTAGGTACAGGTCAGTGACCGGTCAAGCGTGAAGTGCTGACATGGCAGTCTCTGAGTGGGCGGATGTGGGACACTGTGTGCGGAGGTCAACGACGGCAGGGAGGAGGTCAGGACGATGTTTGGTGAAGGGTATGTGACACTCTGAGCTGAACTCCTTACTTGTCACAACAGTACTACCTTGTACCTTTACCACTATACTTCTAATCAGAGAAAGCGGAGCTGTTCCTGTCGTATTATGGTTGTTAACGTTGTGCTATCAAATTGATTAGACTCTCACATTACCTCATACCTTCACAACTACAAAGAGGGGAAGGTGCAACTGTAACGTGTTGCTATAGTAATCTTTGATCTGGTTGCTATCGTTGAATGACATAATATATTAATTACCTCTCACATCACCTCATACCTTCACCACTACATTCGGCGAAAAAAGGCCAAACTGTTGCCATAGTAATCTGGTTGCTAAGGTTACACTATAACCATATCGATACACCTGCAACAGTCTGTCCAATGAGAGAAGACCCACCTGTTGCTATGGTAATCAGGTTGCTATGGTGGCGCTATCAAACCGAAAGCCTCTCACAATATTTGAATTTTCCTTATACCTTCGCCACTTCCTTCAACAAGAGGAGGTGCAGCTCGTCCTTAAGTAATCTGGTTGTCAGGGTCATGCTTTCATCTTCACTACAATCTTTAATAGTGTTGCTATGAAAATTATGTTGCTACAGTGAGTCACATTATCAAAGCAATAGCCTGTCGCAGCATTACTTTGTACCTTCAATGCTATACCTTCAAAGAGAAAACACAGCTGTTTCTATAGTAATGTGGTTGCCATGGTACGCCTATGTACCTGTCACAACATAAACTCAGGAACCTCCCAGTTCAGGTTTAGGCATGGGCTCTGTCTGTTGGCGGGGCTGCTGGCGACAAGGTCGAGCCACTCTTTATGGTTAAATCAATGAAGTCATTTTATGGCGAGTTCTGCTTTGTGTGTGCCACAGGCATTACGGATCAATTCGGATACTTAGGTAAATGGCTTTGCACTGGCTTGTTTGTCTATATATAGACTGGTCCCAAGGCTATGTTTAAGGTTAACATGGAAACGCGCCACCTTCTGTGTGCGTTTATTCATGGTGCCAACGTTCTTTTAAGATTTGTTTGTTTGTTGTGGTAGTTTAATGTCTGGACAACCTTTCAGGGTTCTTTCCAGACTGTACAAGGTGATGCTGTTCAGCTTTGGGCGATTGTATCTATGATATGATTTAGGGGAAAACTGCCACTGGGTTTGATACCCTACTCTTTGTGAAGAGTGGCAAGGTGACTTTTATGTGCAGTGTCCCATAGAAAGGATGCCACACACCCAGCCTTTCATGACCCTGTTGGAGGCACAGGGTTCTTTTAAGAAGTTAGAATAAGGCATTTACAATAACTTCTCTGCTACTGAGTCAGGAACTTTTCAAAACAGCCATAAGAATTTTCTTTGCCGTTTTTAAACATCTACACACCCTAGAAAAGATAGATATGACAGAAATAAAAGTAACATATTGTAATCATTCATATTGACCTAAATTATGGCCCCTGGGCTCAAAATATGACCTTTCTCATAGCCTTATAAATTGCACTGAACCAGAATTCTGAAAATCGTGCATATTCGAAAATGGCAATACGGACGCTAAGTGTACCTAACCCTCACTTCATTGGTCGCCTTATGCCGACAGTCTGGTGAGTCTGTCAGGTCAGGGTGGGCGATAAACCAGCATCTGTCAGCTGCAGGGGCATGTCGCGGGCTCCTAAACCAGCGGATAACTGCCCGGTCGGCTCGACAACGATAACTACCCGGTCTGCCCGACAGCCATCGCCTGCCCCTGCGCCTCCCCTACAGGCAGGGTCTAAGCAGCGATCGATATTTGTCTCTGCCTCTGGTGTCATGACAAGGGAGTAGCTTAGGGACTGTGTCTGGGTAGGGTTGGGCCCCCTATCTGCTCTTTACTTACCTCATTGAGTAGGGAATCTCATGCTTTTGGGATGTTTCTTTAAACATGTGTCAGAAAGTATATTTTAATATTTTGGTGCACGCAGAGTTTACTGTCAAATAAAATGCTTTGATTAACAAATGGGCATACTTTAGCAAGCACAGAGAGCCAAACCAATCATCCAAACGCCTTCAGAAAAGAGAATGATAAATGGAACAGGAAGTACTAACATCCTGGGCTTCTGCACAAATTTAGTTAGCTAACGCAATTATCAGATCGTAGGTAAGGTAAATATATCTATGAGTATGTATTACGTGGTTACAAGCCTTGGCCATTATGTATTAGTATTACATGGTCATATGCCTTTGCTAGTATGTATACATGTAGAGATCCCTCTGTAGTATCCACCCCATCAGTTCCGGCCCTGGCCTTCGGTGGCTTGCAGTATCCCCATGTATTTATGCATTACATAATTATAAGCCACTGCTGTATATACATGTATTTATGCATTACGTGGCTATAGGCCTAGGCTAGTAAACATGTATTTATGCATTACGTGGCTATAAGCCTAGGCTAGTAAACATGTATTACACGGTCACAAGCCTTGACTAAGTAAACATGTCTCTCTATAGTAACAGTATCCCATCCTATCAGCTCCAGCCCCAGCCTCCCATGGCGTGCAGAACCCCCACCACCGAGCCTCCTCCAGGGCGGCCCTAAACGCCCTCCGGGGACCGCGCCGCCCCGCGCCTAGTATAAACAAACCTCCGCTCGGGTTTACCTTGGTGTAAAGAGGGCTTAAGAGGGTGGGGAATCTGTGAGTCCATGAAAAGACGGATTATTGGGTTTGGGGGGATGGGTCCACCGTGTTAATCTGGACCTGAGGGCAGCGGTCGGCTTGAGTTGGACTCGATCTTAGAGTATAAACTGTCTGTAAGGTCTTGGACTCTCAAATCGAGTTTTGGCCATAGAAGGCGGGCCCTCAATTTAAAGTTCCTCACTCACCATGTTTTTTCATCTACGCATTAACCACTATACCTGTATCATCTCTAATCATCTTCAACTCGAAGAGCACGTGTAAAATGTGATGTAGAAATATAACTACTCAGGGGGAAAAAAAAAGGGGGGGGGGATGTGAGAGGACCCAGTCTCAAATCCCCGATTGCCTATACTACTCACAGCGAAGAGGGACGTTGGGCATTAAACATAATACTCATCAAGTTGTCAGCAGATAATATTCAATTTTTGAAAATATGGAACAAGAGACGTTTCGTACAATCAACCCATTTCTATTATAGCAACAAAGATTAGCCACTTGCTTTACCTAATCACATCAAAATGGAACATATATTCAATTAGACATTGTATGTCAAGTTTCATTTTCTTATCGGGATAGGGGGTAGATAGGGACGAGGGGAAGAGGGAAGGGGGCTTTGGAATCAGACGAGGCTGGGCGAGGCAGGAGTGGCGGTGGTGGGGTTGTGGTGGGATTTTGGGGTGGGGTGGGGTCGTTTTAAAACCCAGGATTCCTGGCACCAGGTCAAGAGCAAACCCCGCCAATACAAACAGAGTGATTTCCCCAGGAAGGGCAGCGCCAACAACAAATACAAGGCTTCAGCCTGTCGCCATTTGAAACGGAGAGTAAAGGCAAACCTAGGGGCGTCTTCTGGATTCATTCAATGAACGCGACACACAATCACCAGGCACAAACATCCCCTCATTTCCCGAGGATGCTAGTTAGACAAAAACCTAAGTTTGCAATGATTGAAAAAGGCCGGGGCCTTTGGCAAACAACGGGCAATGGTGGAAGAGGGGATCTATTAGACTATGCGGACACAAAAAGCATAGAGAGGTGGCGGGGGAGGGGGGGGGGGCTAATTAGAAAATGATGCTAACAAGGCGGATACTGTTGTTTCTATTTTAAGAGAAGCAGTGCCAGACTGGCGGTCATTAAGTTTCAATTACAGTAACCATTTTAAGGGAACGAAGAAATGGTTCAATTATTATCAGGTTGGTCTTTATCAATAACATGACTAAGAATTATATTCATAATGAAACAAAATTTCTTTGGAGCATTGTGACCAATTGTCTGGAATTTCCTTTATTCATATACATGTTACCACATTGGAGGTTTCAGTTTTCCTCTGCCATTAATTTCATTGCGAATTATAGATATGGGAAATACACATCCTCAAGAGCAACAAAAATGTCACCAATACTTTGGTTGTCCACATATTACTTCTGATTGTACGTCACTCATATTACACCAAAGCTATCAAATGCATGTACCTTTTCATATTGCTTTCTCTGGCCATTTTCTAGTTGCCGACGACATGCAGATTTTCTAAGGCCCCAATACTATTTGGTTTTTCTAGTCTGCACTAGCCAAAGAATAGAATTTCAAATGAGTGGATCCCTGTTCTAGACGTCAGTCTAACTTGGAACGGAATAATTTATTCCCTACACCGGTCTTATTACTGCAAATACTTTTCATCCACGATTACCCTAGTTCCACATCCTCCATATTTGTTAACAATTGCCTGGTGCTCGGTTTACTGTATAATCCCTACACTGAGAAAGGCCTGGGGCCCTCAAACCCCAGCTTACATTACACAGGTTTCTACAAAGCATTACTCAAGCCCCAGTTTACACTCTTACAGAGACGGTATAATTAATTCTCTTTGTAGTACCACTTGTAGTACATGCACCAAGGTGCTGTTATAAATATGTGAGGTTGCCTGAGGCATGAAACTTAAACGGTAATGGCCACACATAATTTACTAGGCATTGCATGAAACATGATTGTTCTAAGATTTCAAACCTCGGGGCCATTGATTATGAGCAGGTATTTTATGCACCTTGCTTCTGCTTCGGAAAGGGTCACAGTTAACTAACCAAAGGAAGATGGTGTGGGCGCCAGCTATGCACAAAATGTTCCCAGATTATTATTTGGATTGATGAGAGTAGAGGACAAACCCAAGAACACCAGTCTCTTGCCTGACCAAGTAATCTACCCTAGGAAAATGTGAACGAGCTGCTGAATCAGTTGACATCTAGGTGTTTGGGAAAATATCTCATTAAGAAAATAACAAAAATAAAGATAGAATATTAGTAGAAGTTACAGAATTAAAATACCAGTTATGAGTATAAGTAACAATGAAGTACAGTCAATAGTACTAGTAGTGTCACAAAAGCAGAATGCCAGTAGAAATGTGACAAAAGTAAAGAGCTAGCAGAAGTGTGGAGAGAAGCAGAATGAACATCCAGAAGGCTAATGATCTGTAGAAACCTTAAAAAGGCCAATAAACTGTCTGCCATCTCTACAAGAAAGTGATCAGCTTATTAAATCAGAAAAATGGATCCATCTAAAAACAGAAGGCCCATTCCTTCTTAGCAGCAACCTGGGTGGTGTTTTTACATGTCTGTTACTTGTTTCATCTTCGTTTCTTTTTGCCAATGATACGTAATCATGCCATTCGCGGAGACGGTGGGCTGCTAAGGTCTGCCTGGGGCGGGATGCAGAGCAGATGCCAGCGGGGAAAACAGGGCCTGTAGAAAGAGCAACTCGCCTCTCATGTTTACAAGGCTTTTAGCTATCTATTTATCTTTATTTCTTAGCCTTAGCTATTCTATTAGATAGACTTGAATATTGCTGGCTATGGGTCAGCTTAACCATAATGAATCAATAGTCAATACAATATAAGACAAATTTAAATAAAGTACTATGAGCATATAAAAGTTAGCCTTGTATTTCGTCGTTTATGCAATTTTTACAGTTCAACCGACCTCTAATACATTGTGTGTACTCTCCACGGTATCTATCAGTCCTCCTTCCTTCATGCCCCACCTTAGATACTGTCCGGTTATCCTGATTCTCAGTGCGTCCCAACCTTACACTTCATTTATATGTTTTACGGTATTACCCAACCCCCTCGCCCCCTATCCCTGCCTTAGATACTGTCCAGTTATTCTGATTCTCAATACGTCCCAACCTTACACTTCATTTATATGTTTTATGGTGTTACCCAACCCCCTCGCCCCCTATTCCTACCTTAGATACTGTCCAGTTATTCTGATTCTCAATACGTCCCAACCTTACACTTCATTTATATGTTTTATGGTGTTACCCAATCCCCTCGCCTCCTGTTCCTGCCTGGAGTGGAGGCAGCAGCCGGCTACTGGTCCTCAATCCCATCAACTACCGCCTACACCACCCTTATCAACATCTGTGTCTGATCCGCACCACTCGACTCTTATCAGCACTGTACTAATGGCTTAGTACTTTTAATACATTGTCATAATATATAATCCAACAAGGATCAGGCTTAGCAAGTCTACTTCTAGTCTACTTCTAGGAGAAATATCTTACGCTCCTAGCGCCACCTGTTAACCAGTATAAAAGGCGCTGCAAGGTAGGGAGCGAGCAGTTAGTGAGTTAGTTGGTTAGAAGTTAGTAGTCACTGAGTTTAGTGAGAACATCAGCTAAACATGTTTAGCCAAGAAGTTATACCTGGAGTAAGTACATCGACTCCGTGTAACAGACTGGAGTTTACCAATACCCACTACCTCGGACATAGGATTGTGTTAGAGCTGAATGCTAGAATGGTCTAGAAGGTGTTGGAGCAACTCGTGTTCTAAATGTGGTTGATTGCTGATAGGAGATGGGAGGTGGACTGATGAAGACTTATACATGGTGGCTTTGACTCGGGATGAGATGTGTACTGAATAAAAACCCTTTCATATTAAGAAGCTCCCTCATCGTTCATTTCTTTTGAACTATTGGGAAGTGAATGGACAAACTTTAAACGCAGTCTGAATTACTCAGGCATTCTGGAAAAACAACTCATGAAGACTTGGATATACACGAATCTTACGCAGTCTAAAATCAAACATTAACAATAGTTCATTTGGTGGAGATTACCCGAAACATGATTTGTGCCGTTTTGCTCATCCTTGATGTCAGCCACCGGTGACTTTGAGGCTTCCTCTAACCCCAAGCCTCAATCTTTGCGGCCCGCAGGACACGATGTGTCAACATCATATACAGGGAATGTGGAAAACCGCCACCTGGTAGGTAATCCCTTAGACGGGGAGGCACAGAGACAGGAGGTCACAGCCAGACCCAAGCAGCTCTGCCCCGAAGGTGCACAAAATTACCAAACCCGTGGCAAAGGTAAACCATTTCCCTGGCACCTAGGGTCCAAAGATAGGCCGGTTCTTGACGAAGGACTTGAAACCCTAACACACTCGGGACGAGTTGAAGGGAAGAACCGTCTCACGGAATATCAGCAATATTGGAACCCAGGGTACGTACCACCTACGGACCACGAAACTGGTACTAGCTCTCGCTCCACCTGTGAATCTGATGTGAACAATCCGTGGTGTAACCAAAGTGTTCCTTATCGTTTACTGCCCGCAGCGGGAGGTGAAGGCGAACAGGAAGTTTCCAATGGAGATAACCTATTTTCTTCAGGAAATCTAAAACAACGACAAAACACCGCGGATAACTCCAGCCCATCAGGGGGAAAACGCCCCGAAAATCCGGTAATCCTACCTGATGGGAGCTCTCTCACCTATCCATTACCCCAACGACTTGAGTTTATCAGTCACCCACTGGTAACACCAACTCACCCCAACCCGGGGGCGTCCATTCCTTATTCCACTGTAGCTAAAGGAAAAACAGTGGGAGGGGATAGGGGAGTGGGAAGGGAAGCAGAGGGAAACAGCGAGAAAGTAGGCAATTTACAACCCTATCGATTAACTTACGGTGTAGAAACGAACTTAGACCAAGCTGGTAAAAGAGCGGAAGCTCAGGCCTTTGATCCAGCCGAAATATTAAAGCAGTGGGCAGACTCAAGCCCCGAAAAGCACATAGATTTAGAGAGGCTAAGCGATCAGGATAGTGAAGAAAATGTAACGCTTAAAGCACAAGATTTTAACACTCTAACTCATGAATTGTATGAAGAATACGAGGACGAGTACGAGGAAGAAAATAGCGAGACAGAACAAGCAGCCGCAGATGTCAGAGGGGGTAGTCCTGATAGAAAATTAGCTAGAGAAGATAAATCAACCTCGTCTTCATACGAAATTATTACCGAGGATGTTTTAGACACAGGTAAGAAAGCTAAACTAGAGAGTGAGGACGAAATTAGTGTAGAGGAAATACCTGTGAAAGAACAGTGGGACGATCACGATATACAAAACCTCCACGAAAATAATATGGCGGAAGGAGGCGTTCCTTTGATGGATCTAGTAGAAGAAAGAGAGGATAGAGATCAACGCCAGCAACCCGATGAAGGGGGAGCTGGGGGTGTAGATCTGGGGGCATGGCATCCTAACCGTGGGATGGACCCTGGGGGACCTCAACAAAACAATGGGAACGGCCAGATCCTAATCCAGCAGCCGGACCGAGGCGTGCAGGCAGGACTTATTCCTCCTCTTAATCAACAGGCCCAAGGAGGCCAAGGTAATCAGGCCAATCCTCCCCTTAATCAACAAGTTCAAGGGGGCCAGAACGATCAGGCCAACCCTCAAGGACTTATTCCTCCTCTTAATCAGCAGGTCCAGGGAGGCCAGGATAATCAGGCCAACCCACAAGGGCCTAACCCTCCTCAAAACCTTCTCAACAACCCTCCTCAAAACCTTCTCAACAACCCTCCTCAAAACCTTCTCAACAACCCTCCCCAAAACCTTATTAATAATCCCCCTCCGAATCAGCCCAATCTGGGGATAAACCCTGGGGGACTCCAGCAACCCGGTGCAGGGGGAAATGGTGGTGCGAATCCGGGAATACAGCAGCCTAATCCTGGGGTAAACCTTGGGGGACTGCAACAAAATGATGGGGGAGGCCAACCGGGCCAACAGCCTGGCCGGGCCGTGCCAGCAGGGGGTGGGGTCGATCAAAACCTGCTCCCTCACCTATTGCAGGCGATGGCACTCGCAGCCAATCTTAACGCAGGCCGAGGAAGAGCGGATAACCAGCAGGGTCAGCAAGCCCCAGCAGGCCAGAATAATCAAGCAAATCCACCAGGACCCAATAACCCTCCCCCGAACCAGAACAACAATCCTTTCCTTAACCAACTCAACAACCCCCCAAACCCACCGAATCCTCCACCGCCCGGACCACCAGGTCCGCCGGGCCCACCAGGTCAGAACAACCCTCCAAACCCACCGAATCAACCAAATATTTGGGAAATTCTACCACAGTTGGGTCTGGCACTGGGGCAAACACCAGCGCCAGTACGTGAAACGACTCACAGTGGTCACCAAAGGGGACCAAACATTAGGTTACCGTGGTTTAGTGGAAAAGAAGACGAGCAAATAGAAAAGTATTTCAGGGAATTAAAACGACTGAAAGCTATCTATGACTGGTCGGACGCCCACCTCCTGAATATGGCGCTGTTAGGCCTAAAGGGAAGGGCCGACGACTGGGCAGGAGCGTTAGCTGAAAGTGAGAAAGACTCATTTGAGAAGCTAGAAGCCCAAATGACCAAGATCTTCGGTGATCGAAGAGCTAAGTGGCAGAAACACGCAGAGTTCTGTGGCCTTAAGCAAGGAAAAGACCAGAGCGTGATCGAATTTGCAGGTGTTCTGAAACAAAAGCAAGTTAAAGCAGAGGCGAGTGAAAGCATGATGTTAGCTGTGTTTTTAGAGGGATTAAAACAGGGCGTAGCCAGGCAAGTAGCTATACTGGACCCTAAGTCGTTCACCGAAGCGGTGGATTGTGCAACGAGGCTAGAATCGTTGGACAAAGGCAAAGGGGGAACTAAAATATCTAATGCAGTGAGCGAACTGGCTGGAAGCCAAGAATCAGAGGAGACCGCGGCCCTAAACTCCATCTCCGAACGATTTGGAGTGGTGCTGGCCCGACTGGAGGCCGCTCCATGGTTCCAGAAACCAAAGCCAGGGCAAAGCGGGACTCCCCAGAGTGGTGGTAACTTTAAACAGCAAGGTTATGAGAGAAAAGATAGGTACGAAAACCAGAAAGGTGAAAGAAATTCAGATCAGAAGCCTAAATCCAATATCGCCCCGAACAGAGAGGCAGATAAGGGAAAGAATCTGCCAACTCAACAGAAAGTAGAGAGACCCAGGTTGCCTTTTGATGAAAGTAAGTTTTGTATCATTCACCAACAACATGGTCACTCTACAGAAGCGTGCTTGTGGTTAAAGAATAGGTTGAGGGAAAAACCCCCGCGGATCTACAAAGATAACAAAGCCAGTGGTACCGAACAAAAGAATCAGGGAAACTAGAGGAAGGGTCCGTTCATTCCACGATAGAATTAGGCGCAGTGGACGGACCGGCTAGGAGAGAGATAGGAGACGAAGCATTTTTCTTAACGTTAAGATTTGATGATCAGAAGGAGGTTAGATCTTTAGTAGACACAGGAGCGAGCGATTGCTTCATGTCCACCCATTGTAAACGACAGATCCCTAAACAATGCATTTTAGATGAATGGAAGGTGTCGGAGGGAAACATCAGTTTGGCAGACAACTCGTCTCAGGTAATACTAGAACAAATTAGATGTAAGTTTTCAATCCAGGGATCGGTGGTCTGCTATGATTTCAACATAGTGGACGATCTATGCCACCTAATAGTAATCGGGAGAAACTTATTAACAGTGCTTCGATCAGATTTATCTCTACCAGGCGCAAAGATAGAAGTGTTTTGTGGAAACCCTATAGTTAGCAAAGAAACAGTGAAAATTCCGCCGGGAAATGAATGCATCATACCGGTAACCACTCGAGAGCCGCTGGGATTAGACTCACCGGTAGCTTACTGCGCACCGGCGGTAACCGCACCAGTCCTAGTGGAGGGGTGCGTGAATACGGTGGGAAGCCAGTGGTGGATCAAAGTCATGAATCCGCTAGATGAAATGCAAGAAATCACTCCCCAGGAAGTATTAGCTTTTGCGGAAGAATGCGCAGTGCCTGAGGTAAACCAAAATCAGATAGAGGAGTTCCTAGACTTGTGTTATCTAACTAAAACAGAGACCCCAATGTCCATCTGTAGGATTTCTGTAGAAGTAATGAAAGACGCAGTGCAAATGGAAAGCCAAACCTCTGAGGAGAAATCCCGAGGTAAAATGGATGAAAATGTAAGTAAAATAGATCTAACCGAGTCGTGCTTAAACGAAGAACAACAGGTAAGGTTTAGACAAATGCTTAATAACAACAGGGATGCACTAGCGTTTTCAATGGAAGAGTTAGGTCACTGTGAAATAGCGCCGATGAGAATAATTGTGGATGAGTCGCAGGGAGTAATAAGCTCTAGACCATACCGATACTCTCCACAGAAAATGGATATCATCGATGAACAGGTTAGGCAACTCATAGATATAGGTGTCATAGAACCCAGCGAATCGGCTTGGCGAAGCCCGCTGGTGGTAGTGCAGAAGAAAGATGGCAAACCTAGGCTCTGTACAGACTTTCGCATGCTTAATCAAATCACTTTTAAAGATAAATTCCCCATGCCCACGGCTCGCTCGCTTTTCCTATATATGGCTTACAAGAAACCCACTATGTGGACAGCTTTAGATCTGTTGAGCGGCTATCATCAGTGTGTAATCGAAGAAGACAGTAGAAAATATACCGCTTTTGAAACCCCGATGGGTGTGTATCAGTATAAGCGTGTACCATTTGGCTTAGTTGGCGCACCTTGGCAGTTTACCAAGGTAATGGCCATAGCGCTAAAGGGATTGATTCCTAGAACATGCTTAGCATATTTAGACGACGTAATTGTCTACGACACTACATTTGAAGAACACCTGGCGAGCGTTGAGGTGGTTCTCCAAGCTTTGGCGAGAGCTAATCTTAAACTGAAACCGTCAAAGTGTGAGTGGTGCCGCAGTGAAATCAATTTCCTCGGCCACGTAGTAAACGCGGAAGGGGTGGCTACACAAAGGGTAACCACAGAAAAGATTACAGCCTTTAACCGTCCACATAATGTGAAAACTATTAAATCCTTTCTGGGACTGTGTAACTACTACCGATCGTTTGTCCCTAATTTCGCTGATCTAGCGAAACCTTTAAACCGGCTGCTAAAGAAAGAAGTCTATTTTGAGTGGACAGAGGCCTGCGAGGAAGCGTTTCAACAGTTAAAGAAATTGCTGACCTCGCCACCCTTACTAATTCATCCAGATATAGGAGGGCATTTCTATCTACTAACTGACGCATCAGACGCCGCGTGCGGTGCAGCGGTTTGTCACAAACTAGATGAAATCTACCGTCCGGTTGCTTTCTGGGGATGTACTCTCCGGGACGCCGAATTAAATTATTCGGTAACAGAAAAGGAGGCTCTGGCAGTAATTAAAGGCATTAAGAACTATGAGGACATGTTGCAGGGAGCTAAAATCACAATAGTGACTGATCACAAACCGTTGATTCCCCTGCTACAGAGTGCCTACAAAGCCCTGTCAGCCCGGCTGAGACGGTGGGCTCTAGCGTTATCAGATTTTGATTTTGAAATCATATATGAGCCAGGAGCGACTCATTTTCTACCGGACTATTTGTCTAGAGTCTATCATGAGCATGTCCCAGGTGAGGAATATGAGCCCGCTGTGGGATGTGAGTTATTTGAGGCCGAAGTTCAGGATGAAGAGCTTTCTGTGGCTACAGTATTAAACGCGCAACTCCAAGATGCAGAGTGCGCGCAATTGATAGACTACCTGCAGGACGGAGACCTACCGACAGATCCCCTTGAAGCTAGGCGAATAATGGACCAAGCTGATTTTGTAGGAATGGTAGCACCGGGGGTACTATGTAGGTTCAACGTCAAAAGGTATAACAAACACCAAGACCAACTGGTCAGACTAAAACCTCGTATGATAGTTCCAGGAAAGTTAATTCCCAAAGTCCTGAGACTATTACATAATGACATCTTGGCTGGGGGACATGTAGGGATCAGTAACCTCACTACCAAAATCTCTGATAAATTCTACTGGCGGAACATGAACGCCGACATAGTAGACTATGTGAAAGCTTGTGAGACCTGCTCTCTGAGGAGACGGGCTCCGCATTTCAAGGCCTTAGCTAAGTCTTGGGAGAGACCAACCCGACCCTTTGAGGTGGTACAGTGTGATTTCATCGGGCCACTAAAGAGGGCTAGGGATGGGTCAAAATATATCATGACCTTCATAGACCTACTAACAGGTTGGCCGGAGGCTTTCACCACGAAAGACTCCACTGCGCAAACCGCGGCCAACTGTTTCCTAACCGGGATAGTGTGTCGGTATGGACGGGTAAACCGTCTGCACACAGACCGGGGAGCGGCCTTCCTCTCAGGGCTATTCAGGGAAATCACCACACGACTAGCGTGCAAACAAACGTTCACTACCGGGCGAATGCCGACTGGCAACGCTCGAGTAGAAAGACTACATAAAACCATTGAAAACCTAATTGCTTATTATATCCCTGACGACCACTGTAACTGGATCGATCTACTTCCCATTGCATTATGGACAGTTAGATCCACAATCAGTGTACGGTCGGGATACAGCCCGCACACCCTGCTGTTTGGCAGAGATCCAATCAGTATGGGAATGCCTGAGCAGGGAACAATTCCTGAAACGCTGAACGACTGCGAGTTTTTCATGCAAACCAAGGATAATATTGCTATGTTTAGGAATATGGCTGAAAGGGTAGTTCAAAACTACGAAAAAGATCTGAGGCTGCGAATTGATGAGCGGGCGCGGCCCACTCAGATGTACGAAGGTGATATGGTATACATGTACGACCCTTTAGCTAGTGAAAATAAAGCGTCTAAGTTCTCAAACAGGTATACTGGGCCATTCAGGGTAATTGAAACAAAAGGAGACCACCTTGTTAGACTAGTGTCTTTAAAAACTGGAAAACAGGTCCCACATCTAGTAAACATTTCAAAACTCAAACCTGCACATGGGCCTTGGTCTCCCGCCGTCCCTCATAACATTCCCAAACTGGTGAGAGAAGCGAAAATCACTAACTCAAAAGGGGCAGATCCTGACCGAAACCCTGAATTGCATCACACTCCGACGGGTGAAATCGCTGAGGAAGATGGCGAAATAAGGGGTGCTGAGACTGAAAACTCAACGGGAACGACCGGTCCCCGTGAGCATGATGCAGTTCCTATGACCAGGAAGGTACCTACACAAAAACCTGGTCCAAGTCCCACTGATTTAGCAGAAACGGATGGGCAAATCACTGATGGTCAGGGCACCAGTGCGGACACCGCGCTGTCAACAAACTTATCCTTTGTTCCTAATAAAGCCGCCTGTGAACGGGGAACAGCTGGCGCTAATGGACAGAGGAAACGCAAACGAGCTAAACGAAGGGGCAAAAACCAGCCGTTGGAGGGGAGATCCCCTCCAGGCAACAACAAGCCCATAAAACTACCCTGCGGTGATGTGCCGATCTTGGATACATCGGAACAGAGCCCAGAAAAAACAGTAAAGGACCATGTCCCGACGAAAGGTGGCTATAACCTACGACGGAACCGCCGCCCTAACTACGTCGCTCTGTCCAACGGCGGGGAGAGCGACGACATGGATGATTAATGCAGGAAATTTAGCCGCCCTGTGAAAATAAAGGTTCGACGGAGCGGCACCGTTAGCATCAGCGCTAATGGAACAGGTGGTCTGCCTCACGGCCACCTCGCCGCGCCCAGGGGCGTGGCAGAAAGGGAGGGTGCGCACGCCAAGAGAGATGCCAGTGGTTAGGCGTCATCTCTTGGGACCGGATGCAAGCGTTCCCCCCCACCTGAAACAAGATACAGCTCCAAATATGGAGACGGCATGGACAAGCGGATCGGTTATAATTTCGTGGGATCCGCGCCGATCCACCAGTCGGTCCGCAACTCTGCTCCTAGACGGTCACCTCTGCTGCAGGTGATTGTGCGCGCAACCCAGCTCGGGAGGAAACGGAGATAGATATTGATTCTATCTCTGAACAGAAGTTGGAGATAGAAAATTGTTCAACTTCCGACTTCTCCTGGAAGGAGCAGAAAGAGAACTTAGCTGGGACACTGATCCACCGACTCATGGGGAACTGTCTAGCCCTCCGGCCACATAGCAATCCAAAGGGAACCACTACTTTCCCTGCGGACACGGAGGGAAGGATCATCGTCCCCCTGAGAAGGAAACGGATTAGCCGGCCCCACCAGAGGGCGCTGCCTACCAAGGGAAGGTTCGTTGGGCCATTCTTTTAGGATTTTGCCAAATGAAAGAAAAGGCAGTCGAGAAGGAGAGTACTAAGAAACAACCGGCTCAGACCCTTAGGCGGTGGAGTTGGCCGGGCCGGGGCGGTGTCCGTCCGGACTCGACCGACGCCGGGATTGCCCGGAAGAAGCCAAGGACACCAGCCCGGCGGCCCACCAGAACGACCACAGGCGGAGCCAAGAGGTCCGCTAAATCGGCTCCAGCCAAAAAGAAGACAGCAGATAAAGACTTCTACAATTTATCTGAGGTGAGTGACTCGGAGCCCGAGCCAAGGCTAACGGCGTTGGCCAAGCCGGTTCAGAAGGAGGAAGCGGCCAACCAACCGGTGCAGATACAGGCCGGCTGGTTCTGGGACCTTACGCAACCACTGTTCCAACTATTTGAGACTGTTGACGAAATTAGGAGAACAGTAGGACTGGATGTGCCAAAATCAAACAAACAGTTAGCTGAGATTAAAACTCAGATAGCTCCTTTCATTCAAAGGACCACACAAAACTCTAAATGCGTCAAGGAAAGTACCAGCCTACAAACAACACGAGGCGGCCGACCTCTGCCCACTCTGGAAAGGCGATCGGGAGGGGAACAGCTAACCGTCGCCACTCCAGGACTAAAAGTGGAGGTAGCACCCGTTCAACACGCGCCAACCCCACCGGTGGGGAACGGGCCAGCGGGAGCTCCCCTCCTCCACCACTTACAGCCTGCGGACCCCGCTTGTTTAGACTTGAGCAGCTTGACAACGAACTGCAACGCCAATCCCTCACCACTGCTATGGAACCAGCAGCAGTGGACGCCAACCAGCCAGCCGGGGGGCCCACTGTGGCCGAGCCCACTCCCAGCGACAAACCAACCACAGGTACCGAACCCATACCCCTCGAGCCAACCGTCGTACGATCCAACGGGGGCCGTTTCGGACTGGAACCTACTAGGCCAAGACCCCTCAGAGCAATGCGCCCATCGTCCTGCGAACGTATGAGAGGCTTGAGAATCACGGTCACCAAGGACGAGAGCGGGATCATCAGGCGAGTGGTAAATGACAACGGGCAAAACCTCTACGAGCATGTCCCAAACTAAAACGGACCAGAGGACCCGGGAGGAAAGCATATTTCAGCGCATGGATGATAGTAGTGCGCAGGAAAATAAGGTAACTTTGCTGTGAACATGTTTTAGATAAACTGCAAAATTAACTTTCTCAAGCTATCGCTAAGGCCAAAACAAAGACAATGAAGTGGCTAGTGCTGTTCGTATTAGCTATAATAGGGGGCATTAGGGGAGTGCATAATGACTCCAACCCACCTGAGGGGCTAGCCCCTAACGCTGAAGTGATAGCTTTAGAACAATATGGAGTAGTGTTAAAACCAGGGAAGCTAATGTCCACCGCGGATATAACACACGTCCGACAAGGCTTCCTTATCACTATTCCAAGGAGGCGCTCCTTCAACAAGGCTACCTTTGGCCAGGTCTGTCACCGATATCTACAGGGAGGAGACGCCCTCGATCGGGCCTGCTACCATATTAGGTCGCTGGTCAATTGGATGGATCAGACGTCGCAGGCGCTTAAGGGTCGGTACCGAGAAGTTCTTAATGAAACCTTAAGTTCCCTAATAAAGAACACTCAACAAGACCCTCAAAATCAAGAGTCGGAGTTAAAATCAGGTGGAAGGGTCAAAAGAATGAAGAAGTTGCCCACAATGCTGGACGATCCAGGATGGCCGACCTTTCCTCTTCCAACCTCTTGGAATCAAGGGCTGGCAGCTGATGTCAAATATAACAGAGAATTGATTAGAGTATTGCAAGAATCTTCGAACCAAATGATCGAAGACTTGGCTCTGATGAATGAAAAACATGACGAGGCTGTCGAAAAGATTAACCATGTCGTGATAGGCCTACTGGACAATCTAAGATCACTAAATAAGGCACACAACACGACTCGCCGGAGGATGAAACTCGTGCAACATAAGGTGGATTGGATGGAACTGTACCTGAATATGATACCGGTCGCTCTGGAAGACAAGTTAGGAGAGATGGTGTATCTTCAATTAATGGTAGAACAAACTCGCGTGTTCAGGAAAGGTGTACAGCGCCTGACGCGGGGCCAGCTGACTATGGACTTGGTACCCCGCCAATATATGGTCGGAGCGGTCCAGGAAGTGAACAGATACCTGAAGGGGATCCATCCCAGGTTCCATGTCGCGTTCACAGATCCTTCCTTCTATTACGAGAACAGTCAACCTTCGTTCAAATTCAATGAAACCACTCAGGAACTAATAGTGTATGTAAGGGTGCCTGTGGTGGCTGATGAACATTTGTTCCGGGTCTACGAAGTACTAACTTTTCCTGTGCCAGTGACGGTTAGGGGGCGACTTAAGAAGGACGCTCTCCAAATTGTTAATCTACCCAAAAGTGTCGCCATGTCCATGTCCCGCCAGTATTACGTACCATTGGCTAGTGGCAGTTGGTCAGGTTGTTATGGACAGACCATCACGCTCTGTAAGGACCTACCCTATATGAAAAAGATTACAGACAACACCTGCACTGCTGCACTACTGAGGCGCGACGACCTAGCGATCCAAGAAAAATGTGAGCTGGACTATCTACTGGAAGCAGACTTCGGAGAGATGGCAGTGTACCTAGACGACGGAGATATGCTAGTGGTCAGCGCCGACACCCGAGGCCAAATGATTTGCAGAAACCAGCCTGCGGTCGGAGTGAACATAGAAAATTACGCAAGGGTTCAGGTGGAATGCGACTGTGCATTCCAAACACAAGGAGCGTGGATACCGTATAGCTTGCGAAATTGTGACCGGCACACCAGGATCACCACGGTTGTGTACCCACATAATGACCTGTTGGAAGCAGCAAGTCGTGTGAAGGGGTGGGACATGAATTTCACAACGTCCAAAAACGAACCCACTATGTTGGAATCAGACCCTATCCCTGAAACAATTAGGAAAGACCTGCTGGAGATCGAGGAAAGCCTGAAGGCCAAAATACCTGTAGCCTCCTTGGCCAAACGAATACAAAAACACCGAAAAGACTTGGCCAAGGGTATCAAGAAAGCGACTGACCGTTACGAGGTAGAGAAACACGCCCCGTGGTTCTCTATAGGTAACTTCGGAGGTGGGTTTGGTCTCCTCACCATCTTCTGCATAGTGGTGGCTGTGACAATTATTGGATGTGTCCTCTGGAAATGCTGGCGGAACCATCAAGGTAAGGCTGCCCTAGCCGGACTCACCATGACCTTGCCTCGAGCCATGGCCTTGGAGACGGCGGACCCGGAGAAACTGTTGCACCATGAAAAGGCACTAACTGGGTGTCCAGACGCGACCGCCAACCCCACTGCAGTGGCAGTGCTGGCTATATTATTGGCAGTACTAGTCATCACTATAGTGGTCCTCGTGTGGCGAAAGTGGAGAGATATTAGAAGAAAGACTGTGGATGGGTTGTACGTACAGTTTGCCAATCCACATATGATAGAAACAATCTTTCTAGGCGAACTGGCTATGCCCTCAGACCACACTTATACGGAGGGCTATGTGCTCATTAGGGATCTGCTGGTGACCCAGCTGTGTCTGAAATACACCCTGACAGTTACTTGGGGGGCGCAGCTGATGGGAGCAGCGACTAGACCTGGACAGCACCCATCTAAGGTGCCACTACCCGACACCCTGAGGGTATCTAAAAAACTAGCCCGTCTGATGATGAGTAACTTAAAATACAATACCAGGGCCAGACTACTGAGATATTCCTCGGGGCTAGCCACTCCTGTACCCATGGGAGTACCTCGCCTCATCGACGCAGGGTGGTCCGATGTCGGAGCGGACTGGCCTCAACCGGTGTTGGGACAAGGAACAATGCCTAACGCTCCTCCTAGATCGACCACGCCCACCTCAACAGCGACCGGAACAGGATCTGCACGAAAGACAATAAGGCCAGGGACATCCGAAATAAATCCAGGAACGGTTTATGAAGTTATCATATGACAATGTAACGAGTGTTAAAACCTGACCTAGTACTGTACAGGTAAAATTGGTGAATTAATAACACAGAGGTACGAATACTAAAACTAAAATGTTACAGGAAGTTCGCTGGGCAATACCTGTTTGGGTAGGTAGGGTTCTGTTGACTAGCCTGATCAATAAGGATTCACCAGTCAGGGAAACTTGGGTCGGGTAGGCTGGTCCAACCGTCTCTCTATGGACCCATGGGTTATCTAAATTTCGCTCAAGTCGAGTGTCCCATGCCCGGTAGCCTAGCTCAACACTCTCATTGTTATTGATTTGGCAACTCTTTTAAAGTAGGGAGCCATTTGGAACCGATCCTAGTGTCGCAAAATTTTAGCATTTTAAAAGAAAAAACTCAAAATTCTGTATAAAACCTAAGAGCGCTCAACGGGACCAATGCTCCCAACGAGCGAAGTGAACTTCCCCAAGCAAGTACCATCTACACCTGACCCCTGTGCTGTTGTTACCGCTAGGATTGGGCTGCAGTACAGGAGCCACTTGGGGAACGCCACTGTCTATTCTTTAGCATGCTTACATATATACTCTTCTCAAAGATGAGGGGGTTGCACAAGCAGCGGGAGCCTGCCCACAGGCCTGGTGTCAGTGGTGCCTGACAGGAGGCAGGACGTTGGGGTTACGCGTCACTGACGCTGCGAAGGGCACTGGGGTGGACGCCCGACCATGGCAGTCACTATGCCCCGGGTGGATTGGCTCCTGACAAGCGGTCCCTTCATCACAAAAAAAATCGACGAGTAGAAAGAAATTTACCTAAAAACTAATATATAAAGCAAACCAATATTTGTGTAACTAAGAGCTCTTCCTCAGGGAATTTTGGGCAAAATATAATAAGAAAGCAGTATAATTAGTAACATTCTCAGGGGGGACGCTCTGTGACAGCACACGAGAGTACCTTATACGTGGCTCGTTTGCTCCTGGCATAGACACGCTGCAGCGGCAAGGATATGTGCAAATCCTGACAAGGCGTGCTATATTTGGGAGCTATAACGGAGGTCACAAGGAAATGTAGTTACGGGACAACAGCGAATTGGTGACATTCACAGGGTGCTCGGCTCTCTCTCACTATATCGCGACTCCCTCAGACGGGACAAGCCATCCCTGGGGGGGGAGAAGCTGTAGCGAAAACTCACAAGGCGGTGGAGCGAGGTGCTGTCCTTATTAATAGCCCCGTCGTCTTGGTTATGTGTAAATGACCACTGGATCACCGTATGTCTTAGGTAAAAGTCAGGATCCAACGACAACTAGTATCAAGAAGAAAGAAAATAATGAACAACTGCCCATAATTCAAGACTAAGTTATTTAGACCACTTTTAGACCAGTTTTAATCGGGACAGAGACAAAACGGCAAGAAGTCAAGTTTCGACCCGGGTAAAAATTAGAAATAATTAAGATTAATAAAGAAAATGAGCGGCTTCAGAGCTGACCGCCGTCGAGAAAAAAAAAAAATAAAAAAAAAATAAATGAATGAAAATTAGTCTTGACCGCCGTCGTGGCGCTAAAAGTATCCAGGTCTCCGCTCAACAGTTGAGCTGAAGAGGGGGGACATGGACTACTGATTCCCTGATGAACAAGCTACAATAAACTTGGTTGACACCCAGAGCTAATAAGTTTACCCGATCTATTAGAAAGGAGATAAAAAAAAAAAAAAAAATTCTAACTCTGTCTTTAGCACTACCTATCCCTGCCCGGCATGCGCATAGTTAGGATAAGCTGGGGGCGGAGTCTTTTCAGGAGTAGTCTTGACTCTCCACAAGAGAAACGGGCATAGACCTGAACAAGAAAACGGGTTTAACCTTGTACTGTACTTCGGTAAAGGCCCGACTTACTAGGTGCTGTCTGGAAGTAAGTGATCTAAGGAGATGCATTTACACATCTCTATAATTTAAAGGGGGTGTAGGCTGCATATTAAAAAAAAAAAATATATATGCAGTCTGCTCCCAATTATAACAATGGAAACTCGGTGCTGCCCATTCTGGTCCTATGAATGGGAGAGTACCGACAAACCACGCGTAACTAATGAGGACCGGGAATCAGATCAGAAATGAACCTGAGTCTGAGACCCGATCCTCTAGTGATAACTAACGAGGAACGAATAATCTCAACCTCCTTTGTACAGTTAATACTTAATGTCCTTTAATGACATTTATACCTCACGGAATGAAAACGCTACCCCCACCGCTTGTCATGTTGGTTTTTCCCATGTGATGTAGAGTATGGGGTAGACAGTGAGATGTTACTGTTAACATAGGTATAATATCTATTCAGTGAACCGTTTGGAGTTAGTGGCGCACCTGTTTGCATTGTCAGAAGGGCGCCGCTACCCAAGATAAAGTGGAACTCGGTCTTCAAACCCCAGGCTGAATGTAGGGGGTGAACGCCGAGCTACCACCTGTAACTAGCAGAAAGAGAAGGAATTTTGTCGTGGCATAATCATTCAATAAGAACAAACTGTGGTTTTAAAGCGGAGGCTTCACAAAATGGAGTCAAATATGTTAGAACAGTTGTCACCCTTGAAGGGGGTGTTAACTTGTTTACGTACAAATCCTTGAAGTGTATTGGGTAATTATTCTAACCGCTGTACAGAAAGAGTGTTATCAAGAGTATTGACTCTTGTAAAAAAAAAAAATGATGACCACCTAAGGGAAACCACCAGGGATCCAATTCCTATCATTATTCTTATCTCCCCATGAGGTCGGTTAGGGAATCTGAGCGGGACAGTTTTGCATCACATATCGGGCATTCATGAAGCCTTTGCAGATGGATGTTCTTGTAACGGCCCAGTCCCGACCTGTGGGCATAGGCTCCCACACATTCATCGCAAGGATATCACTGTCTGAGATGTTTGGCAATCTCGGGCACTGATAAGCGTGGCTTCTGCGTTCAATGGAACGGCGCCTACTAAGGCCTGATCTATGAATGTACGAACTCCCGCAGTGTACACACATGTATCTCTACTTGGGACGCTTGATAATCTTTGTGGTGTTGGTGCCTTTCTAGCTCTTAATAAGGATACCATTCCTTCCTTCACAAGGACACATACAGAATCTTCATCTGGAAATTCATTCAGTGTCTTAGAAACTTCATCTCGGTCTCCTCACAGTAGTGTTTTTTCCTCTTCGAGACGACTCTGGACAATAATACTCACTCTAACACTTATTCTAACACAATGACACTGACGAAGTCTTGCTGTTAGACTAAAACATGGGATGGGTATCTGTGGCCTTCGCCACTACATCTCAAACTTACCAGGAGTCGCCAACAACTCGTTGGACGGCTCCACCTATGGTGTCGCCTCACGTGACCGACACGTCAATGTTTCCTGTAACCTGTAAGGGGGAACTACTCATCAAAGAATTCTGCCACAGCCAATCTAATGCTGGGAGGTCTGGACCAAAATACTTGGTCACCTACTGTCATCTAAAACTTACCAGGGTAAAACACCCTAGGAAGCGTTTGTTACCTAGGGCACCCCATGTGAATTGTTTCCAATGTAGACACTTACACTAATGTCCTGCACGAATAACGACTAAACAAAGAATCCTGTTACAGCAAATCTAGTATTGTACAACTCAGACCAGAATCTCTGGCCATCCGTACCTGATTATCATGTGCAGTGTCAGTCCCCAACAGTTAATAGTATCAAATAATAACAATACGATACGAATTACCCACACTCCAGAAAGCCTACTTAGATCGGCAATGTCAACAAACCGCTAGTCAGAAAACCCCCTAATATCGCCCAACCACGCGCGAGGTAAAATGCTTGATCATATTAGCCTAAACAATCCGCCCACTAAAATTATATAGCCTGACGCTTTTCAGTGCCAACCGTGTCACATTGCTTCATTTACATCGCCCTAACATACCACAGGACCTGGAAAAGATAATAAGTTTAGTACGTAAGATCCTAGTTCTCGGCCCGCGTCCACCATCTTGGAACCAAAAGTAAACACTAGGTGGCCGCCCACGCTACCCGTTACCAAAATCACCAGCGAAACACAGTTTCTGGTTCCGGGAGTGACATCAGCTTCCGGAATACAACCACGTGAAGGCGAGCCGAGAACCACCAAGAAGAATTTGGCCAACAATCTCCTTAAAATCTACGGGTTAGTAGCCTGCCTAACATGCAAGAAACGGTGGGAGAAGGAAGATTGAACTTACCCGGTCTCGGAGCGGTCGGGGCTTGGACCAACCCGACGAGGGGAAGGCACCCGGTGGCGGGCGATGAGACGAGGAGGACGACGCCCGGCAACGGCAAAGAACACCCAAACAGATCCGACGAGCCGCCCCGAACAGTCCGGCAAACAGCCACAAAGAAAAACATCTAGTCCTTGGTGGTCCGATCGCTGGCCGGGAATTGGATCCGATGAACTCTTGTTGATTTGTCAAATAATGTTTATGGCTCAATCACTAGCCGGGAATTAAGGCCCGCTAATCACCGCAGGCAATCAGTATGTACAGGGGGGAAGGGGTTGGACTAGCGGGGAGCTATTGGGAGCTGGCGAAGGAGCCGGCCCAGGGCGCGAGCCCACCGTCGAAGGTGTCGATGGGTCGGCATGAAACCGTCCACGAACTCTCGGTAGTCGTGGACGGTGAAGGCCCCGTCGGCAGTCTGACGCGTGATGTGGAGGCGGTGGCCCAGGTCGGCTGTTGGAACGCCAAACCAGCGGTTCGCATGGCGAACCTCCCGGTTGACCCGGGGCACCAGGTGGTTCATCCATCGTTGAAAATACGCGTCCTCGCACGTCGACTCCCAAGACTCCGTGTTGATGCCCGTCACAGTGGTGAACATCACGGTGGCGGGGGCTGGGTGACTGCGTAGGTTAAGAAAAGCCCTGTTGAGCGTTTCCCCGTAAAAGGTCACCGCGGCCGTAGTGGAAGAGAAGAGGGGAATGTATAACTCCAGCTCCGCGTCCCATCGTAAAATGTCCAGAAGGTTGACCACGATCACTAACAGGTCGTCGGGCCACACGCAATGGTGCGCGAAAGCCGCCCCGGCTAAATCGGCAGTCCCGGCGTCTGCACACTCCACCACGGTCAAACTGTGGGCTGTATCCCCGACGATCAGGTCGTTGTACCCCTCGATCCCGCTCTCCCTTTGACTACAGAAAACTGCGACGCGGGCCATTGTTGAAAGAGAGCGAAAACAAATACGTCCTCTCCGTCCAAAACAAATGAGCGACACTGATTAAAATGACGTCAAAACGAGGCTAATTTGGAAAACCCCTTTTTGATCCAAAAGATCCAAATTCTGAAATCGGCTAGCATGATCAAAACATCGTATAATTTCTTATAAAATCTGTGCTAAACTAAAGTTTAGGTCCCCAACCAACGTAATCAAGCGCCAGAATTAATTCATATCGGCCCAAAATATCAGGTCGAACCATCAAACTTGCAAATTTGTTCGAAACAGAAATTTGCCATCCGGGCGCTTCGCGCCTGAAGGATCCAAATCGAGGTCAAACCTTGGGGGGGAACTCCAGTCAAGCGTCCCGCTAAGTACACGTGTACTAAGTATAGCTGGCGGACGCGTGACAGGAATGGTGGTATTTTCTGGTTCCAACTGCTCGGTATTACTAAACCTGATACAGAGACCTTGTATTTATTGTAAATAATGTTGTTATGATTGAAGTTTGGTTGAAATTTGACACGCATTGTATCATGAAAGTCATTCGTTCAAAATGTCCGAATTCTCTGTATTGACTTATGTTGTGTTAATTTGTTCTGAAATTGGATTTGATGTACACTTGTTACTCTTAGAAGTTTAAGACAACCCTACACTGTATATATGTTGAGTTCTGTTGACTTGTGTTACAAATCATAAATATCAGAAACTGTACATGCATGTACTAAGTCAAAACCGAATTGGTCACCTTATGCACGGGTGTCGTTATCCCTAGGCCTTAATATGGGCTAACAATTCTGTGAACTCACTTTGTCACCTTATGCACGGGTGTCGCAATCTTTGAATCTTAAAATAAGCTAACGATGCTGAGAACTGACTTTAATGTACAAGGCACGTACTAAGTGAATACCTAAAGATGACGAATACTTCATCCTCTAAAGTTGACTTTGTCATTTTGTAACCATGATTATGTCATCATTTACGTTGTTATCCAAATAATCATGTTATCAATTTTTAACACTTACCTTGTCATTTTATGAACGGGTTCTGCTAACTTTGAGCTTCAAGATGTGGAAATCAACTCAATGAATAATTTCACTGTGAATTTGTGTTGAAACCGGATCTACAAATCTATTGATACTGTGTTGAATGTACCACGAGAGTCAAGGCCACCTCACCATGGTTTAACAAATATATCCAATCATCAAAATTGGGAGTTCATTATATTCATTTGGTTTGAGCTATGTCGTCCACCTCCTTAAACTCAAACACCTGACCGCCGTCGAATGTACTAATGGCTTAGTACTTTTAATACATTGTCATAATATATAATCCAACAAGGATCAGGCTTAGCAAGTCTACTTCTAGTCTACTTCTAGGAGAAATATCTTACGCTCCTAGCGCCACCTGTTAACCAGTATAAAAGGCGCTGCAAGGTAGGGAGCGAGCAGTTAGTGAGTTAGTTGGTTAGAAGTTAGTAGTCACTGAGTTTAGTGAGAACATCAGCTAAACATGTTTAGCCAAGAAGTTATACCTGGAGTAAGTACATCGACTCCGTGTAACAGACTGGAGTTTACCAATACCCACTACCTCGGACATAGGATTGTGTTAGAGCTGAATGCTAGAATGGTCTAGAAGGTGTTGGAGCAACTCGTGTTCTAAATGTGGTTGATTGCTGATAGGAGATGGGAGGTGGACTGATGAAGACTTATACATGGTGGCTTTGACTCGGGATGAGATGTGTACTGAATAAAAACCCTTTCATATTAAGAAGCTCCCTCATCGTTCATTTCTTTTGAACTATTGGGAAGTGAATGGACAAACTTTAAACGCAGTCTGAATTACTCAGGCATTCTGGAAAAACAACTCATGAAGACTTGGATATACACGAATCTTACGCAGTCTAAAATCAAACATTAACAATAGTTCAGCACTACACGTTTTCATAAGATAGTGGAGACAAGTGGATTCCCCTTTCCGCTAAGTCAAGTGCTTCTATCTATCTTTATCGGTTGTGAATTGCTTTTTCTGTTGCAATCATTTTCTGTTTCACTTCCTGGCTGTCCGATTGAGGCATTTGAAAGGTTAAGAGGGCTGGTTGCCCATGTTGACAGCAATGAAGACCATGTTGAAACAGCAGTAATATAATGTAGGTTTATTGGGTACTACAGCATGTAGACACCCAAGCAGCAGGCATGGTAGCAGGTCTTCTCTCTATAGCTCTCCTAACCAATCTCCCAGAATGTAATAATTGTGGGCCTTTTATCCCCCCCTTGGGGCCACCTGTGAAAGCCTGGTCATGTGACTGGTCATGTGACCAGTGCCAGGCCCCGAAAAGGTGTGAAAGCCTGGTCATGTGACTGGTCACGTGACCAGTGCCAGGCCCCGAAAAGGTGTGAAAGCCTCCGAAGGCAACTGGTGAGAGTTTCCAGAACTAAATCTGTGCTGTAAAACCCTTTATACCTATAATAGCAATGCCAAAGCGTGGTCTTTACAATCTTGGTTCTTTACACTTTTTGTACTTATCATGGACTTAAGTTATAGATATTTACACAAGTTATTATAATCAGAAATTGATGATCTTTATATCATTTTGAAGCTAAGGGATTGTAGTTTCTGAATATTTCTATTGATTTGTGACAAATCCAACAACTTTTTTTCAAAATACCACAGAACTTTGTGTTAAATTTGATGAGATGATCCAGGGCCTCCAGATGGTCCACAGGTTTTTATTTTCAATAAAAAAGCCGCGGTTCAAAGCTAATAGATGCATTTTAGTTTGAATATTATCTGAAGAGACCAAGATCTAAGCTTTCTGACAGTTTTTGAATGAAGTTTCTATGACAATTAGATCAAGAGTTATTAGCTTATCAATTTCAAAATAGCATGGATTTGGGGGTCCATTCTGAAAAATTACATCAAAATTGTCCAAAAATGTCTATTTTCAATTAGAAAGCCGCGGTTCAAAGTTTAAAGATGCATTTTAGCTTGAACATTATCTGAATAGAACAAGATCTAAGCTTTCTGACAGTTTTTGAATGAAGTTTTTATCATTATTAGATCAAAAGTTATTGGCTTATGAATTTTACGTATTTCAGTGCTGTATTTCAGCATTGGCGATCTGCTGAAAATGTGGTCAATTTTCCATAATAAATTTACTCATAACTCTTGAATGAATAATCTGATTTTGATGCAATAAAAACTCATCATCTTAGAATTACAAGCTCTTCCAGAAAATATTGGACTGAAACTGATGGTAGTTAAACAAAATTTCCGTCTGGCATTGCTACCTATAATGTAAACCCCCTAATATTATATATGAATATGTATAGAGTTACCTATGATAAATCCAAAAATGACTTAGATGCCCATTATTTTGTGAAACATTGTAAAAGTATAATTCATATTAATTCTTAAATGTTTTTAGGCTTTCTTTAAATGAGGTAATAAATTAAAATGCTAATAACTATATAATTCTAATAGAATTTTGAAGACTTATCATGTTTTCAATTTGGTAATATTTATACCTATAAATTTATGGAAAAATTAATGTTATTATGGGAATCCCGACCTATTAATCTAACACATTGGGGACGAGCGTTTTGCACCATGAATACTGCAATAGTGCTACTTAATTAGTACAAGTATTAGTAGAGTAAAACATAGCTCTACTGGTGTAAATGTTTCAGCAAATCATTAATCTACTGGCACGGGTAATTCAGTAACCACAGATGTATTAGCATGGAGTACATGTATTTAGTATAATTATTATTACTGCTCTTTTGACAGGGGCTATTTAGTACATTGCACCTCTACTGGCAGGGCTATTCTAAATAAACTGCTAAATTGGAATTTTTTCTCACTAACCCAGGGGCTTGCGGTCTTTAATAATGCTCTATTGGAAAGGTTTTTCACCATTTTCTTTTTTTCCCTCAATGGCCTGACATCTTCCCTTGCCTTGAGCTGTGGGCTACCAAC
Organism: Lepidonotus clava; assembly: GCA_936440205.1. Taxonomy (NCBI): domain Eukaryota; kingdom Metazoa; phylum Annelida; class Polychaeta; order Phyllodocida; family Polynoidae; genus Lepidonotus; species Lepidonotus clava. The sequence continues at coordinate 28,962,762 of OW387149.1, read as the reverse complement.
CAATGTCACAGTATCTATTCAGTAAACACAGCTCTATATACTGGCACAGACTTCTACCAATCACAGCTATATGTTGGCATGGATTATTTCATCAGTAACAGCTGCAAAAGCTCAGGCTTTTCAGAAAATCACAGCTATACTGACACAGACTTTTCGGCCAATCACAGCTCTACTGGCACAGCAATTCTACCAATCACAGCTATATGTTGGCACGGACTATTATGTCAATTACAGCTGCAAAAGCACACTTTCTAGCTAATCACTAATCACAGCTCTACTGGCACAAACTATTCCGTAAATCACAGCTTTACTGGCAGGACTTTTCAGTAAATCTCAGCTGCCAGAGACAATTCAGTTCATAAAGTGCCCAAACCACTTGACATGACAGGCTATGTAAATGACTCCCAGATGGACAGCCATAGTCTAAATACTCCAAGTGGGAGGACATGATTCTCCTACACAATGTGCCTTGTGGGGGCCAAATCTGTTATCTGGGTCCTGCACGGAAGTGTATTGAACGCACTCAAGCCTCAACCAGCGGGAGGCTCTACACTGCATGGACTGCAGTGTTTATGGGAATATCATTTTCAAAGTCTTACTATTGGGAAAAATCAAGTAATGAGACCTTGATCGGCCACTTTTATTTGTTATTTTTCTCTAATTCACGATGGAAAGCAACTGTTAATAGTAACTGGATTTCCTTCATTGTGCTTTATGTGATCTATCAAGCTGCCTGTCAATGTGAACCAAAAATAGCCAGAATTTATTAAATGTTTTTTAATGTATTTTTTCCGCATAACTTTCTTTTGACTATAAAGTCCCTGATTACACCAATACTCAATTTCATTTATAAGTCTCTGCGCAATCAAATATAAATTGCGAGAATATGGAGAAATGCTGTTTCCAGATTGACGAGAATGGTTTGTAGCCAAAAGTAGTAGGCTTCAGCCGTGCTGCCTCAACCGGAGGCGTTCAGCAGAAACAGACAGGAAGGTTTGGGCTCTGCCTACTGCCTGCCACCAGTATCACATCCCCACCGCCCGCCACCGCCTGCCACCACCACTACCACCAGCACTGACTGCCTGCTGGAGGAGGAGGAGCCGCACCAGCTGCAGGAGGGGAGGGGAGGTGGGGGGCTCTTGGTGAGTGAGTGAGTGAGTGAGTGAGTGTTGGGTGTTTTACGCCATACCGACAGCCAGGGTCATTTTCACGGCGAAAACCAGTTGGGACGAATTCTGTCTTTGGTGATCGAATCTATGAGATGAAGGTGACAGGACAGGCAAGCAGCAGGGGATCAAAACCTTGCAATCATTTTTGCTGCACCTCATCCCTTAGTGAACCAAGCACTGACCAGGAATTGAACCCAAAAACCACTTGGTCAGTGCAGGGTTCCCCCTATCGTCGCCTCATACGATCAGCAGGGGCTACTAAGGGACTCTTGGTTAAAACATGACAGGTACAGAGAAGCCTTCCAGTGTCTTGAACGTACACCAATTTTCAAATCATGTTTTTTTATTGAAAGAAAATAGTGTTGTTTGGGGCTGGCGCAAAGACATTGAAAAAGACACCAGGGATGGTTACCTGATGTGGCGATATTATGACCAAGCCATATAATGTCATCATTTTCTAAATGACACTGAGTACGCTTTGCCTCTTCAGGATACTGCCTCCTCTCTTTTGGAGTGACAGCAGCAAGAAACAGCAGCGTTCCATCAGCCCTACTGCTGCCAGCTTGCTCACACAACTACAGCTTGCTGTTACCGTCACGTTTTACATTGTGCGCTACAGCTGACTGCTGAATACCTCCATTTTACTTCCCCCAGCTACAGCTGATTTCTGAATACCACAATTTTACCCCACCACCCCTGTGGGGGTACTGGGATGGGGCTTCTGGCCCTGGGAAGAATAGGCCCCCAGTAGCCCCTGCTGATCGTAGAAGGCGCTGAAAGGGGGGACTTGACACTGACCAAGTGGTTCATTGGATTTGATTCCCGGTTAGCGCTTGGTTCACTGAGGTACAGCAAAAATGATTTCCAGGTTTTGATCCCCTGCTGCTTGCCTGCCTTAGATACAATCACCAAAGACCGAAATCGTCCCAACTTGTTTTTGCCGTGAAAAATGACCCTGGCTGTCAGTACGACATAAAACACCCAACACTCACTCACTCACTACTTCCCCCACCTACAGCTGACTACTGAATACTACCTCCCCTGTCTAAAACCCGTTTTATGTCTCGTGTGTACAGCTGGGGGGCATTCCATAAAAATTTGGGGATAATCCAGGTTGAAGAGATACCACGATACCAACAAATGTTATCGCCACATACAATTTTTGTTTTACTTTTTTTTTGTTCAAATTTTTTTTCAATCAAACTTAAATTTTACAGGCTTCTTCCTTGGTCACACATACATATTTTGACATAATAATATTTGTGAAAATATATATTTTTAAAACAGCGATATTTTAAAATTATCGCCACGATACTGATTTGAGCCCTTGGCCATAATATTTTGAGTATCGCCAATCTTTTATGGAAGTGCTTTAACTGGCGATAATTATCGCCAAATTTTTATGGAATGTATACCTGACCTCTTTAAACCGTTTTACCTTCAGCGATAACAGCCGACTGCATCAGTTCCCCCCTCCCCCTTCTCTGTTTTACCTGTGCTGTCACTGCTGTTGCTGCACCGTGAAGGTTACCCACTCCTGCTGCCTCCCGCTCCACCCTACGTCACTGTCTCACAGTACAACTGCTGTATCGTTATTCTCCACGACACAGATCTCTAACCATCAAAGAGGTGTATCCTTCACTTTCTGGCAATTTAAATACAGCCATGGTACAAACTTTAAATAGTTTACTATCACTACACATTACTAGAAGAACATTTTGCATTAAATATCTTTTGTTTTCGCTGAAGAAATAGCACTTTATTTTGCAGATTGATTTATAAGTCTTCTTTCCCAATTTGTTTCATTTCAATGTCTACAGTTGATCTGGTTTGAAGCACCTTTATTGATACTGATATGTTGACAAAGTCCCACTGATTGCGCCTGCTGTGCTGTATCCACTAGTATCCCAACTCAATTCAATCCAAACCCTACCCCACCAACACTAGCGGCGCCCAACCTTTAGTAGGCCTATACTTGGTAACCATTGGTGGCCCTGTGTGTTTAGGGGGGGGGGGTGAGAGAGCACACGGGCATGCCGGGTCGTGCTGAAACATGCAGCGCCAGCCCTGATGACTCACTGCAGGCGGCGGCGGTGGTGGTGGTGGTGGTGCTGAGAAGTGGTGCTGAGAAGTGGTGCTGCCAGTAGTGCTGGAGGTGGTGCTAGTGGTGCCAGGACCCCCACCACCTTCAGCGCTGGTCTCGGTGCCAGCTGGTCGCTCTGATTCTGAACACGGCGGCTGGAGGTGCTCCAAACCAGCCGCTTACCGTCCTTAGTACCGCGGGGACGGACAGACATCACTTCTCTCTGTTATGTATGTGTCCAGGGGTTTTCCTTAACTATTTGGTCCACTAGTCCACCGGATTAGACTTAAGTTTTGTTGCCGTGTCTTAATTTCCACTAGCCTAGGTAAAAGTTCAACTAGTCTATATACTACTTTGTTACTGAAATTTGAAAGATTTTCACTGGCCAACGGCTAGTCGCTAAGAAAATTCACTAGCCCGACAGGATTTTTACTAGTACCCGGTACTAGTAACCTGTTGTTAAGGTCAAGCCCTGAGTGTCAGTATATTCTGTGGGAAAGGGTGCCTTGTTCCATCTGCAGACTCGCAGGCCACATGCTGACATTTCAAAACTGGCTTTTAATTTGAGTTATTCTGCTTTGGGTGTAAGAGCTGAGTCGTATGCTGTGTTTGTTCATAAGCATATCTTTTGTATCTCTACGGTCTGTTACCAGTAGACCATGAATTAATTCCCTGAAATGGGAAATCCCTTTAAACATCACAATCACCTCCCAAAATATATTTCTGAAATTTAAAACATATATCAATACTCTGAACTCAAGAATAGAGCCTCACTGACAAATCCTGGCACGTACTGAACTGGAATGAGTTATAAGGATAAGAATTCAGTTTCTTAATTTTTCATTTGATAACCAACTAAAGGATCAGGAACCATAACTAAGGTCCACGAGAGGCGAACAGAGCCGGAAGCTTGGCAACTGAGGCTTCTGAGGTGGAGGTTAGGCTGGGGGGAGGGGGAGGGTCCTTATCTGCCTTGATGTGGTTTCGCCTTTCTTTCTCCATCACCCCAGCAATCTAGATTGAAAACCTAGATTGAACAACTCTAGGATTCCTAAAGTCTGTTCTTAAACCACTCAGACCCTTTAACTCTCCGAATATCCCGACCCAATAAATATAGCAATAAATCATTAATTTTTTGTCTGTTAGAAATAGCTTTTTTTTTCTCTGTAGATCTATTCCGTCGCTTTTATCTCTACAAATATTGATCCTTGGGGGCTAAACTGAAGTATGGGTCGATAACCCGGCCTGGTCGCTTCTGTTGATAAACGATCATAGTGATGGGGATAAAAGAAGTGATCTTCTATCGTAGCTGGCTTTCATGTCTCCACGAATAGCTTAATGTACAAGGTCATAAATCGCCAGAATCAAAAGACAAGTACTGGTGGGGACGACCGAGGGGAGGGTGTGGGCTATGATTAGAAAATAAAGTATATTGTCCTCGAAGACAATGTACGTTATAAAACTTTAATGATGTCTGAAATTATGCTGCACCTCAAACTAGTTTTACGGATAAAGAATGCCGATATCCTATATAATATACTGATGATTTATATCTGATATTTCGTGTACGTATCGCAGGGCACAAAAAATATTGAAATAAAGAAAATTTACTATTTTTTTAAAAACAATTTACGAGCTATAATATATATTAAAAATCCTTATCCTGCAGTAGAAAAGTGGGGTGGTAAAAACAGTGAGGCACAGATTTGTTGCCGTGTGTGTCTAAGCGCTGCCCTGGGGCCGCTGTAGCGTGACGTTACACCTGTGGAGTACTAGGTTGGGTCATGCGAACAGCCGACCCCAGAGACCGGGCCTCTGCCTGAGAAAAGGCCCACTTTCTCCTACTCAGAAAACCCTCCACTCAATTTCTGAAGATATTTTTGTCATTTAATGGCATTGTTTCGTTTGAAAACGAAACATCTGTTCAAGCAGGGCCTTTCAATGGGTCTTCAGGGTCCAAAGTACTGTTCCATGTCAGTGGGTTTGATCGAAATGTTATAATTAAACTAAAAATAATGTTGAAAAATAAAACACGACTGAGTTATGCTGGAAACACCCACCACGCCCTTCGCCTGAATATGGCTAAGTTGAAGACACCTACTGTGACGGGTTTAGATTCTGAATGGTTTCTTTTACATTCATATTGTGCAGGTTCAACCTTATGTTCGTTTTTCTTCTTATCCAGCAAGTGATTCTGGAAGTGTGCGACTTGGCACTTCAGGTTCAAGCCAGTACATGCAGCCTTGGTGTTTTTATTTCCCATACAGCAATGGAGTACTTTCGAGTAGCACTTAACTAAACGTGGGGTTCCCCCCCTGGTGAGACTAAGTGTATGAGGGAACGCCCCAATCTCTACCACTACTTACCACCTCCTACACTCAGACCTGCCTGCTGAGCTGAGCCACACTCAAGGCTCTAAACCCTTACATCATAAAAAAAAAGGCCATTTCTTTTTTTTCATTTTATTTGGTTAACCGGAACAGTCCTAAGCTTAATACGCTGTAACGGCCACATGAGCCTTAAATGACAATAATGAATATAGGGGTAAATATAGTGACTGACTAATGATTTTTTTCAAATAATATAAATTGGCATGGGACATGGCCAATTTCAGAAGGAAAATGTCACATGCGTATTTTCTATTTTAGAACAAGTAATGACTAATGGGGCACCCCCCCCCCCCCCACACACACACACACATCCCCAAGCTACACCTCGAGATCTCTATTTCACGGTTATCGTATCCCACGTTTGATTGCCGTCTGTGACATCATCGCCATGCCTGTGACGTCACCATGACGTAAATATTTACGTCTTGTCCGTCGTTACCTAACCCTAAGCACAACACGCTCAGGACTGACAAGGGTTCCCTGACGAGCTGACAATCAGGGCAGGGCAATGAGTCGACTATATCCCCAAGACATCACCTTCACACTCAGCCCTGTAGATTGATCCCGCTTTCACTGCCTAAATTTACCCGTGCAGTGTCCACTAGTTCTGTACACAACGGCTTATACTGCTTTAGTTTATGTTTGAAGCTCGTACTGGATGTCTATAATTACCAGCAGGGCTCAACATTAAGCATTGGCCGCCTGCCCTGGGCAGGTAAAAATTCAGATTGGGCAGCCAAATTTGGACATACAAAATTTTCGACATCTAATGATAAACTATTAAAGAAGGGCAGGTGAATTTTAGGGTTGGACAGGTAAAATTTGACCTACACCTGCCCGAAGGGCAGCCAAGTTAAAAACCTTAATGTTGAGTCCTGACCAGGTTTTCAATGCCAGCCTTAGTTTACCCATTCAGCGTCCACTGGTTCTATAATTACCACGCTTTCACTACCTCTATAGCGTCCACTGGTTCTGGCCCTGTCGCTTTAAGCTGGCGTTTGTCGGAGAGGAGCCCTTCCCACAGGCCGAGGGCCACTTCCTGATCAATGACCCTGAAGACTCACTCTCCCCCAGAGCTCCATCAATCACTCACCTCTCCCCCACAGCACGCCTCAAGCCTCCATGGATTCCACTAGGCGATTTTGACTACCAGGAATTGACTAATTTTTAAGTTTCGGTTAGAAATATTACAAAAACCCCTGCATAGTATTACATAACATTTAAAAGATGGTTGAAAAAATATTTTTATCAGAGGGAATATTAATTATGTTCAGTCAGTACAAAAAATTGTTTTAGTGGTCTTGACGAGGGAACCCTTTGCCTCGTCTCCCCACTCATACTAACATTTGAAAGATGGTTCGGAATCTTTTCTAATGATGTAATTGTAATAGCATGTATATGATAAGCGCTTATTCCTTCGGATAGTGGAATATGACCTTTAGCCAACGGTCTGAGAATCAGCTCCCACCTTTAACCTTTTCTCCCCCACTTCAATCCACTTTCCAGTTAACTTCTGAAAACTATTTAAGGCGTGACGGAACTTGAATTTAAATTGATGAGATTTTGTTTTCACTTTTCTCGATGCTTCCCTGACATTCCCTTGGGACCGTATTTTCATGCTGCAGTTTAGTCATGAAACAATAAATTACACCAGGCAATCAGAGAATAAAAAAGATTGTTAGCTAGATTAGAATTTGCTATCATTGCAGCAGCGATTTCTTGGTTCAGTGATTCTCGACCGTGCCATAATAAATAGGCTTTCAGTTGAAAAGCTGTACAGGATTATTTAGGATCTTTCAGAAGAAAGGTTGATTCTTGAACGTTTCCCATGCAGACATACTACAGATGTGTCGGCAGTCCCCTCTGGAAATGCCAGGTAAAATCCTGAGGCTTAAGAAAGTTAAGCCAGATTTACACTTTGCCAATATCCCTGAAGATCGATATAGAGAACATGTGGAAGTTTCAGTGCTAAACTAGTCTACGTATACGTCACGGTCAGTGAAAGCCTGGTAATATCGGAGAACTAGTATTTAAGCTTCACATGTAAACCAAGGCTGTGTTATGAGTTCAGAATCAGTGGAAGAAACATGGGTAACCGTAATCAATACAGTGAAGTCATTTTAACATAGGTTCGTTTAAACTGCTGCTGGAGAACAATCAACAATGGCACTACCTACACACCTGACAGACTAGCCCGAAAAAATGTGTATTATCCCCTGTACTGAACAGTTGTTATGGGAAAATTTCGAGTCAAATTGAAGTCTGTAAAGAGAATCAGAAAAAGCCACAACATTCAAGAATAAAAACGTTATGGTGAAATTAAAGCCTCAATTACCGGGTGTCAAGGTACTGTCAAATATCCTTTTGAGTTCTGACACTGTGACAGCTGTTTTTGGTGAAATTCAGTCACTTTTTTTTTGGTGGCTGCAAAAAGAGGGTTGACGCCAAAGAAATATACTGGGCACATTTTGGAGAAACCAAAATGAAGTTTTCTACTTTCTATACTTGAATGCCATGTATTGTTTTGTATTCATTACGTCGAATAGATTTCTTTGATATTCATGTCTGTGCAACAACAGGTTTTGTTTTAGATTTGGGACGTGTCAAATGTGCGGACTTCGGATGCTACCGCGGAACTGAAACCAGTAAGGGCCATTAAAAATAGTTTTATTGAAAGTCTGGATGTGGTTCTTAGAATCGTCAATCCTACACAATAGATTATACAGAGGAATGATTGATCATGAGGCTGGGCCTTTAACACTGGTCGTGTTTCAGTTTCAAGTAGGTTACTATATACACTCCCATCCCAGTGTGCCCTACTTTCCCTTACCTGTAATATTACTAGAGTACGTTAACCCTTCCCCACTAGAAGTCACCATATTAAAATCCCAATTTCCTGTAAAATATACACTGAAATATGGGTAGATTTCAGATTTTACTTCACAATATTTCTAGACCGAATCACACACATGTAATACTGCATGAAATTGGTCCCTGTATCATATATATTTACACATGAGCTGCAACGTGATTACTTTAGAAAGTAAATGATATAGATCTACCAGTAGTAAATCCAACCAGTAAAGACCCATTTTATTGCACCAGGCTCCATTTGAATTCAACCAGCTACCACCGGCAGTTGAATAGTAGGTGCGTGCTATTTCAGAAAAGGTCACGTTCACGGTAGTTCTATTTTGATTCCATTGAAAGCCCCACTCCCACCACCCCAGCCCCAACCTGCCCAAACCGTGGACAGAAAGGATTACAGTAAAACCCCTAATGAAACGCTGGAGCGTACCCTGGGGTAGTAAGCTGGGAATGGGTGGGAGTATAACTGTATTTTGTCCTTTATCATAAATATCTCATTGAAATAGTTATAGAATGCAGCCTTAAATAGAAAGGGTTAGAGTAGTTTAAACAGAGAATCAATCGGCCAACAGCTTCGATTGGAGTTTTATTTTAAGGCAAACAGAGACCTAAGGCCAACGAAAGAAAATAGTTGTGTTCAGTTATCATAAGTCAGAAAAATATGGGTAGGTGGTGGGTCGTTTTTCTTTAAACAAACAAAACCGATTTTCTATTTATCCAAAAACTCGATTCATTTGGCACTCTTGATAATACAGAATTCTTATCAGACACCCTCTCAGACAATTTTGGGCATCTCAAATACATCTCTTGATCAGATATATAATATTTCCTCTCTTTTAAGTCATTTACATTGATTTTCATATTTTTCTTAACATTTTTCCATCAAAACAGTCTAGGGTTGGGGCAAAATAAAGGGGTCGGTTCTGAAACCTGAACACAAGTCTTTTTTTTCCTTTTGGCCTAATCGGCTCCCAGCACTTACTGCCCGCAGAGAGCGGTCACCGTCACGGCTGGCTGGGCAGGGCGACAAGGAAAGGCCAACTTACCTGGAACAGAAAAAAACACGTATGATTAGTACAGTGTGGGAGAAAAACATGTCTATTTTTACTTTTAGGTATATCAGTAAATATTTCTTTCAATTTTTAGGTCTCCTGATCATACACAACACAGCAATGTAAATATAACACTTTCGTTAGCTATAATTTATGGATTCATGAATATTTTGAACTGTGTGAAATATTCTCTGCTAAAGTTGTTTTACCAAACAAATCTGCATGAAGGAAAATTAAGACAGAGTCGATATAGCAAGAGCCCTGGGACCTCTGGACCCCTAGAAAATCAGTATATTCTGCCAGGCCCTAAATTTCAATATCAAAGAGTGGTGTGGGTCCCTAAATATTCTTTTGTAGAAGCCACTGGCCCCGAGAATCTTCATACTTATAAGTTATTTAAACTCATGTAAACTTATCTTTATAAGCTACCAATGGCACTGGTGGTTTTTTTTTAAACACTGAAAGACTTATCAAAAACTGTAAAAGTAACCCCGCATGATTCGTCACTACTGTATTTCCATTCACGTCCCCCAGATTTTATCATGCGTGGAATGCGGTTGAAATATGTGACCATAAAAACATGTTTATTTATAGACATTACTATCTATTTGGATCCCGCGTCACAGTACTAAAATACCCCACATACGTGTACACTCTCCCCACTTCACAGCTGTGGGCCGACCACCCCATCAGGTGCCACCTGCATGTAGCCTTCTCGAGGCCACTTTTTTTCTATTTATTTATTTATTTATTCTTTTTTTTTTTTTTTTTTTTTTTTTTTTTTACAATAGTAATTTGTTAGTTCGGAACTGATCTACATCACATCACACGATCACCCCATCAATCCGCTCATGGGTTGAAGGGGGCGATAATAGAGTGACTCGACATTTCTTATATAGTTTTAGGCATTTCTCCTGAGAGAGAAGGGCCTTAGATCTTCCTAATTTTACATCAAAAGAAACCAAAAGGTTTTCCTTGAGAGCCCTAGAGGCAATTTTTGTAAACTCAAAAAGTATGTCGGACCAGAAACACATACCAATTTAATCGAAATAATGCTTACAAGAAATTAGAATTTCCTAAAATTTCTAAAATATTACCAGCTAAAATATGTAAAAATGTTTGTGAGGATATTGGGAAAGGTCAGAACTGATTGTATAGCACATTCATAGAGAAAGCTTCACCCCACGGTTAAAGACCAAACAATCAATAATCATTTGAGTTTGTTTTAAAACCCATCACTGGGCCTAACCACTCCTCCTGACCCCTCTGCAGGTGTAACAGCTGGAACCCTCATCTATAACCCCCTCCCCACCTTTTGGCGACCACCCACCCCACCCACCAGCTGGCCAACCCACGTGGTCCAAACACTTCCAATGGGTTACAGATTAGACTCCAGCGGATCTATTTCGATTTTTTTCCCTCACTTCAAAATAGTTTGTTGAGGAGATGTTCTTTGCTACAAACTCAATTCTTGAAGATACCTAAAACTTAGATCATCTTCCTCAGGGTTTTTTTATTCTCAAAAAGCTAGGGGCCCGACTTCCCTCTAGTCCGTTCTGACCCAGATTACCCATTACATAATGGCTAGTTTGAGCGACCAGCGGACTTGGACGTAACTACAATCTAACTTCCCTCTAGATCCCAGAATCATGTTCCTAATTAATACAGTTCAATTGATGGCATAGGATTCATTTTCCACTATTCAGACATCGCATACTATGATTATGATTGAAGTATGATTAAAACTAAAATTATTTTTTTTACTGCGCAAAAGGCCCCCCACACTCTCCCCCACCTGGGCGTGCAATTCGACACCTTTATTGACCTGTCAATCAGGCCCAGCTGGTTATTGATTGGTGGACACAGGTGCAGGCCCCGCCCCCACACCCCGCCAGCCGTCACATGCCGAGGGCCCTTTATTGAACCTTTCACTAGAAACATATGCCAATTCCTATTTTTTATCATTTTGTTTTTTATTGTCTATAAATCAGTGCTTGGAATATGAATTTCAATCTGTCGACCTCTTTTGTTTGTAGTATGAATTGATGTATGTATCATATGATTATTTCTAACATGTGGCTTGAGGAGTTGTTGAACACAACCACCTTATTTATTCAATTGGGACATGGATGCTCTGACACTAAGCTTTTAACGCGTCATTAGTAATTGTAAAGTATAATACACGTTTTTGGTGGGCAAAGCGACGTGTAATTAATCATTAACAACAATATATTACCATCCTTGATCATAATTCTATAGATTTCTCGATAATTTATGTCCGTAACTTAAGGAAAGGTTTCCAATCAAATTGAGTATGTGTGTGTGTGTGTGTGTGTGTGTGTGTGTGTGTGTGTGTGTGTGTGTGTGTGTGTGTGTGTGTGTGTGTGTGTGTGTGTGTGTGTGTGTGTGTGTGTGTGTGCGTGTGTGAGTGTGAGTGTGTCACTGTGTGTGTGAGTGTTGTGGTTGAGTGTGTTACATTACAAGCCTATAATTACCGTGGTGGTGTGGAGGCCATATTGATAATGTTTATTGATGCCATACGTATACATTGTGGACAATGGTGTGTGCTAACCCAGGGCATTACTTATGTATACAATGTGCACAGCCGTACACGCTGGCTAACAGCGCTAATCATGCGTGACCTGTTTATCCAGATCTACCTGTGTCAAGTATGGGTTTGACGTGTACATAACCTATACTAATACACGGCTCAATTTCCTAAGATCTAATGATCTATTCCAAGGTAACTTAAAGTCTAAAGACCCATATAAGTGAACGGCCTAATTTGCCCATGTTTACCTAGATTTTAGCATTTTTTTAACGTTAACGAACTAGACACCAGTGACTATGTTATAGTGGTTGATAAATAACTTGGGACTTGACGTATATATATGTAACCACTATACAGCACAGACGTATTGCTGGCCCATATAGGTGCTGACTCATCAGTCTAGTCACGTGATAGGTGCAGGTCACATGGCGGTCATGTGACAATGTGACATTCCTACACAAGTGAGTTACCTCTTCTCCCCCTCACAACCCAACCCTCCCAGCCCTATGCTCGATCATGACCAGTGTAGTCCTGTGTACTGACCGACCTGTGCCTTTCTGTGCCACGACCCCTACCACCAACCCTCCCCCTCCCCCATATCCAACTGTACCGGTCACCCCTCACCTCCTTTAAATATAGCATAAATGCAAGGGATTTATACGGAACGTGGACAGGAAAGGGGCCACGGTGTTATTCAACCACGTCTGGGTTTAAATCAAATATTGGCTTTCAAGCTTGCTAGAAATAGTTGAAGCCTCGGACCTAAGAGTAGGGGCTGGAAGGGTTTCGTTCTGTCGGGCTTTTGTCCCAAAGGGGAAGGGTCAAGGTTTGAGAAAATGCTTCTATTAAACTTGAGAGGATCTATTCATAAACTCGTAGGCTACGCTAACCCTCATTCCTTTTTAGTTATTTAAGTGGGTGAGACTTTACAATAAAAGTGTAATTATCTCAACAGGTAGCGAAGAAGGAAGTTTTCATAAGATCGAATACTAAAGTAATAATCGTATGGGGTGACATCTAAAATTAGTTTTCTATTTCAGTAGATTTACTTGTCACCGTCATGTGAGTTGGTTGATAGGTGTGACTCAATAGCAGGAATAGCCCGCTGTGCATACTGAGTGACGGTGTGATCATATCACATAGTTTACACTAGCTCTTCTGAGAGTTTACAACTTTGACAAGACAGAAAAAGTATTATTTTACAGGAAACATGTAGATACTGGCCACAGTTTGACGTAATTAAAGTGTATCTACGTTATTTTACAATGAAACTGAAAAGATCTTTGAGGTGCGACCAAACCATTTACTTTAGGACTAGGTCAACATAATTATGAAGCTTTACGTTCCTTTCATTTACAGGTATAATAGGAATTCTACATCGATTTATATTGGACTCATGGGGTCTCAATTAATCTGACGAATATGTACAGACTAACAGTACATGTTATGTAACTCTAGACTTTGCCAATATGCCTGCTCTCTAGTCGCCGTGGTCCACTTGTTGAGAAGAGTTCCACAGCCTTGAACTAGACTACGTGGTTCGCATTGAATATACACTGGGCAAGACTGTAATAGTACAGTCATAGTAAATATATCGGATTTGTACTGACTGTATTCTACATGCCAAGCAGCCAATAATGTGGTATGGTAGAGTAGAGTAGAAAAAAAAATCTTATTTAAATGAATAGTGAATACGCATCAATTGTTTTCCGACATTTCCCTGTCCCGCAGTAATTTTTCCGTCATATCCAGCAAATTTTTCATCTTTACAAGCTTCTGCGTGCAGAAAAAAATTGGACAACCCAACAACAAAAAGTTGAATCCCTAATATCTTGAGAATCAGGAATTTCAGATTCAGAACCTGGCCAAATGAAATTATCTGTGTTTTAGCAAAATTTACAAATACCCTGTGTTTTCCCTGTCAGGGAATTTTTTTGCCATCTTCCCTGTGTGGTTGGTATCCTGACTATCTCTTTATTTTTCGCATCATACTTTAATACACCTCTAGTCAACAGAGTAGCCTAGAAGGCTAGATCCAATCCCATTCATGTCTCCTAAATAGTCTAAATTATTTTTTGGATGTGAGCATAGTGAACTATTGTTAATGTTTGATTTAAGACTGCGTAAGGTTCGTGTATATCCAAGTCTTCATGAGTTGTTTTTCCAGAATGCCTGAGTAATTCAGACTGCGTTTAAAGTTTGTCCGTTCACTTCCCAATAGTTCAAAAGAAATGAACGATGAGGGAGCTTCTTAATATGAAAGGGTTTTTATTCAATAAACATCTCATCCCGAGTCAAAGCCACCATGTATAAGTCTTCATCAGTCCACCTCCCATCTCCTATCAGCAATCAACCACATTTAGAACACGAGTTGCTCTAACACCTTCTAGACCATTCTAGTACTCAGCTCTATCACAATCCTATGTCCGAGGTAATGGGTATTGGTAAACTCCAGTCTGTTACACGGAGCCGATGTACTTACTCCAAGTATAACTCCTTGGCTAAACTTACTTAGCTGACATTCTCACTAAAACTAACTGCTCCCCACTTTGCGACACCTTTTATACTGGTTAACAGGTGGCGCTAGGAGCGCAAGATATTTCTTTCTAAGAGTAGACTAGAAGTAGACTTGCTAAGCCTGATCCTTGTTGGATTATATAACATGACAATATATTAAAAGTACTGAGCCATTAGTACATTCGACGGCGGTCAGGTGTTTGAGTTTAAGGAGGTGGACGACATAGCTCAAACCGAATGGAAATTTTCAATCAAATGGGATAACGTTTCCAAATTTGATGATTGGATATATTTGTTATTATTGTTTCCTAACATGAGAAACCAATGTGGGGGTGGCCTTGACTCTCGTGGTACATTCAACACAGTGTGATGATAATCAAGTTCTTTTGTTCATTTGCAGATTGTAAACAAAGATACATTCAGTTTTACTTAATACCTAAGTACATTTCCAGTAGTCTATGTTAAGACTTGAGATCAGTGAAAATGTTCATGAACATGAAGGGTTTTAGGAAGATCTCCTATTATTGTCTGTTTAAGAATTGTGTCACTCGTGCATAAGGTGACCAGATTAAGTGATGATTGTCAGTTGTTTTTTTTTGACTTAGTACATATGTATACAGTTTCTGATATTTATAATTCGTAACAGGAGTCAACAGAACTCAACATATGTACAATGTAAAGTTGTCTTAACCCTTTAAGAGTAACAAGCACACATCAAATCCAAATTGTAGGACATTTTAACACAACATAAGTCAATACAGAGGATTCGGACATTTTGAACGAACGAAGTTCATTATACAATACGTGTCAAATTTCAATCAAATTTCAACCAGAACAACACTATGTACAATAAATACAAGGTCCCTGCATTGAATCTAGTAGCATTCTGCAGTTGGGTCTAGAAAATATTATCATCCGCGTCGCGCGCCCACCAGTCATGCTTAGTACATGTGTACTTAGTGGGACGCTTGACTAGAATTCCCCTCCAGGGTTTGACCTCGATTTGATTCCTCCAGGCGCGAAGCGCCCGGATGGCAAATTTCTCTTCCGAACAAATTTGCAAGTTTGATGGTTCGACCTGATATTTTGGGCCGATATGAATTAATTCTGGCGCTTGATTACGTTGGTTGGGGACCTAAGCTTTAGTTTAGCACAGGTTTTGTAAAAATTTATGCGATGGATTGATCATGCTAGCCGATTTCAAAATTTGGATCTTTTGGCTCAAAAAGGGGTTTCCCAAATTAGCCTCGTTTTGACGTCATTTTAATCAGTGCCGGCGGTCCTTTTACAGAGTCAAGACGTGTTTTTTATATCTTCGTTCATTTTACTCTATCCTCCACAAGTTCACCATGGTCCGAGTGGCTATTTTCTCTTCAAACCGGGAGGCCGGACTCCAGGATTACCCTGATCTAATCCGGAGCAGCACCGACCATTATTTTGTAACTTTTCCGAGCGAGGACGCAACGACAGCGGAGTTGGCGGGGCACGCCTTCGCCCATCACATGCTCTACCCGGAAGACGTGCTAATAGTTATGACTAACCTCCTCGACATTTTGACTTGGGACAGAGAATTGGAGCTTTACCTGCCACTATTCATTAACCCGGATGGCGTAGTGAACTTTTATGCGGAACTATTTAACCAGGCGTTCCTGAACCTGCGAGCCCATCCCATCCCAGCCACCCTGATCTTGGCCACTCCCTCCGGTTTTGATGCCCGGAGTTGGGAGTTGACTGACAGTGATGGCTCGTTACAAAAGTGGATTAACCGGATCATCCCGCGAGTCAGCAGAGAGGTCAGAAGAGCTAACGAGTGGTATGCGGTTCCGACGGTTGACACTGGTCACGCACTCCACCGGCTCAAGGTAGTCGCGGACGGGGTAATGACGGTCAACGATTTCCGCGAGCTGACAGATGGCTACATGCCGTCCACCCGGTTGCTTCGTCGTTGGGCCCGGGCTTTAGGCCGAGTTTTTGTCAGACTGCCTCTTCAGCAGTAGGCCGCCGGCACTCTTTTGTATATATTGATTTTCATTGATTTTCCCAAGTGATTTTATGATTTAATTCCCGGCCTATGCCTAGAACACTTAATTTTCCGGGTTGGTTTCGCCAAGTGATTCTGCCGATCCAATTCCCGGCCAGTGATTGGTACACTTAAGTTCATATATCCAAGAGGAGCAGATCACACTTTTGACGGAGCTCCAGACTGTTCACATGGGAGGACACAGACATTTTCACCGCCCTGCTGGCTTGTCGTCGGACACCGCCCTCCTCGTAGAGACGGCCCTCCGTCCGGACCGCTCCGGGACCGGGTAAGTTTGGTCTTCTTTCTACAGTTCTTGACATGTTAGGTAGGTTACTAACTGTTGAATTTTTAAGGAGATTGTTGGTCAGGATTTCTTCGCCAATTTTCTCAGTCCGCCTTCACGTTGTCGTATTCCGGAAGCTGATGTCACTCCCGGAACCAGAAACTGTGTTTCGCTGGTGATTTTTGCAACGGGTAGTATGGGCGGCCACCTAGTGTTTACTTTTGGTTTCAAGATGGTGGACGTGGGCTGAGAACTAGGATCTGGCGTACTAAACTTATTATCTTTTCCAGGTCCTGCGGTATGTTAGGGTGATGTAAATGAAGCAATGTGACACGGTTGGCACTGAAAAGCGTCAGGCTATATAATTTTAGTGGGAGGATTGTTTAGGCGAACATGATCAAGCATTTTGCCTCGCGCGTGGTTGGGCGATAATAGAGGGTTTTTCTGACTAGCGGTTTGTTGACATTACCGATTTAAGTTAAGCTTCCTGGAGTGTGGGTGATTTGTATCGTATTGGTATTCTGATATTATTTGATACTATTAACTGTTGGGGACTGACACTGCACATGTGGAATCAGGTATGGGTGACCAGAGATTCCGGTCTGCGTTGTACAACACTAGATTTGCTGTAACAGAATTCTTTGTTTAGTCGCTATTCGTACAGGACATTAGTGTAAATGTCTACATTGGAAACAATTCACATGGGGTGCCCTAGGTAACAAACGCTTCCTAGGGTGTTCACCTGGTAAGTTTAGAGTGACAGTAGGTGACCAAGTATTTTGGTCCAGACTGTCCAGCATTAGATTGGCTGTGACAGAATTCTTTGATGAGTAGTTCCCCTTACAGGGTACTGGAAAGATTGACGTGTCGGCCACGTGAGGCGACACCACAGGTGGAGCCGTTCAACGAATTGTTGGCGACTCCAAGGTAAGTTTGAGAAGGAGTGGTAAGAACCACCAATACCCTTCCCATGTTGAGTCTAACGACAAGACGTCGTCAGTGTCATAGTGTTAGAATAAATTTTATAGCGAGTAATATTGTACAGAATCGTCCAGAAGAGGAAAAAATATTACTGTGAGGAGACCATGATGAAGCCTCCAGGACACTGAATGAACTCTCGGACGAAGATTCTGGATGTGTCATTGTGAGAGAGAGAATGGTGTCCTTATTAAGCGCTAGAAAGGCACCAAAATCCGCAGCAAAGATTACCAAACATCCCAAACAGTGATATCTCTGCGCGTTATGTGGGAACGGTTACACACATCGTTCTGGGCTCAGTTGCCATGAAAATGTGCATTTTCAGGATCTCACGAGTGTCCGAAATGTGATGCAAAACTCACACGTTTTGGACTCTCTCACAGACCACATGAGGAGATAAGAATAATGATAGGAACTGGGTCTTTGGTGATTTACTTAAGAATCTATTTTGGTTTTCCAAGAGTCAATACTATTGACAACACACTTTATGTACATTGTGTTAGAATAATTTTCCAATACACTCCAAGGGTTTATTATGTAAACAAATTAACACCCCCGCAAGGGTGATAGCTGTTCAGTCATAACCGACTTCATTTTTGTGAAGTGCAACTTCAACCAGAGTTTGTTCTCATTGAACGGTTATATTAAGACAAAGTCCTTCCCTTCCTTGTTAGTTACAGGTGGTAGCTCGGCGTTCACCCCCTATGTTCAATCTGGGGTTTGAAGACCGAGTTCCACTTTATATTGTAGCGCCCTTTTAACGAGACAAACAGGTGCGCCCCTAACTCCAAACGGTTCACTGAATAGATATTATACCTATGTTAACAGTAACACCCTACTGTCTACCCTATACTTTACATCACATGGGGAAAACCAACATGACAAGCGGTGGGGGTAGCGTTTCATTCCGTAAGGTATAAATGTCATTAAAGGACATTAAGTACTAACTGTACAAAGGAGGTTGAAATTATTCGTTCCTCATTAGTTATCACTAGAGGATCGGGTCTCAGACTCAGGTTCATTTCTGATCTGATTCCCGGTCCTCATTAGTTACACGTGGTTTGTCGGTACCTTCCCATTCATAGAACCAGAATGGGCAGCACCGAGTTTCCCATTGTTATAATTGGGAGCAGACTGCATATATTTTTTTTTTTTTAATATGCAGCCTACACCCCCTTTAAATTATAGAGATGTGTAAATGCATCTCCTTAGATCACTCACTTCCAGACAGCACCTAGTAAGTCGGGCCTTTACCGAAGTACAGTACAAGGTTAAACCCGTCCTTTGTTCAGGTCTATGCCCGTTTTTCTTGTGGAGAGTCAAGACTACTCCTGAAAAAAAACTCCGCCCCCAGCTTATCCTAACTATGCGCATGCGGGGCAGGAATGTGTTAGTACTAAAGACAACCTTAGAATTTTAGTTTCTTTCTAATAGATTGGGTAGACTATTAGCTCTGGGTGTCAACTAAGTTTTTTGCAGTCGTTCGTTAGGGAATTAGTAGACCGTGTCCCCCTTCTTCAGCTCAGCTGTTGAGCGGAGACCCAGTTACTTTTTAGCGCCACGACGGCGGTCAAGACTAGTATTTCATTTTTTTTTTTTTTTTTTTTCTCGACGGCGGTCAACTCTGAAGCCGCACGTCTTCTTTATTAATTTTAATTATTTCTAATTTACCCGGGTCGAAACTTGACTTCTTGCCGTTTTGCCTCAGACCCGGTTAAAACTGGTCTAAACATGGCCTAAATAACTTAGTCTTGTACTTTTGGGCAGTTGTTCATTATTCTCTTTCTTTTGATACTTGTTTTCGTTGGATCCTGACTTTATGGTAAAGTCAGGATCCCTTGACTTAAGACATACGATGATCCGGCGGCCATTTACACATAACCAAGACGATGGGGCTATTAATAAGGACAGCACCTCGCTCCACCGCCTTGTGGGTTTTCGCTACGGCTTCTCCCGCCCCAGGGATGGCTTGTCCAGTCTGAGGGAGTCGCGATATGGTAAGAGAGAGAGCCGATCACCCTGTGAATGTCACCAGTTCACCGTTGTCCCGTAACTACCTTTCCTTGTGACCTCCGTTATAATTTCTGAATATAGCACGCCTTGGTAGGAATTGTACATATCCTTGCCCGTCGCAGCGCGCCCATACCAGAAGCAAACGAGCCACGTATAAGGTACTCTCGTGTGCTGTCACGGAGCGTTCCCCCCGAGAATGTTACTAACTATTCTGCGTTCATATGTTCTTATCACAACTTGCCCAGAATTCCCTGAGGAAGGGCTCTTAGTTAAATGAATATTGGGTTGCTTTATATATTCAGTTTTTTAGGTAAATTTCTTTCTATTCGTCGATTTTTTTGTGATGAAGAGACCGCTTGTCAGGAGCCAATCCACCCGGGGCATAGTGACTGCCATGGTCGGGCGTCCACCCCAGTGCCCTTCGCAGCGTCAGTGACGCGTAACCCCAACGTCCTGCCTCCTGTCAGGCACCACTGACACCAGGCCTGTGGGCAGGCTCCTGCTGCTTGTGCAGCCCCCTCATCTTTGAGAAGATTATATATGTGAGCATGCTAAAGAATAGACAGTGGCGTTCCCCAAGTGACTCCTGTACTGCAGCCCGATCCTAGCGGTAACAACAGCACAGGGGTCAGGTGTAGATGGTACTTGCTTGGGGAAGTTCACTTCGCTCGTTGGGAGCATTGGTCCCGTTGAGCGCTCTTAGGTTTTATACAGAATTTTGAGTATATTTTTAAATGCTAAAATTTCGCGACACTAGGATCGGTTCCAAATGGTTCCCTACTTTAAAAGAGTTGCCAAATCGTTAACAATGAGAGTGTTGAGCTAGGCTACCGGGCATGGGACACTCGACTTGAGAGAAATTTAGATAACCCATGGGTCCATAGAGAGACGGTTGGACCAGCCTACCCGACCCAGGTTTCCCTGGCTGGTGAATCCTTATTGATCAGGTTAGTCAACAGAACCCTACCTACCCAAACAGGTATTGCCCAGCGAACTTCCTGTAACATTTTAGTTTTAGTATTCGTACCTTTGTGTTATTAATTCACCAATTTTACCTGTACAGCACTAGGTCAGGTCTCAACACTCGTTACATTGTCATATGATAACTTCATAAACCGTTCCTGGATCTATTTCGGATGTCCCTGGCCTTACTGTCTTTCGGGCAGATCCCGTTCCGGTCGCTGTTGAGGTGGGCGTGGTCGATCTAGGAGGAGCGTTAGGCATTGTTCCATGTCCCATCACCGGTTGAGGCCAGTCCGCTCCGACATCGGACCAGCCTGCGTCGATGAGGCGCGGTACTCCCATGGGTACAGGAGTGGCTAGCCCTGAGGAATATCTCAGTAGTCTGGCCCTGGTATTGTATTTTAAATTACTCATCATTAGACGGGCTAGTTTCTTAGATACCCTCAGGGTGTCTGGTAGTGGTACCCTAGATGGATGTTGTCCAGGTCTAGTCGCTGCTCCCATCAGCTGCGCCCCCCAGGTAACTGTCAGAGTATATTTCAGACACAGCTGGGTCACCAGTAGATCCCTAATGAGCACATAGCCCTCCGTATAAGTGTGGTCTGAAGGCATGGCCAGTTCCCCCAGAAAGATTGTCTCTATCATATGTGGGTTGGCAAACTGTACATACAGTCCATCCACAGTCTTCCTTCTGATATATCTCCACTTTCGCCACACGAGGACCACTATAGCGATGACTAGTACTGCTAATAATATAGCAAGCACTGCCACTGCAGTGGGGTTGGCGGTCGCGTCTGGACACCCAGTTAGTGCCTTTTCACGGTGCAACAGTTTCCCCGGGTCCGCCGTCTCCAAGGCCATGGCCCGAGGTAAAGTCATGGTTAGTCCGGCTAGGGCAGCCTTGCCTTGATGGTTCCGCCAGCACTTCCAAAGGATACATCCAATAATTGTCACAGCTACCACTATGCAGAAGATGGTGAGGAGACCAAAACCGCCTCCGAAGTTACCTATAGAGAACCACGGGGCGTGTTTCTCTACCTCGTAACGGTCAGTCGCTTTCTTGATACCCTTGGCCAAGTCTTTACGGTGTTTTTGTATTCGTTTGGCCAAGGAGGTTACAGGTATTTTGACCTTCAGGCTTTCCTCGATTTCCAGCAGGTCTTTCCTAATTGTTTCAGGGATAGGGTCTGACTCTAACATAGTGGGTTCGTTTTTGGACGTTGTGAAATTCATGTCCCACCCCTTCACACGACTTGCTGCTTCCAACAGGTCATTATGTGGGTACACAACCGTGGTGATCCTGGTGTGCCGGTCACAATTTCGCAAGCTATACGGTATCCATGCTCCTTGTGTTTGGAATGCACAGTCGCATTCCACCTGAACCCTTGCATAATTTTCTATGTTCACTCCGACCGCAGGCTGGTTTCTGCAAATCATTTGGCCTCGGGTGTCGGCGCTGACCACTAGCATATCTCCGTCGTCTAGGTACACTGCCATCTCTCCAAAGTCTGCTTCCAGTAGATAGTCCAGCTCACATTTTTCTTGGATCGCTAGGTCGTCGCGCCTCAGTAGCGCAGCAGTGCAGGTGTTGTCTGTAATCTTTTTCATATAGGGTAGATCCTTACAGAGCGTGATGGTCTGTCCATAACAACCTGACCAACTGCCACTAGCCAATGGTACGTAATACTGGCGGGACATGGACATGGCGACACTTTTGGGTAGATTAACAATTTAGAGAGCGTCCTTCTTAAGTCGCCCCCTAACCGTCACTGGCACAGGAAAAGTTAGTACTTCGTAGACCCTGAACAAATGTTCGTCAGCCACCACTGGCACCCTTACATACACTATTAATTCCTGAGTGGTTTCATCGAATTTGAACGAGGGTTGACTGTTCTCGTAATAGAAGGAAGGATCTGTGAACGCGACATGGAACCTGGGGTGGATCCCCTTTAGATATCTGTTAACTTCCTGGACCGCTCCGACCATATATTGGCGGGGCACCAAGTCCATAGTCAGCTGGCCCCGCGTCAGGCGCTGTACACCTTTCCTGAACACGCGAGTTTGCTCTACCATCAGTTGAAGATACACCATCTCTCCTAGTTTGTCTTCTAGAGCGACCGGTATCATATTCAGGTACAGTTCCATCCAATCCACCTTATGTTGCACGAGTTTCATCCTTCGGCGAGTCGTGTTGTGTGCCTTATTTAGTGATCTTAGATTGTCCAGTAGGCCTATCACGACATGGTTAACCCTTTCCACAGCCTCGTCATGTTTTTCATTCATCAGAGCCAAGTCTTCGATCATTTGGTCCGAAGATTCTTGCAATACTCTAATCAATTCCCTGTTATATTTGACATCAGCTGCCAGCCCTTGGTTCCATGAGGTTGGAAGAGGAAAGGTCGGCCATCCTGGATCGTCCAGCATTGTGGGCAACTTCTTCATTCTCTTGACCCTTCCACCTGGATTTAATTCCGACTCTTGATTTTGAAGGTCTTGTTGAGTGTTTTTTATTAGGGAACTTAAGGTTTCATTAAGAACTTCCCGGTACCGACCCTTAAGCGCTTGCGACGTCTGATCCATCCAATTGACCAGCGACCTGATATGGTAGCAGGCCCGATCGAGGGCGTCTCCTCCCTGTAGATATCGGTGACAGACTTGGCCAAAGGTAGCTTTGTTGAAGGAGCGCCTCCTTGGAATAGTGATTAGGAAGCCTTGTCGGACGTGTGTTATATCCGCGGTGGACATTAACTTCCCTGGTTTTAACACTACTCCATATTGTTCTAAAGCTATCACTTCAGCGTTAGGGGCTAGCCCTTCAGGTGGGCTGGAGTCGTTATGCACTCCCCTAATGCCCCCTATTATAGCTAATACGAACAGCACTAGCCACTTCATTGTCTTTGTTTTGGCCTTAGCGATAGTTTGAGAAAGTTAATTTTGCAGTCTATCTAAAACATGTTCACAGCAAAGTTACCTTATTTTCCTGCGCACTACTATCATCCATGCGCCGAAGTATGCTCTCCTCCCGGGTCCTCTGGTCTGTTTAGTTTGGGACATGCTCGTAGAGGTTTTGCCCGTTGTCATTCACCACTCGCCTGATGATTCCGCTCTCGTCCTTGGTGACCGTGATCCTCAAGCCTCTCATACGTTCGCAGGACGAGGGGCGCATTGCTCTGAGGGGTCTTGGCCTAGTAGGTTCCAGTCCGAAACGGCCCCCGTTGGATCGTACGACGGTTGGCTCGAGGGGTATGGGTTCGGTACCTGCGGTGGGTTTGTCGTTGGGAGTGGGCTCGGCCACAGTGGGCCCCCCGGCTGGCTGGTTGGCGTCCACTGCTGCTGGTTCCATAGCAGTGGTGAGGGATTGGCGTTGCAGCTCGTTGTCAAGCTGCTCAAGTCTAAACAAGCGGGGTCCGCAGGCTGTAAGTGGTGGAGGAGGGGAGCTCCCGCTGGCCCGTTCCCCACCGGTGGGGTTGGCGCGTGTTGAACGGGTGCTACCTCCACTTTTAGTCCTGGAGCGGCGACGGTTAGCTGTTCCCCTCCCGATCGCCTTTCCAGAGTGGGCAGAGGTCGACCGCCTCGTGTTGTTTGTAGGCTGGTACTTTCCTTGACGCATTTAGAGTTTTGTGTGGTCCTTTGAATGAAAGGAGCTACCTGAGTTTTAATCTCAGCTAACTGTTTGTTTGATTTTGGCACATCCAGTCCTACTGTCCTTCTAATTTCGTCAACAGTCTCGAATAGTTGGAACAGTGGTTGCGTAAGGTCCCAGAACCAGCCGGCCTGAATCTGCACCGGTTGGTTGGCCGCTTCCTCCTTCTGAACCGGCTTGGCCAACGCCGTTAGCCTTGGCTCGGGCTCCGAGTCACTCACCTCAGATAAATTGTAGAAGTCTTTATCTGCTGTCTTCTTTTTGGCTGGAGCCGATTTAGCGGACCTCTTGGCTCCGCCTGTGGTCGTTCTGGTGGGCCGCCGGGCTGGTGTCCTTGGCTTCTTCCGGGCAATCCCGGTGTCGGTTGAGTCCGGACGGACACCCCCCCGGCCCAGCCAACTCCACCGCCTAAGGGTCTGAGCCGGTCGTTTCTTAGCACTCTCCTTCTCGACTGTCTTTTCTTTCATTTGGTAAAATCCTAAAAGAATGGTCCAACGAACCTTCCCTTGGTAGGTAGCGCCCTCTGGTGGGGGCGGCTAATCCGTTTCCTTCTCAGGGGGACGATGATCCTTCCCTCCGTGTCCGCAGGGAAAGTAGTGGTTCCCTTTGGATTGCTATGTGGCCGGAGGGCTAGACAGTTCCCCATGAGTCGGTGGATCAGTGTCCCAGCTAAGTTCTCTTTCTGCTCCTTCCAGGAGAAGTCGGAAGTTGAACAATTTCTATCTCCAACTTCTGTTCAGAGACAGAATCAATGTCCATCTCCGTCTCCCCCCGGGCTGGGTTGTGCGTACAATCACCTGCAGCAGAGGTGACCGTCTAGGAGCAGAGTTGCGGACCGACTGGTGGATCGGCGCGGATCCCACGAAATTATAACCGATCCGCTTGTCCATGCCGTCTCCATATTTGGAGCTGTATCTTGTTTCAGGTGGGGGGGAACGCTTGCATCCGGTCCCAGGAGATGACGCCAAACCACTGGCATCTCCCCTGGTGTGCGCACCCTCCCTTTCTGCCACGCCCCTGGGCGCGGCGAGGTGGCCGTGAGGTAGACCACCTGTTCCATTAGCGTTGATGCTAACGGTGCCGCTCCGCCGGACCTTTATTTTCACAGGGCGGCTAGATTTCCTGCATTAATCATCCATGTCGTCGCTTTCCCCGCCGTTGGACAGAGCGACGTAGTTAGGGCGGCGGTTCCGACGTAGGTTATAGCCACCTTTCGTCGGGACATGGTCCTTTACTGTTTTTTCTGGGCTCTGTTCCGATGTATCCAAGATCGGCACATCACCGCAGGGTAGTTTTATGGGCTTGTTGTTGCCTGGAGGGGATCTCCCCTCCAACGGCTGGCTTTTGCCCCTTCGTTTAGCTCGTTTGCGTTTCCTCTGTCCATTAGCGCCAGCTGTTCCCCGTTCACAGGCGGCTTTATTAGGAACAAAGGATAAGTTTGTTGACAGCGCGGTGTCCGCACTGGTGCCCTGACCATCAGTGATTTGCCCATCCGTTTCTGCTAAATCAGTGGGACTTGGACCAGGTTTTTGTGTAGGTACCTTCCTGGCCATAGGAATTGCATCATGCTCACGGGGACCGGTCGTTCCCGTTGAGTTTTCAGTCTCAGCACCCCTTATTTCGCCATCTTCCTCAGCGATTTCACCCGTCGGAGTGTGATGCAATTCAGGGTTTCGGTCAGGATCTGCCCCTTTTGAGTTAGTGATTTTCGCTTCTCTCACCATTTTGGGAATGTTATGAGGGACGGCGGGGGACCAAGGCCCATGTGCAGGTTTGAGTTTCGAAATGTTTACTAGATGTGGTACCTGTTTCCCAGTTTTTAAAGACACTAGTCTAACAAGGTGGTCCCCTTT
This sequence comes from Lepidonotus clava, assembly GCA_936440205.1. Taxonomy (NCBI): domain Eukaryota; kingdom Metazoa; phylum Annelida; class Polychaeta; order Phyllodocida; family Polynoidae; genus Lepidonotus; species Lepidonotus clava. Next base: position 28,936,376 of record OW387149.1, on the reverse strand, counting down.
TGTTTCAATTACCCTGAATGGCCCGGTATACCTGTTTGAGAACTTAGACGCTTTATTTTCACTAGCTAAAGGGTCGTACATGTATACCATATCACCTTCGTACATCTGAGTGGGCCGCGCCCGCTCATCAATTCGCAGCCTCAGATCTTTTTCATAGTTTTGAACAACTCGTTCTGCCATATTCTTAAACATAGCAATGTTGTCCTTTGTTTGCATGAAGAACTCGCAGTCGTTCAGCGTTTCAGGAATTGTTCCCTGCTCAGGCATTCCCATGCTAATTGGATCTCTGCCAAACAGCAAGGTATGCGGGCTGTATCCCGACCGTACACTGATTGTGGATCTAACTGTCCATAATGCAATGGGAAGTAGATCGATCCAGTTACAGTGGTCGTCAGGGATATAATAAGCAATCAGGTTTTCAATGGTTTTATGTAGTCTTTCTACTCGAGCGTTGCCAGTCGGCATTCGCCCGGTAGTGAACGTTTGTTTGCACGCTAGTCGGGTAGTAATCTCCCGGAACAGTCCTGATAGGAAGGCCGCCCCCCGGTCTGTGTGCAGACGGTTTACCCGCCCATACCGACACACTATCCCGGTCAGGAAACAGTTGGCCGCGGTTTGCGCAGTGGAGTCTTTCGTGGTGAAAGCCTCCGGCCAACCTGTTAGTAGGTCTATGAAGGTCATGATATATTTTGACCCAGGCCACCCTTAAAAAAAAAATTGTTTCCTGTCCAGCGGGTGGGCAGGAATAAACCCAGTCGGGAGGTCGGGAATTTTTTTTTTTTTTTTTTTTTTTTTTTTTTGGTAAGGAAAACTAAGACTTTTGTTTAAAAAATCAAAAAAATCCGAAAATCTGGAAAAAAATGTCTCCAGTCGGCCCTCAAAAAGTCAGTCGGGCGCTGGACAGGAAACAAATATTTTTTTAAGTGTGGCCCCATCCCTAGCCCTCTTTAGTGGCCCGATGAAATCACACTGTACCACCTCAAAGGGTCGAGTCGGCCTCTCCCAAGACTTAGCTAAGGCCTTGAAATGTGGGGCCCGTCTCCTTAGAGAACAGGTTTCACAGGCCTTCACATAGTCTGTAATGTCGGCGTTCATGTTTCGCCAGTAGAACCTGTCAGAGATTTTGGTAGTGAGATTACTGATACCTACATGTCCCCCAGCTAAGATATCATTATGCAACAGTCTCAGGACTCTGGGAATTAACTGTCCCGGAACTATCATTCGTGGTTTCAGCCTTACCAACTGGTCTTGGTGTTTGTTATACCTTTTGACGTTGAACCTACAAAGCACTCCTGGCGCGACCATTCCCACAAAGTCGGCTTGATCCATTATTCGCCTAGCCTCGAGGGGATCTGGTGGCAGGTCTCCGTCCTGTAGATAGTCAATTAGTTGTGCACACTCCGCATCTTGGAGTTGCGCGTTTATCACCGCAGCCACGGAAAGCTCCCCATCTTGAATTTCAGCCTCGAACAATTCACATCCCACGGCGGGTTCATATTCCTCACCGGGGACATGTTCGTGGTGAACTCTGGACAGGTAGTCCGGTAAGAAATGGGTTGCTCCTGGCTCATAGGTGATTTCAAAATCAAAGTCTGACAGCGCCAAAGCCCACCGCCTTAGCCTAGCAGACGGGGCCTTGTAGGCACTCTGTAACAGAGGAATCAATGGTTTGTGATCGGTTACTATAGTAATCTTAGCTCCTTGTAACATATCCTCATAGTTCTTAATACTCTTAATCACCGCCAGAGCCTCTTTTTCTGTTACCGAATAGTTTAATTCGGCGTCTCGGAGGGTACATCCCCAGAAAGCAACCGGACGGTAGATTTCATCTAGTTTGTGACAAACCGCTGCACCGCACGCGGCGTCTGATGCATCTGTTAGCAGATAGAAATGCCCTCCTATATCCGGATGGATTAGTAAGGGTGGCGAGGTGAGCAGTTTCTTTAACTGTTGAAACGCTTCCTCGCAAGCCTCCGTCCACTCAAAATAGACTTCTTTCTTTAGCAGCCGATTTAATGGTTTAGCTAGATCAGCAAAATTTGGGACAAACTGACGGTAGTAGTTACACAGCCCCAGAAAGGATTTAATAGTTTTCACATTATGCGGACGGTTAAAGGCTGTAATCTTTTCTGTGGTTACCTTTTGTGTAGCCACTCCTTCCGCGTTTACTACGTGGCCAAGGAAATTGATTTCACTGCGGCACCACTCACACTTTGATGGCTTCAATTTGAGATTAGCTCTCGCCAAGGCTTGGAGAACCACCTCAACACTTGCCAGGTGTTCTTCAAATGTAGTGTCGTAGACGATTACGTCGTCTAAATATGCTAAGCAGGTTCTAGGAATCAATCCCTTTAGCGCTATGGCCATTACCTTGGTAAACTGCCAAGGCGCTCCAACTAAGCCAAATGGTACACGCTTATACTGATACACACCCATCGGGGTTTCAAAAGCGGTATATTTTCTACTGTCTTCTTCGATTACACACTGATGATAGCCGCTCAACAGATCTAAAGCTGTCCACATAGTGGGTTTCTTGTAAGCCATATATAGGAAAAGCGAGCGAGCCGTGGGCATGGGGAATTTATCTTTAAAAGTGACTTGATTAAGCATGCGAAAGTCTGTACAGAGCCTAGGTTTGCCATCTTTCTTCTGCACTACCACCAGCGGGCTTCGCCAAGCCGATTCGCTGGGTTCTATGACACCTATATCTATGAGTTGCCTAACCTGTTCATCGATGATATCCATTTTCTGTGGAGAGTATCGGTATGGTCTAGAACTTATGACTCCTTGCGACTCATCCACAATGATTCTCATCGGCGCTATTTCACAGTGACCTAACTCTTCCATTGAGAACGCTAGTGCATTCCTGTTGTTATTAAGCATTTGTCTAAACCTTACCTGTTGTTCTTCGTTTAAGCACGACTCGGTTAGATCTATTTTACTTACATTTTCATCCATTTTACCTCGGGATTTCTCCTCAGAGGTTTGGCTTTCCATTTGCACTGCGTCTTTCATTACTTCTACAGAAATCCTACAGATGGACATTGGGGTCTCCGTTTTAGTTAGATAACACAAGTCTAGGAACTCTTCTATCTGATCTTGGTTTACCTCAGGCACTGCGCATTCTTCCGCAAAAGCCAACACTTCCTGGGGAGTGATTTCTTGCATTTCTTCTAGCGGATTCATGACTTTGATCCACCACTGACTTCCCACCGTATTCACGCACCCCTCCACTAGGACCGGGGCAGTGACTGCTGGTGCGCAGTAAGCGACTGGCAAGTCTAATCCCAGCGGCTCTCGAGTGGTTACCGGTATGATGCATTCATTTCCCGGTGGAATTTTCACTGTTTCTTTGCTGACTATAGGGTTTCCACAAAACACTTCTATCTTTGCGCCTGGTAGAGATAAATCTGATCGAAGCACTGTTAATAAGTTTCTACCGATTACTATTAGGTGGCATAGATCGTCCACTATGTTGAAATCATAGCAGACCACCGATCCCTGGATTGAAAACTTACATCTAATTTGTTCTAGTATTACTTGAGACGAGTTGTCTGCTAGACTGATGTTTCCTTTTGATCGCTTGATCCCTTCGGTTTTCCCTTATGTCATTAGACATAGTGGAGTGCAACCTGAGCTAGGATCCGTTCCAGCCATAAGGCTCTCTCTGCTTCCCAGAATGTTCTTTTCAAACCTGATGTTTTCTGATCACAGAGAGCATGGCTCAACCATAACCTACGCTAATCCAAGAAATGAGGTCTTGAATAGGCATGTTTAGCTTTACCATGGCCTGACTGTACATTGAGCCCTCTCTGATGCCGATAGGTTGCAATAAACTCCACCAGTCCGACAGAGACGACCGGCCAGTGACCCAGTCGATAGCGATTACCGGTCCCAAGTCACCCTGGGTGGTCACCGACGGTCTGATCCAGGTGAATCGTGCAAACCCACACTGAACTTTGACCGTTTTCACTGGCCTTGCCTGTTCACTCCTGAGTGATGGAACTACTGTCAGGAGCTAGGTGAGGTCTGTCGACCCCGTACCACGCACATACCACTTACCGGTGGAGAAGTGTGAAGCCACCGGCAGCCCGATATGTGCGCCGACTAGACGGTACCACAGTAGGATGTTAGTTCATCCTTCGCTAGACACGGGGGCCTTCAGTAATGTTCTCTCCCCTGCACTATAGAATGAGTTTAACGTGTCCCCGGACCCTTGCGAGCCCACTGCCGCCTGTTGAAAGCTACCCGTTGAGGAGCTCATCCCTCTCGGTAACCTTCCATTCATCTAAAATGCATTGTTTAGGGATCTGCCGTTTACAATGGGTGGACATGAAGCAATCGCTCGCTCCTGTGTCTACCAAGGATCTAACCTCCTTCTGATCATCAAATCTTAACGTTAAGAAAAATGCTTCGTCTCCTATCTCTCTCCTAGCCGGTCCGTCCACTGCGCCTAATTCTATCGTGGAATGAACGGACCCTTCCTCTAGTTTCCCTGATTCTTTTGTTCGGTACCACTGGCTTTGCTATCTTTGTAGATCCGCGGGGGTTTTTCCCTCAACCTATTCTTCAACCACAAGCACGCTTCTGTAGAGTGACCATGCTGTTGGTGAATGATACAAAACTTACTTTCATCAAAAGGCAACCTGGGTCTCTCTACTTTCTGTTGAGTTGGCAGATTCTTTCCCTTATCTGCCTCTCTGTTCGGGGCGGTATTGGATTTAGGCTTCTGATCTGAATTTCTTTCACCTTTCTGATTTTCGTACCTATCTTTTCTCTCATAACCTTGCTGTTTAAAGTTACCACCACTCTGGGGAGTCCCGCTTTGCCCTGGCTTTGGTTTCTGGAACCATGGTGCGGCCTCCAGTCGGGCCAGCACCACTCCAAACCGTTCGGAGATGGAGTTTAGGGCCGCGGTCTCCTCTGATTCTTGGCTTCCAGCCAGTTCGCTCACTGCATTAGATATTTTAGTTCCCCCTTTGCCTTTGTCCAACGATTCTAGTCTCGTTGCACAATCCACCGCTTCGGTGAACGACTTAGGGTCCAGTATAGCTACTTGCCTGGCTACGCCCTGTTTTAATCCTTCTAAAAACACAGCTAACATCATGCTTTCACTTGCCTCTGCCTTAACTTGCTTTTGTTTCAGGACACCTGCAAATTCAATCACACTCTGGTCCTTTCCTTGTTTAAGGCCACAGAACTCTGCGTGTTTCTGCCACTTAGCTCTTCGATCGCCGAAGATCTTTGTCATTTGAGTTTCTAATTTCTCAAATGTATTCTTCTCGCTTTCAGCTAAGGCTCCTGCCCAGTCATCTGCCCGTCCCTTCAGGCCTAATAACGCCATATTCAGGAGATGGGCGTCCGACCAATCATAGATAGCTTTCAGTCGCTTCAATTCCCTGAAATACTTTTCTATCTGCTCATCCTCCTTCCCACTAAACCATGGTAATCTAATATTTGGTCCCCTTTGATGACCGTTATGGGAAGTTTCCCGCACTGGTGAGGGTACTTGACCCCAGGCCGTGTTCAGTTGCGGGAAGATACTCCAGAGATTTGGCTGGTTCGGAGGGTTCGGAGGATTGTTCTGACCTGGTGGGCCCGGCGGACCTGGCGGTCCCGGCGGGCCGGGCGGTGGAGGCCCCGGTGGATTTGGGGGGTTATTCTGACCCGGCGGGTCCGGCGGACCTGGCGGGTTGGGTTGATTAGGTTGGTTTGGGGGAACGTTACCAGGTCCTGGTGGGTTCGCCTGGTTATTCTGGCCTGCCGGAGCTTGCTGACCCTGTTGGTCACCCACTCTACCTCGGCCTGCGTTAAGATTGGCTGCGATCGCCATCGCCTGCATTAAGTAAGGGAACATGTTTTGCTCGACCCCACCCCCTGCTGGCACGGCTCGGCCAGGCTGTTGGCCTGGTTGGCCATTCCCATCATCTTGTTGCAGTCCCCCAAGGTTTACCCCAGGATTAGGCTGCTGTATTCCCGGATTCGCACCACCATTTCCCCCTTCACCGGGTTGCTGGAGTCCCCCAGGGTTTATCCCCAGATTGGGCTGATTCGGAGGGGGATTATTAATAAGGTTTTGGGGAGGGTTGTTGAGAAGGTTTTGAGGAGGGTTGTTGAGAAGGTTTTGAGGAGGGTTAGGCCCTTGTGGGTTGGCCTGATTATCCTGGCCTCCCTGGACCTGCTGATTAAGAGGAGGAATAAGTCCTTGAGGGTTGGCCTGATCGTTCTGGCCCCCTTGAACTTGTTGATTAAGGGGAGGAATAAGTCCTTGAGGGTTGGCCTGATCGTTCTGGCCCCCTTGAACTTGTTGATTAAGGGGAGGATTGGCCTGATTACCTTGGCCTCCTTGGGCCTGTTGACCCTGTTGGTTTCCCCCTCCTCCTTGACCTGCCTGTATAGGGGCTGCCATTGCCTGCCTTATGAAAGGGTACAATATATGTTGTTGTATGGGCCCAAGGTCTATCCCGCCTCCTGCCTGCACGCCTCGGCCCGGCTGCTGGATTAGGATCTGGCCATTCCCATTGTTTTGTTGAGGTCCCCCAGGGTTCGTCCCACGGTTAGGGTGCCATGCCCCCAGATCTACACCCCCAGCTCCCCCTTCACCGGGTTGCTGGCGTTGATCTCTATCCTCTCTTTCTTCTACTAGATCCATCAAAGGAACGCCTCCTTCCGCCATATTATTTTCGTGGAGGTTTTGTATATCGTGATCGTCCCACTGTTCTTTCACAGGTATTTCTTCTACACTAATTTCGTCCTCACTTTCTAGTTTAGCTTTCTTACCTGTGTCTAAAACATCCTCGGTAATAAGTTCGTATGAAGACGAGGTTGATTTATCTTCTCTAGCTAATTTTCTATCAGGACTACCCCCTCTGACATCTGCGGCCGCTTGTTCTGTCTCGCTATTTTCTTCCTCGTACTCGTCCTCGTATTCTTCATACAATTCATGAGTTAGAGTGTTAAAATCTTGTGCTTTAAGCGTTACATTTTCTTCACTATCCTGATCGCTTAGCCTCTCTAAATCTATGTGCTTTTCGGGGCTTGAGTCTGCCCACTGCTTTAATATTTCGGCTGGATCAAAGGCCCGAGTTTCCGCTCTTTTACCAGCTTGGTCTAAGTTCGTTTCTACACCGTAAGTTAATCGATAGGGTTGTAAATTGCCTACTTTCTCGCTGTTTCCCTCTGCTTCCCTTCCCACTCCCCTATCCCCTCCCACTGTTTTTCCTTTAGCTACAGTGGAATAAGGAATGGACGCCCCCGGGTTGGGGTGAGTTGGTGTTACCAGTGGGTGACTGATAAACTCAAGTCGTTGGGGTAATGGATAGGTGAGAGAGCTCCCATCAGGTAGGATTACCGGATTTTCGGGGCGTTTTCCCCCTGATGGGCTGGAGTTATCCGCGGTGTTTTGTCGTTGTTTTAGGTTTCCTGAAGAAAATAGGTTATCTTCATTGGAAACTTCCTGTTCGCTTTCACCTCCCGCTGCGGGTAGTAAACGATAAGGAACACTTTGGTTACACCACGGATTGTTCACATCAGATTCACAGGTGGAGCGAGAGCTAGTACCAGTTTCGTGGTCCGTAGGTGGTACGTACCCTGGGTTCCAATATTGCTGATATTCCGTGAGACGGTTCTTCCCTTCAACTCGTCCCGAGTGTGTTAGGGTTTCAAGTCCTTCGTCAAGAACCGGCCTATCTTTGGACCCTAGGTGCCAGGGAAATGGTTTACCTTTGCCACGGGTTTGGTAATTTTGTGCACCTTCGGGGCAGAGCTGCTTGGGTCTGGCTGCGACCTCCTGTCTCTGTGCCTCCCCGTCTAAGGGATTACCTACCAGGTGGCGGTTTTCCACATTCCCTGTATATGATGTTGACACATCGTGTCCTGCGGGCCGCAAAGATTGAGGCTTGGGGTTAGAGGAAGCCTCAAAGTCACCGGTGGCTGACATCAAGGATGAGCAAAACGGCACAAGTCATGTTTCGGGTAATCTCCACCAAATGAACTATTGTTAATGTTTGATTTAAGACTGCGTAAGGTTCGTGTATATCCAAGTCTTCATGAGTTGTTTTTCCAGAATGCCTGAGTAATTCAGACTGCGTTTAAAGTTTGTCCGTTCACTTCCCAATAGTTCAAAAGAAATGAACGATGAGGGAGCTTCTTAATATGAAAGGGTTTTTATTCAATAAACATCTCATCCCGAGTCAAAGCCACCATGTATAAGTCTTCATCAGTCCACCTCCCATCTCCTATCAGCAATCAACCACATTTAGAACACGAGTTGCTCTAACACCTTCTAGACCATTCTAGTACTCAGCTCTATCACAATCCTATGTCCGAGGTAATGGGTATTGGTAAACTCCAGTCTGTTACACGGAGCCGATGTACTTACTCCAAGTATAACTCCTTGGCTAAACTTACTTAGCTGACATTCTCACTAAAACTAACTGCTCCCCACTTTGCGACACCTTTTATACTGGTTAACAGGTGGCGCTAGGAGCGCAAGATATTTCTTTCTAAGAGTAGACTAGAAGTAGACTTGCTAAGCCTGATCCTTGTTGGATTATATAACATGACAATATATTAAAAGTACTGAGCCATTAGTACAATAGATCTATAGACATGATACTCATATGAATATACCAGCAAGGTAAGTCTGGAAACATTGAACAAAACTAAATTTATTAATACAGTAAGATATATCTACTAGAGTCTACCCTTTTTGCATTTTTCATGTTTGTAATGAACTGAAAAACTGAGGTAACTCTGATGTTAATTACTGAATAAAAGTTTATGCACACAAAAAAAGGAAAAAAATACTAATCTTGCATTCCATCACAACACTTGAAGAGGGTAAGGGTTCACCGCTCCTCCACCCCCCCCCCCCCCCCCCCCCCCCCCCCCCCCCCCCCCCACCCCACCCCACCCCACCCCACCCCACCCCCCACCCGGTGATGCCGCGCCCAGACCCCGCCACATCGATTAGGGAGGGCAGCTGTTGCGCGCTACAATTTACGATAAGGACATGATAAAAGCCTCTCAGTCTTCGGGAGCCCATATAAATGGTACCTGACCAAAGCATGACACGTCTTGCTTCTTAGGGCACAGAATGAGAACCCAATGTTGTGTTTCCGTGGACCAATCATGTTGTTTTCCACGTAGCGCAACGGATCTGGACAAGCCTGGCGCCATTTTGGAAATCAACCCAACGAAAGTGATTCTCTGAACTTCGCTCGCTCCTTTCCCTTATTTCTCGTTATATCATTTGTCATTTCAGGTTCAAATTCGGCATTTGCAAAGGCAAGGTAGTGAAGAATATTTTAGCAGTAGTTGTGATGAATGACAAAGTTTACGGTTGTTGTGAAATGATATGTTTACAACGCAATGCGATTTCATTCTGGATTCGTTCATCCATCCATCCGGCCCAAAAAAGGTTAACATAGGAAGCGAAAGAGGAGGTATTTTGCAAAAAGCACAGCTTGGATACTCACGAAAAAGATCAGGTTGAATGCAAAAAGCATGTATTTCACGCATTTCATCCCTCCTTCAACCATTTTGGCGGTTTTCTTGGCGTACCGAAGAGGAAAAATCCAAGAGTCTGTTGAGACGAGTGTAGCGCTGCCTGCTGCTGTTCAGCGAATGGCGACCTGAGTGATGGGGCGCCCCCAGCGGGCCTTTACTCAACTACCGCCCTCAGCGACCGCTTCCTGGACTATGGCAAGCCGTTTGTGCAAAAACTTCACTATTGGCAGGTATATTGTTACAAATATTTATTTTCTACAATTTTGCATTATGAAAAATAACCACAAAGCAATTTAATTAGGCCTACACCACTCTAGAGTCTTATAATCATCAGCTTTGACAGGGAAAAATAAAATGAAAATGGACCAAACATAGACAAATTGAGAGATATAATACCTGCCACCTGCCCTTAGGGGGCTTAATTGAAATAGGCGAAGGCTAGGCAGTGCCGAGACAGTTAGGTAGGATAATATCACAAGTAGTAAGATGTTGGTAATAATGAATAAGAGGTAGTTGGCGAACCAGAGCGACCCGAAAAACAGGCCCTATTTATTAACAGGAAACAGTAAGAGTAAAATTTTTGTGAGCTGTCCGCGGACGAAGATAAATGAATGAGTTCGATGCGGTTAGGCGGTGACGTCACGGATGATGACGTCACGGACAACAACGGTGATGCGCCCCCTGGTGTAAAGTGGGGGATTTATAGCTGCAACATCCAGGTGTTCCCGCGCATAATACCTGCCACCTGCCCTTAGGGGGCTTAATTGAAATAGGCGAAGGCTAGGCAGTGCCGAGACAGTTAGGTAGGATAATATCACAAGTAGTAAGATGTTGGTAATAATGAATAAGAGGTAGTTGGCGAACCAGAGCGACCCGAAAAACAGGCCAAACTGCCCAACTACACATGATGAATGTCAATTAGTAACATCAATAAAAATTAGAGGAGATCACAGTGTCTTTGGTGCGGAGCGTGTCGTCTGAATGATGAAGGTAGGAGTAAACAGCAGACGAGGCCCAGGCCCCACGTGATCTGATGTCCAGAATGTCTGCACCCAGGGAGGACATAGGGTAAATTGGGGGTATATCGCACATTTAATTTAATTTTCACAGAATACTGTCTCCTACATATACGTTTTTGTAATGTGACTTCCCAATTTTATTTTGTGATATAGAATACTATGCGATCTACCTATTGATATAATTTTTCTCCCAATGGCCCTAACCTATTATATCTTAGGTCAAGATGATTCAAAATACTTTTTTATGCTTTGTATCGCGCATGTAAGGCTAATATCGCGCATTTAACATGTTTAATATCACTCATCATATCTAGAATGATTATGATTTAAAGGCAAGTTTGAAAATCCTATGAAAAAATATGTTTTGGGAGGCTCAAGGTTCATATGCACGTGATTATCTTCAATCAAAACAGTTCACTTTTTGTTTGACAGTCAAGGCAACCATTTACGATATGATTTCTCATAAAATCCTACAACATTTTATTCTAATTTTTTAGAAATATTAAAAAGATCTACATTTTATGGCCCATATTTTGCCTTTAACTTATTGTTTTTTTCAGAGATGGCCTCCAATCTTACTTTTTAATATAAAGCTACATTAGGTCTATCTGCCAGGGCAATTGGGCGTTTTCTACTATTAACCCTTTTTGAGTAGGGAGTGAAAATGTGATTATCTTATATTTATGATACATATAATGAATATCAGGCCTGTATCGCGCATAATATATGGTTTATATCGCGCATTCCTTTTAAAATAGTCAGAAAATATGAAATATAATGTTTTCTTAATTAAAGAGGTGTTAAATGTTCAGTATAGGTCTAAATACGTTGATATTTCTAATTGGTACCATTCATGGTCAAATTGATAGGAAGTACAAAGACAGGAGAGATGGTATCACATAAAATTTTACAAAAATAATTATCATACTTCATAGAAATACCAAAACAGGGTTGTATCGCGCACCCTTTATATAATAGAATATGTTTTACCCAATAACTAATTAATTAAAAAACTTATAAAGTAATTCTATTGTATATTTAGACCGTTGTGGCGAGTTTTAGTAATTTTTTAACATTTTTTGTATTTTGATACATTTTTCTTCATTTTAGGGCAAGTAACAAAAAATGCGCGATATATCACTGTGCGCGATACAACCCTGTTTTACCCTATAGGAAGCGCCTCCGTGGCGTAGGGAATGGGTGCTAACTAGATCAGGTTTGATACCTATTGCGGCAGAGACTTCCTTAAGTCGAGCGTTGAACCAGCGATAGGAGATGGGGTAGAGGCCGCCTGGACCAGGTATGCGGAATAAGGTGTCTGATTCCAAGGGTTTCTGTACTCTGGCTAATTCCGACAACCAGAATACCGGGCAAAGGGGGGAACCCGGCGATGCATTTAGCACCAGGCGGAGGGGGGACTTGGAAAACTGGTCAGTCTTTGAAGTTGGAAGTACTAAGACCAGGTGGTCTGGGTAAAGAGATAAATCCCTCCAATGAAGGTTGTGGGGGGAGGGGGTGTAGTGAGACTTCCTGAGAAGGGCTCTAAAGGCCAATGTCACAGCCGCCCAAAAGGTTAAATCAATGGGGAGTAAGGTATTAACAACTCCATACATAAGCAGGAGATCCTGTTTGGAGAAGGGGTGGCGGACTCTAGGGGTAGAAGAGTTCAAACGCCGAAGCCCTTTGAGCGTCATCCGAAGGCGGAAGTCTTGGGGATGAGCTTTGAGGCCCAGGGAGCGGTGATGCGACCAGAGGGCCGAGATATAGTTAGCGATGGAGTCAGGGGCCATGAATTCTCCTAGAAAGGCAGCAAACAGGCAAGCCTGGGGAGCTGAGCAGGGCCAAGCTCTCAGGGCGTAGGCGTGGCAGAAGCTGATGAAACAGTTGATCTGGGAGTTACGCGACCTCCTGGTCGATGGAGCTAGCGCGGCGTGCTGAAGGGTCCGTTGGCGTTCTGCGATCCATGTCCACGGTGGCGCTGAAGAGGTGAGAGCAACACATATTATTAGACGTGATTAAGTCCGTACACTTGTTGGCCACACCATGGTAGGCGAGGCGCGAGAGGGCGTCAGCTAGGTGGTTATCTTCCGACCTGATGTAGGTAGCATGGATATCTGTGTTGTAAATGAAACAAGTCCAGAATATCTCACGCAGCCATGACATGCAGACTTTGTTGCAGCTGCGGCCACTATTCAGCATGGCCAGCACCTGCATGTTGTCTGTGACTACGTGTATAGAATGGTTAGTCAGGGATGGAGCCCAGCGTTTCAATCCAAGGAGGACGGGCCACAACTCATAAACATTGATGTTTTGAGACGGAGAGTCGAACTGGGGGCCGTGGAGAAGGTGGCCGCAGCCGGCTGGGATGGAATCCGGTACAGGAACGTCATCCCAGACTCCAAAGAACCAGTCCAGGCCCATCCAGGCGCCGAAGCCTCGGAACGACGAGTCTGAGACTAAGGGGATATTGGAGATGTCCCGGAGAATGCAAGCACGGCCGTTAAAAGTGTCGCAAAAGGACAGCCACCAGTCGAAGTCCGCGAGGATGGAGTCGTCCAGGGGGATGGAGCGAGAGCTGCGTGAATGGGCAGCAGCCAGGTCGAATATGCGACGACTGAAGGTCCGCCCACCGCGGACCACGTAAGAGCAGTGGGAAACCAGGCCTCCCACACGTTCCAGTTCTTTTTTGGAAGCGTGGCCCTTGTCTACCAAGCTGGTGATGTTGTTCTTGAGTTTGTCTACCTTGGCCATTGGGAGGGAGAGTTCCATGTTTATAGAATCAATAGTAATTCCGAGGAAAGTAGTGACGGTGGATGGGTCCGTCACTTTCTTCCAGGAGACCTAAAAGTTCTATGGCTGAGGTGACAAGTTGGCGCTGGTACAGACAGGATTCATAGGTACTGCCTAGGATTAAAAAATCGTCCAGGTAGTTGACCACTCTCTCGGCCCCCCATGAAGAGGCTATTTCAACGACTAGGCTGGAGATAGAATTGAAAATGTTGGGAGCACAGCGGAGACCGAAGCAGAGACGACGGTCAATCAGCCATACTGGATCAGTGTCAAAGGTCCAGGATAAGCCTTGGAATTGAAATTGGTCAGCTCTGATGCTCACTGCCCTATAAGCCGAAGATATATCAACTACACACATGAAGTCTCCTGGTGTTAACAGTTTCACTGCGTCGTCCACCGAGTTGTAAGAAAATGATTGGTAGGTAGTGGACATGTAGTTATTGATAGAGTGATCTTCGGGGCGGGAACAATCTGTAATCGGCCTCAGTTTTCCGTTAGCTTTGGTCACAGCCCCCAACGAATGGACGCAGAGAGGCTGGTGGTCGACCACGGACACTTTACCTTGGTCCAGTTCTGACAAAAGGAGGGACGACATCTCAGCGTAATAGGTGTCCCCTGTGATGGAGTCATAGTTGGCACAGCAGTAGGAGGAGGGGCAGTGGTCATCCACTATTTGGAAACCATTAACTAAGCCGTTCCAGAGGTAAAGGTTGTTGTCATTAATAGAAACCGGGGCCTCCATTTCAAAAAGGTAGGGGGCGGCCCGACAAGGTTTGAGCTGTGACGGTAAGTCTCCGACGAAGTTCACACAGTCACATGTGCCCACTATGCAGGCATGGAAAATAGGTATACTGGGGGTGTCTGGTAGCAAAGGAGTGTGGAAGACAACCTCGCTGTCAGAAGTTACAATGGGAATAGAAAGGGTGGGTGAGGAACTAGGTTCCACAGTTGCCTCGATATCACTAGTTGTTGGAAGGGGATCCTGTAGATCCTTGATGTCAAGAGTAAAATCGCTTTCGCAGGGAGGATCATCTTGAGTAGTGATACCGATGTCATGGCTTCATTTACTGGAGGTATGTCGCTTGACATTCGGGCAGTCACTGTTGACGTGACCGGTCGACATAGAAGCCGAGCAAACGTGGCGGTAGAAGCAGTCCTTGCCTTTAGGGCACCCATTTGAATCGAAGTTAAACTTGATACAGACATTATTGGACTTCGACGACGACTTAGGAGTTTGAAGTTTCTTTGATGGCTGATGGCGAGTTGAGTTGCTCGCGACGTGAGTGCCATCGTAGGAGAGGTGTTTGACTATGCTAGCTGGGTCGACAGTCTTGAACGACTTGATGCCTTTTTCATACGCCAGCTCTTTTACTGATTCATCATACTTGATGAGGGCGTCAGCAGTAAACACCTTCGTATCAGCTTTCTCCGCCAGGAGAATCAGGTGGTCGAGAAAACCCTTGATGTCCTTTTTACGTTTAATAAGAGCCCGGGCCATTCTTACATTAACAAGAACAAGTCGTTCGTACGTAGTTACACGTTCACCTTCCCGAAGGTACCTGGAGGATCCGTACTTGCCTAATTTCGACTTCCGTCTCGATGAGTGGCTTCTGCTATGGCGATGACGGCGTCGGCGGCGATGACCTGAAGATGATTCCTTGCTGGAGTGACGACGATCAGTAGAAGAGTCTGAAGAACTAGAGGATGATGAGTCCGAAGACAAACTCCTCGAGCGACTTGCTTCAGCAGAATTCCTTGGGATGTCAGGAGGATTGTTGACAGGTGGAATCGGGGGAGGAGCCGCCGATGGGGCGTTTACTACGGGAGGTGGAATCTCCGAAGCGGCACTCAATTTCGATAAAGTTGATCGAAGGGTGGTTTCCATGCGGGACATTCTAGCATCAATGCGTTTCTCAAACGTGGAATCGCTGGGTGGAGGTGATGGCCTCGCGTTGTTGTTGTTGTTCACGATCAGCTGATCGGGGTTTAAAGATGGCGGCGCTGGAGGAACAACGGCCGCGGCTTCGTGAGAGTCGGTTTCCAAGCGTAAATTACGCGATGCGCCGGACCGAGTCACTGCTGGAGATGCCGGCAAAACCACGTACTTGGGTTTGCGCGAGGATTTCCGCTTAGATGAGCTTTTCTTCTTATTCCCGGACATGGTGAAAGACAGAGAGAGTAAAATTTTCGTGAGCTGTCCGCGGACGAAGATAAATGAATGAGTTCGATGCGGTTAGGCAGTGACGTCACGGATGATGACGTCACGGACAACAACGGTGATGCGCCCCCTGGTGTAAAGTGGGGGATTTATAGCTGCAACATCCAGGTGTTCCCGCGCGGAAAAATAGAATGTAATATATTATCATAAATATAGATACATGAGATGATCTTAATGGCTAGGCCTATCTGTCTATTGAATGATGAAAAGAAAAATGATTTTTTTGATAAGGCCAAGAAAGAAAAAGTGTTAGATCTATTGTCAGGTAAACCAGTCCAAAATTGGGATAGGCCTATAAAGCCATTTTATTATTATTATGCCTTTAGATCTAGAGCCTATACGCCGCAAGCGGGTTCAACTCTCCTGTTCGGGAGGTGGACGATTCTCCTCCGCGCGTCAACGACGAGACGTCTTATGCGAGTGAGCAAAAACAGAATCCGTTACCAACTTCCGGTACCTCCCGGACAGGAGAGTTGAACCCGCTTGCGGCGTATATATGGTTGATTCTCACGAATGGGGGCCACAGGGGGGAAAATTTTAGTAAAAACTTAAAATGAAAATATCTCGCTGAAACTTTGTGGACTGAAGGACTGCTTATGTTGGAATGCGTTCCCAAAGTTGGGAACACTAATATTCATAATTCTTTGAGTTATTAAGGTTTTTAGTTTTGTATATGTACTATGATGCAGTATATGTACTATGATGCACTTATAAAACAAAACTTCCATAATTTTACCTAATCTTTTCAGAGATATAAACATAAAATTACTCCTGCAAGCATTGCATGTGTATGATTTAATCATTTTAGGTTTGCTTTTTAGGACAGCCCAAACATACTAGTTTCAGAGATAAATTCAATTTTGTATATGTACTATGATGCAATTGCATATGGTTACACCTGTATATGTACTATGATGCATTTATTATTTCCATAATTTAGCATATTTAAACAATTTCTTTAAAATTATGAATATCAAAAATGTTTCATTAAGTAGCATATAAACATGAGTTTAGTGCACATACTTTCGCTATTGACCATTTGTATTTTTTAAAGAATTATAACACAATTAATTGTCTGTATATGTACTATGATGCGTATATGTACTATGATGCGTTTTGTCATTTTTGATTTTATATTTGATACTATTTGAAAATCAAATAGATTTTTTTCCCGA
The DNA here is from genome assembly GCA_936440205.1 of Lepidonotus clava. Classification (NCBI taxonomy): domain Eukaryota; kingdom Metazoa; phylum Annelida; class Polychaeta; order Phyllodocida; family Polynoidae; genus Lepidonotus; species Lepidonotus clava. The sequence goes on along the minus strand of OW387149.1, from coordinate 28,919,664 downwards.
TTTTAATGTTAATATGATAATATTAGGTAAATCTATATTGGACGCAAATATTTTCCATTAATGTTTGCATGTTTTAATTTTATGGGATGTTTATATCTGTATATGTACTATGATGCATTTGCTACCCCAACCCTACCGGGATTTACATTTTCTGTTGCCCAATTATTAGTTCTTTATAAATAAATGTAATTTCGTCCATGAACAAAGCCAATACATTATTGCATTTTGTTATGCATTTTATGGAGCATTTGTTTTATTTTCTTGATATGATTAGGCTGCTGTATTTTTGTATATGTACTTTGATGCATTTTCTACACAATGGATAATTTGGTAAAAAAACATGGAAATTGTTAAAAATTTACACCAATTTTATTCAATTGATAACAATCAATTTGCTGCTTATAATACCCGAAAAAAGAATATTTGCAGGGCCCAAATTTAAAAAAGTTACATGACTTGATTTAAATGTAAAACGTGATTTTGGTTGAAAAATGTGTCAAAAATGGTACATTTTAAGCTATAAATTCTAAAATATTCATATAATGTACTTAAAAGTAGGGTTCCCATTAAAGGTTTGATAAAAACACATCCATTGAGGCTCTGATAGAATGGCTATTACTAATTGATGCAATTTTACGAATGAAATTATGAAAATCAGGTCTGTGGCCCCGTTTCGTGAGAATCAACCATATATAGGCCTATACACCGTGTGCGGGTCTAAAAATAGCGCATCGCGTGGTGAAATTTCGCGGAAATCGCAAACGGAGGTTGGATGGACATTTAACATAGGATCCTATGGGAGAAAACATATTATTTTGCGATACCTTTTCAAATATAGATCCAATCTTCATACAGACAATAAGAAAAGGTTGGAACTAATCCCAGGAATGCGATACAAACCTTCAAATTTTCGCATTTTGTCGACTTTTCAGAAAATCGCGAAAATTTGCGTTTTCTCCATAGGCGCCAATGCTAAGTAGCCAGCATACAGAGCCCAGAATTTCACCGCGCAATGACGGAAATGGCGAGGATACCACTGACCCGTTTACTCCGTATAGGGGGCATACATCTAATGTTAATCATCAGATCTATCAAACAATGACATTGGGTTCTCATTCTGTGCCCTCTCTTTTTTGTAATTCCCCCCTGTCTTTGTTTTTTTCCTCCCCTTTTTGCCAAACGTTACATGCAGATTTAATTCAAAACTTGAACTCTTTTGAAATACCTCCCTCCATGTAGGCCTTTATAGTTCTTCAATCTCTAATAGATAATAATTAGGCCTACATAACATAATATTATTATTGTACATATCAGGGGCGGATCCAGGGTCTGTCTTCTAGGGGGGGGGGGGGGCAAGATACCTGCCCCCCCCCCCCCCTACTTTTTAGCTTGCAAAATTTCTCCTCGGATTTGTCAAAACTACAAGAGTTCATTTTTGGTCTAGGGGGGGCAATTGCCCCTTTTGCCCCCCCCCCCCCCCCCCCGCTGGATCCGCCACTGCATATTAGGCATATTACTACGTATTATGCCTATTTTCATTTTCGGAAAAGCGAAATAACCCATTTAGGCCTATACACAGTCCATGGTGGTGGTTCAGCCTACCACCAGGCGATGCCACTATTCCAGGTTACAGTTGCCATATATAGGCGACAACCACACAATGACATGAGGGAATTCATTCAGGTACAGATGGGTCAGCCAGAGGCCTAGGGGCCCTGGATGGGGGTCCTGATCAGATGTCACGCATCGAACTAAAGAAATACTTTTCTGTGTTCATTATTTATCCTAATGTCACTTATTGAATGAAAGAAATTGGCAAGACTGATGTTAATGTTATCAGGGGCGGACCCAGAGTCAGATTTGCATGAATCAACATACGTAGGTTCTTGAAAAAAAGTTCTACTCTGTCTAGGGAGGTGGGGGGGGGGGGGGGGGGGGGGGACCGCCCCTTTTGCCCCCCCCCCCCCCCCCGGATCCGCCACTGTTTATTTATAATTGTATTCTTGTCATTATAACTTAAATGAGAACATTTTTATTTATGATTGACCTACACTTTGTTTATATGGTGTAATTACTCATATGTATGAAAGGCAAATGAGCGATAACATTTGATATTGGAAAATTATTTGATATTGGAAAATTATTTCATCATAATTATATATATATACATCGAAAGGACTTACTTGAGTTGTCTAAAATAAGTACACTCAAAAATAGAAGGAAATGTCATTTGCTATGCCTGATGCATCAGCTAAAAATGAATGGTCAGTGGCTAAAAACTCAGAAAAGAGTAACCAGGAATCAAGCTGCTCATCAGTTCAAATTAGCCAAACCAAAAACTGAGGCTGCCAAAAAATCTCCCTTTTATAGGGGAGGAAAATTATGGCTATCGGTTCCATTAGAAATTAGGTTATCGAAAACCGGCAGGAATTTAAAACTAAGATTAAAAAGCATTACACTTAATAAAATAACCTAGACATTGTATTGACGCTGCACTGGGCACTTTGCTATGTATTATTACTTTTTTCAAAGAATATTTTTCTTGCGCAGTGGTTCTTTTTGGGGATGGTTCCATGTAATGTTTATTTCTTTGAAATAATGTACTCCAGTAATAATAATATATTTCATTGTATATACCATTTCATTATCTAATATACTACAAAAGATAATATATACATGTATAGAAATATTGTTGAAACATATAACTTGTAACGTCTGGAAGATCAGACATATGTTTGAAGGCGACAAATAAAAGTATTATCAAAAAAAAAAATATATATACCTTAGGCTATAATCCCCTCATGATAATGGTAATATTGACAATTCTTTGAACAATAATCTATCTACTTTCTTGAAAACTTGCTATTCTTCTGCCAGTTTTCTCCAAATCACCGCAAGGAAGCTATAATTATGTCGAATCTCGAGAAATCATTTTCACTGGAAACTTCACAGGTTATTCTATAACCTCCTAGATCTATAGGCCTAAGCGAGGAGAATACTGAATAGACCTAAGTAGGTATTTGCTATCTTCGTGCTGTTTTATCTCTTATTTCATTTTGTATCTCCTGTGGCCTCGGGCCCCCTGTCCATAATGATAGTATCAACCCTTACCGCGCGTGCAAATACCTGCCGGATAACTCACAGGTGCTCTCCGGGCGCGGGAAAATTTCGCACGGTTACAACGATAATGTTCAGCCGCTGCAACCTTTTGCCCTTCTCCTTCGCTTCCGGCAGGATGGATTCAGGCAAAGAATATTCACGTTTTGCATGCAAACTGCGACGTGCAGTGCAAGATGGAGATGTCACTGCCGCCAGAAGACTTATTAAGGGGGGTATTGACATAAATTCGACGTATTGGGTAAGTGTTTATTAAATCAGACGGGTTATCGAGCAAATAACGACGAGTGGGCGATAATAGGGGGCGGCTAACGTTGTTTTTACATAGACGTTAGAGAAGGTATCTGACTCTGAGGCACGTAGATTTAGATCATGGGTGTAGACCCCTAAAATCGACAGGGCGACATGGCCTTTTTTGGGCTTAGTGACATGGGACATGGTCATTTCTTAAAATCGACAGGGGGACATGGCCATTTCTTAAAATCGACAGGGGGACAGGACCATTTCTTAACATCGACAGGGGGACAGGGCCATTTCTTAACATCGACAGGGCGACATGGGGACCCCCCATCTACACCCCCTAGATCGCTAGCCGGATAGTCTAGATCTCTTGTAGATCTAGTCTAACTCTAAGACTCTAGTCTAGTCTAGACTATATCCCTAAACCAGGCAGTAGTACGAAATTTGCAAAACTAGGTAGAGGGTCTATTACTCTATAGAAATGTGTTTTTCCTTGATTTTCTCAAAAAAATGCTGAAAATTTACTTAAAATTTTGAAATTTCTTAGGTCACATGACCTGGGTCGCATGACCCAAAAATAGATATTTAAGAAATTTGATGTTTTGATAACTCACTTTGGATAATAAGCTTTCAAATGATATATAGATTGCTTATATTGCATTATTTTTTGGTGGTAAACCCCAAAGCCAAAGTGGGAGATGTTGCATCTCACAATGGAAAATGTCAAAACTGTGGAACAGCAAAGGGTTAAAGCAACTAAAGGCCAGTGGTAAAGTATTAGCCAAGGGAAACATATTCTGTTCAGTTTTCATGCCTCTCCCCCCCCCTCCCCCGACCCTCCAAAAAAGGGTCGGTAGGTCGGGATTTTTTGTTTTTTTTAAATATTTTTTTAACTTTTGTGACTGATTCCTAGAAGGTTAAAGATTGGGACTTACTCAATTCATCCTCTGGGACGATTTTAAGCATCTGTTATACATATTTTGATAGTTTATAGGCAATTTAATGAAAATTTACTATAGGTCTGCAGGGTAAGAAAGGGCTGGTTTTGTTTTTCGATCAGTTCTATTTTCAGTTCTATTTTCCAAAAATTTGTAGTAAGTTTTTTTTATATCAATCACATAAGTTTACTGGTGGGGGAGTGCATAATTGATGAATTTTTGAATTTTCTTAACATAATTTGCATGTCATTTGTGGCCATTTATCATCTGAACGTATTTTATGTTTTTTCCCCTTTGTTCTTATTAATTATTGTATTCATTTGCAATGTCACATCGGAGGATGCTCATATTTTGAAAACTTGTGCCGTCTTTGTCGGATCTACTTCCATTTCTTTATTGAAATATTTGTGCCTGACAAACAATTTTGGTTTTGGATGATAGAAAAAAATATACTGAATCTAAATATACCACTTTTATTTCTATCATAACGTTATTAACAATGCTACGTTTTTAAGACAGGTAGAAGGACAAGATATTTCAAGTTTTTCAGTCCTTTCTTGCCCTGCAGACCTAACTATTCAATTTTTAGAAAATATCGACTTGTAATCAAATGTTAATGATCTTTAATAATATTTTCTTTGAAAAAGAACTTTAGGATCGGGGCAAAATAATAGGGTCAGTTTGGAAACCTGAACATAACAACCTTTTTTGGGCCTAAGAAAACTAGTTCAAACCGAAGTAGAATTCCATGAGAGATGGCAATATTTCCATTTGTTTGTAAACAAACCCCATTTTTGCGGGGCCACATTATTTGAATTGAATAAAGAAAAACTTGTTTTTGGGAGGCGGGCCCCTGGCCACCTCCCTTCTCTACACTTTTTTTTTCGTGCTGGTTCCTGGCAATCATTACTATATTTTAACCAGCAAGATGGGTACCAGGGAAGCTTGTTAGAATTTTGTAACAAATTTTTGTGTCTACCTTTCTAAGTAATTGATGGATTATAAGTATCAATTTATATGTAATTTTTTTTAGTTCTGTTTCTAGTATATAGTAGTTTGCTTCCAAATTTATGAAATAGCATGTGGTTCTCCTGTAATTTGGACAGGATGTACTAATGGCTTAGTACTTTTAATACATTGTCATGATATATAATCCAACAAGGATCAGGCTTAGCAAGTCTACTTCTAGTCTACTTCTAGGAGAAATATCTTACGCTCCTAGCACCACCTGTTAACCAGTATAAAAGGCGCTGCAAGGTAGGGAGCGAGCAGTTAGTGAGTTAGTTGGTTAGAAGTTAGTAGTCACTTAGTTTAGTGAGAACATCAGCTAAACATGTGTAGCCAAGGAGTTATACCTGGAGTAGGTACATCGACTCCGTGTAACAGACTGGAGTTTACCAATATCCACTACCTCGGACATAGGATTGTGTTAGAGCTGAATACTAGAATGGTCTAGAAGGTGTTGGAGCAACTCGTGTTCTAAATGTGGTTGATTGCTGATAGGAGATGGGAGGTGGACTGATGAAGACTTATACATGGTGGCTTTGACTCGGGATGAGATGTGTACTGAATAAAAACCCTTTCATATTAAGAAGCTCCCTCATCGTTCATTTCTTTTGAACTATTGGGAAGTGAATGGACAAACTTTAAACGCAGTCTGAATTACTCAGGCATTCTGGAAAAGCAACTCATGAAGACTTGGATATACACGAATCTTACGCAGTCTAAAATCAAACGTTAACATTAGTTCATTTGGTGGAGATTACCCGAAACATGACTTGTGCCGTTTTGCTCATCCTTGATGTCAGCCACCGGTGACTTTGAGGCTTCCTCTAACCCCAAGCCTCAATCTTTGCGGCCCGCAGGACACGATGTGTCAACATCATATACAGGGAATGTGGAAAACCGCCACCTGGTAGGTAACCCCTTAGACGGGGAGGCACAGAGACAGGAGGTCGCAGCCAGACCCAAGCAGCTCTGCCCCGAAGGTGCACAAAATTACCAAACCCGTGGCAAAGGTAAACCATTTCCCTGGCACCTAGGGTCCAAAGATAGGCCGGTTCTTGACGAAGGACTTGAAACCCTAACACACTCGGGACGAGTTGAAGGGAAGAACCGTCTCACGGAATATCAGCAATATTGGAACCCAGGGTACGTACCACCTACGGACCACAAAACTGGTACTAGCTCTCGCTCCACCTATGAATCTGATGTGAACAATCCGTGGTGTAACCAAAGTGTTCCTTATCGTTTACTGCCCGCAGCGGGAGGTGAAGGCGAACAGGAAGTTTCCAATGGAGATAACCTATTTTCTTCAGGAAATCTAAAACAACGACAAAACACCGCGGATAACTCCAGCCCATCAGGGGGAAAACGCCCCGAAAATCCGGTAATCCTACCTGATGGGAGCTCTCTCACCTATCCATTACCCCAACGACTTGAGTTTATCAGTCACCCACTGGTAACACCAACTCACCCCAACCCGGGGGCGTCCATTCCTTATTCCACTGTAGCTAAAGGAAAAACAGTGGGAAGGGATAGGGGAGTGGGAAGGGAAGCAGAGGGAAACAGCGAGAAAGTAGGCAATTTACAACCCTATCGATTAACTTACGGTGTAGAAACGAACTTAGACCAAGCTGGTAAAGGAGCGGAAGCTCAGGCCTTTGATCCAGCCGAAATATTAAAGCAGTGGGCAGACTCAAGCCCCGAAAAGCACATAGATTTAGAGAGGCTAAGCGATCAGGATAGTGAAGAAAATGTAACGCTTAAAGCACAAGATTTTAACACTCTAACTCATGAATTGTATGAAGAATACGAGGACGAGTACGAGGAAGAAAATAGCGAGACAGAACAAGCAGCCGCAGATGTCAGAGGGGGTAGTCCTGATAGAAAATTAGCTAGAGAAGATAAATCAACCTCGTCTTCATACGAACTTATTACCGAGGATGTTTTAGACACAGGTAAGAAAGCTAAACTAGAGAGTGAGGACGAAATTAGTGTAGAGGAAATACCTGTGAAAGAACAGTGGGACGATCACGATATACAAAACCTCCACGAAAATAATATGGCGGAAGGGGGCGTTCCTTTGATGGATCTAGTAGAAGAAAGAGAGGATAGAGATCAACGCCAGCAACCCGATGAAGGGGGAGCTGGGGGTGTAGATCTGGGGGCATGGCATCCTAACCGTGGGATGGACCCTGGGGGACCCCAACAAAACAATGGGAATGGCCAGATCCTAATCCAGCAGCCGGACCGAGGCGTGCAGGCAGGACTTATTCCTCCTCTTAATCAACAGGCCCAAGGAGGCCAAGGTAATCAGGCCAATCCTCCCCTTAATCAACAAGTTCAAGGGGGCCAGAACGATCAGGCCAACCCTCAAGGACTTATTCCTCCTCTTAATCAGCAGGTCCAGGGAGGCCAGGATAATCAGGCCAACCCACAAGGGCCTAACCCTCCTCAAAACCTTCTCAACAACCCTCCTCAAAACCTTCTCAACAACCCTCCCCAAAACCTTATTAATAATCCCCCTCCGAATCAGCCCAATCTGGGGATAAACCCTGGGGGACTCCAGCAACCCGGTGCAGGGGGAAATGGTGGTGCGAATCCGGGAATACAGCAGCCTAATCCTGGGGTAAATCTTGGGGGACTGCAACAAAATGATGGGGGAGGCCAACCGGGCCAACAGCCTGGCCGGGCCGTGCCAGCAGGGGGTGGGGTCGATCAAAACCTGCTCCCTCACCTATTGCAGGCGATGGCACTCGCTGCCAATCTTAACGCAGGCCGAGGAAGAGCGGATAACCAGCAGGGTCAGCAAGCCCCAGCAGGCCAGAATAATCAAGCAAATCCACCAGGACCCAATAACCCTCCCCCGAACCAGAACAACAATCCCTTCCTTAACCAACTCAACAACCCCCCAAACCCACCGAATCCTCCACCGCCCGGACCACCAGGTCCGCCGGGCCCACCAGGTCAGAACAACCCTCCAAACCCACCGAATCAACCAAATATTTGGGAAATTCTACCACAGTTGGGTCTGGCACTGGGGCAAACACCAGCGCCAATGCGTGAAACGACTCACAGTGGTCACCAAAGGGGACCAAACATTAGGTTACCGTGGTTTAGTGGAAAAGAAGACGAGCAAATAGAAAAGTATTCCAGGGAATTAAAACGACTGAAAGCTATCTATGACTGGTCGGACGCCCATCTACTGAATATGGCGCTATTAGGCCTAAAAGGAAGGGCCGACGACTGGGCAGGAGCGTTAGCTGAAAGTGAGAAAGACTCATTTGAGAAGCTAGAAGCCCAAATGACCAAGATTCGGTGATCGAAGAGCTAAGTGGCAGAAACACGCAGAGTTCTGTGGCCTTAAGCAAGGAAAAGACCAGAGCGTGATCGAATTTGCAGGTGTTCTGAAACAAAAGCAAGTTAAAGCAGAGGCGAGTGAAAGCATGATGTTAGCTGTGTTTTTAGAGGGATTAAAACAGGGCGTAGCCAGGCAAGTAGCTATACTGGACCCTAAGTCGTTCACCGAAGCGGTGGATTGTGCAACGAGGCTAGAATCGTTGGACAAAGGCAAAGGGGGAACTAAAATATCTAATGCAGTGAGCGAACTGGCTGGAAGCCAAGAATCAGAGGAGACCGCGGCCCTAAACTCCATCTCCGAACGATTTGGAGTGGTGCTGGCCCGACTGGAGGCCGCTCCATGGTTCCAGAAACCAAAGCCAGGGCAAAGCGGGACTCCCCAGAGTGGTGGTAACTTTAAACAGCAAGGTTATGAGAGAAAAGATAGGTACGAAAACCAGAAAGGTGAAAGAAATTCAGATCAGAAGCCTAAATCCAATATCGCCCCGAACAGAGAGGCAGATAAGGGAAAGAATCTGCCAACTCAACAGAAAGTAGAGAGACCCAGGTTGCCTTTTGATGAAAGTAAGTTTTGTATCATTCACCAACAACATGGTCACTCTACAGAAGCGTGCTTGTGGTTAAAGAATAGGTTGAGGGAAAAACCCCCGCGGATCTACAAAGATAGCAAAGCCAGTGGTACCGAACAAAAGAATCAGGGAAACTAGAGGAAGGGTCCGTTCATTCCACGATAGAATTAGGCGCAGTGGACGGACCGGCTAGGAGAGAGATAGGAGACGAAGCATTTTTCTTAACGTTAAGATTTGATGATCAGAAGGAGGTTAGATCTTTAGTAGACACAGGAGCGAGCGATTGCTTCATGTCCACCCATTGTAAACGACAGATCCCTAAACAATGCATTTTAGATGAATGGAAGGTATCGAAGGGAAACATCAGTTTGGCAGACAACTCGTCTCAAGTAATACTAGAACAAATTAGATGTAAGTTTTCAATCCAGGGATCGGTGGTCTGCTATGATTTCAACATAGTGGACGATCTATGCCACCTAATAGTAATCGGGAGAAACTTATTAACAGTGCTTCGATCAGATTTATCTCTACCAGGCGCAAAGATAGAAGTGTTTTGTGGAAACCCTATAGTTAGCAAAGAAACAGTGAAAATTCCGCCGGGAAATGAATGCATCATACCGGTAACCACTCGAGAGCCGCTGGGATTAGACTCACCGGTAGCTTACTGCGCACCGGCGGTAACCGCACCAGTCCTAGTGGAGGGGTGCGTGAACACGGTGGGAAGCCAGTGGTGGATCAAAGTCATGAATCCGCTAGATGAAATGCAAGAAATCACTCCCCAGGAAGTATTAGCTTTTGCGGAAGAATGCGCAGTGCCTGAGGTAAACCAAAATCAGATAGAGGAGTTCCTAGACTTGTGTTATCTAACTAAAACAGAGACCCCAATGTCCATCTGTAGGATTTCTGTAGAAGTAATGAAAGACGCAGTGCAAATGGAAAGCCAAACCTCTGAGGAGAAATCCCGAGGTAAAATGGATGAAAATGTAAGTAAAATAGATCTAACCGAGTCGTGCTTAAACGAAGAACAACAGGTAAGGTTTAGACAAATGCTTAATAACAACAGGGATGCACTAGCGTTTTCAATGGAAGAGTTAGGTCACTGTGAAATAGCGCCGATGAGAATAATTGTGGATGAGTCGCAGGGAGTAATAAGCTCTAGACCATACCGATACTCTCCACAGAAAATGGATATCATCGATGAACAGGTTAGGCAACTCATAGATATAGGTGTCATAGAACCCAGCGAATCGGCTTGGCGAAGCCCGCTGGTGGTAGTGCAGAAGAAAGATGGCAAACCTAGGCTCTGTACAGACTTTCGCATGCTTAATCAAGTCACTTTTAAAGATAAATTCCCCATGCCCACGGCTCGCTCGCTTTTCCTATATATGGCTTACAAGAAACCCACTATGTGGACAGCTTTAGATCTGTTGAGCGGCTATCATCAGTGTGTAATCGAAGAAGACAGTAGAAAATATACCGCTTTTGAAACCCCGATGGGTGTGTACCAGTATAAGCGTGTACCATTTGGCTTAGTTGGCGCACCTTGGCAGTTTACCAAGGTAATGGCCATAGCGCTAAAGGGATTGATTCCTAGAACATGCTTAGCATATTTAGACGACGTAATTGTCTACGACACTACATTTGAGGAACACCTGGCGAGCGTTGAGGTGGTTCTCCAAGCTTTGGCGAGAGCTAATCTTAAACTGAAACCGTCAAAGTGTGAGTGGTGCCGCAGTGAAATCAATTTCCTCGGCCACGTAGTAAACGCGGAAGGGGTGGCTACACAAAGGGTAACCACAGAAAAGATTACAGCCTTTAACCGTCCACATAACGTGAAAACTATTAAATCCTTTCTGGGACTGTGTAATTACTACCGATCGTTTGTCCCTAATTTCGCTGATCTAGCAAAGCCTTTAAACCGGCTGCTAAAGAAAGAAGTCTATTTTGAGTGGACAGAGGCCTGCGAGGAAGCGTTTCAACAGTTAAAGAAATTGCTGACCTCGCCACCCTTACTAATTCATCCAGATATAGGAGGGCATTTCTATCTACTAACTGACTACCAAGAGGGATGAGCTCCTCAACGGGTAGTCAGTAACAGGCGGCAGTGGGCTCGCAAGGGTCCGGGGACACGTTAAACTAGTAGATATAGTGCAGGGGAGAGAAGTACTGAAGGCCCCCGTGTCTAGCGAAGGATGAATCAACATCCTACTGTGGTACCGTCTAGTCGGCGCACATATCGGGCTGCCGGTGGTTTCGTTTTCGGCCACCTGTAAGTGGTACGTGCGTGGTACGGGGTCGACAGACCTCACCTAGCTCCTGACAGTAGTTCCATCACTCAGGAGTGAACAGGCAAGGCCAGTGAAAACGGTCAAAGTTCAGTGTGGGTTTGCACGATTCACCTGGATCAGACCGTCGGTGACCACCCAGGGTGACTTGGGACCGGTAATCGCTATCGACTGGGTCACTGGCCGGTCGTCTCTGTCGGACTGATAGAGTTTATTGCAACCTATCGGCGACAGAGAGGGCTCAATGTACAGTCAGGCCATGGTAAAGCTAAACATGCCTATTCAAGACCTCATTTCTTGAATTAGTGTAGGTTATGGTTGAGCCATGCTCTCTGTGATCAGAAAACATCAGGTTTGAAAAGAACATTCTGGGAAGCAGAGAGAGCCTTATGGCTGGAAAGGGTCCCAGCTCAGGTTGCAATCCACTATGTCTGATGACATAAGGGAAAACCGAAGGGATCAAGCGGCATCAGACGCCGCGTGCGGTGCAGCGGTTTGTCACAAACTAGATGAAATCTACCGTCCGGTTGCTTTCTGGGGATGTACTCTCCGGGACGCCGAATTAAATTATTCGGTAACAGAAAAGGAGGCTCTGGCAGTAATTAAAGGCATTAAGAACTATGAGGACATGTTGCAGGGAGCTAAAATCACAATAGTGACTGATCACAAACCGTTGATTCCCCTGCTACAGAGTGCCTACAAAGCCCCGTCAGCCCGGCTGAGACGGTGGGCTTTAGCGTTATCAGATTTTGATTTTGAAATCATATATGAGCCAGGAGCGACTCATTTTCTACCGGACTATTTGTCTAGAGTCTATCATGAGCATGTCCCAGGTGAAGAATATGAGCCCGCTGTGGGATGTGAGTTATTTGAGGCCGAAGTTCAGGATGAAGAGCTTTCTGTGGCTACGGTATTAAACGCGCAACTCCAAGATGCAGAGTGCGCGCAATTGATAGACTACCTGCAGGACGGAGACCTACCGACAGATCCCCTTGAAGCTAGGCGAATAATGGACCAAGCTGATTTTGTAGGAATGGTAGCACCGGGGGTACTATGTAGGTTCAACGTCAAAAGGTATAACAAACACCAAGACCAACTGGTCAGACTAAAACCTCGTATGATAGTTCCAGGAAAGTTAATTCCCAAAGTCCTGAGACTATTACATAATGACATCTTGGCTGGGGGACATGTAGGGATCAGTAACCTCACTACCAAAATCTCTGATAAATTCTACTGGCGGAACATGAACGCCGACATAGTAGACTATGTGAAAGCTTGTGAGACCTGCTCTCTGAGGAGACGGGCTCCGCATTTCAAGGCCCTAGCTAAGTCTTGGGAGAGACCAACCCGACCCTTTGAGGTAGTACAGTGTGATTTCATCGGGCCACTAAAGAGGGCTAGGGATGGGTCAAAATATATCATGACCTTCATAGACCTACTAACAGGTTGGCCGGAGGCTTTCACCACGAAAGACTCCACTGCGCAAACCGCGGCCAACTGTTTCCTAACCGGGATAGTGTGTCGGTATGGACGGGTAAACCGTCTGCACACAGACCGGGGGGCGGCCTTCCTCTCAGGGCTATTCAGGGAAATCACCACACGACTAGCGTGCAAACAAACGTTCACTACCGGGCGAATGCCGACTGGCAACGCTCGAGTAGAAAGACTACATAAAACTATTGAAAACCTGATTGCTTATTATATCCCTGACGACCACTGTAACTGGATCGATCTACTTCCCATTGCATTATGGACGGTTAGATCCACAATCAGTGTACGGTCGGGATACAGCCCGCACACCCTGCTGTTTGGCAGAGATCCAATCAGTATGGGAATGCCTGAGCAGGGAACGATTCCTGAAACGCTGAACGACTGCGAGTTTTTCATGCAAACCAAGGATAATATTGCTATGTTTAGGAATATGGCTGAAAGGGTAGTTCAAAACTACGAAAAAGATCTGAGGCTGCGAATTGATGAGCGGGCGCGGCCCACTCAGATGTACGAAGGTGATATGGTATACATGTACGACCCTTTAGCTAGTGAAAATAAAGCGTCTAAGTTCTCAAACAGGTATACTGGGCCATTCAGGGTAATTGAAACAAAAGGAGACCACCTGGTTAGACTAGTGTCGTTAAAAACTGGAAAACAGGTCCCACATCTAGTAAACATTTCAAAACTCAAACCTGCACATGGGCCTTGGTCTCCCGCCATCCCTCATAACATTCCCAAACTGGTGAGAGAAGCGAAAATCACTAACTCAAAAGGGGCAGATCCTGACCGAAACCCTGAATTGCATCACACTCCGACGGGTGAAATCGCTGAAGAAGAAGGCGAAATAAGGGGTGCTGAGACTGAAAGCTCAACGGGAACTACCGGTCCCCGTGAGCATGATGCAGTTCCTATGACCAGGAAGGTACCTACACAAAAACCTGGTCCAAGTCCCACTGATTTAGCAGAAACAGATGGGCAAATCACTGATGGTCAGGGCACCAGTACGGACACCGCGCTGTCCACAAACTTATCCTTTGTTCCTAATAAAGCCGCCTGTGAACGGGGAACAGCTGGCGCTAATGGACAGAGGAAACGCAAACGAGCTAAACGAAGGGGCAAAAGCCAGCCGTTGGAGGGGAGATCCCCTCCAGGCAACAACAAGCCCATAAAACTACCCTGCGGTGATGTGCCGATCTTGGATACATCGGAACAGAGCCCAGAAAAAACAGTAAAGGACCATGTCCCGACGAAAGGTGGCTATAACCTACGTCGGAACCGCCGCCCTAACTACGTCGCTCTGTCCAACGGCGGGGAGAGCGACGACATGGATGATTAATGCAGGAAATTTAGCCGCCCTGTGAAAATAAAGGTTCGGCGGAGCGGCACCGTTAGCATCAGCGCTAATGGAACAGGTGGTCTGCCTCACGGCCACCTTGCCGCGCCCAGGGGCGTGGCAGAAAGGAAGGGTGCGCACGCCAAGAGAGATGCCAGTGGTTTGGCGTCATCTCTTGGGACCAGATGCAAGCGTTCCCCCCCCACCTGAAACAAGATACAGCTCCAAATATGGAGACAGCATGGGCAAGCGGATCGGTTATAATTTCGTGGGATCCGCGCCGATCCACCAGTCGGTCCGCAACTCTGCTCCTAGACGGTCACCTCTGCTGCAGGTGATTGTGCGCGCAACCCAGCCCGGGACGAAACGGAGATAGATATTGATTCTATCTCTGAACAGAAGTTGGAGATAGAAATTGTTCAACCTCCGACTTCTCCTGGAAGGAGCAGAAAGAGAACTTAGCTGGGACACTGATCCACCGACTCATGGGGAACTGTCTAGCCCTCCGGCCACATAGCAATCCAAAGGGAACCACTACTTTCCCTGCGGACACGGAGGGAAGGATCATCGTCCCCCTGAGAAGGAAACGGATTAGCCGGCCCCACCAGAGGGCGCTGCCTACCAAGGGAAGGTTCGTTGGGCCATTCTTTTAGGATTTTACCAAATGAAAGAAAAGGCAGTCGAGAAGGAGAGTACTAAGAAACAACCGGCTCAGACCCTTAGGCGGTGGAGTTGGCCGGGCCGGGGCGGTGTCCGTCCGGACTCAACCGACGCCGGGATTGCCCGGAAGAAGCCAAGGACACCAGCCCGGCGGCCCACCAGAACGACCACAGGCGGAGCCAAGAGGTCCGCTAAATCGGCTCCAGCCAAAAAGAAGACAGCAGATAAAGACTTCTACAATTTATCTGAGGTGAGTGACTCGGAGCCCGAGCCAAGGCTAACGGCGTTGGCCAAGCCGGTTCAGAAGGAGGAAGCGGTCAACCAACCAGTGCAGATACAGGCCGGCTGGTTCTGGGACCTTACGCAACCACTGTTCCAACTATTCGAGACTGTTGACGAAATTAGGAGAACAGTAGGACTGGATGTGCCAAAATCAAACAAACAGTTAGCTGAGATTAAAACTCAGATAGCTCCTTTCATTCAAAGGACCACACAAAACTCTAAATGCGTCAAGGAAAGTACCAGCCTACAAACAACACGAGGCGGCCGACCTCTGCCCACTCTGGAAAGGCGATCGGGAGGGGAACAGCTAACCGTCGCCGCTCCAGGACTAAAAGTGGAGGTAGCACCCGGTCAACACGCGCCAACCCCACCGAGCTGCAACGCCAATCCCTCACCACTGCTATGGAACCAGCAGCAGTGGACGCCAACCAGCCAGCCGGGGGGCCCACTGTGGCCGAGCCCACTCCCAGCGACAAACCAACCACAGGTACCGAACCCATACCCCTCGAGCCAACCGTCGTACGATCCAACGGGGGCCGTTTCGGACTGGAACCTACTAGGCCAAGACCCCTCAGAGCAATGCGCCCCTCGTCCTGCGAACGTATGAGAGGCTTGAGAATCACGGTCACCAAGGACGAGAGCGGGATCATCAGGCGAGTGGTAAATGACAACGGGCAAAACCTCTACGAGCATGTCCCAAACTAAAACGGACCAGAGGACCCGGGAGGAGAGCATATTTCAGCGCATGGATGATAGTAGTGCGCAGGAAAATAAGGTAACTTTGCTGTGAACATGTTTTAGATAAACTGCAAAATTAACTTTCTCAAGCTATCGCTAAGGCCAAAACAAAGACAATGAAGTGGCTAGTGCTGTTCGTATTAGCTATAATAGGGGGCATTAGGGGAGTGCATAATGACTCCAACCCACCTGAGGGGCTAGCCCCTAACGCTGAAGTGATAGCTTTAGAACAATATGGAGTAGTGTTAAAACCAGGGAAGTTAATGTCCACCGCGGATATAACACACGTCCGACAAGGCTTCCTTATCACTATTCCAAGGAGGCGCTCCTTCAACAAGGCTACCTTTGGCCAGGTCTGTCACCGATATCTACAGGGGGGAGACGCCCTCGATCGGGCCTGCTACCATATCAGGTCGCTGGTCAATTGGATGGATCAGACGTCGCAGGCGCTTAAGGGTCGGTACCGAGAAGTTCTTAATGAAACCTTAAGTTCCCTAATAAAGAACACTCAACAAGACCCTCAAAATCAAGAGTCGGAGGTAAAATCAGGTGGAAGGGTCAAAAGAATGAAGAAGTTGCCCACAATGCTGGACGATCCAGGATGGCCGACCTTTCCTCTTCCAACCTCTTGGAATCAAGGGCTGGCAGCTGATGTCAAATATAACAGAGAATTGATTAGAGTATTGCAAGATTCTTCGAACCAAATGATCGAAGACTTGGCTCTGATGAATGAAAAACATGACGAGGCTGTCGAAAAGATTAACCATGTCGTGATAGGCCTACTGGACAATCTGAGATCACTAAATAAGGCACACAACACGACTCGCCGGAGGATGAAACTCGTGCAACATAAGGTGGATTGGATGGAACTGTACCTGAATATGATACCGGTCGCTCTGGAAGACAAGTTAGGAGAGATGGTGTATCTTCAATTAATGGTAGAACAAACTCGCGTGTTCAGGAAAGGTGTACAGCGCCTGACGCGGGGCCAGCTGACTATGGACTTGGTACCCCGCCAATATATGGTCGGAGCGGTCCAGGAAGTGAACAGATACCTGAAGGGGATCCACCCCAGGTTCCATGTCGCGTTCACAGATCCTTCCTTCTATTACGAGAACAGTCAACCTTCGTTCAAATTCAATGAAACCACTCAGGAACTAATAGTGTATGTAAGGGTGCCTGTGGTGGCTGATGAACATTTGTTCCGGGTCTACGAAGTACTAACTTTTCCTGTGCCAGTGACGGTTAGGGGGCGACTTAAGAAGGACGCTCTCCAAATTGTTAATCTACCCAAAAGTGTCGCCATGTCCATGTCCCGCCAGTATTACGTACCATTGGCTAGTGGCAGTTGGTCAGGTTGTTATGGACAGACCATCACGCTCTGTAAGGACCTACCCTATATGAAAAAGATTACAGACAACACCTGCACTGCTGCGCTACTGAGGCGCGACGACCTAGCGATCCAAGAAAAATGTGAGCTGGACTATCTACTGGAAGCAGACTTCGGAGAGATGGCAGTGTACCTAGACGACGGAGATATGCTAGTGGTCAGCGCCGACACCCGAGGCCAAATGATTTGCAGAAACCAGCCTGCGGTCGGAGTGAACATAGAAAATTACGCAAGGGTTCAGGTGGAATGCGACTGTGCATTCCAAACACAAGGAGCGTGGATACCGTATAGCTTGCGAAATTGTGACCGGCACACCAGGATCACCACGGTTGTGTACCCACATAATGACCTGTTGGAAGCAGCAAGTCGTGTGAAGGGGTGGGACATGAATTTCACAACGTCCAAAAACGAACCCACTATGTTGGAATCAGACCCTATCCCTGAAACAATTAGGAAAGACCTGCTGGAGATCGAGGAAAGCCTGAAGGCCAAAATACCTGTGGCCTCCTTGGCCAAACGAATACAAAAACACCGAAAAGACCTGGCCAAGGGTATCAAGAAAGCGACTGACCGTTACGAGGTAGAGAAACACGCCCCGTGGTTCTCTATAGGTAACTTCGGAGGTGGGTTTGGTCTCCTCACCATCTTCTGCATAGTGGTGGCTGTGACAATTATTGGATGTGTCCTCTGGAAATGCTGGCGGAACCATCAAGGTAAGGCTGCCCTAGCCGGACTCACCATGACCTTACCTCGAGCCATGGCCTTGGAGACGGCGGACCCGGAGAAACTGTTGCACCATGAAAAGGCACTAACTGGGTGTCCAGACGCGACCGCCAACCCCACTGCAGTGGCAGTGCTGGCTATATTATTGGCAGTACTAGTCATCACTATAGTGGTCCTCGTGTGGCGAAAGTGGAGAAATATTAGAAGAAAGACTGTGGATGGGTTGTACGTACAGTTTGCCAATCCACATATGATAGAAACAATCTTCCTAGGCGAACTGGCTATGCCCTCAGACCACACTTATACGGAGGGCTATGTGCTCATTAGGGATCTACTGGTGACCCAGCTGTGTCTGAAATACACCCTGACAGTTACTTGGGGGGCGCAGCTGATGGGAGCAGCGACTAGACCTGGACAACACCCATCTAAGGTGCCACTACCCGACACCCTGAGGGTATCTAAAAAACTAGCCCGTCTGATGATGAGTAACTTAAAATACAATACCAGGGCCAGACTACTGAGATATTCCTCGGGGCTAGCCACTCCTGTACCCATGGGAGTACCTCGCCTCATCGACGCAGGGTGGTCCGATGTCGGAGCGGACTGGCCTCAACCGGTGTTGGGACAAGGAACAATGCCTAACGCTCCTCCTAGATCGACCACGCCCACCTCAACAGCGACCGGAACAGGATCTGCACGAAAGACAATAAGGCCAGGGACATCCGAAATAAATCCAGGAACGGTTTATGAAGTTATCATATGACAATGTAACGAGTGTTAAAACCTGACCTAGTACTGTACAGGTAAAATTGGTGAATTAATAACACAGAGGTACGAATACTAAAACTAAAATGTTACAGGAAGTTCGCTGGGCAATACCTGTTTGGGTAGGTAGGGTTCTGTTGACTAGCCTGATCAATAAGGATTCACCAGTCAGGGAAACTTGGGTCGGGTAGGCTGGTCCAACCGTCTCTCTATGGACCCATGGGTTATCTAAATTTCACTCGAGTCGAGTGTCCCATGCCCGGTAGCCTAGCTCAACACTCTCATCGTTAACGATTTGGCAACGCTTTTAAAGTAGGGAACCATTTGGAACCGATCCTAGTGTCGCAAAATTTTAGCATTTTAAAAGAAAAACTCAAAATTCTGTATAAAACCTAAGAGCGCTCAACGGGACCAATGCTCCCAACGAGCGAAGTGAACTTCCCCAAGCAAGTACCATCTACACCTGACCCCTGTGCTGTTGTTACCGCTAGGATCGGGCTGCAGTACAGGAGCCACTTGGGGAACGCCACTGTCTATTCTTTAGCATGCTTACATATATACTCTTCTCAAAGATGAGGGGGTTGCACAAGCAGCAGGAGCCTGCCCACAGGCCTGGTGTCAGTGGTGCCTGACAGGAGGCAGGACGTTGGGGTTACGCGTCACTGACGCTGCGAAGGGCACTGGGGTGGACGCCCGACCATGGCAGTCACTATGCCCCGGGTGGATTGGCTCCTGACAAGCGGTCCCTTCATCACAAAAAAATCGACGAGTAGAAAGAAATTTACCTAAAAACTAATATATAAAGCAAACCAATATTTGTGTAACTAAGAGCTCTTCCTCAGGGAATTTTGGGCAAAATATAATAAGAAAGCAGTATAATTAGTAACATTCTCAGGGGAGACGCTCTGTGACAGCACACGAGAGTACCTTATACGTGGCTCGTTTGCTCCTGGCATAGACACGCTGCAGCGGCAGGGATATGTGCAAATCCTGACAAGGCGTGCTATATTTGGGAGCTATAACGGAGGTCACAAGGAAATGTAGTTACGGGACAACGGCGAATTGGTGACATTCACAGGGTGCTCGGCTCTCTCTCACTATATCGCGACTCCCTCAGACGGGACAAGCCATCCCTGGGGGGGGAGAAGCTGTAGCGAAAACTCACAAGGCGGTGGAGCGAGGTGCTGTCCTTATTAATAGCCCCGTCGTCTTGGTTATGTGTAAATGACCACTGGATCACCGTACGTCTTAGGTCAAAGGATCCTGACTTTAATATAAAAAAAAAAAAAAAAAGTCAGGATCCAACGACAACTAGTATCAAGAAGAAAGAAAATAATGAGCAACTGCCCATAATTCAAGACTAAGTTATTTAGACCACTTTTAGGCCAGTTTTAATCGGAACAGAGACAAAACGGCAAGAAGTCAAGTTTCGACCCGGGTAAAAAATTAGAAATAATTAAAATTAATAAAGAAAATGAGCGGCTTCAGAGCTGACCGCCGTCGAGGAAAATAAAATAAAATAAATGAATGAAAATTAGTCTTGACCGCCGTCGTGGCGCTAAAAGTATCCAGGTCTCCGCTCAACAGTTGAGCTGAAGAGGGGGGACATGGACTACTGATTCCCTGATGAACAAGCTACAATAAACTTGGTTGACACCCAGAGCTAATAAGTTTACCCGATCTATTAGAAAGGAGATAAAAAATTCTAACTCTGTCTTTAGCACTACCTATCCCTGCCCGGCATGCGCATAGTTAGGATAAGCTGGGGGCGGAGTCTTTTCAGGAGTAGTCTTGACTCTCCACAAGAGAAACGGGCATAGACCTGAACAAGAAAACGGGTTTAACCTTGTACTGTACTTCGGTAAAGGCCCGACTTACTAGGTGCTGTCTGGAAGTAAGTGATCTAAGGAGATGCATTTACACATCTCTATAATTTAAAGGGGGTGTAGGCTGCATATTAAAAAAAAAAAATATATATATGCAGTCTGCTCCCAATTATAACAATGGAAACTCGGTGCTGCCCATTCTGGTCCTATGAATGGGAGAGTACCGACAAACCACGTGTAACTAATGAGGACCGGGAATCAGATCAGAAATGAACCTGAGTCTGAGACCCGATCCTCTAGTGATAACTAACGAGGAACGAATAATCTCAACCTCCTTTGTACAGTTAATACTTAATGTCCTTTAATGACATTTATACCTCACGGAATGAAAACGCTACCCCCACCGCTTGTCATGTTGGTTTTTTCCATGTGATGTAGAGTATAGGGTAGACAGTGAGATGTTACTGTTAACATAGGTATAATATCTATTCAGTGAACCGTTTGGAGTTAGTGGCGCACCCGTTTGCATTGTCAGAAGGGCGCCGCTACCCAATATAAAGTGGAACTCGGTCTTCAAACCCCAGGCTGAATGTAGGGGGTGAACGCCGAGCTACCACCTGTAACTAGCAGAAAGAGAAGGAATTTTGTCGTGGCATAATCATTCAATAAGAACAAACTGTGGTTTTAAAGCGGAGGCTTCACAAAATGGAGTCAAATATGTTAGAACAGTTGTCACCCTTGAAGGGGGTGTTAACTTGTTTACGTACAAATCCTTGAAGTGTATTGGGTAATTATTCTAACCGCTGTACAGAAAGAGTGTTATCAAGAGTATTGACTCTTGTAAAAAAAAAAAAAAATAATGACCACCTAAGGGAAACCACCAGGGATCCAATTCCTATCATTATTCTTATCTCCCCATGAGGTCGGTTAGGGAATCTGAGCGGGACAGTTTTGCATCACATCTCGGGCATTCATGAAGCCTTTGCAGATGGATGTTCTTGTAACGGCTCAGTCCCGACCTGTGGGCATAGGCTCCCACACATTCATCGCAAGGATATCACTGTCTGAGATGTTTGGCAATCTCGGGCACTGATAAGCGTGGTTTCTGCGTTCAATGGAACGGCGCCTACTAAGGCCTGATCTATGAATGTACGAACTCCCGCAGTGTACACACATGTATCTCTGCTTGGGACGCTTGATAATCTTTGTGGTGTTGGTGCCTTTCTAGCTCTTAATAAGGATACTATTCCTTCTTTCACAAGGACACACAGGATCTTCATATGGAAATTCATTCAGTGTCTTAGAAACTTCATCTCGGTCTCCTCACAGTAGTATTTTTTCCTCTTCGAGACGACTCTGGACAATAATACTCACTCTAACACTTATTCTAACACAATGACACTGACGAAGTCTTGCTGTTAGACTAAAACATGGGATGGGTATCTGTGGCCTTCGCCACTACATCTCAAACTTACCAGGAGTCGCCAACAACTCGTTGGACGGCTCCACCTATGGTGTCGCCTCACGTGACCGACACGTCAATATTTCCTGTAACCTGTAAGGGGGAACTACTCATCAAAGAATTCTGCCACAGCCAATCTAATGCTGGGAGGTCTGGACCAAAATACTTGGTCACCTACTGTCATCTAAAACTTACCAGGGTAAAACACCCTAGGAAGCGCTTGTTACCTAGGGCACCCCATGTGAATTGTTTCCAATGTAGACATTTACACTAATGTCCTGCACGAATAACGACTAAACAAAGAATCCTGTTACAGCAAATCTAGTATTGTACAACTCAGACCGGAATCTCTGGCCATCCGTACCTGATTATCATGTGCAGTGTCAGTCCCCAACAGTTAATAGTATCAAATAATAACAATACGATACGAATTACCCACACTCCAGAAAGCCTACTTAGATCGGCAATGTCAACAAACCGCTAGTCAGAAAACCCCCTAATATCGCCCAACCACGCGCGAGGTAAAATGCTTGATCATGTTAGCCTAAACAATCCGCCCACTAAAATAATAAGCCGAACGTTGTTCAGTGTCCGACCGTCTCACGTTACTTCATCTACATCACCTTAACCTACCAAGGGACCTGAAAAGACAATAAGTTTAGTACGCAAGGTTCCAGCTCTCAGCCCGCGTCCACCATCTTGAAGTCAAAAGTAAACACTAGGTGGCCGCCCCACTCTACCCGTTACAAAAATCACCAGCGAAACACAGTTTCTGGTTCCGGGAGTGACATCAGCTTCCGGAATACAACCACGTGGAGACGAGCTGAGAGAACTGTTGCCTAATTTCCGAACAAACAATCTCCTTAAATCTACGGGTTAGCAGCCTACCGAACACGTCAAGAATACAAAGGAAAGGACTACACTTACCAGAGCAGGGAAGAGCTGCCGCTGAGGTAGAGCCGGCGGAGGAGGAGCACACACACCCAAACAGATCCGACGAGCCGCCCCGAACAGTCCGGCAAACAGCCACAAAGAAAAACATCTAGTCCTTGGTGGTCCGATCACTGGCCGGGAATTGGATCCGATGAACTCTTGTTGATTGTCAAATAATGTTTATGGCTCAATCACTAGCCGGGAATTAAGACCCACTAATCACCGCAGGCAATCAGTATGTACAGGGGGGAAGGGGTTGGACTAGCGGGGAGCTATTGGGAGCTGGCGAAGGAGCCGGCCCAGGGCGCGAGCCCACCGTCGAAGCTGTCGATGGGTCGGCATGAAACCGTCCACGAACTCTCGGTAGTCGTGGACGGTGAAGGCCCCGTCGGCAGTCTGACGCGTGATGTGGAGGCGGTGACCCAGGTCGGCTGTTGGAACGCCAAACCAGCGGTTCGCATGGCGAACCTCCCGGTTGACCCGGGGCACCAGGTGGTTCATCCATCGTTGAAATGACGCGTCCTCGCACGTCAACTCCCAAGACTCCGTGTTGATGCCCGTCACAGTGGTGAACATCACGGTGGCGGGGACTGGGTGACTGCGTAGGTTAAGAAAAGCCCTGTTGAGCGTTTCCCCGTAAAAGGTCACCGCGGCCGTAGTGGAAGAGAAGAGGGGAATGTATAACTCCAGCTCCGCGTCCCATCGTAAAATGTCCAGAAGGTTGACCACGATCACTAACAGGTCGTCGGGCCACACGCAATGGTGCGCGAAAGCCGCCCCGGCTAAATCGGCAGTCCCGGCGTCTACACACTCCACCACGGTCAAACTGTGGGCTGTATCCCCGACGATCAGGTCGTTGTACCCCTCGATCCCGCTCTCCCTTTGACTACAGAAAACTGCGACGCGGGCCATTGTTGAAAGAGAGCGAAAACAAATACGTCCTCTCCGTCCAAAAAAAATGAGCGACACTGATTAAAATGACGTCAAAACGAGGCTAATTTGGGAAACCCCTTTTTGATCCAAAAGATCCAAATTCTGAAATCGGCTAGCATGATCAAACCATCGTATAATTTCTTACAAAATCTGTGCTAAACTAAAGTTTAGGTCCCCAACCAACATAATCAAACGACAAAATTAATTCATATCGGCCCAAAATATCAGGTCGAACCATCAAACTTGCAAATTTGTTCGAAACAGAAATTTGCCATCCGGGCGCTTCGCGCCTGGAGGATCCAAATCGAGGTCAAACCTTGGAAGGGAACTCTAGTCAAGCGTCCCGCTAAGTACACATGTACTAAGCATGACTGGTGGGCGCGCGACGCGGATGGTAATATTTATTAGACCTAACTACATAATGTTGCTAGATCAGATGCAGGGACCTTGTATTTATTGTAAATAATGTTGTTATGATTGAAGTTTGATTGAAATTTGACACGCATCGTATAATGAAATTCGTTTGTTCAAAATGTCCGAATCATCTGTATTGACTTATGTTGTGTTAACTGGTTCTGAAATTAGATTTGATGTGTACTTGTTACTCTTAAAAGGTTAAGACAACTTTACACTGTATATATGTTGAGTTCTGTTGACTTGTGTTACAAATCATAAATATCAGAAACTGTACATGCATGTACTAAGTCAAAACTGAATTGGTCACCTTATGCACGGGTGTCGTTATCCCTAGGCCTTAATATGGGCTAACAATTCTGTGAACTCACTTTGTCACCTTATGCACGGGTGTCGCAATCTTTGAATCTTAAAATAAGCTAACGATGCTGAGAACTGACTTTAATGTACAAGGCACGTACTAAGTGAATACCTAAAGATGACGAATACTTCATCCTCTAAAGTTGACTTTGTCATTTTGTAACCATGATTATGTCATCATTTACGTTGTTATCCAAATAATCATGTTATCAATTTTTAACACTTACCTTGTCATTTTATGAACGGGTTCTGCTAACCTTGAGCTTCAAGATGTGGAAATCAACTCAATGAATAATTTCACTGTGAATTTGTGTTGAAACCGGATCTACAAATCTATTGATACTGTGTTGAATGTACCACGAGAGTCAAGGCCACCCCACCATGGTTTAACAAATATATCCAATCATCAAAATTGGGAGTTCATTATATTCATTTGGTTTGAGCTATGTCGTCCACCTCCTTAAACTCAAACACCTGACCGCCGTCGAATGTACTAATGGCTTAGTACTTTTAATACATTGTCATGATATATAATCCAACAAGGATCAGGCTTAGCAAGTCTACTTCTAGTCTACTTCTAGGAGAAATATCTTACGCTCCTAGCGCCACCTGTTAACCAGTATAAAAGGCGCTGCAAGGTAGGGAGCGAGCAGTTAGTGAGTTAGTTGGTTAGAAGTTAGTAGTCACTTAGTTTAGTGAGAACATCAGCTAAACATGTGTAGCCAAGGAGTTATACCTGGAGTAGGTACATCGACTCCGTGTAACAGACTGGAGTTTACCAATATCCACTACCTCGGACATAGGATTGTGTTAGAGCTGAATACTAGAATGGTCTAGAAGGTGTTGGAGCAACTCGTGTTCTAAATGTGGTTGATTGCTGATAGGAGATGGGAGGTGGACTGATGAAGACTTATACATGGTGGCTTTGACTCGGGATGAGATGTGTACTGAATAAAAACCCTTTCATATTAAGAAGCTCCCTCATCGTTCATTTCTTTTGAACTATTGGGAAGTGAATGGACAAACTTTAAACGCAGTCTGAATTACTCAGGCATTCTGGAAAAGCAACTCATGAAGACTTGGATATACACGAATCTTACGCAGTCTAAAATCAAACGTTAACATTAGTTCAAGGAAACCAAAAATGTGAATAGGCATTTTCTATAGTAAAGGAACAAGCTCATAACTCGTCAAGCAGATATTTGGCCTATTTGAATAGGAACTTGTTACCATGATTGCACAATCATGTACAGTTCTTGTTATGCAATTCACAATTCCTTCTATTTTCACCCGCCTCCTTCGGTACGGTAGTACCTGATAATCTTGTTAATGATTTTCTACAATAATTCATGGTTTAGATTTTAACATGGGCCAGAAATAGGCTCAATGAATGGATTTCCATCATTAATTGAGTTGAATTTATTGGATTTGGCTCCCTGTAACATTACCTCAAAATATTTTTATTGCAAAAGTTAAAAGTTACTAAGACCTCAGGGGCGGATACAGGATTTTCAAAAGGGGGAGGTCAGCATATAGGCTAAGTACTAAAACCGTGGGCAATCGCACATACCTGCGTGGCATTTTCCTCTCATTTTGTAGTTTAGGGTCCACCAAAACAGGGGGGGGGGGGGGGGGGGGGGTTCAGGACCCGCCCTGGACCTATAATAGCTATATAACAATCAGAAACTGGGCAAAACATTTGTTCACAACACTGTCAGAAGATGTGTTTTTCTGGCTGTTTCTTAGATGAGGACCCTTAGAATGTTCCAAAATGTTAAGGAGTCAGAGAAAAATATAGTATTGCATGAGGGGCCCCAGGGGCGGATCCAAGAATTCGGAGGGGAAAAAAGGAAAGTAAGGTGTGTGTGCGGGGGGGGGGGGGTGTTGCGTGCTATTGCAAGCTTTTGGGCCTGGGAATTGTACACTGAAATATTGATATTTGGGCCAAAATAGGAGGGCGTGCGCCTGGTACGCCCTTCCAGTATTTTGAATAGAATATATTATTTAAACCAATTGTTTATTTTCCTAAATAGAAAACATATTTGAAACATTGAACAAATCATAAAGTAGAGGTTCTTCAGTTCAAAGAGTACTTACTCAATACAAAATACATTGATAAAGAGTAACATATTTATGTGGCCCTGGATGGGGGTGGGTCCTGATGTGGGTGTCAAATTTGCTCCCGCAAGCAGTTCTGACATTGTTTTTAGTCTTAAAAATCAAAATGTGTATACATGTGTAAGGCAGGTCTCAAAACCACGGATCGGCCACTGGCTTTTTTTGGGGAAGTGGCGAGCGGTAGTTGGTTCTGCCTTTGGAATTGGAGTCTTAGGAATAAAACAGGTTATTTTTCTACAACTTTACAAATATTGCTCCAGTTTCACACAGTAAGTTAGAACAAATTTGGAATTGATCCCATACATGCCACAGGGGCCCTCATATATTCTGAATTGACCTGGCATTTCCCAATTGCTGGAGATAATCTTTTATTCTCCATAGGTACCAATCCTAAAGGCACTATACCAACTGCTGTTCGGGATTTCCCTGCGCGATGCTTAAGGGAGTACGCACACATATTTAAGACAACGTCAGACCACTCTATCCCCACCTCCAATTTCAATTTCTTTTTGATGTATGACTGAACCCTTTTTAATATTGCCCCCCCCCCCCCCCCCCCAACCTTTCCAAAGATTCTGGATCCGCCCTGACTGAAGTACGCGTTGGATTTGCACAAAAACGTACACACGTAACAAAAAAATAAGTAAGCCCCTCCCCCCCTTGGTGTTTAGATGCCTCTACACCGGCCTGGGGTTCCTCTTCAAAATTGTCTGTAAAGACTTGCATGTAGATAATTAATGATGTACGCCGATCCCCAAATAAATTGATATGTCTTTTTTCCAGTACGACTCCTCGCTGCTTCACGAGGCCGTCTCCTGCAGCGAAGTCAAGATGGTCGAAATGCTCCTAAACTCTAAGGCCGACGTCAACCGCCGAAATAAAGTAAGTTGTAGCAACAGTCCCGGAGACAAAGCCTTTGATATCAACTTGTCCACAGCCTAGGAAATATAGGCCAGACAGAAAAGATTATTAAATAAAGGCATCATTGCAATCATCTATTTTCATATTTGATCATCTTGTATATATATTATGTATTACTTTTGTTGTAATATGATTAATGTCATTTATATTTAACTGCCAGAAGAGTTTTTTTGTATGAAAGGGAAGGTTGTACTTAATGGGGGGGGGGGGGGAGAGAAAAAGAGAGAAAAAATTATGTGTGTATACATACACGTATGCAGTAAGAATTTTGTCTGCACGTTTTTAAAGTTTCCTAACTTTTAGCAGTAAAGACTTTCATAGCCTACCGGTCCTACCCCAACTCACCGCTAAGCCTAAGGTCGACTCAACAGGTGACAGGCGGAACGGGCCCAGGACTATGATTTGTACCGTTGCCATGGTAACGTGACTCGCCAATCAATGCTGTCAACACAGGAGGAGACACGGGTCTGGCCGCTCAGGTGGTCAAACATGGCTGCTCAAATAAACGGCAGAAAAAACGTCCCACATGGCCATGATATGGGTCCAGAAATAGGGAGTCGTCGGAAATACTCACAGCTCTCTGATATTGATCACTCGACGCATGCGCAAACAGTGTGACTATGATTTAAATGATACTGTATAAAGTTGATGTTATTGGCTTGAACCTGGAACTAGGATTTTCTGGTGTAAATTGTTATAGGATTGACATGGCATAGGCTCTACAATATATTTGTGTTTTTATATGGATTATTTACCTTCATAGTCTTGATAAGGACGTTTGGTTTTCGTGCCTTCTGTAGGGTCCAGATAAACAAAATATCGAAATTGAAACTAAAATAACTATGAAAATACCATTTAAGGGTCTAACTTCAATCAGTCTCATAGTATAAACCATGAAAGCTAACATCAACTTCACCTGAATTCCATAACAGTCATGTCATTTCTGCATGTGGACAAATAGAATTTTTAGACAAAGCATTTTTGGTGGGTCACCCAAAAAACAGGGATGCGTTTAATTAAACCTTAATCATCTTTAGGACGGTTAAGACGGTTTTCAAGGTTTGCATATTATCTCAGGCCTAGGTTGTCATCGTAGATTGCATTTGAATACTTGATTGAATTTGCACAGGTTTAACTCTACATTGCTTTTAGTTCCCTTTAACCAATTGCAATGTGTTTGCTAATAGCAATCTGGTGATGACGTGCAAATTCATTATCCAAACTTTCCCTGACGCAGCGGCCAGTCTTTGTTTGCTCAACACGGGAGGTTTGAGATACATCGGACGTTACAATCACATTTATGGAAGGCCATTTAGACCAAGTATGATTCCTAAGGACATTTGCGGGTTCCTTAAACGATCTATTTGCTATCAAATCATGTACATACATGTACTTGGGAACTATCAATACCCCTTTCACAAGTTCCAGTCTTCAGGATATCCTTCCATTTTTTTTCATTTTCTTTTTCAAGTCTTTTTTTAATCAAACTTAAACTATACAACATCCTTCCTTGGTCACATACATATATTATCATGTGTGACTCTTTGTGTAGAAATATATTTTTAAGATCGCAATATTTTGAAAATATCACAGTACAATCGTGAGGCCTTGGTGATAATTTTTCGAGTATCGTGAAAGTTTTATGGACGTCCTTTTACTAGCGATACTTATCGCATTTTTTTATGGAATGGCTTCCAAAACTTCTAATACCCATTACACACTTGTCACATAATGCACAATTACTGTTAACTGCAGGCCCAATGCGCATTCTGAGGCCCAGTCTGTAAAGGGTAAAAACAAAAGGAACCAAAGCAAACTGCATCACCACTTCTTCCCTCGTAGAAAAACACCATTGACAGATGAGCCTCAAAATATGCTTATAATGACAGTTCATTACGGGCATAATGCGCATTCTAGGACTATAAGGGTATATCAGGGACTTTAATGTGTTACATTATCAAATGTGAGGAATGATCAGATTACCCCTCAATATTACTTCCTCCAAATATTTCAAAAGTGAAAATTAAATTTTGGATTTTATCACATTGACAAAGTTAAAGGGAGGAGCCAGTGGCTGTAAAAAGGAATATTGCCGTGATCCCCAACATCCAGGGAATGACCATGCAAAATTTTATACATCTATCTCTAGTAGTTTCTGTTTTAGACATACTTTTCTGAATTAAAATGAGTTGCCCTGCCTTGCACCTGGTGCAGCCTACACAGTGCATATCTCTGTGTGTGACGTCACAAGCAGAACAGTTGAAAAATAGTATAACTGAAAAATGACAATATCTAGTTTTCCTGAGTGTTCTTTATTGGTCCAACAGTGTTTGAAATTAACAAATTAAACTATTTTTGACAAAACTTTCAAAAAATGCAGTTTATTAAAGAATTTGAAATTTTGAAATTTAAATATAACTGTTATTTGTGTGACGTCACACACAGACGTCCTGTGTCAGGTGTGCAGGGGATTCAATATGTGATCTCAAATAAAGACAAGGTTCTCAAAGCAAGATATCAATTTATAGTTATATAAATGTTTTGTACTCATATTTAAGCATCATGTCTACAGTATAAGACAAGAATTTTACAAAATCAAAATTTCACTGGCCCCTCTCTTTAAGAAGATACTGCTACTAGCATTAAACAACAACAACAACAACAACAACAACAACAACACTGGCCCCTCTCTTTAAGAAGATACTGCTACTAGCATTAAACAACAACAACAACAACACTGGCCCCTCTCTTTAAGAAGATACTGCTACTAGCATTAAACAACAACAACAACAACAACAACAACAACAACAAACAAACAAACAAACAAACAAACAAGAACAACTAACAAAAGGGGTATCTAAGTTTATATGAAGTACGTTTAAGACCATAGACAAAGCGCAGTAAGTGGTGTCACTTGGACCAGCTGTTGTTTCCCACATGGGGCGTGCACCTGTAGTTTACAGGGACGCTGTCCGCGTGCAAACAACCACTGAATATTGGCGGTTTTCATCTTTTCCTCATGTTAACAAATGATAGTATGTAACAACACATGGGCAAATCAAGGGGGTCAGAACCTCATCCCCCCCCCCTTTTGGCAGGGGCTTAAACTACACACAAAAACTCAAAACGCTATGTACATGAATTGATGTACGTTTTTGCTATTGGTCTATAATTATTTGAACCCCCACCCCCACCCCCCCCCATCATCAAAATACTGGATCCGCTGCCGTGGGATTAAAATGTTACATAAGTATGTCAGCCATTGACTCAAATCGATTATTCTAGGAAAAGAATAGTTACAATGAATCAGTCAGTGATATAGACAGTGGTGTTTACTATCAAATTATTTTCTTTAGAGAACTGTTACCATAACAGATTCTGTGTTGTATGTGATTCCACTGGCACAGGGTACAAGTTTGGATATTGCCAATTTTAGAATTCCCAATTTTCTTACGCCTCAGCTTTGAATATGATAGTCGGCATTCCGATAAAAAGACAAATTTCCGATATGACCCAAAATACTTTTCGGTTATTTAAACTGGCGGTATCCTGATATACACATTTTCAACTTTTTTTTTTTAATACAGCTTTATTATCCTGGGACAAGTTGGATTACTCCATTCTTCCCTTGTCACCAGCGGAACTTAATATCTATTACATTGACTGTGACATGAACTTGTTATAAGATTATTTGTAACACAAAGACAATATACCGTAACCTCTATATTAACCTCTCTGTCCTGTGTTTCAGGACGGCCGAACCCCTCTGCACATCGTGTGTCGTCATGGTAACAGAGAGGTCTTTGAGATGTTGGTTGCGGCCAAGGCCGACGTCAACCTGCGGACAGAGGTAGGTCGGACACAGATCGGAATGACTACTCCTCTCCCCTAACCCATCTATCATAATCTGATAGTGTTGCCAGTGTTTGACCGGCTAAAATGACGGATTCTTGAATTAAATAGTTCACAGTGGTCGTCATGATTGTTCCACGCTCCATGTTAAAGAATTAAAGGGTGGATTACCAAATTTCAGATTTGTTGGACAGTGTTATGTATTTGTGAGTTATGATTGCTCTTTAGTTTGTTTCAACACTTTCTTTTAGTTTCTTTTCCTTTGCATACATTTGGTTCAAGAATATCGATATTGTAGATAGATTTTATGTTGATCCAGGGGCGGATACAGGATTTTCGGAAGGGGGGGGGGGGGGGTCAGTATAAAGGCTAAGTACTAAAACTGCGTGCAATTGCGTGTACGCACGGGGCATTTCCCCCTCTTTTTGTGGTTTAGGGGTCCACCAAAAGGGGGGGGTCAGGACCCCCTGGACCCCCCCCCCCCCTGGATCCGCCCCTGTGATCCCATTCTTCCATTCATAATCTTGTCTCACCCTGTGCTCTATTCTGGTGGTCCTGTCGTCCCGAACCCTCTAATAAAAGCTTAGGGTAGAGTCCTCATCACATTAATGAGTAGAGTCGACACCACATTGATGGATAGGGGCCGTCCATATTGATATCACGCACAAGAGGCGGGGTGGGTAAGTTGGGCAGGGGGACACTGCCTGAAAACGGGCCTTATTTTCATGTTTAAAACAGAATTTGGGTGTGACATGGGGCTTGGGGGGTAAAGTACCCTGATAAAGTGTGACATAATTTACGGACGGCCCCAGGTATGGGCGGCCTCGACGTTATACCATTTAGTAAATCCAACTTTTTCCACCAACAGTATGAGAGGGTCCAGACCCCCCCCCCCCCCCCTGTACCCTCTAGAAAAAGGGAATGTTATCAAAATAACTAGTCGGAACCCCCTCCGTTTTACATTGAGCCCCTCAATTTCCATTATCTCCTCAGATTTTAGGGCTTGGTACGCCCCTGCAGGGTACCAAGGTTCTGCTGTAGGGGTTACAGATGGTGAGGGTTCCCTAAGTCGAATTTTTGCTCATAATTAAAAAGAAAAAAACTTCAAAGGGGGAGTGGCGATCAGTAATAAACGTACCTTTCAACAGTTTCTTATTTATTTTGAGGGTATTTATAGTGAATTTTTGAAGTCGTACTTTTCTCTTTCCTATTGAACAATTCATCTTCAGGGTCAATCCCTGGTCTTACATCTAATACATAACGATAAAACGTTACGCTGTAGAAAAATAATATTAGTGCGACCCCCGCGCATATCCTGGCCTGGTGCATTTTATCCACACCTTTTCTCTTTCTCTTAAAAGGATTTGTCACAACAGATTACCTTGCTAATAGAAGCATAGATTTATCATGTCATGATCTGTGTCATCTGTTTATGGAGAGGATGAAAATTCCTTTACCTTGAAAAGACTCACTAGGAGTAGTGTGTCTTTGACACGCTAGGTGGCCCTACCTTGGTGACTATTACAAGGATTTGTCAACATCCATATAACCTAGAGTATGGGATGAGTAATCTACTCATTTCACAAGAGAAGAAACCTTCAATACATTAACTTCCTTCAGAAGAAGATAATGTACCAGGTGCCTGGTGTCCCAACATTGTTTTTCACCAAATACCCACTTGTTGCCTTCTGCTTCTGTCCCCAGGACGGCCGGACCTGTCTCCACGTGGCCATCTGGCGGAAACACACAGAACTAATCTGCCGGCTGGTGGAGGTGGGTGCCAACGTGGACGCCGCCGACGACGTGAGTGTAAAAGATTCAAGATCCTATTATCCACTTGTCTTTTCTATATCGAGTTTGATTTAAAGAATACAGGGAAAACCTCCCACTGTATTGTTAAAATTAAATAAAAGAAGGACTTTCGTAGTCAACACAACTTTCAAATCAAAGAAGGATTTATGAGAATTTATGTACTTCACTTACCTATAAAAAAAACCCAGACTATTCATATGTTTCAATATCACAGTCATCACATGACAAGACCTTCCATAAAGCCTCTAATTTAATCCTTCAGTACTACCTTTAGGAAACGTTTAGTCTGAGTGATCCTGGTCGATGAATGAGCCCAGTTATATTTAATCTATATATATATAATGATCTCCCTGTTGTCAATAAATTACTATTAATGTTTAAGAAATAAAAGTGTGGACACCAAACTCGACAAGCACAACTTGATGGAGCACTATGCTATTTATCAAAACGTAGTGTAGACAATTAGTATAGCACAAGGATCAACATGTTTCGACTGGTTGAAAGTCTTCATGAGGATGTTTAATGACACGCAACATAAGAACTTCATTATTTTCAAATATAGACCAAATAATGTTTGAAAAGATTCCAGATGAAAATTGACATGTTTCAACAAATTAAATAATGGGTATTATTTTCAGGATGGGTGGACGCCCCTACACTGGGCCGTGTCACGAGACCTGCCCGCGGTGGTGGACCTACTGCTGGACAGCGGGGCCAGAATGGACACGTATAACAAGGTA
Source organism: Lepidonotus clava (assembly GCA_936440205.1). Taxonomy (NCBI): domain Eukaryota; kingdom Metazoa; phylum Annelida; class Polychaeta; order Phyllodocida; family Polynoidae; genus Lepidonotus; species Lepidonotus clava. The sequence goes on along the minus strand of OW387149.1, from coordinate 28,885,400 downwards.
AATACATAAACACATATAACAAGGTAAATACATAGATACGTGTAACAAGGTAAACAAATAGACACATATAACAAGGTAAACACATACACACATATAACAAGGTAAACACATACACACATATAGCAAGGTAAATACATAGATACATATACCAATGTAAACACAGAGATACATGTAACAAAGTAAACAGACACATATAACAAGGTAAACAAATAGACACATATAACAAGGTAAATACATACACACATATAACAAAGTAAACAAATAGACACATATACCAAGGTAAATACATAAACACATATAACAAGGTAAATACATAGATACATGTAACAAGGTAAACAAATAGACACATATAACAAGGTAAATACATACACACATATAACAAGGTAAACAAATAGACACATACATAGTAATATCTCTCTGATTCAATTATTTAATTATTTATGTATTCAGGACAGACTTTTAACCGTTATTAATCACCGTTTCATGTCAGACAATGATAACTTCTAACATTTTCAGAACAGTGTAAGTGCACCCACAGTGAATAGTGTGATGCTGGTGATTATTATAAATCGCCACTACGCAAGTGTATCAGCAGCAAATTGCTTATATACTTTTGATTTGTGGAATATGGCTGTATTTCTGCATATCTGAAATATCTGTATATCTGCTGAAATATCTGTATATCTGCTGATTTGTAACCTTGTGCCATCTCATTAATTTTTCTCAGAGAGGTCGCACCCCTCTTCACGAGAGTATCGCCCGGAACCAGCGGTCAGTCGTCGCGGCCTTCGTCCGACACGGGGCGCAACTTCACAAAGAGTGCAGGGTAAGGCCACTTTCAGCAAATAGTATATAGATTATTGTTAATACTTTTTTGTTAATATTTTACTCTTCTGATTTTTTTTTAGTAAAGCACTTAACCTCAGATACACAGTGTCAAATGATCAGTGTGATTAGTTGGGCACCAGCTGGTTATCACATGATAAAATAAGTTTAATCAAATGTATGTACTCGTGATCTCTTTTAGATTCATGTGCCAATACTCTGTTTATTTAACCCTTTAAGCAACTAATCACCCGCTGTATTACTTATTTTGATAAGACGGAATAGCTACAAACGCCTGTAATTGTTGAATTGATTCATTGTCTCATGTACCTTATGTGCGTGATTTTTAACACCCTATTACATACAAACCACCACTTTTTAGTTTTACACTTTCCTGTTTTTGAGTTTTAGCACCCCCCGACGCATCCTGTAATGCAAACGCAACATATCTCCCATCTCTGCTGTAACGACCAATATCAAAATTATGTCTTTTGAGGTACACTACTTTTCCTGTGCCATCAATAAGTAAATGATAGCCTTTAATATATATGGCACCAGTAGTCTGTGATGTGACTTATTTCACACTTCCCTATTCTTTTCACAGCCTGCGGGAAACCTGCTTCTGCTTACGGAGGACGTAAGAATGCGACGACTCCTTGTCAGCCTTGGCTACCGCAACACTAACAGTTCAATTTTGGACCAGTTACTGTCTTCAGAAGAAATGAATCAGTTCTTTACGACAAAATGGAGGACAGTTCCCTTGTTACGAGAGTTATCTCGGACTGCGATTCGTAACAACTTAAGTAACTGTCATGGAAACCGGACTTTGAAACCTTACTTCAGCCAACTTGGACTACCTTATATGCTGGAGGAGTATCTAGAAATGACAAAAGAACTTGAGGTTGTGTGATTCACTTAGATGATATTGTGTGTGTGTCTTGTACGTGTGCGTGCATGTGTATATGTTTGTGTGTGAGTGTAAAAATCGAAATTTTAAGCTATTTATTCATTTATCTCTTATTTGATAATGTAACTTACTTGTTTTTGTTAAGAAAAATCTTATGTAAGTTTATAAATATATGATCGATTATTTGATTACATTGATTACACAAAACATTGTTTATTGAATTAAATGTAAAAAAGTAATAAAAATAACAATGTGAAAACGATCTATTTGTAAAACTGACTATTTGTGTTCTTTCTATTCTCAGAAGCCTCCCCAAACCATATGACTTTATCGGATCTGATTACCCTTATACATATAGATATATAAAGTAAACGAAGAGAGAACACGCATCATATAATCTTTTTATTAATATTGTTGATTGCGAATTGATATATGAGTGCGTGGGTACTATAACTGGTGCAAGAATATCTTCCTTTCCTTCAATGCAGGCTTGAATTCGTATTTTAAACAACCTAAATGCTGAATCATTGCTGCATGTATTCATTTTCCTTATTACAAATGAGACTCTATTTTAGAAAAATTATCTTTGATTTAATGTAAAAAAAGTGAGATAGTTTTATCATTGAAAGTAGCACTTAAAGATGTCTCATACATGCAATGTAAATAATGTTACAAAATCTGACAACACATTGAACCAGAACACCGGCCTTCCTTATTGGACAAATCCAATTTGTCCTTCAGAACATCGTAGTTTTTCTTGTGGCCAAGAGCTGCCTGGAAAGCCCTTCTAGCACCAAAGAGATCTTTAAGAGAGTGTTTAATGTAACCCAGTAAAGCCCAGGTTGTGTGCTTTTGCTTGTTGTCCTCGCTTTGTGCTAGTATCTCCAGGATCATCATGTACTCTTCGAGTCCGCGTGCGATATCAGCTCCTATCAAGGCCCTGCACAAATGATAGTAACTCATGGCAACTGTGGGTGCCTTTACATTTCCCATGACCTTGACGTCCAGGGCAAGGTCATCATCCAGTGTGTTGACCTCTAGCAAGGTGAAGGTTGTGGTGTCTGCAAGAAGTGCTGTCTCATCACTTTCATCGGTAAGTGCGATCGCACTCGTCAATTTCTCAACTGCCTCCAGAGGACGATTATGCTTGAGCAAGTAAATGGCATAATGTAGAACAGACACCAAGCTGTAATCCTCCAACAAAGCTAACTCAAAATATTCTTGTGCCTTTTGTAGCCATACTACATTTACTGGCACTCCATTACCATTTGTATCACTTTCTGTAGCTACCTCTTGAGCCTTACAATGGTAAAATGTTGCTAACTGACTTAAGCACAGAGACAGATCCAAGTGTTCATTCTCATACTCATAGGCAATGTATGCCATGCTTTCTGTGTACTCAATAACCTTTTCAAGGTCATAGAGGTCATGGTAAATGTCATTGGTCACTTGCACTAGTGCAATGCCTGCTTCATCAAATTGTCTGAACTGGAAAATGATTTGGCACGCATCATGAAGAACATGCACAGCATGTTCCTTTCCTTGTTCAGTCATATATGACTGTGCAATTTTGATTGCAGTCTGTACAACACAGGCTATGTTATCCCTTGGACCATGGACCTTTGTTTCATGCATCAGATAGCTAAGAATAGGCTCACAGAGAATTTCATCATAGGGGCTGAAGTGGTTCGAGTTGATCAGTGATTCAATTGGTGTTTTGCGGACCAGCCGAACCATGTCGGCTATCTCTCGAATGGTTTCAGGTACTGCCCGGAGGAGCATGTTCTCCTCTGTGATGAAGTGGGGCAGGTTGGAGTTTGTAAGTGCTTCCAACAGCTGGTTCATGACATAGAAGACACATCCAGCAAGGTCTGAGTCCTTCCAGTAGTCAGATGGTGTTCTTTCACATGCCCAAAAGAATACAGCCTTGATGTGAGCAAGTCGCAATAGCACAGGTTCACTGAAGTGCTTTTGGTACAAGATGGACACAATGGCAAATACAGTGCATTGCTTTTGTGTCAGAGATCCAAAAAGGATATTGTCAACCAAGGGAAAAGAATACATACTCCTTTTCAGAAATTTGTTTTCTTCTTTATTTTTGGCTGGAAATGCAGTTACGTGACATGGGATAGTTTTCAGCTCGTTGACAACTTCAGGTGGAGGCCAGTGTGTTCGGGATCGTATGAACCAGCGCTCAGCAGTAAGAGGCCACTGTGAGGATTCCATCATGATACAGATATCCTCATTGTTATTCAGTTTCTGAAGAAAAAGATTTAAATCTCTTGATTTGGTACGTGGGTTTAGGAAATCAAACCCTCTGTGATCTAGGATTTCTCTAAAAACATCTTCAATCATTGCACTCTGACAGTTCCCAAGACTAGAATGCTTGTTATGCTTAGAACCTTCGTTTACCTTACTCGAGGTCTTGATTGGTTTTAAACACACTATTATTTGGTTCTTCTTGGGTAAAGTGTCGATTGTTGCATGAGAAGCTGCTATAGAGAGTGTTTTGATATCTTCCTCCTTTGAACTGATTTTGTCTGGATCTTCATCACCTGAGGAAGGTTCAGGGGTAAGCAGTATTGCTCGTGGAGTCACAAGAGGCAGACTTATAGTTTCTGCAACACTTTTGATACTAATAGAAGTCTTCCTGTTTCTTGAAGTCCCAGATGGAATACTCCCATTTTGCTTGGACTTATTGAAGGTGCTTGTGTCACTATGTGAGATGATTTGAACAGGGACACCTTCAACTGTTCCCTCAGGACTTTCAAAAGTTGACTTTTTGGTAGGTATATTCTCAAAGCAACTTTTCGGAAACAGAAATTGTTCATTTCTGATAACTTCCTCAATCTGGTTGTGCAAATCCTCGTCTACCAAATCGACCAATTCTGTTGAAACCTCTTTTGTGAAGAACCGGAGTGATGGTGCATGTTTGTACAGAAAAGATAGATGGAGAACTGGTACACCAGAAATTGGGTCAATATCTATCTCTGGAGGTGGAGAAACAAAAGCAGCTGGAAGAATAGAGATCCTTGATACTAAGCCAGGGCGCATGTGCGAAGTGGGCGATGACATCATAGATCGCTCTCTCCCTGACATTGATATCATTGTGCCTTGCCGGGCGATCATACTTAGCTCTCTAGTGAGCATGCTCAGTTCTTTGGATAGCAGAGGTGTGTTAATTGGCTTCTGCTTGCTGGTTGCTGAAGATTCAGCAGCCTCTTCAGCCTCAGCAACTTCTATCCTGTATGGTGCACCAGGATCTTTCGGTGAGCATACTGATATGCTACCTGTTTGATCCCTTTGACCATATTCCTCAAACTCAGCCATGATTCTAGATGAGTGTGTCCCTCCTTTATGCTAAGGTCCTGTCATCCTGAAGTCCATTTACCTGTATGAAAACAAAAAAATATGTATATAAGTTTTTCATCTTGAAATAAAGACTTATTTTTATGTATCACACAGCTTCTAGAAGCGTACTACCAGCCACCAGGAAAAGTATCACATAGGCCCACAGGGAAAAACCTTTTGTTAATGTTTCAAACCTTTTTTTCACAGAGATTGATATGTATCTAAAATCAGGGCTTCAGTAGATACTAGAACATAACACTTATCTCGGAATTGATCTTGCACATGGAGATTTTGTTAGAAAATGTTTAAAAACAGAAGATCTGGATTGATATCATTATTAATCGATTAGAATGGCCTTGGATAAAATCTGATGATTATGATTTGGGAACTAACATCCCATTCAGGAACTTTCAAACATATCAAGATGTAACTTTGTGTTTGAGTCATACAAAGTACAGATGGTCAAATCAATGGAGATAAGAACCACAGGTCAGCAGGTGGAGTAACAGTTACTACTTGCAAGGTCTCATACCCGGGCAGGCCGGATAGGAGGCCAGTATCCCTATGCCTATATCATGCGAGGCAAAACAATAAAACCCTTTGCCATGCCAGACCCAGATGTTACCGCCATGCCATGTGAGGCTAAAGCATTAACAAGAAATCATACAAAGTCAAAATGGTTCCCCTTCATTTTGCGAGGTCAAGGCATTACTGTCTCCGTCTAGTGTGTGCGTTCCTTCTTGCGTTATGGCAATGCAAGTAGGAACGCAAGCATATTTTTAAGTCGCTTTTTTATGGAGTACATGTGTTACAACTTACAGGTACCAACATATTGGTATCTGTAATGCAAGCTATACTTACGTTTCCTAATTACAGCAAAGGGTGGTGCCACCGAATGCATATTGGAATATAGTCTTTATCCAAGCATCATACAAGGCCAAAATGATTCGCCTTCGTTGTGCAAGGCCAAGACATTGCAATATCTATTATGTAAAGTCAAATCTTATACCTACATCATATGGAGCAAAAGCATAACCCCCTTTGTTTCTCTCGATTAGGCATTACCCTATAGCTATTCATCATGCAAGCCCAAAACATAGCACCTAAAACATGCAATTTGAAGGCATTACCCCCTACACTATCCTACGTCCTTGCCAGAGTATCACCTAACTCATAATGCAAATTAAACTAGAATATAAACTGCTACTACAGTTTTATTCCTAATTACAATACCTGTGTTTGTTGAACACTTGTTCTTACCGTTAGCTTTTTGAATTGATGGTTCTACTTCCTATGGCCAGTCTTTCAGGAACCCCCATGAGTTGGCAGAGGACTTGATCTAGCATTAGATTTAGTTTGTCAAAAGTATGCAGAACTCCCCATGAGCCAACTGCTAAGCTGTGCATGCTTTTGATGGAGTAGGTATATGCAGTGCAAGATCAGGTCCACTGCCAGCTCAGTATAAGTATAAAAAAGAACCCCCTGCTGAGAGTGGCCAGTCTGCAGGTCGGACCTCCTCATATCACTGGGCTTCCTAACTTTGCCAATTTGCCTACCTCAGTACAAGAGTAATCTATACACTGTAGCTGCCGCTTGGTACAACCCCTGCGACTCATGTCACACCAGCGAAAACTTCCAAACTAGTTTTGAGCTGTAGGGTGTAGTAATCTTATAATGCAAGTATGTACAGTATGGGCCCTACATCACATAGTTCTTTCCTTTACGGCCATAAAAAAGTTCTCACAGACTTTTTTTTGCTTCTTCTCTGGTGCAGAGAGTGATTCGCTGCAGAGCGTGGGCCTCTTATGTGTTAATGAAGGACGTCCGAGTGTCTGACAAGGGCGAATTACTCAAGTGTTTCTCAGAAAGATTATCTCTTGTTCCATTTAATTTATTACTCTTACTCCTGTACCTGTTATTAAAGATAATTGAACTTTAAATAATTGAATCTATCAGACATTATCATAATATAATTTACAAGCTGTATTAATATTAGTGAGTATATTTTAAACCTGTACCTGTTATGTTTATGCGAAAGATTTGAATGATTTAAAAAAAAAATGTCCACTACACTCATGTTCTTTTAATGTCTTCTACGAAAGCAGCTATTCTTTAATACACTAAATCAACAGGTTCAAACATTAATTAGTCGCGGTTTTCTCAGTAACATGGTTTCTTAATGTCAATCCTTTTTAGACATGATTTACCAATGTCATATCAAAAACCATGTCAGTCTGGTATCTTCACTTAACAGGATTACTCCAGTATTAACACATTGCCCATTAATTTCTTGGCACTTTACTGTTATACTTGAACAGGCGGTGATCCATACAGCATTCTAATCTCCAACCGCCGGGGGCTTAGACTGATATTGAGTAAGCTCTAAGTCTATACGGTATGTTTGGAATAGAGACTAAATATACACACGCGAATTAACTATATGTCGAAGTACATGTAGAGCATGGTGAGCATAGACTAAGCATATGTATTTACCATAAACAATCCATTGTTTAACATTGACCATGCTATTCCCCAATGTTTATAAATATTGTGGCGTGAAGGCATGGTGTAACTTACAAAGGCCATTAGTATGTTCGAAATCATAGAGACATTGACAAGAATTGTCTTTCTTTGCTTATTTAGTTATGCGTTACAAGGAAATAATAAGCTGCTTTTTGACAGACAAATATTTTGATAAACATTTCTATAATGAATTATCATTTTTTCAATATATGTTTTTATAAATTGATATCAATTGATCAAGCAAAAACAGGAACTTCTGTCAACAGTTATGAATTCTTCATCTCTGTTTGAAAATAATTATATTGAACAATACACTCATATCAATACAATACAGTCTAACCTCTCATGGAAATCAGCCGACCCGATGGTATTCACAACAGTAACAGTTAAAAAGCAAACAGATAAAGTACTGTCTCAAACTAATTATATTTTAACAGCATATAGCCAGAAACAGTTTAAAGACACCTATCTAACAGACTGAACTGATATATTTAAGGAAAAAAACAAAACATTATTTGTCACAGGTTTACAAAAAAATAACACTTTCAATGGTTTAACTCTGCGTATAATATACACTATATATGTGAGTTTCAGAAACCCGATGTATCACGATGTATTATAAGGGTAACGTATCACGTATCTCATCTGTTGAGGGTTATTCAAAGATAGTTTAGTAAAACTATGCATTTGTGTCTTTGTCGTGTCTTGTCATAGACTTCTCCCTAAGATATGGTTGGCAATATTAAATTGGGAATATTAAAGATGCAGTGAAATATTGATATGAGTAAACTTTGTGGCTTTCTGGTTTGTTTTTTTAAACTCCCTGATTCACTGTGATTGTGATACTTATTTTCCAGATGATGTAAGTACAGATGGTGATAACTGTAATCCTGTCCTAAGGTGTAAAGTATATAACTCTGCAGTGCTCCAGGTACTTACCTGACATGTCGGCAGCCCTCAGCCCTCTCCCGTCCCCAGGCCGGTACCACTGAACACTCCCCGAACACCACTCACCCACACAGTACTGTGTAGTCAGCACTGTTTGAACTCCAGTTGTGGGGCTGTAGATGGGGCACATATATCGCAGTGTCATGTTTTCGAAATGATTACGCTACATAAAGTTGTCGTTAGTGAATTTTCATGTTCTCTCTGTCAATTTTAAGAAATGCTCATGCCACATGTCTCTACTTATTTAAATTGCTCTTATCTGCCATTAGTGTAGCAGCTAGCTACCCTGATGCAAATAATAATTATGTATGTACGTCACTAAAGTATCCAAATATCTAAAAATAATCTATGGTAAAAACATGCCTACAAGTACTAAAGCGTGGACACTCGAATTAGACAATTATAATGCAAGTATTGTCCAAGAGACCATAGTGAGTAAGTACAGGAACCTTGGGCGCCACCTACGCCCCTGACTGCTGCTATGCTCATTACTCTTCGTTGCCCTGTCGAATTCAATAAAATAGTTCGGTCACCCTGTCGACTTTAAGGGCATATACCTATAGTTGTGGTCGGTACTCAGCGGAAGGCTAACACTCACATATGTACATGCCAGCAACCAGCATGTTGGTCTGATTGGTCACGTGGTGTGAGTAAGAGGAGGAGGGAAATAAACTGAAGTATAAAGGAATACACAAACAAAATGCATTTCTTTGAGGAACCATGGCAATTCTAGCAAAACGCGTTTCCCGAATGGACCTATGCTCATGATATTTCACAATTGATGTTTTTCAATGCAATGGTTTAGATGATTAATTGGAGAAAACGAGCTTTAATTATAGTGTCACGATTTTGTGATTGTATTTGAAACATTGTGACTTCATTATTTTTATTCCATGTTAAAATGAGCACCCGACCCAACTCAACTGTCGAGTCGGTTTCAGTTGGACAGTGTGGCCGTGGCTTCAGACTGACCACAGAAAGTGACCGTTAAATGGCCGCATTGGTCGGCCGGTCATCAGTTCATGGTCAGTTTGGGCAAACCTCAGGGGTCCAGAGCTATTCATAACGAGTTGGACTCATTCCAGCTGTACCGTGTTACTTGTATATTGTGTGCCTTTATGAATGTTCATGTGTGGATCATACGATACTCTCAGTAGACCTGACCCAGTCAGAGGTCGTATCAATGAGAGAAATCATTATGCAAATTTTGTGTGCTTCATGTAAAGGGCCTTCAACAGTCTAGCCTTAGAGGACGACTGGACTGTCGTTGCCTATATACTCTCTCTCTCTCTCTTTCTCTCTCTCTCGTCTCTCGTCTCTCTCCTCTCTCTCTCTCTCTCTCTCTCTCTCTCTCTCTCTCTCTCTCTCTCTCTCTCTCTCTCTCTCTCTCTCTCTCTCTCTCTCTCTCTCTCTCTCTCTCTCTCTCTCTCTCTCTCTCTCTCTCTCTCTCTCTCTCTCTCTCTCTCTCGCTCTCTCTCTCTCTCTCGCTCTCTCTCTCTCTCTCTCTCTCTCTCTCTCTCTCTCTCTCTCTCTCTCTCTCTCTCTCTCTCTCTCTCTCTCTCTCTCTCTCTCTCTCTCTCTCTCTCTCTCTCTCTCTCTCTCTCTTTAGATGGTGTGGTCCTTATGTCGCACGCCACTTTTTCCCGTCTATTTATCATCATATAACCATGTAACTAGGGAACATTTGGGGGTTACTGTTGCTCTACATGCCTGCTGAAAAGGGTCCCTCCAATTGTCCTAGGTACCGAGTTATTTGCGATAAGGTGGTGCGGCTCCGGTCCTTATGCACCACGCTGAACTAAAAGTCACATTATCTAACTGAATATACAGTTCTGTGACCCCTGCTTTGGGCATCATTAATGCATTGATTCTCTCTAATATTTCCCAAAATATCTAATTCAAGACTTGCTTTTCGGCGAAATGTGTACGCGTTTCTTTATTAAACTTACCCGTTCAGTGACTTTTCATAGAATTTCAAAACTTAAATTTTTATTTCTCTTATCGACTGCAGTTCTCGTGTTTTTTCGCATGGGACACATGCCCTTGTACCCAGGGGCCATGATTATGTAAAAAAATCTAGTTTACTGCGATTATTTTGTGCGTTATCCAAAAAAAATATGTTGGAAAAATTGGGTGCGGTCCTTATGCACCACGACTTCACCGCATCATAGCGGGTGCAAACAGCAACTCTTGGTTTTGTCAGAGCATTGGTTTTGTAGTAATTGGAATGCTGTATTGGATCATTAATTCAATTTCAAAAAATATATGCTAGTTTAGTCGTCACCCGCAATTCAATAGTTTTTGACAGCGGTCCTTATGCACCATGCAATATAATGACAATTAAAACTGTAAAGTATCATAAATCGATAAAATCACCAGTCTCACGTCCGATTTCACCAAAATTAGTTAGGTAATGATCAAAAGCAATAATAATGTTGGAATGGCACTTATTCCTTGGAAAACAAAAAAATTATTAGCAAAAAACCTATTTAAATTTTAAGAGAGAAGGTGCTGCCACCTGGTGGCAAAAATATGAACTTTCGTGGTGTCACCTGGTGGATTTTTCCGGAACTACTAAAATTTGTCCTGGTGGCCCTGAGGTGACTCTGACCTGTCCCTGATGCACAAACAGCCCCAGGAGCATGCCTATTGCCCCTTAGATGTATCTGCTGGTCGTGTAGTACCCCTTTATCCCTCTTTTAACCCTGGAAGTCATGCAATGTCCAGACAATGAACAATCACTGCTTTTGGTGCAAACCATATTTACAATTTTTTTTATATGCATCACATGAAAAAAACTTCAATACATGGCACATACAGTGCAACTTATTTGGAAAAAATATATTGAAACAAATATCAGTGGTCCTTATGCCCCATGATTAAAATTCCACTGCATAAACTTTGATATTTAGTCAGTGCAACATGCTGAGGCTAGGGGACCTCCCCTGGGTGTCTAGCGGCGGGATAAGGAGGGGGAAGCAGGGAGACCTATCATGGGTGTCCAGGGGGCGGAATAAGGAGGGGGGAAGCAGGGAGACCTATCATGGGTGTCCAGGGGGCGGAATAAGGAGGGGGGAAGCAGGGAGACCTATCATGGGTGTCCGGGGGGTGGGATAAGGAGGGGGGAAGCAGGGAGACCTATCATGGGTGTCCAGGGGGCGGCATAATGAGGGGGGAAGCAGGGAGACCTATCATGGGTGTCCAGGGGGCGGAATAAGGAGGGGGGGAAGCAGGGAAACCTATCATGGGTGTCCAGGGGCGGAAAGAAGGAGGGGGGAAGCAGGGAGACCTATCATGGGTGTCCAGGGGCGGAAAGAAGGAGGGGGGAAGCAGGGATACCTATCATGGGTGGCCAGAGGCCGGAAGAAGGAGGGGGAAGTTGGATTACCTGTCCTGTGTGTCCAGGGGACGGGATAAAGAGGGGGAACACTGACCCCCACAGGTCGACACTGACCCATACAGGTCAGGACTGACCCCCCACAGGTCGACACTCACCCATACAGGTCAGGACTGACCCCCACAGGTCGACACTCACCCCCACAGGTCAGGACTCACCTCCACAGGTCAGGACTCACCCCCACAGGTCGGCACTGAGCCCCACAGGTCGACACTCGCCCCCACAGGTCAATACTCAGCCCCTCAGGTCAGGACTAACTACAGGCCGGCACTGTGTCCCAAAGAGCGGGAGAGGGGACAGGGAGGTCCAGGAGGCCGGCCCTGTGTCCCAAGGAGCGGGAGAGGGAAGAGGGAGGTGCAGGAGGCTGGCCATGTGTCCCAGGGAACGGGAGAGGGAAGAGGGAGGTCCAGGAGGCTGGCCTTGTGTCCCAGGGAGCGGGAGAGGGGAGAGGGAGGTCAAGGACGGTGGCCTTGTGTCCCAGGGAGCAGGAGAGGGAAGAGGGAGGTCCAGGAGGCTGGCCTTGTGTCCCAGTGAGCGGGAGAGGGAAGAGGGAGGTCCAGGAGGCTGGCCTTGTGTCCCAGGGAAGGGGAGAGGTTAGAGGGGAGTCAAGGAGGCAGGCCCTGTGTCCCAGGGAAGGGGAGAGGGTAGAGGGAAGTCAAGGAAGCAGGCCCTGTATCTCAGGGAGCAGGAGAGGGGGCAGGGAGGTCCAGGAGGCTAGCCCTGTGTCCCAGGTAGCGGGAGAGGGGACAGGAAGGTCCAGGAGGCTAGCCCTGTGTCCCAGGTAGTGGGAGAGGGGACAGGAAGGTCCAGGAGGCTAGCCCTGTGTCCCAGGGAGCGGGAGAGGGAGGGGGGAGGTCCAGGAGGGCAGCCCTGTGTCCCAGGTAGTGGGAGAGGGAGGGGGGAGGTCCAGAAGGCTAGCCCTGTGTCCCAGGTAGCGGGAGAAGGGACAGGAAGATCCAGGAGGCTAGCCCTGTGTCCCAGGGAGCGGGAGAAGGGACAGGGAGGCGCAGGAGGCCGGCCCTGTGTTTCAGGGGGAGCAGGGGGCTGACAGGGGGCCAACAGGGGAAGCAGGGGGCTGACAGGGGGAGCAGGGGGAGCAGGGGGAGTAGGGGGACCAGGTGGGAGCAGAGGGCAGACGGGGGGAGTAGAGGGCTGAGAGGGGGAGTAGAGGGCTAGCCACTACTCACCCACCCGTAGACCCAACCTACATACTTCTCCCCCACCTGTGTGACCCCCCCCCATCTCCTACTCACCTACCTGCAGACCCCCACAGGTCGACACTGACCCCCATAGGTCAACACTCACCTCCCCACTTCGACACTAACCGCAGCAAGTCATCACTGACCGCCACATGTCGACACTGACCCCAACAGGTCGACACTGACCCCCACAGGTCGACACTGACCCCCACAGGTCAGGACTCACCCCCACAGGTTGCCACTCACCCCCAAAGGTTGACACTCACCCCCACAGGTCGACCCTGACCCCAACAGGTTGACACTTGCCCCCACAGGTTGACACTTGCCCCCACAGGTCGACACTGACCTCCACAGGTTGACAATGACCCCTAAAGTTCTACACTGAGCCACACAGGTCAACCCTGACCCCCACAGGTCGACACTGACTGCCAAAGGTTGACACTGACCCCAATAGGTCGACACTGACCCCCAAAGGTCGACAGTGACCCCGACAGGTCAGGACTCATCCCCACAGGTGGACACTGACGCCCACAGGTTGGGACTCACAGGTGAGGGCCCACAGGTCAGGATTCACCCCCACAGGTTGACACTGACCCCTACAGGGTGACACTGGCCCCTACAAGTCAACACTGACCCCCACAGGTCAATATTGAGCCCTACAGGTCAACACTGACCCCCACAGGTCAACACTTACCCCCACAGGTCAACACTTACCCCCACAGGTCAACACTGACCCCCACAGGTCGACACTGACCCCCACAGGTCAACACTTACCCCGACAGGTCAACACTGACCCCCACAGGTCGACCGTGACCCCCACAGGTCGACACTGGCCCCCACAGTTCAATACTGACACTAACTACCAGAGGTTGACACTGACCCCAAAAGGGCAGGACTCAAACCCACTGGTCGACATTGACCCCCACAAGTCGACACTGACCCATACCGGTTGACACTGACCCCAACAAGTCGACACTGACCCCCACAGGTCGACACTGACCCCCACAGGTCGACACTGACCCTCACAGGTCGACACTGACCCCCAAAGGTCGACACTGACCCCCACAGGCCGACACTGACCCCGACAGGTCGACACTGACCCCGACAGGTGGACAATGACCCCCAAAGGTCGACACTGACCCTCACAGGACGACACTGATCTCCATAGGTTGACACTGGCCCCCACAGGTTAGCAATCACCCCCACAGGTTGACACTGACCCCCAAAGTTCGACACCCACCCCCATAGGTCGACACTGAGCACCACAGTTCGATACTGAGCTCCACAAGTGGACACTGACCCCGACAGGTCGACACTGACCCCCACAGGTCGACACTGACCCCCACAGGTCGACACTGACCCCCACAGGTCGACACTGACCCCCACAGGTCGACACTGACCCCCACAGGTCAACACTGACCCCCACAGGTCGACACTGACCCCCACAGGTCGACACTGACCCCCACAGGTCGACACTGACCCCCACAGGTCGACACTGACCCCTAAAGGTCGACACTAACCCCCAAAGGTTGACACTGACCCCCATAGGCCGACACTGACCCCGACAGGTCGACGCTGACCCCGACAGGTGGACAATGACCCACAAAGGTCGACACTGACCCTCACGGGACGACACTGATCTCCATAGGTTGACACTGGCCCCCACAGGTCAGCAATCACCCCCACAGGTTGACACTGACCCCCACAGTTCAACACCCACCCCCATAGTTCCATACTGAGCCTCAAGTGTTGACACTGACCCCACAGGTTGACACTGAGCCCCACAGGTCGACACTGACCCCCAGAGGTCGACAGTGAGCCCCACAAGTGAACGCTGACCCCACAGGTCAACACCGACTCCCACAGGTCGACACTCACCGCCATAGTTCAACACTGACCCCCACAGGTCGACACTGACCCCCACAGGTCGTCACTGACCCCCACAGGTCGACACTCACCACCACAGGTCGACACTCACCGCCACAGGTCGACCCAGACCCCCACAGGTCGACACTGGCCCCCACAGGTCAATACTGAGCCCCACAGGTCAGGACTCAACCCCACGTCTTTAGAACCTAATATTGCGACGTCGCAATATAACATTATTGTGACATTTTTGTAACGTTCTTTCACATTATAATAATGTTATTATAACATTCTTTATTAGTTAGGTCACAGCTTGACCAAAATATAATGTTATTATAACGTTCTTTTTTGGCAAGCTATAACTTTACCTAAAATAACGTTATTGTTACGTGACAATTGGATATGTTTCAGATTAACTAAAAAAGTACAGTTGCAGAACGTTCTTGTTACGTCGCTGCTTGCCTGGGCTGACCCCACATGTTGACACTGACCCCCACAGGTCGAAACTGAGCCCCACAGGTCGACACTGAGCCCCACAGGTGAACACTGACCCCCACAGGTCGACACTGGCCCCACAGGTTGACACTGACCCCCACAGGTCGACACTGACCCTCACAGGTCAACACTGGCGACAACAGGTTGACACTGAACCCACAGGTCAGGACTCACCCCCACAGGTTGACGCAGACCCTCATAGGTCAACACAGACCACCACAGTTCAACACTGACCTCCACTGGTAAACACTGAGCTCCACAGGGATTAGGGGATTGGGGTCTCGCAGGTTGGTGAGTAGTAGGTAGGGTGTACAGGTGGGTGAGTAGTAGGTAGGTGTCATACAGGTTGGTGAGTAGTAGGTAGGGTGTACAGGTGGGTGAGTAGTAGGTAGGGGTCATACAGGTGGGTGAGTAATAGGTAGGGGTCACACAGGTGAGTAAGGGGTCAGGAAGGTGGGTGAGTGGTAGGTGAGGAGTCAGACAGGTGAGTGAAGGGTCAGACAGGACAGTGAGGGGTCAGACAGGTGGGTGAGGGGTCAGACAGGATAGTGAGGGGTCAGACAGGTTGGTGAGCAGTAAGTGAGGGGTCAGACCGGTGAGTGAGGGGTCAGACAGAACAGTGAGGGGTTATACAGGTGGGTGAGCAGTAAGTGAGGGGTAAGACCAGTAAAAGAGGGGTAAGACAGGTGAGTGAGGGGTCAGATAGGTAAGACTTGTGGGTGAGCAGTAAGTGAGGGGCTAGACAGTGAGTGAGGGGTCAGATAGGTGGGTGAGGGGTCAGACAGGTGAGTGAGGGGTCAGATAGATGGATGAGCAGTGGGTGAGTGGTCAGACAGGTGAGTGAGGGGTCAGATAGGTGGGTGATCAGTGAGTGAGTGGTCAGACAGGTGGATGAGGGGTCAGACAGGTGACTGAGGGGTCAGATAGGTGGATGAGTAGTGGGTGAGGGGTCAGACAGGTGAGTGAGGGGTCAGATAGGTGGGTGATCAGTGGGAAGGGGTCAGAGAGGTAAGTAAGGGGTCAGACAGGACAGTGAGGGGTTGACAGGTGGGTGAGCAGTAAGTGAGGGGTCAGACCGGTGGGTGAGTAATAGGTAGGTGTCAGACAGGTGTTCGAGCAGTAAGTAACATTCTAGCCAGCCCTGGGGCCCCCCAGGCCGTCAGGGGAGGGGTAGCCCAGCCCTGGGACCCCTCAGACCGTCAGGGGAAGGGTAGGTCAGCCCTGGGGCCCCAAGGTCATCAGGGGAGGGATAGGCCGGCCCTGGGGACTACCAGCCTGTAAGGGAAGGGGCAGGCTGGTCCTGAGACCCCTCAGGCGGTCAGGGGAGGGGTAGGCCGGTCCTGGTGTCCCTCATATTGCCAGGGGAGGGGTAGGTGGGCCCTGGAACCCCTAAGACCATCAGGGGAGGGTAAGGCCGGCCCTTGGGCCCCTCGGGTCGCCAGGGGAGGGGTAGGCCAGCCCTGGGGCCCTGGGCTTGCCAGGAGAGGAGTAGGATGAGTCCTGGAGACCTCCAGGCCACTGAGAAAGGTAGAGTGGCCCAGCAGCCTTTCAGCCCAATGGGAGAGGGGTAGCCAGCCCTGTAGGCCAACGGGAGAGGTATAGGCAGGCCCTGGGGCCTCAAAGCTGCTAAGAGAATAAGGGGGTAGGTCCATCCTGGTGCCCACCAGGCACAAGGAGAGGGGACCCTCACCTGTTGGCCCTGAGGCCTGTCCTATGCCCTAAGGAACCTCTAACACTCACCTGTCGGCCCTGAGGCCTGTCTTACGCCCTCAGAGACCCCTGACCCTCACCTGTCGGCCCTGAGGCCTGTCTTACGCCCTCAGAGACCCCTGACCCTCACCTGTTGGCCCTGAAGCCTGTCTTACGCCCTCAGAGACCCCTGACCCTCACCTGTCGGCCCTGAGGCCTGTCTTACGCCCTCAGAGACCCCTGACCCTCACCTGTCGGCCCTGAGGCCTGTCTTACGCCCTCAGAGACCCCTGACCCTCACCTGTCGGCCCTGAGGCCTGTCTTACGCCCTCAGAGACCCCTGACCCTCACCTGTTGGCCCTGAAGCCTGTCTTACGCCCTCAGAGACACCTGACCCTCACCTGTCGGCCCTGAGGCCTGTCTCATGCCCTGAGGGACCCCTGACCCTCACCTGTCGGCCCTGAGGCCTGTCCTATGCCCTGATTGACCCCTGACCCTCACCTGCCGGCCCTGAGGCCTGTCTCATGCCCTGAGGTACCCCTGACCTTCACCTGTCAGCCCTGATACCTGTTCTATGCTCTGAAGGACCTCTGACCCTCACCTGTCTACCCTTAGCCTCCCCTCATGCCCTGAGGGACCCCTGACCCTCACCTGTCGGCCCTTACCCTCCCCTCATACCCTGAAGGGCCCCTGACCCTCACCTGTTGGCCCTGATGCCTGGTGCAGTGCCACAGTATACATGTGCTTAATTTTCAGCCCCAGATAAATAGGTGGCTGCAATGGTCAGAATCTTGAATGTCTTCATCAAATGGTAACAAATCATGGCAAACCAGCCCTTACATACTAAAATGTCCCTACCATGCCTTGTGGGTCATTTTGCAATGACATTGCTACTTTTTGTGGAGTATAGATTAAAACATGAGTGGGACTGAGTCCTGACCTGTGGGGTTGAGTACTGACTGACCCCTCACCCACCTGTCTGACGCCTCAACCACCTGTCTGACCCCTCACCCACCTGTCTGACCCCACACCCACCTGTCTGACCGCTCACCCTCCTGTCTGACCCCTCTTCAACCTGTATGACCCCTCACCAACCTGTGTGACCCCTCACCTACTACTCACCCACCTGTCTGTCCCTCATCAACCTGTCTGACCCCTCACCAATCTTTGTGACCTCCATCTCCTATTCAACCACCTGTAGACCCTACTAATCTACTACTCACACACCTTAGTGACCCCCAATATTCTACTCACCCACCTGTGTGACATCCAATATCCTACTCACCCACCTGCATGACCCCCAGCTTGTACTCACCCACCTGTGTGACCCCCAATATACTACTCACCCACCTGTGTGACTCCCAATATCCTACTCACCCACCTGTGTGACCCCCAGCTGCTCCTCACCCACCTGTGTGACCTCCATCTCCTAGTCACCCACCTGTGTGACCTCCATCTTGTACTCACCCACCTGTGTGACCCCAAAATACTACTCACCCATCTGTGTGATTCCCAATATCCTACTCACCCACCTGTGTGACATCCAATATCCTACTCACCCACCTGCGTGACCCCCATCTCGTACTCACCCACCTGTGTGACCCCCAATATACTACTCACCCACCTATGTGACCCCCATCTCATACTCACCCACCTGTGTGACCTCCATCTCCTAGTCACCCACCTGTGTGACCTCCATCTCCTAGTCACCCACCTGTGTGACCCCCAATATACTACTCACCCACCTGTGTGACCCCCAGCTCATACTCACCCACCTGTGTGACCTCCATCTACTTCTTAACCACCTGTAGACCCTACTTACCTACTACTCACCCACCTATGTGATTCCCAATATCCTACTCACTCACCTCTGTGACCTCCATTTACTACTCACCCACCTGTGTGACTCCCAATATCCTACTCACCCACCTGTATGACATCCAATATCCTACTCACCCAACTGCGTGACCCCCATCTCATACTCACCCACCTGTGTGACCCCAATACACTACTCACCCACCTATGTGACCCCCAATATACTACTCGCCCACCTGTGTGACCCCCATCGCCTACTCACCCACCTGTGTGACCTCCATCTCTTAGTCACCCACCTGTGTGACCCCCAATATACTACTCACCCACCCGTGTGACCCCTATCTCCTACTCACCATCCTGTGTGACCCCCGTCTCCCACTCGACCACCTGTGTGACCTCCATTTACTGCTCACCCACCTGTGTGACCCCTAATATCCTACTCACCAACCCTTGTGACCCCATCTCCTAATCACCCACCTGTGTGACCCCCAGGTAATACTCACCCACCTGTGTGACCTCTATCACCCTGTGCTCCTAACAGGGTCGTGAAAGGCCAGGTGTGTTTTGTCCTTTTTATGGGACATTGCACATAAAAGACCCCTTGCCACTCTTCGAAATGAGTAGAGTATCACACCCGGTGGCGGGATTCCCCTAAACCATATCATAGATATGATCACCCATAAGCTGAAAAGCATTACCTTGTGCAGTATGGAAAGAACCCAGTGTGGTTGACCGGACGTAAAACTACCCCAACAAACAAACCCATCTCCTACTCACACCTGTGTGACCTCCATCTCCTACTCATCCACCTGTTTGAGCCCCAATATCCTACTCACCCAACCGTGTGACCCCCAACATCATACTCACCCACCTGTGTGACCTCCATCTCCTACTCATCCACCTGTTTGAGTCCCAATATCCTACTCACCCAACTGTGTGACCCCCAACATCATACTCACCCACCTGTGTGAACTCCATATCCTACTCATCCACCTGTTTGAGCCCCAATATCCTACTCACCCAACCGTGTGACCCCCAACATCATACTCACCCACCTGTGTGACCTCCATCTCCTACTCATCCACCTGTTTGACCCCCAATATCCTACTCACCAAACTGTGTGACCCCCAACTTCCTACTCACCCACCTGTGAGGCCCCCATCTCCTACTTAACCACCTGTAGACCCTATCTACTACTCCCCCACCTGTACACCCTACCTACTATTCACTCATCTGTACACCCTACCACTCCCTCTCCGGCCAAATTTCTTGGCCTTCTCTAGCCCTATTTCCCCAATTGTTTCCTGGCCTTCTATAGCTATAATTGCTGGCCTTCTCTAGCCCAATTTTCCAGTGTCGACCTGTGGGGGACAGTGTTTACCTTTGGGGGTCAGTCTTGACCTGTGGAGAGGGGTAGACATGGCCGCTGAGGGGGTAGTGGGGTAGGGGATGGTACCTATGATCGCTGAGGGAGTTGAGGGTCAAGGAGGCCCGCCATCTGTAAACCGTAACCCTTGCAAACTTTGAAGTGCCAACCGGAAGATTAGGAAATTTGTTATTGCAGCATCAGTAGATGAGCTCGTACAAAAAGGTAAATCGTCTGATAAGAATGAGTAGAGCTATAAATATTATACTTTGTCAGTTCTGATCAGTCAGCCTGTAAAGTCTAGAGTAGAATAACATTTGCGCAGTGATACCATTTTTCCTACTTCTGTAGGATTTCCTACATTTTGGTGACTTAAGATTGCACAACAATTTGTCCTGAGTGAGTGAGTGAATGATGGAGGTTTTACACGGTACAAATAATCACTTCAGGGGGCCGGCAATCACACCTGGATCCATTGCCAGATGGATTAGCTGGTTCCCCCTACCACCGTTGGTTACTGGTAGCACACAGGGTGGACTAATAGGTCTGTCCATGCTGTTGAAGCGACACCGTTTTCTTAGTGTTTTGTATTCACACTGCATGATCCTTAATATTTAATTTACATTTAGTTTACATCAAAATCTAAGGAATGCACATGTACCTGGACTCTGAGTCCCTAAAGTCAACACTGACCCCTGGGGGCCCGTTTCCATACTAGCTTACATGAAAAAAAACACCTAAGGCCGCTGACGTGGAATTTGCGTTCCAAAGCCACGAGCGAAAATCCACATAAGCTGCTTGACTGGATTTTGCGTTTCCATAAAATCCACGTTCACGCAAGGCCGCCATTTTTTTCCCCTTACACGGTTTTTAGGCATTTCGAGGAACCAGTGCAGTGTGTGAAGTGGAAATCCACGCAAGAAATCCACGTTCGTGCATATTCACGCCCCTGGCGTGGATTTTGCTAGCATAGGGAATTTTCTAACAGATTCTCAAAATCCACGCCAGAATCCACGCAATGTCAAGTCACGTAAGTCGCGATGCACATACTTAACGGACCCTACTATGGAAACGAGCCACTGAGGTGGATACTGAGTCCATAAAGGCGACAGTGACCCTATAGCTATTCATACTGTGTCCACCTGGGATCCTGGCATCTGGTCAGTGGATGAAAGGATGCTGTCTAGGAGTAGGAGTGTTCCTATAATATAGTCATTGGTACTTATATACAGGCCCTGAGGGACCACTGACCTTCACCTGTCGGCCCTGAGGCCTGTCTCATGACCTCAGGGGCCCTTCACCTGTCGGCCCTGATACCTGTCCCATGACCTCAGGGGCCCCTGACCTTCACCTGTTGTCCCTGATACCTGTCCCATGACTTCAGGGGCCCCTGATCCTCACCTGTCTGCCCTGAGGCCTGTCCCATGCCTGTCTGATGACCTCAGGGGCCCATGACCTTCACCTGTCGCTCCTGATACCTGTCCCATGACCTCTGGGGCCCCTGACCTTCACCTGTCGGCCCTGAGGCCTGTCCCATGACAGCAGGGGCCTCTGACCTTCAACTGTCGGCCCTGATACCTGTCCCATGACCTCAGGGGCTCCCGACCTTCACCTGTCGTCCGTAATACCTGTCCCATGACCTCATGGATCCCTGATCTTCACCTGTCGGCCCTGAAGACTGTATCATGCCCTTAAAATTATCTAAATCCCATAAATGGGTTCTTGGAGGAAAAGGCACACTGCATTGTTACTGGAAGGAACTCACGCAGCAGCACCAGGTGTACCACGCGGTGAGTGACGCAGCGTCTGTGAAGGACCACTTTCGCAGCCTGTTCCGGGCCTAACGCTGCGCCTATCTTTGTGAAGCCCTGACATGTGTCATACTACATGCGCAGTAAACTGGATGCTGAGTATAAGCTCCTACAGGATACTGGTATCGTGGAACCAGTGCGCTATGCTTAGTGGGTGTCGCCTGCAGTTCACGTCTTGAAGTACAATGGATCGGTACGGGTCTGCGGCGATTACAAGGTCACCGTCAACAAGTCCCTGTGGAAGAAGGTGTATCAGCTACCAAAACATGACGACCTGTTCACCAAGCTGGAGGGAGGAGTCCATTTGGCTAAACTGGACCACTCTCACATGTACCAGCAGGTTGAGTTGGACGAGTCAAGTCAAAAGTTGTTGGTGCTAAATACTCATCAGGGAAGCAGAGGCAGCAAAGGAAATAACATCGGAAGACTGCACACACAGAATTACTTGGATAGGCCGCTGTCAGATCCTCGCACACAGTTATGCCTGTCGGCCCTGATACCTGTCCCATGACCTCTGACCTCTGACCTCTGTCTGAGTAGCATATATATAATTACGATAGATAAAATGCACGGGACTGCAATATCCACACACACTGATAGGTCCATATGTGCGGGGGTTATGCCCGCGTATATAGGCACGTTAATATGCGCGGACATACCTACATTTCACATCATTATAGTATTTGTTAATCCTTAATGCACCACCTTGCCTTATGTCTGCGTATATAATGAGATATGCATGTGCGGACTTTGCGCCCGTGTGTATAAGAAATTATATAAACGCAACGGTCGCGTATGCAATAGTCGCGCGTATAACCATGCCCCCCCCCCATTGCGTTGTTGTGTCCGTGCAGATTTCTAAATCGGGTGTGGAAATCCTCACCTTCCTTTCAGATTCTAAGTGGTCCAACCACCACAACACATCTGCCTTTGCCTCCTTTGAGATCTGCGTGTGCACATTGAACGCCCCCTTACTAGCTACCAGGGCCCTATTCTTATCCAATTCCAGGAGCCGTATATGGGAACCCCCATATTCCACTGCCGGCGCATAGGCTGTCATCAGGCCTACCAGGCCTGCCACCTCCCTAATGGATACAGACTGCTTACTTAGAATATCTGAGGCTGCCCTTTGGAATTTCTCTCTCTTCTTTTCCGTCAGGGCTACCGACATAGACACCGAGTCTAGCCAGAAACCCAGGAAGATTATCTCCTGACTCGGCTGGAGCACCGACTTTCCCAAGTGAACCACGAATCCTAGCCTATCCAGGGCCTCACACAATTCTACCAGGGTCTCCCTACACTCTGCCTCTGAATCCGCTATGATAAACGAGTCATCAATATAGGGGAAACATTCATGTCCCTTTTCAGCCAAAGTGGCAAACACTGGTTTCATGATCTTGGTGAAAATCCTGGGGGCACACGCCAGGCCGTTCGGTAACCCTTCGAACTGATACGCTACTCCTTCCCAAAGGAACTTCAGAAATTTCCTATGCTCCTGACTCACCCTTACCGAGTAGTAAGCATCCTTCAGATCTACTGACCCCATCCAGGCCCCTGGTCTGAGTGCTTCTATTACTGTCTGCAGAGACGTCATCTTGAAGTGTTCATACTCCACCCCTTTATTGAACTCTGTCAAATCTAGGATCAGTCTGAACTCTCCGTTTGCCTTTTCCCTCAAGAACACATTGGAGATAGACAGGGGAGGGTCAGGGGTCCCTCAGGGCATGGGACAGGCCTCAGGGCCGACAGGGGAGGGTCAGGGGTCCCTCAGGGCATGGGACAGGCCTCAGGGCTGACAGGTGAGGGTCAGGGGTCCCTCAGGGCATGGGACAGGCCTCAGGGCCAACAGGTGAGGGTCAGGGGTCCCTCAGGGCATGGGACAGGCCTCAGGACCGACAGGGGAGTGTCATGGGTCCCTCAGGGAATGGGACAGGCCTCAGGGCCGACAGGGGAGGGTCAGGGGTCCCTCAGGGCATGGGACAGGCCTCAGGGCCGACAGGTGAAGGTCAGGGGTCCCTCAGGGTATGGGACAGGCCTCAGGGCCGACAGGTGAGGGTCAGGGGTCCCTCAGGGCATGGGACAGGCCTCAGGGCCGACAGGTGAAGGTCTAAAGCGTTCACCATGGGTAGGCCGCAGGCTGAGTCACGGCCCGAGGGCCACCTCCCCGTGGTGAACGCTTGTTGTACCATGGATATTTGGATTGAGCTCAAAATTCTGATGAAAAAAATTGTCAAAATTGAACAACTAGATCCCAAATTATTAGCATTTTCATAATAGAGACTTTGTTTATGTTTTTGGTTGCTACTCCTTGTTGCTGTGTTGTTAAGGTAACAAATTGTGACATTCGTAACTATCCAAAAGCATTTTTTCCCTTATTTTGTCAGTTTCCAGTGGATTTACATGGTTATTTTTTTTAATTAATCAGGCAATGTCTAAACAAATATGACAAGTTGTATTCGTCAGAAAGGTATTGAAAACTGTGTAAATATACAGGAAACACAACATCCAACCAACACGTAACAACAGCCTAGCAATAGCCGGGCGTGAGTGCCAGTCATAATTGGGTCAGCACATTTGCTACGTTGTTGCCACCTCACGGCCCCGCTCCCTTGGGACAACAGGGGTCTCTGAGGGTGTTGGACCGGCCTCATACCCTGAGTGACCCCTGGAGGGAGACCTATCATAGGTGTCCAGGGGGCAGGATAAGAAGGGGGGAAACAGGGAGACCTATCATGGGTGTCCAGGGGGCGGGATAAGAAGGGGGGAAACAGGGAGACCTATCATGGGTGTCCAGGGGGCGGGATAAGAAGGGGGGGAAGCAGGGAGACCTATCATGGGTGTCCAGGGGGCGGGATAAGGAGGGGGGCGGGGAAGCAGGGAGACCTATCAAGGGTGTCCAGGGGGCGGGATAAGAAGGGGGGGAAGCAGGGAGACCGATCATGGGTGTCCAGGGGGCGGGATGAGGAGGGGGAAGCAGGGAGACCTAACATGGGTGTCCAGGGGGCGGGATGAGGAGGGGGAAGCAGGGAGACCTATCATGGGTGTCCAGGGGGCAGGATAAGAAGGGGGGAAACAGGGAGACCTATCATGGGTGTCCAGGGGGCGGGATAAGAAGGGGGGGAAGCAGGGAGACCTATCATGGGTGTCCAGGGGGCAGGATAAGAAGGGGGGAAACAGGGATACCTATCATGGGTGTCCAGGGGGCAGGATAAGAAGGGGGGAAACAGGGAGACCTATCATGGGTGTCCAGGGGGCGGGATAAGAAGGGGGGGAAGCAGGGAGACCTATCATGGGTGTCCAGGGGGCGGGATAAGGAGGGGGGCGGGGAAGCAGGGAGACCTATCAAGGGTGTCCAGGGGGCGGGATAAGAAGGGGGGAAGCAGGGAGACCTATCATGGGTGTCCAGGGGGCGGGATGAGGAGGGGGGAAGCAGGGAGACCTATCATGGGTGTCCAGGGGCCGGGATAAGGAGGGGGGCGAGGAAGCAGGGAGACCTATCATGGGTGTCCAGGGGGCGGGATCAGGAGGGGGGCGGGGAAGCAGGGAGACCTATCATGGGTGTCCAGGGGGCGGGATAAGAAGGGGGGGAAGCAGGGAGACCTATCATGGGTGTCCAGGGGGCGGGAAAAGGAGGGGGGCGGGGAAGCAGGGAGACCTATCATGGGTGTCCAGGGGGCGGGATAAGAAGGGGGGGAAGCAGGGAGACCTATCATGGGTGTCCAGGGGGCGGGAAAAGGAGGGGGGCGGGGAAGCAGGGAGACCTGTCATGGGTGTCCAGGGGGCGGGATAAGAAGGGGGGGAAGCAGGGAGACCTATCATGGGTGTCCAGGGGGCGGGATAAGGAGGGGGGAAGCAGGGAGACCTATCATGGATGTGCAGGGGCCGGGATAAGGAGGGGGGCGGGGAAGCAGGGAGACCTATCATGGGTGTCCAGGGGGCGGCATAAGGAGGGGTGAAACAGGGAGACCTATCATGGGTGTCCAGGGGGCGGGATAAGGAGGGGGGGAAACAGGGAGACCTATCATGGGTGTCCAGGGGGCGGGATAAGGAGGGGGGAAACAGGGAGACCTATCATGGGTGTCCAGGGGGCGGGATAAGGAGGGGGGGAAACAGGGAGACCTATCATGGGTGTCCAGGGGGCGGGATAAGGAGGGAGGCAGGGAAGCAGGGAGACCTATCATGGGTGTCCAGGGGGCGGGATAACGAGGGGGGAAGCAGGGAGACCTATCATGGGTGTCCAGGGGGCGGGATAAGGAGGGGGGGAAGCAGGGAGACCTATCATGGGTGTCCAGGGGGCGGGATAAGGAGGGGGGGAAACAGGGAGACCTATCATGGGTGTCCAGGGGGCGGGATAAGGAGGGGGGCGGTGAAGCAGGGAGACCTATCTTGGGTGTCCAGGGGGCGGGATAAGGAGGGGGGGAAGCAGGGAGACCTATCATGGGTGTCCATTTCATCAAAGTAAACTTCAATGAATCATAACAAGCAATTATTATATATAAATTATGAATTTATTTAATAGTCACATGGGTGCCTCAGGGCCCGACAGGTGAGGGTTAGGCATCGATTAGGGTATGGGACAGACCTCAGGGCCGACAGGTGAGGGTCAGGGGTCCCTCAGGACATGAGAGAGGCCTCAGGGCCGACAGGTGAGGGTCAGGGGTCCCTCAGGGCATGGGACAGGCCTCAGGGCCGACAGGTGAGGGTCAGGGGGCCATCAGGGCATGGGACAGGCCTCAGGGCCGACAGGGGAGGGTCAGGGGTCCTTCAGGGCATGGGACAGGCCTCAGGGCCGACAGGGGAGGGTCAGGGGTCCCTCAGGGCATGGGACAGGCCTCAGGGCCGACAGGTGAGTGTCAGGGGTCCCTCAGGGCATGGGACAGGCCTCAGGGCCGACAGGGGAGGGTCAGGGGTCCCTCAGGGCATGGGACAGGCCTCAGGGCCGACAGGGGAGGGTCAGGGGTCCTTCAGGGCATGGGACAGGCCTCAGGGCCGACAAGTGAGTGTCAGGGGTCCCTCAGGGCATGGGACAGGCCTCAGGGCCAACAGGTGAGTTTCAGGGGTCCCTTAGGACATGGGCCAGGCCTCAGGGCTGACAGGTGAGGGTCAGGGGTCCCTCAGGGCATGGGCGGAGGGTAAGGCCTGACAGGTGAGGGTCAGGGGTCCCTCAGGGCATGGGACAGGCCTCAGGGCCGACAGGTGAGGGTCAGGGGTCCCTCAGGGCATGGGACAGGCCTCAGGGCTGACAGGTGAGGGTCAGGGGTCCCTCAGGGCATGGGGGGGAGGGTAAGGCCTGACAGGTGAGGGTCAGGGGTCCATCAGGGAATAGGACAGGCCTCAGGGCTGACAGGTGAGGGTCAGGGGTCCCTCAGGGCATGAGACAGGACTCAGGGTGGACAGGTGAGGGTCAGGGGTCCCTCAGGGAATAAGACAGACAATAGACAAAGGACCCTTCAATCTCTTCTACTTGCATCATTACCTATATATAATCTAAGGCAATTCTAGAATTCCTAATACTTTGTTGTTAGGGAAATATGGCAATCTAGTTCTGTTGCTAGCTGAACTATGTAGGTCAACATTGTTTCCAGATTCCCAGAGAATATACACATACAGATATGTAAAAATGACCCACTTACATCACACAGCTCCAAAAACACATTAGATATGTTTCACATTATCATAATGCATGTTGACGGTTCATAGGGGAATGGTTGCTAAGCCATTTTGTTTTATAAAAGGTAGTTGCTAGACAACATAAAACCATAGAAAACCTTACATATTAGCAAAGTCCACCCTCACTGTCTGTCCTAACCTGAACCTACCCTCCCTCATCTGGACCTACCCACCCTCACCTCTCACGACCTGTCCTCACCTAAAAATACCAATATGCATCTGTACTTACCCACCCTCATCTGTCACAACCCATCCTCATCTGTACCTAAATATCCTCACATGTCACTACTTATCTTCACCTGAACCTTCCCAACCTCACCTGTACCTACCCTCACTCACTATTCCCCCATATGAACCTACTTACTCACCTGTCACTACCTATCCTCATCTGTACCTGTTTCCCCCCTCTCACCTCCCACTTCTCACCTCGTGCCCTTACCTTTCACTACCTTCCGTCACCTGTACATACCAACCCCCACCTGTCACTACCCAACATCACATATCCATGGCTTAACCTTCAACTTTACCTACCAACACTCGCCTATCAATTCAATCCTCACCTGTCACTCCCTGAATAGTTCTGCTCTATACTGTAATTGTTCAGCTCTGCATCTTATTGGTTTGGTGCAGTTTGTGTCTGTAGCTTAGAAATTGTGATCCATCTCACAGTCGCTACAGGACCCAGCTTGAGTGTCCTCTGCCCTCATTGTTATAAAATAAAAACACTTGAGAAAAATCATATCAGGTTACTCATTAAACATTACTCCATGTAATGCTAAAAATACGACAGATATGTTTTTAACTTACAGTTGAGGTTAGGTAGTGACAGATGAGGGTTAATTGTGGCAGGTGAGGAAGGGTGATAACTGGTGAGGTATTGATGGATGAGGATTTGCATTTACAGGTGAGGCTAGGGTAAGTATAGTGGTAGATGAGGATTTGTAGTTACCAGTGACATTTTTAGTGGGTAGTTATAGGTAAGGGTGGGACCTGCCTAAGAAGGGCAAAGGCCTGAAAAAGGAGTTCGAAGTCCATGACCTTCTGTCAGACCTTTTCACGAATCTCTTTCCTGCTGACAACCTCTCCAACTGTCTGACCACCACCTAATGACCTTCTCACCCCCTCCTCGACATGTTGACCACCTCCCTGACCTTCTGACCTCAGGGCCGACAGGTGAGGATCAGAGGGCCATCAGGGTATGGGACAGGCCTCAGGGCCGACAGGTGAGGGCAGGGGTCCCTCAGGGTATGGGACAGGCCTCAGGGCCGACAGGTGAGAGCAGGGGTCCCTCAGGGTATGGGACAGACCTCAGGGCCGACAGGTGAGGGCAGGGGTCCCTCAGGGCATGGGACAGGCCTCAGGGCCGACAGGTGAGGGCAGGGGTCCCTCAGGGTATGGCACAGGCCTCAGGGCCGACAGGTGAGGGCAGGGGTCCCTCAGGGTATGGGACAGGCCTCAGGGCCGACAGGTGAGTGTCAGAGGTCCCTCAGGGCATGGGACAGGCCTCAGGGCCGACAGGTGAGGGCAGGGGTCCCTCAGGGTATGGGACAGGCCTCAGGGCCGACAGGTGAGTGTCAGGGGTCCCTCAGGGCATGGGACAGGCCTCAGGGCCGACAGGTGAGGGCAGGGGTCCCTCAGGGTATGGTACAGGCCTCAGGGCCGACAGGTGAGGGTCAGGGCTCCCTCAGGGCATGGGACAGGCCTCAGGGCTGACAGGTGAGGATCAGGGGTCCCTCACCTACTGGTCACTCGCCTGTCTGACCCCTCACCTACCTGTCTGACCCCTCACCCACCTGTCTGAACCCTTACCTACTGCTAACTCACCTGTCTGGCCCGTCACCCACCTGTCTCACCTGTCTGACCCCTCACACACCTGTCTGACCCCTCACTCACCTGTCTGACCCCTAACTCAACTGTCTGATCCCTTACCCAGCTGTGTGACCTCTCACTCACCTGTCTGACCCCTCACACACCTGTCTGACCCCTCACTCACCTGTCTGACCCCTCACTCACCTGTCTGATCCCTTACCCAGCTGTGTGACCCCTCAATCACCTGTCTGACCCCTCACTCACCTGTCTGACCCCTCGATCACCTGTCTGATCCCTTACCCAGCTGTGTGACCTCTCACTCACCTGTCTGACCCCTCACTCACCTGTCTACTTCAAGTAGCGTCTGAATGACAGCCAATCAAAATGCTAGAAGCCTATTTGTCATAGGGTTTTGGACTTAGAGTCTGGAACTCAAAGTCTATCTATGGTGTGGCATTGGAAGGCTACTTCTAGTTGGGTATGGGTCTCAAAGAGTCCAGAAGCCTACTGGTAGTAGGGTAAAGGAAAGCCTACTTGTAGTAGGGTTCGGGACCTAAAGCCTACTGGTAGTAGGGTTCTAAAGCCTACTTGTAGTAGGGTTAAGGATCTAAAGCCTACTTGAAGTAGGGTTCAAGAACTAAAGCCTACTTCTAGTAGGGACTCGATGCAAGCCTACTGGTAGTAGGGTAATGGACTCAAAGACTACTTCAAGAATGCCTGATTGCACCACAATACTTTTAGTGGCTTGCCAGACAAATATCCAGCTTCTAATATTATGCAAAAAGTAGTTAAAACATATTTTAGAGTCTGACAGTTTTCATCTTCAGGCTTTGCACCCAAGTAAGATCAGATCAAGTAGATAGGCATGAATGCCTTTATGGCATGAAACTAATTACATTTAAGTTGCTTGTAAAGCAGAGACAAAGTGGTCCATTACAAACTTTGATTCAGTGTGTTCCCGGAGGGCGGGAGAGTGGATAGGGAGGTCCAGCTACCGTCTATAAGCACCAGGTCAAAAAGGACCTCGTGCGATTAAGGTCCCTTATGTGCACCAGGTTGATCCTCGTCCTTTAGTATAGGCTTTTCAGTAAGAGGGGCCTTGTGTAACATGGTCCCCAAAATTACAGAAACTTTATATGATAAAGTCAAAATGCGTGATTCTGGTGTTCTGATGGGAGTAGGATGACTAGGGGCCGGGGAGGGTTGAGAGGGTTGCCCCTGAGGCCCCGGTTCATGATTCTGGTGTTCTGACGGGAGTAGGATGAGTAGGAGGCCGGGAGGGGAAGGACAGGGCCAGGAGGGGAAGGACAGGGCCGGGAGGGGGATGAGAAGGCCAGGAGTGGTGGAACAGGGCTTCCCAGAATAAGTTGAGGCTTGTGCTCCCCATCCCTCGAGCAGATGACTTGTGGAAGAAAAGAATCATTTAGAAGGGTTTTAAGGTCGATTTGAGCACCTTGAAAATATTCCCAATTTGAAACGTTTATGACTCCCAGTATGAGTCAACTATGGGTCAAACGTGACTCTAAGGTTGTACCCACCTGTCTGACCCCTCACCCACCTGTTTGACCCCTCACTTACTGCGCAACAACGGGGGTTGTAGACCCTTAAATTTGACACGGCAACATGGCCGTTTTTTAAATTCGACAGGTGACATGGCAATTAAGGGACAAATGACATTGGCCATTTCTTAAATTCGACGTGCAACATGAGCCGTATAAAGCTAGTGACATGGGACAGGGTTATTTCTTAAATTTGACATGCGACATGGGTCTGTATAGGGGGATATAGGGACAGGCGACATGGCCATTTTGTAAATTCGACACGCGACACGCGACACGGGATCCCCCGATCCAGAGCCCCACAACCTGTCTGACCCCTCACCCACCTGTCTGACCCCTCACCTTCTACTCACCCATCTGTCTGACGCATGTATGCATTGAATGCACCTCCTCAGCAGAGAGTTCGTCTTGAATTTAGCTTTGCTCCCGCTTGCTAGATGCATCAAACGTATTATTTACGAATTTTAACACATTATTTGGGTCAATACAGGCTCCCATGTCTGTCTCCCAACCCCCTGGAGGCTGGCCTGCCACTTCTTCCGGCCCCCTGGAGGCGCCATAGCTGGCCTGCCACTTCTCCCAGACCCCTGGAGGGTCCAGTGCCGGCCTGCTTCTTCTCCTGGCTCCCTGGAGGCCCTTCAGACGACCTGCCCCCTCTCCCAGACTCCTGGAAGCCATGAGGCCAGCCTACCCCCACCTATAACTATCTATTGCCACCCAAAACTGCTCATACTCACCTGATACTACCCATCCTTATTTGTCACTTTTCACCCTCACCTGTAACTACCTACCTTCACCTGTAACTAACAATACTTTAATACCTGACACTACCCTGGCCCCGCCCTACACCCCCTGTTGGCCCTCCACGGCTGTTGTTTGCCCCTGTCAAACCCCTGTTCCCCCTGTCGGCCCCCTGCTCCCCCTGTCAGCCCCCAGCTCCCCCTGTCAGCCTCCTGCTCCCCCTGTCAGCCCCCTGCTCCCCCTGTCATCCCCTTGCTCCCCCTGTCAGCCCCCTGCTCCCCCTGTCAGCCTCCTGCTCCCCCTGTCAGCCCCCTGCTCCCCCTGTCAGCCCCCTGCTCCCCCTGTCAGCCCCCTGTTCCCCCTGTCGGCCCCTTGCTCCGCCTGTCGGCCCCCTGCTCCCCCTGTCAGCCCCCTGCTCCCCTGTCAGCCCCCTGCTCCCCCTGTCGGCCCCCTGCTCCCCCTGTTGGCCCCCTGTTCCCCCTGTCGACCCCTTGCTCCGCCTGTCGGCCCCCTGCTCCCCCTTTCAGCCCCCTGCTCCCCCTGTCGGCCCCCTGCTCCTCCTGTCGGCCCCCTGCTCCCCCTGTCATCCCCCTGCTCCCCCTGTCGGCCCCCTGCTCCTCCTGTCGGCCCCCTGCTCCCCCTGTCATCCCCCTGCTCCCCCTGTCAGCCCCTGCTCCCCCTGTCGGCCCCCTGCTCCCCCTGTCAGCCCCCTGCTCCCCCTGTCAGCTCCCTGCTCACCCTGTCGGCCCCCTGCTCTGCCTGTCGGCCCCCTGCTCCGCCTGTCAGCCCCCTGCTTCTTCTGTCGGCCCTCTGCTCCCCCTGTCGGCCCCCTGCTCCTCCTGTCAGCCCCCTACTCCCCCTGTCAGCCTCCTGCTCCCCCTGTCGTCCCCCTGCTCCCCCTGTCACCCCTCTGCTCCCCCTGTCACCCCCCTGCTCCCCCTGTCAGGCTCCTGCTCCCCCTGTCGGCCCCCTGCTCCCCCTGTCAGCCCCCTGCTCCCCTGTCAGCCCCCTGCTCCCCCTGTCGGCCCCCTGCTCCCCCTGTTGGCCCCCTGTTCCCCCTGTCGACCCCTTGCTCCGCCTGTTGACCCCTGCTCCCCCTGTCAGCTCCCTGCTCCCCCTGTCGGCCCCCTGCTCCTCCTGTCGGCCCCCTGCTCCCCCTGTCATCCCCCTGCTCCCCCTGTCAGCCCCTGCTTCTTCTGTCGGCCCTCTGCTCCCCCTGTCGGCCCCCTGCTCCTCCTGTCAGCCCCTGTCCCCCCTGTCACCCCCATGCTTCCCCTGTCACCCCCCTGCTCCCCCTGTCAGGCTCCTGCTCCCCCTGTCGGCCCCCTGCTCCCCCTGTCAGCCCCCTGCTCTGCCTGTCGGCCCCCTGTTCCCCCTGTCGGCCCCCTGCTCCGCCTGTCGGCCCCCTGCTCCCCCTGTCAGCCCCCTGCTTCCCCTGTCAGCCCCCTGCTCCCCCTGTTGGCCCCCTGCTCCCCCTGTCAGCTCCCTGCTCCCCCTGTCATCCCCCTGCTCCCCCTGTCATCTCCTTGCTCCCCCTGTCAGCCTCCTGCTCCCCCTGTCATCCCCCTGCTCCCCCTGTCAGCCCCCTGCTCCCCCTGTCAGACCCCTGCTCCCCCTGTCGGCCCCCTGCTCCCCCTGTCGGCCCCCTGTTCCCCCTGTTGGCCCCCTGCTCTGCCTGTCGGCACCCTGCTCCACCTGTTGGCCCCCTGCTCCCTCTGTCAGGCCCCTGCATCCCCTGTCATCCCCCTACTCCCCCAGTCGGCCCTCCATTCCCTTATCAGCCCAATGTTCTCCCTGGTAGCTCCCTGCTCACCCTGTTAGCCCCATATTCCTCCTGTCAGATCCCTGCTCCCCTTGTTGTCCCCTGCTCCCCTTGTTAGACCTTCCCACCCACCTGTCTGACTCCTCACTTACTGCTCATCCACCTGTCTGACCCCTCACCAACCTGTCTGACCCCTCATGTACTGCTCACTCACCTGTATGACCCCTAACTTACTGTTCATCCACCTGTCTGACCCCTCACTTACTGCTCATCCACCTGTCTGACCCCTCACCTACCTGTCTAACCCCTCACTTACTGCTTACTCACCTGTCTGACCCCTCATCCACCTGTCTGACCCCTCACTTACTGCTCATCCACCTGTCTGACCCCTCACTTACTGCTCATTCACCTGTCTGACCCCTCACCTACCTGTCTGACCCTTCACTTACCGCTCACTCACCTGTCTGACCTCTCACCCACCTGTCTGAATTTCTGTCTGGATGATGATCTGTAGCGAGTGCTGCTCCCCCTTTTAGCCCTCCACTTCCCCTGTCAGCCCTCTACTCCCTCCTGACCCTACCTGTCCTCTTTCCCACCCCCTGAGACACAGGGCTGGCTTCCTGGACCTTCCTGTACCCTCTCCCAGTCCCGGGGACACAGAGCTGGCCTACTGGACCTTCCTGTCCCTTCTCCCATTCCCTGGGACACAGGGCCGGCCTCTTGGACCTACTTGTCCCTTTCTCCCACCACCCCTAGGGTCACAGGGCTGGCTTCCTGGACCTCCCTGTCCCTTCTTCCATCCCCTGGACATTGTAGGCAACTATAGTCTTGTTGCAAACCACTTTTTGCTACATAACCACAATAATCAAGGATGGGTAAAATTGTCTATTCATATATTTGTATTGCTACAAGTTTTGTAATAAATCTACGGATTTTACCCAACTGGAAAATTTTACGATTTACTCTATTATAGACACTACGTAGGTGATTCTCAAGTGAAAGCTCTGAATCAATCGTGACATCAAGATAGTTATAGGATAGAACACTGTGCATCAAAACAGTTTCAATGTAAATTTTAAACTCCCCTGACTTCCATAACTTCTGCCTAGTCCCAACAGTCATATTTCGAGTTTCATCTACATTCACTTTAAGTCTATTTAATTTGCACCATTAAGTAAAACTATTTACATCATCCTGAAGAACATTTTCAACCTTTTTAAAATCACCTTTGCCTACCCAACCTCACCTGTTCTGCCTATCCTTATCTATACCCATCCTCAGCTATACATATTTCCCCTCACCTGTACATTCTCACCCTCATCTATCACTTTCCATCCCAAGCAATCACTTCCCAAATTCACCTGTATCTCCTCAACCTCACAAGTATCTACCCACCCTCACCTGTACCTGTAGAAGGTATGTAGGGTGGGGAGAAAGTGTACATGGCCTAGGGATTTTTCTTGACATTACAGATAGTGGTGCTGACGAGTGCATCCTCATAGGAGAGGGCTGGGAGATGTGGCAGGAGAGGGCAGGGAGATGCAACAGAAGAGGGCCATGAGATATGAGAGGACCATGATATTTCACCAGAGAGGGCCAGGAGATCTGGCTGGACATGGCCAGGAGATAGGGCTGGAGAGGGGTCCATCTCAGGGCTCAATCAGGGTATGAGACAAGCCTCAGGGCCAACAGGTGGGGATAAAAGGTACCTCAGGGCATGGGATAGAGCTCAGGGCGAAAAGGTGAGGATCAAGGATCCCTTGAGACAGGCTTCCGGATGACAGATGAGGATCAGGGGAGGAGGCCGGAAGAAGAAAGTTGCAGTCCAAGAACACCTGTCTTGTGACCCTAGGGTTAAGAGAAGGTGGGAGGGCATGTCCCACCTGTACACCCTACCTACTACTAGCCCGCCTGTATGACCCTACCTACCACTCACCCCCCTGTATGACCCTACCTACTACTCACCCACCTGTATGACCCTACCTACTACTCACCCACCTGTATGACCCTACCTACTACTAGCCCACCTGTATGACCCTACCTACTACTCACCCACCTGTATGACCCTACCTACTACTCACCCACCTGTATGACCCCTACCTACTACTCACCCACCTGTATGACCCTACCTACTACTCACCCACCTGTATGACCCTACCTACTACTCACCCACCTGTAGAATCTACCTACTACTAGCCCACCTGTATGACCCCTACCTACTACTCACCTACCTGTATAACCCCTACCTACTACTCAACCACCTGTATGACCCTACCTACTACTCACCCACCTGTATGACCCCTACCTACTACTCACCCACCTGTATGACCCTACCTACTACTCACCCACCTGTATGACCCTACCTACTACTCACCCACCTGTAGAATCTACCTACTACTAACCCACCTGTATGACCCCTACCTACTACTCAACCACCTGTATGACCCTACCTACTACTCACCCACCTGTATGACCCCTACCTATGACTCACCCACCTGTATGACCCTAACTACTACTCACCCACCTGTATGACACTACCTACTACTCACCCACCTGTATGACCCCTACCTACTACTCACCCACCTGTATGACCCTACCTACTACTCACCCACCTGTATGACCCTACCTACTACTCACCCACCTGTAAAATCTACATACTACTAACCCACCTGTATGACCCTACCTACTACTCACCCACCTGTATGACCCTACCTACTACTCACCCACCTGTAAGACCCCTACCTACTACTCAACCACCTGTATGACCCTACCTACTACTCACCCACCTGTATGACCCTACCTACTACTCACCCACCTGTATGACCCTACCTACTACTAGCCCACCTGTATGACCCTACCTACTACTCACCCGCCTGTATGACCCTACCTACTACTCACCCACCTGTATGACCCCTACCTACTACTCACCCACCTGTATGACCCTACCTACTACTCACCCACCTGTATCACCCTACCTACTACTCACCCACCTGTAGAATCTACCTACTACTAACCCACCTGTATGACCCCTACCTACTACTCACCTACCTGTATAACCCCTACCTACTACTCAACCACCTGTATGACCCTACCTACTACTCACCCACCTGTATGACCCCTACCTACTACTCACCCACCTGTATGACCCTACCTACTACTCACCCACCTGTATGACCCTACCTACTACTCACCCACCTGTAGAATCTACCTACTACTAACCCACCTGTATGACCCTACCTACTACTAACCCACCTGTATGACCCTACCTACTACTCACCCACCTGTATGACCCCTACCTACGACTCACCCATCT
Organism: Lepidonotus clava; assembly: GCA_936440205.1. NCBI lineage: Eukaryota > Metazoa > Annelida > Polychaeta > Phyllodocida > Polynoidae > Lepidonotus > Lepidonotus clava. The sequence continues at coordinate 28,848,354 of OW387149.1, read as the reverse complement.
GTATGACCCTAACTACTACTCACCCACCTGTATGACCCCTACCTACTACTCACCCACCTGTATGACCCCTACCTACTACTCACCCACCTGTATGACCCTACCTACTACTCACCCACCTGTATGACCCTACCTACTACTCACCCACCTGTAGAATCTACATAATACTAACCCACCTGTATGACCCTAAGTACTACTCACCCACCTGTATGACCCTACCTACTACTCACCCACCTGTAAGACCCCTACCTACTACTCACCCACCTGTATGACCCTACCTACTACTCACCCACCTGTATGACCCTACCTACTACTCACCCACCTGTATGACCCTACCTACTACTCACCCACCTGTATGACCCTACCTACCACTCACCCACCTGTATGACCCTACCTACTACTCACCCACCTGTATGACCCTACCTACTACTCACCCACCTGTATGACCCCTACCTACTACTCACCCACCTGTATGATCCTACCTACTACTCACCCACCTGTATGACCCTACCTACTACTCACCCACCTGTAGAATCTACCTACTACTAACCCACCTGTATGACCCCTACCTACTACTCAACCACCTGTATGACCCTACCTACTACTCACCCACCTGTATGACCCCTACCTACTACTCACCCACCTGTATGACCCTACCTACTACTCACCCACCTGTATGACCCTACCTACTACTCACCCACCTGTAGAATATACCTACTACTAACCCACCTGTATGACCCCACCTACTACTCACCCACTTGTATGACCCTACCTACTACTCACCCACCTGTATGACCCCTACCTACGACTCACCCACCTGTATGACCCTACCTACTACTCACCCACCTGTATGACCATACTCACTACTCACCCACCTGTATGACCCTGCCTACTACTCACCCACCTGTATGACCCTACCTACGACTCACCCACCTGTATGACCCTACCTACCACTCACCCAACTGTATGACCTCTACCTACCACTCACCCACCTGTATGACCCTACCTACCACTCACCCACCTGTATGACCCTACCTACTACTCACCCACCTGTATGACCCCTACCTACTACTCACCCACCTGTATGACCCTACCTACTACTCACCCACCTGTATGACCCTACCTACTACTCACCCACCTGTATGACCCCTACCTACTACTCACCCACCTGTATGACCCTACCTACTACTCACCCACCTGTATGACCCTACCTACTACTCACCCACCTGTAGAATCTACCTACTACTAACCCACCTGTATGACCCTACCTACTACTCACCCACCTGTTTGACCCCTACCTACTACTCACCCACCTGTATGACCCTACCTACTACTCACCCACCTGTATGACCCTACCTACTAATCACCCACCTGTATGACCCCTATATATATACCTACTACTCACCCACCTATATGACCCTACCTACTACTCACCCACCTGTATGACTCTACCTTCTACTCACCCACCTGCAGAATCTACCTACTACTAACCCACCTGTAAGACCCTACCTACTACTCACCCACCTGTATGACCCTACCTACTACTCACCCACCTGTATGACCCCTACCTACTACTCACCCACCTGTATGACCCTACCTACTACTCACCCACCTGTATGACCCTACCTACTACTCACCCACCTGTAGAATCTACCTACTACTAACCCACCTGTATGACCCCACCTACTATTAACCCACCTGTATGACCCTACCTACTACTCACCCACCTGTATGACCCCTACCTACGACTCACCGTCCTGTATGACCCTACCTACTACTCACCCACCTGTATGACCATACTCACTACTCACCCACCTGTATGACCCCTACCTGCTACTCACCCACCTGTATGACCCTAAGTACTACTCACCCACCTGTATGACTCTACCTACTACTCACCCGCCTGTAGAATCTACCTACTACTAACCCATCTGAATGACCCTACCTAGTACTCACCTACCTGCAGACCCTCCCTACTCCTCACTGATCTATAGATCCTAACTACTACTCACCAACCTGCATAACCCCAGTCCCCTAATCCCTGTGGAACTGTGGTGTTCGGTGTTGATCTACGAGGGTCAGCGTCAACCTGTGAGGGTGACTCCTGATCTGTGGGGCTCAGTATTAACCTGTAGGGGCCAGTGTCGACCTGTGGGGGTCAGTGTTAACCTGTGGAGTTTGGTCCTGACCTGTGGAACTCAGTGTCGACCTGTGGGGGTCAGTGTTAACCTGTGGGCATGAGTGTTAACCTGTGGGGGTCAGTGTCGACCTGTGGGGGTCAGTGTCGACCAGTGGGGGTCAGTGTCGACCTGTGGGGTTCAGTGTTAACCTGTGGGCATGATTGTTAACCTGTGGGGGTCAGTGTCCACCTGTGGGGGTCAGTGTCGACCTGTGGGGGTCAGTGTCGACCTGTTGGGGTCAGTGTCGACCTGTGGGGGTCAGTGTTGACCTGGGGGGGGGTTGAGTGTCGACCTGTTGGGGTGAGTGCTGACCTGTGGGGGTCAGTGTCGACCTGTGGGGGTCAGTGTCGACCTGTGGGGGTCAGTGTCGACCTGTGGGGGTCAGTGTCGACCTGTGGGGGTCAGTGTCGACCTGTGGGGGTCAGTGTCGACCTGTGGGGGTCAGTGTCGACCTGTGGGGGTCAGTGTCGACCTGGGGGGGGGGGTGAGTGTCGACCTGTTGGGGTGAGTGCTGACCTGTGGGGGTGAGTCCTGACCTGTGGGGGTCAGTGTCGACCTGTGGGGGTCAGTGTCGACCTGTGGGGGTCAGTGTCGACCTGTTGGGGTCAGTGTCGACCTGTGGGGGTCAGTGTCGACCTGTGGGGGTCAGTGTCGACCGGGAGGGGTGAGTGTCGACCTGTTGGGGTGAGTGCTGACCTGTGGGGGTCAGTGTCGACCTGTGGGGGTCAGTGTCGACCTGTGGGGGTCAGTGTCGACCTGTGGGGGTCCCTACTAACCCATCTGAATGACCCTACCTACTACTCACCTACCTGGAGACCCTCCCTACTCCTCACTGATCTATAGATCCTAACTACTACTCACTAACCTGCATAACCCCAGTCCCTTAATCCCTGTTGAACTGTGGTGTTCGGTGTTGATCTACGACCTGTGGGGGTCAGTGTCGACCTGTGGGGGTCAGTGTCGACCTGTGGGGGTCAGTGTCGACCTGTGGGGGTCAGTGTCGACCTGTGGGGGTCAGTGTCGACCTGTGGGGGTCAGTGTCGACCTGTGGGGGTCAGTGTTGACCTGGGGGGGTTGAGTGTCGACCTGTTGGGGTGAGTGCTGACCTGTGGGGGTGAGTCCTGACCTGTGGGGGTCAGTGTCGACCTGTTGGGGTCAGTGTCGACCTGTGGGGGTCAGTGTCGACCTGTGGGGGTCAGTGTTGACCCGGGGGGGGTCAGTGTTGACCTGTTGGGGTGAGTGCTGACCTGTGGGGGTCAGTGTCGACCTGTGGGGGTCAGTGTCGACCTGTGGGGGTGAGTGTCGACCTGTGGGGGTGAGTGTCGACCTGTGGGGGTCAGTGTCGACCTGTGGGGGTCAGTGTCGACCTGTGGGGGTCAGTGCTGACCTGTGGGGGGGGGTGAGTGTCGACCTGTTGGGGTGAGTGCTGACCTGTGGGGGTGAGTGCTGACCTGTGGGGGTTAGTGTCGACTTGTGGGAGTCCTGACCTGTGAGGTCAGTGTCAACCAGTGGGGGTCAGTGTTGACCTGCTGTGGTCAGTGTCGACCTATGGGGATCAGTGTTGACCTATGAGGGTCGACCTGTGGGGCTCAGTGTTGTCATATGGGGGTGTGCGTTGACCTGTGGGGTTGAGTGTTGACCTCTTTGGGTCAAAACTGAGAATGGATGACTAACAATCAATGCTTACCTGATTATGGAATTAGTGCTCACTAGTCTCAGGGATGGCCTACCCCTCTCCTGGTGGCCTGGGAAGCCCTAGGGTTGGTCTACCCCTCCCCTGTTGGCCTTTGGGCCTCCAGGGCCGGCCTACCAATGCCCTGCCGGCCTGAGGAGTCCCAGGGCCAGCCTACCCCTTCCCTGAAGGCATGGGAGGCTCCAGGGTAGGCCTCCCCCTCCCCTGACAGCCTGTGGGGCCCAAGGGCCGGCCTGACCCCTCCCCTGGCGGCCTAGGGGGCCCAGGGATGGCCTACCACTCCCCTGGCAGCCTGAGGGGTCCCAGGGTCGGCCTACCCCTCTCCTGACGGCATGAGGGGCCTCACTACTAACCCACCTGTATGACCCTACCTACTACTCACCCACCTGTATGACCCTACCTACTGCTCACCCACCTGTAGAATCTACCTACTACTAACCCATCTGAATGATCCTACCTACTACTCACCTACCTGGAGACCCTCCCTACTCCTCACTGATCTATAGATCCTAACTACTACTCACCAACCTGCATAACCCCAGTCCCTTAATCCCTGTTGAACTGTGGTGTTCGGTGTTGATCTACGACCTGTGGGGGTCAGTGTCGACCTGTGGGGGTCAGTGTCGACCTGTGGGGGTCAGTGTCGACCTGTGGGGGTCAGTGTCGACCTGTGGGGGTCAGTGTCGACCTGTGGGGGTCAGTGTCGACCTGTGGGGGTCAGTGTTGACCTGTGGGGGTCAGTGTCGACCTGTGGGGGTCAGTGTTGACCTGGGGGGGTTGAGTGTCGACCTGTTGGGGTGAGTGCTGACCTGTGGGGGTGAGTCCTGACCTGTGGGGGTCAGTGTCGACCTGTTGGGGTCAGTGTCGACCTGTGGGGGTCAGTGTCGACCTGTGGGGGTCAGTGTTGACCCGGGGTGGGTCAGTGTTGACCTGTTGGGGTGAGTGCTGACCTGTGGGGGTCAGTGTCGACCTGTGGGGGTCAGTGTCGACCTGTGGGGGTCAGTGTCGACCTGTGGGGGTCAGTGTTGACCTGTTGGGGTCAGTGTCGACCTGTGGGGGTCAGTGTCGACCTGTGGGGGTCAGTGTTGACCTGTGGGGGGGTGAGTGTCGACCTGTTGGGGTGAGTGCTGACCTGTGGGGGTGAGTCCTGACCTGTGGGGGTTAGTGTCGACTTGTGGGAGTCCTGACCTGTGAGGTCAGTGTCAACCAGTGAGGGTCAGTGTTGACCTGCTGTGGTCAGTGTCGACCTATGGGGATCAGTGTTGACCTATGAGGGTCGACCTGTGGGGCTCAGTGTTGACATATGGGGGTGTGCGTTGACCTGTGGGGTTGAGTGTTGACCTCTTTGGGTCAAAACTGAGAATGGATGACTAACAATCAATGCTTACCTGATTATGGAATTAGTGCTCACTAGTCTCAGGGATGGCCTACCCCTCTCCTGGTGGCCTGGGAAGCCGTAGGGTTGGTCTACCCCTCCCCTGTTGGCCTTTGGGCCTCCAGGGCCGGCCTACCAATGCCCTGCCGGCCTGAGGAGTCCCAGGGCCACCCTACCCCTTCCCTGAAGGCATGGGAGGCTCCAGGGTAGGCCTCCCCCTCCCCTGACAGCCTGTGGGGCCCAAGGGCCGGCCTGACCCCTCCCCTGGCGGCCTAGGGGGCCCAGGGCTGGCCTACCACTCCCCTGACAGCCTGAGGGGTCCCAGGGTCGGCCTACCCCTCTCCTGACGGCATGAGGGGCCTCAGGGCCGGTCTACCCCACCCCTGATGGACTGAGGGGTCCGAGGGATGGCCTACTCCAGCCCTCATCTCTCACTAAACACCCTCATCTCTCACTAAACACCCTCATCTCTCACTAAACACACTCATCTCTCACTAAACACCCTCATCTCTCACTAAACACCCTCATCTCTCACTAAACACCCTCATCTCCCAGTACCCACCCTCATATCTCACTACCCACCCTAATCTCTCACTAAACACCCTCATATCTTACTATCCGTCCTCATCTTCCAGCATCCACCCTTAGCTCTGAATATCAGGGAATTGAGTAGTCCACTGCTCGAACACTTCTCTAAGCTCACCAGTCTGCCCACAGTCAGCCTAGTAAGGCCACTAGGCCCAGGATCACCCAACACTGGTATAAAACCTCTCTGTGCTCACCAGACATAATCACCAGACATACGGCAGACAGGAGGGACCAACGGTAGACAGCAGGAGGGACCATAGGCTGAGAGGAGGGTCTCAGGGCCGACAGGAGGGTCTCAGGGCCGATAGGAGGGTCTCAGGGCCGACAGAAGGGCCTCAGGGCCGACAGGAGGGCCTCAGGGCCAACAGGTGGGCCTCAGGGCCGACAGGAGGGCCTCTGGGCCGACAGGAGGGCCTCTGGGCCGACAGGAGGGCCTCAGGGCCGACAGGAGGGCCTCAGGGCCGACAGGAGGGCCTCAGGGCCGACAGGAGGGCCTCAGGGCCGACAAGAAGCTGACAGGGGGAATGAGGTTGACAAAAGGAATTACACATTCCCTCATGTTGGCACCTAGTGCCTCCCGTCTTCCCTCAGTCCCTGTCTAAACCATCACCCACCTGTCTGACCCCCCACCCACCTGTCTGACCCCCCACCCACCTGTCTGATCCCTCACCCACATGTCTGACCCCTCACCAAGCTGTCTGACCCCTCACCCACCTGTCTGACCCCCCACCCACCTGTCTGATCCCTCACCCACATGTCTGACCCCTCACCAAGCTGTCTGACCCCTCACTCACCTGTCTGATGCCTCACCCACCTGTCAGACCCTTCACCCACCTGTCTGACCCTTCACCCACCTGTCTGACACCTCCCTCACCTGTCTGACCCCTCAACTACCTGTCTGACCCCTCAAGTACTACTCACCCACCTGTATGACAACACACTCACCTATCTGACTCCTCAGCTACTATTCACCCACCTGTGTGACCCCTCACTCACCTGTCTTATCCCTCACCTACTGCTCACTCACCCGTTTGACCCCTCTCCCTCTCAGCCCCGTGTAGGCCTCAGAACTGGCCTGCCTCACTGTCACTCACCTGTCCGAACCCTCACCCACCTGTCTGACCCCTCACTCTTCCTGGAGTTGGAATTGAAGCTGATAGACTGAATAGTTTGGGTGGAGCATTGGCTGAGTGTGGTTGAGTGGATCCTACCCTTTGGATTGTTCATTGTCATCAAGAGACGTTGTCAAAATTACATGATCACACTGGAACATCCTTTTACCCCAATGTTATGTCTTTCATAATACAGAACTTTTATTATGTATTGGACTTACGCAGTCTGGCAGAGATAGACTGCGAATAGGAGCTAGCTAATATCCGAGGACAAATACATGGCCTTTACGGGATATATGATGCTCAGGTAGTTGATGGTATCCCCAATGATGGAACCACTCTGCACTTAAACCAGTTTAGTCAAAAGAATAAGATACACACTGGGTTAACTATCACACACATAAGATTGTACTTGTTTAACTTCACATTTGTACTTCAAATGTATCTTACCTGAGCAAGTTATGTTGAGTGTCTAAATGCCAATAATAAACCTGCCTCTATTAAAGTAAACCCTCTCACATTTTTGTCTGGGTAAATTGTAGCACTCCCCAGTATTATGGGTAGTACTAGCCCATTGGTGGAAACTCCCCCGATTTAGGATCAAATCACATATGATGTGTACAGGTTTAGGATCTTTAGTTTAGTAGAGGGGATAGGGAGGTCCAGGAGGCCGGCCATATGTCCCGGAGGACAGGAGATGAGACAGGGAGGTATAGGAGGCCGGCCCTGTGTCCCAGAGGACAGGAGAGGGGAAAGCAAGGTCTAGGAGGCCGGCCCTGTGTCTCAGGGGAAAGTAGAGGGGACAGGGAGGTCCAGGAGACTGGCCCTGTGTCCCAGAGGACAGGAGATGAGACAGGGAGGTCCAGGAGGCCGGCCCTGTGTCCCAGAGGACAGGAGATGAGACAGGGAGGTCCAGGAGGCCGGCCCTGTGTCCCAGAGGACAGAAGATGAGACAGGGAGGTCCAGGAGGCTGGCCCTGTGTCCTAGGGGACAGGAGAGGGGACAGGGAGGTCCAGGAAGCAGACCCTGTTTTCCAGGCGGTGGGAGAAGGGCCAGGACAGGAGATGAGACAGGGAGGTATAGGAGGCCGGCCCTGTGTCCCAGAGGACAGGAGAGGGGACAGCAAGGTCCAGGAGGCCGGCCCTGTGTCCCAGGGGAAAGGAGAGGGGACAGGGAGGTGCAGGAGGCCGGCCCTGTGTCCCAGAGGACAGGAGAGGGGACAGCAAGGTCCAGGAGGCCGGCCCTGTGTCCCAGGGGACAGGAGAGGGGACAGGGAGGTCCAGGAGGCCGGCCCTGTGTCCCAGAGGACAGGAGATGAGACAGGGAGGTCCAGGAGGCCGGCCCTGTGTCCCAGAGGACAGGAGATGAGACAGGGAGGTCCAGGAGGCCGGCCCTGTGTCCCAGAGGACAGGAGATGAGACAGGGAGGTCCAGGAGGCCGGCCCTGTGTCCCAGGGGACAGGAGAGGGGACAGGGAGGTCCAGGAAGCCGGCCCTGTGTCCCAGAGGACAGGAGAGGAGGCAGCAAGGTCCAGGAGGCCGGCCCTGTGTCCCAGGGGGTGGGACAGGGGCAGGGAGGTCCAGGAGGCCGGTCCTGTGTCCCAGAGGGCGGGACAATGCAGAGGGACGTCCAGAAGGCCCTGTGTTTCACCTGTATGAACCCCATCTACTTCTCACCCACCTATGTGACCCCCATCTCCTACTCACCAACCTGCAGACCCTACCTACCTACCATTCACCCAACTGTGGGAGCCCCAGGGGCAACCCACGATGAAAGATAGGACTCTGCCCGATAAGCGTAGCTAAGACAAGCTGCACACCATGCTGCAAGACCTAAACCAGGAGGTGAATACAGTAATCCAGTCACGCTCACGCTCCAGGTCAGCCTCTAGTAGGCGGTCAAGGAACACGAGATAGTCAGGGACCTTGGGACATTATACCCCGAGCTGTCCCAGGAGCAGCAGTAGGATGGGGGGAGTGGCAGACGGGAACAAGCATGGCATTTCTCAGGGCGTCAGTAGCAACTGGTCTACCCTCCTCCCGTCAGCCTGGAGGGGTCTCAGGGCCAGGCCACCCCTCCCCTGACGGCCTGAGGGGCCCCAGGGCCGGCCCACCCCTCCCCTGACGGCCTGAGGGGCCCCAGGGCCGGCCCACCCCTCCCCTGACGGCCTGATCGGTCCCAGGGTCGTCCCACCCACCCCTCCTCTGACGGCCTGAGGGGCCCTAGGGCCGGCCCACCCCTCCCTTGACGGCCTGATCGGTCCCAGGGTCGTCCCACCCACCCCTCCCCTGACGGCCTGAGGGATCCCATGGTCGTACCACCCACCCCTCCCCTGACGGCCTGAGGGGTCCCAGGGCCTGCCCACCCCTCCCTACTAGTCTACCTGCCCACTGTCCCAACCCCTGGGCCTCAGGAGGGTATCACTGGTCTCCCTGCCCTTTTGCCAGTCTCTATAGAGACAATAGAGAGCCTGCTGCACTGTTAGAGAGGTGAAACGAGTATAAGAAGACAAACAGCCGGCATATTGAATGAAAGTGCAAATAACATATCTTATTAACAGTAAAAGATACTTCTGCATAAAATTGTATATAGTGTATGGTGCATAAGGACCACCCATCAGTGGTGCATAAGGACCACATTTCTGGGCCAATTGTACCATGGTGCATAAGGACCACACCATGGTGCATAAGGACCGCTCTCGTGGCGCATAAGGACCAGACCGGTCCTTATGCACCACGACCCATGGTGCATAAGGACCGCTCTGGTCCTTATGCGCCACGAAATGGTGCATAAGGACCAGATAAAGATCTCTCTCTCTCTCTCTCTCTCTCTCTCTCTCTCTCTCTCTCTCTCTCTCTCTCTCTCTCTCTCTCTCTCTCTTTAGATGGGATGGTCCTTATGTCGCACACCACTATTTCCCGCCTATTTATCGTCATATAACCATGTAACTAAGGAACAATTGGGGGTTGCTGTTGCTCTATGTTACTGCAGAAAATGGTCCCTCCAATTGTCATGGGTACCGAGTTATTCGCGATAAGGTGGTGCGGCTCCGGTCCTTATGCACCACGATGAACTAAAAGTCGCATTATCTAACTGAATATACAGTTCTCTAACCCCCGCTCCGGGCATCAATAATGCATTCATTCTCTCTAATATTTCCCAAAAAATCTAATTCAAGACTGGCTTTTCGGCAAAAAGTGTATGCGTTTCTTTATTAAACTTACCTGTTCAGTGACTTTTCATAGAATTTCAAAACTGAAATTTTTATTTCTCTTATCGACTGCAGTTCTCGTGTTTTTTCGCATGGGACACATGCCCTTATACCCAGGGGCCATGATTATATAAAAAAATCTGGTTTACTGCGATTATTTTGTGCGTTATTCAAAAAAAATATGTTGGAAAAAATGGGTCCGGTCCTTATGCACCACGACTATACCGCATCATAGCGGGTGCAAAAAGCAACTCGTGGTTTTGTCAGAGCATTGGTTTTGTAGTAATTGGAATGCTGTATTGAATCATTAATTCAATTTCAAGAAATATATGATAGTTTAGTCGTCACCCGCAATTCAATAGTTTTTGACAGCGGTCCTTATGCACCATTCAACATAATGAAAATTAAAACTTTAAAGTGCCATAACTCGATAAAATCACCGGTCTCGCATCCGATTTCACCAAAATTAGTTAGATAATGATCAAAAGCAACAATAATGTTGGAATGGCACTTATTCCTTGGAAAACAAAAAAAATATTAGCAAAAAACCTATTTATATTTTAAGAGAGAAGGTGCTGCCACCTGGTGGCAAAAATATGAACTTACGTGGTGACACCTGGTGGATTTTTCTGGAATTACTAAAATTGGTCCGGGTGGCCCTGAGGTGGCCCTGACCAGCCCCTGATGCACCAACAGTCCCAGAAGCATACCTATGTCCCCTTTGATGCATCTGTTGGCCTATAATATTGAAAAAGTGTGGTCCTTATGCCCCATGACTATATTAGCCTGCAAGAACTTTTACATTAGGCAACATGCTGCAGGAAAAGGAGCAGGGCTGGAAAAGGAGCAAGTAGGCCACAGGTACCTTTCCTGAGTACCAGGGGGCGGGAGAAGGAGGGATGAGATGGGGAAGACCTGACCTGTGCTCCGGCAGGTGGGATAAGGAGGCAGGCAGCAGGATCAGCTGCCCATAGGCCCAGGACATGGGAGAAGGGGCAGGGAGCCCGCACATACCTGACCTGGTGTGACCTCCTTGGGGACCAGGGGGCAGGGAGAAGGAGGGGAGGCTGGGGCACCTGCCCTGAGGGTCCAGAGGACGGGATAAGGAGGGGGGAGGCTGAGGCACCTGCCCTGATGGCCTAGAGGGCAGGATAAGGAGGGGGAAGGCTGGGGCACCTGCCCTGAGGGTCCAGAGGGTGGGATAAGGAGGGGGGAGGCTTCGGCACCTGCCCTGAGGGTCCAGAGGGCGGGAGGCTGGGAGAGATGCCCGGGGTGTTCAGGGGGCGGTATAAGGAACAGGTAGAGACAAACAGAGTGACGCACCATGTTATGACATGTTATGTCATACTGCAACTTACCCACCCCTCATGTTTGAACAAAGACCGATCCCCACCCCTAACTACCCACAGTGTCTAAATCACATTGGGACAAACATAGGTCCCCCTGGCCCCAATACTTACAAAATATCATTTCATCATGTTGATTCAAAAACCTGGGGCGTACTAGGGCAGGGGAGGGGTAGATATGACCTCAGAGGTCGTACTAGGGCAGGGGAGGGGTAGATATGGACTCAGAAGGCGTACTAGGGCAGGGGAGGGGTAGATATGACCCCAGGGGGCATACTAGGGTAGGAGAGGGGCAGATATGACCTCAGAGTTCTGCTTGTGATTTCTACCTGTCCACACATGTTATTTCTGTGCTCCTGGCCTCACAGTGATTCCAGACCCACCAAATCCCTATGGAAAGGAAATGTCAGAGAGGTCAGTAAGACAGAGCACACTCATACTGCGGAACTGTTATGGAAAACCACAGCAGACTAGATCCCTTAGAAATATTCGCATTAACACTCAGGGCAATGTCGAAGGCTGCCGTCAAATCTGACCCGCCAGCAGCGCCGACAGGAAAGGACCCCCTGGCTACAACCCCACAGCCCGGGCCCAGCAAGGAAAGGGACCGGTCATCTAAATCCAATACCCCTCCAGTGTCCCTGACATCAATTATGGCATGTAGAGACTGACTGGCGAGGTTGGAGACTGAATTGGAGATCATGAGATGCCAAAGGGACAGACCCCGCTCTGACAGTGGGGCCTCACTCTCCAAGTTCAGGCCATCATCGAGGGCCTCCCCCCGCCACTCCTGGTCAATAACTAGGGATGGGGCAGGCGGCAGGCGGAGAACCTCCAGACGCTCTAGAAGGCCTACTCCACGTCACACTGACACTCATCCTCTGGCTATATTGATGGAATACAAGTGGGGAACGTTATCCATTGCGTCCACTATGTTCACCAGCTCGTCAACAGTGGGAGCCTGTGAAGTAATTCTCTGCCATCAAAGACATTCTTCTATATGCATGAATTTATGTCATTTGATGCCGGGAACGAGAGGACCACTATGACCCCTGAGCCCAGCTATCCGGACTTGTAAGCTGGTTGAGAGGGGTACCCTAGCCACCAGAGAATTGGGTAATCCAGTGGCCACCACCATGGTGCAAATGCTGGCGAGGTGAGGGTAGTTGTCCACAACTGCCAGAGGCCTGGGCCACTCGTGTTTCTTGGCTTGGGCCAGGTCATGGGGGTGGTGGTAGCCAACCGGGACGGTGATGTCAGTAGGTAACCATAGGCGGTCGTCGCCTAGCTCTGGTTGTGTAGGCCCGTCATGGGCACTAGAGCGGATAGCCGGGGGGCAGTGGTCGTCACCAACAATAGGGGGATTATCGGAGCTAACCGCATGCTGAGAGGAGGGGAGTGCACTCCTGTCGACCCGCACTTCTTTGGTGGGAGTATCCAAGGTAGCCATAATGGGGCTCGGTGGGTCGTCGTGACCTGATCCTTGGAACCCACCTGTACACATAGAGATGGGCGTGGACGTCCTGACATTGTCCCCCCCACCCGCCCCCTCCAGGCGTCCCCGGTTCCTGGAGGGGGGCCGTTCCTCAGTTTTTTTGGCAGCTGATCAGTCTTGTGGTGGGCCTGCTGCTTGTTAAACTGTGTTTTGGGTGCTGCTGCATACACCTTCTTGGAGTTGCATCTAAATATTGGATGATCTTGGCGGGCTGCACCTGAGGCATAGCAGAAGGGGCAAATGTGACGGAGTGATAGGTCACCCTCGTCATGAGATGATGTAAACTCACAGGTGCCCGCACTAAAATGTGGGCATGGAGCTATGGTGGAGCTTCTTGGGGGAGCGCTAAAGCAGATCTTGACCCTATCCTGCTGCATCTCCTCATAATCCTCCCATGTAATCACATTCCAGGAGAGGTGGTCAAAGACTTCCTTTGACCATTCCCTCACCGTCTGCCAAGGGCGGGTGATGAGATCCACCGCTAAATCCCGTAAATGGCAGCACGCGGCAGCGGCGGGGGTAAACTGGTCAGGGAGAAGGGACAGGACCATGCAGGCCATGTCATTCAGAAACTGGGTGAAAGGCATATCCTCCTGCTCACTTGCCTTCATCGTGCAATAACGCTTTGGGATGAAGAGGTGTGGCTTCAAAGTAGAAGTCGTCTTCTTACCTCCTGTCTGCTTATACTTGGGGTCCAGATGCTTGAGGGCCTCTGCTATCTAATCGGTATTCCAGGCTCCTCCGCAATAGCCTCGGGGGTGGTGGGAAGGATATGTCTTGCCACGGCCTCTCCGGGTTGGACGTGTAGCAGCCGGTGGCTGGTGTTGTCAGGGGCTTGGGGGCCACATCCTGGATCCTGTATTAACACATTAATCCAAGGCCAGGAACCATCCTATGGATGATAATGTCAGTGTTCTTCCAGAAGGAAGGGTTTTATGTCCACATCTGCTATGATAATGCAGAAGTATTTTCACTGGGTTGATGCCAGCTGTCACTGGGCCCTTTTCACTGGGTTCATGCCAGTTACTGAAAAGTTTTCACTGGGTTGTTGCCAGCTCTTACTGTGTCCTTTTCACTGGGTACATGCCAGTCACTGGATAGTTTTCACTGGGTTGTTGCCATTCTGAATATGGCACGGGACAGCAGCGCAGTGTCAAGGGCACCCCTCTCACACCATTTTGTAGGGTGTAATCCTTACTTATAAGTGCATTTTTCTGGCCACAAGCCTTATTTAGTATCTCCACATTAGGCTTGTACCCACAGAAAAACTGCTGGTAATCCCATTCCACGCTTCTTTCCGACATTCTCCTGTATGGAGAAAGTGACGGCCAATGCATGTATTCTGTGCAGTGTTCGAGGCCCAAGTGTCTGTTGTTAGTTAGGAGTGGGCAGGCCTTGGCCTGTGCAGTAAGGCATGTCTAGTATGTTCAGTCCAAGCCACAAATGACCTAGAACATGCTGTTCATGTTCCACACCAATTTCATCCATACTGTGCTGTAATCTGTTAATACCCGGATTCTCCACCAGATTTCTCTGTTAGGCTACTCATGAACAACACAACACAGGTACATCCAGGATCCACAATCAACGTTTAATCTCACAGATCTACTCCCAGAGGAGAATACAGCACTCTCTGTCCTCCCCCTCCTTGTCTCCCCTTTTCTTTCCTTAGGGTCCTCCATTCACCTACCCACCCATTTGCTATCTCACCTGTCAATCACATCACTCCCCTGCTCCTGGTTTGAGCAGGACACTCCCCTCCTTATCAGAACATGTGGGATCCTATCATTTTATCTAATCTACCACTTAACTGTAGTAAACATATGCAGTCATTCCTGATATAACACTAACATTCGTGCATTGAATAATACATATTCCTATTTTTTTCAATAAGTGAATACATCATTAATTTTAGTAAGTCCTAATCAGGGACAAAACGAGTGTATGAGGTTTGGAGCTATTTTTTATCCTGTGAACAAACATGGTTAGCAAAGAACAAGTACAGATGACAGGTACAATGATCATATATATTTTAGACCAGAGACACTACTCTGAGGCCCCGGGGCAGGGAGAATTAGATGGAAGGCTGGGGATACGAGCCCTGAGGCTCCAGAGCTGGGGGAAGAATGTTGGAGGAAGGGGAGACCATTCCTGAGGACCCAGTGTGAGGGAATAAGGTCGTAAGCAAGGGAGACCTTTTCTGATGCCCCAGGGCCAGAAACCTGAGATAGGAGGCTATAGAGCTCATTCCTAAGGCTCAAGGGCTAAGAAAAGAAGATACTTGAGGCCACAAGGCAGGGAAAAGTAGTTGGGACCTGAGACCCCAGTGCCAAAAGAAGAGGATGGACAGCTGGGGAGCTTATTCCAGAGACCCCCATGTACCCACACCTTTACCCACTACTACCACTTGCATGACCCCTATCTACTCCTCACCCACCTGCATGACTCCTATCGACCAATAACCCTCTGTCACTGGCCTGGCCTGTGACCATCCATGTAGACCTCCCTCAGCGACCCTCTTACCACACCCTGAAATGCTGACCACCAACCTGACCATCTGACCACCACGCAACCACCTTCTCAACCCCTATTTGACCTTCTTACTATCTCCCTCTTACCCAGCCCTGAAATGCTGACCACCATCCCGACCATCTGACGACCACGGACCACCTTCTCGACCCCTCACTGACCTGACTATCTCTCTGACCTTCTCCTTGACCTTCTGACCTCCTCCCTGACCTTCTCACCCATTCCCGACTTGCTGACTGCCTCCCTGACCTTCTGACCTTCTCCCCAATCTACTGACCTACTCCCTGACCTTCTCATTTATTCCCGACCTGCTGGCCTCCTCCTTGACCTTCTCACCTCCTCCCGCCCTTCTCACCCCTTCTCGCCCTTCCAACCATCTCCCCAACCTTCTCCCCATCCTTCGGACCTCCTCCCTGACCTTGTTACCCATCATTGACTTGCTGACCACCTCCCAAACCATCTGACCACCCCTTCCTTGACCTAGTGACCACCTCCCTGACCTTTTGACCTTGAGCCTCACCTGTACCCACCAATCCTCACCTGTCACTAGCTACCCTCACCTGTACCTAACTACCCAGCCTCCATGCCCCTTCTCCCACCCCCTAGGCCTCAGGGCAGGTCCTACCAGCCTCCCTACTCCTTCTCTTGCCTTCTTAGCTTCAGGGCTGGTGTTCCTGGCCTCCCTGCACCTTTCCCTGTCCGCTGGGCTTCAGAACCTGGACCCTGGACCTCCTGCTCCTGATCCCAGCCCCTGGGACTATGTGAGCAGTAATCAACAGGTTAGGATAAGGGGTCCCTCAGGGCATGGGATAGGCCCCAGGTCCAACAGGTGAGGATCAGAGGTCCCTCAGTGCATGGGACAGCCCTTAGGGCCAACAGGTGAGGACCAGTGGTCCCACAGGACATGGGACAGGCCCTAGAGCCGATAGTTGATAGTCAAGGTTCTTCAGGGCACTATTAGAGGGTAAGGGCCGCCAGGTAAGGGCCGGGTGAGCTTTACAATGGTAGTGGAGGGAAATTATCAAGAGGAGACGCCCAGGGATCCCTGAGGCATTGGAGGAATGGGAAAAGGCTGATCAGTGAGAGCCAAAGGTCCTGAACAGCATGAAGGGCAGATTAGGCCTAGAAACCTTTTTTTTAAGGAGAATACCAGCAGTTTTATTCCTAGCCCATCTCCCAGCAGTGTAGGAAGCTCCAGGGTGAGTGTAACCCCTTGCTACGGCATTCTAGGCTTTCTCTCTGCAGCCTTAGATGCTCCATTGTTGGCCTACTCCTCTCCAGGCTCTACCTCATGTAGCATGGGGAGATTGGTCCACCCCCATACGGGCAAGGGCCAAAGTCAATGTTGAGGTTAATATAGCAGATGGAATCCAACATAAATGTCTTTTCTTTATCATATGAAATAAATTCAAAGATGAACAATCTTCAACTTTTTGAAGAAATGATCTCTTGATCGCAATGGTGACATTGACATCTTTATTTTCTACCGAAGTTGTTACAACAGCTATAATTTAAGTATGACAATAACAGTCTCATGTGATTCATGTGATGGTTGTTAACCTGAAAAATCATGAATACATTGAAAACCCAAAATATTGCAGTGCCGAAAGCAATGTACATTAATTTGTTATTAACAGAGATGGGGTATATTTTTCAATATCCTTTCCTTTATCTCATATCTATATCTAGGTTTACAGTGAATTGGATTAAGAGAACAAGGTAAGGGCTGACAGGTGAGGACCAGGGGACGATTGGGAACAAAAATTGGGGGTAAATGAGCATCAGGTATCCTTCAGGGACACGGTACTGGCTTAAGGGCAGACAGGTGAGGATCAGAGATCCCTTAGGGTATAGAACAAGCCTCAGGGCTGACAGATGAGGATCAGGTATGCCTCAGGGTATAGAATAGGCCTCAGGGCCGACAGGTGAAGATCAGGATCCCTCAGGGTATTGAACAGGCCTCATGGGGCAACAGGAGAGGATCAGGGGTCCCTCAGGGTTTTGGACAGGCCTCAGGGCAGACAGGTGAGGGTCAGGGTTTCCTCAGGGCGTGGAACAGGCCCCAGGGCTGACAGGTGA
Organism: Lepidonotus clava; assembly: GCA_936440205.1. Taxonomy (NCBI): domain Eukaryota; kingdom Metazoa; phylum Annelida; class Polychaeta; order Phyllodocida; family Polynoidae; genus Lepidonotus; species Lepidonotus clava. The sequence goes on along the minus strand of OW387149.1, from coordinate 28,830,750 downwards.
AGACAGGGCATGGGACCTGAGCTAGACCCTACCTTCCTACAACTCACCAACCTGTGTGACCCCCATCTCCTACTCACCAACCTGTGTGACCCCCATCTGTGTGACCTCCATCTCCTATTCACCCACCTGTAGACCTACTACTCATCTACCTATGTAACCTCCATCTCCTACTCACCAACAACTGGGTGTCCTTGGGGCAGGATAAGGAAGGAGAGGCCGGGAGGACCTGCCCTGGGTGTCCAGGGGGTGGGATAAACAGGGGAGAGGCTGGTTCACCTGAATTGGGTGTCCTGGGAGGCTGGGGGATCCACCTGTGTGACCAGCCTGAACCTGTGTCGGTCCGTGTTAGAGGTCCCTTGGGGCATGGGTCAGGCCTCTGGGCCGACAGGTGAGGATCAGGAGTCTCTGAGGGCGTGGGACAGGCCTCAGGGCTGACAGGTGAAGGTCAGGGGTCTCTGAGGCCATGCCCAGGCAAGAATGCGACGTTATAATAACGTTATTGTGACGTCACGTTTTGGTTCTTGTTACGTCACATTTCGACGTTCTATAGACTTAGATTTGATGGCTCCCAATCAAGTCTCTGAGACTTCCAATGCGACATCGCAAAATGACATTCTTATCACGTGTTTCTGCGACGTCACAAAATGACATTCTTGGTATGTGTTTCTGCGACATCACATTGCAACTTTCAAAGAATAATTATGTGGATTAGAAACTACTGCTGAGACGTTGCACCATAACATACTGGCGACATGATTATAACATCATATTGTAACCCAAATTATATTCCAATAGGATTATTTTGTGACAGGTTCAGTTAAGGTTATATTGTGATCCACCTATGACCGAACATTACACTTTACATCATACTGTAACTTTTCCAAGACAAGAAATCTTGGTTTCCAGCTTTGGTCACAGTGACTTGGGGCCTTTTAAGTAAGTACTTGTGTACCCAGGCCCTTTCTATAGCTGGCAAAAGTCAGATATCAGGCCAGGGGACAGATACATTCGGTATCCCATTGTGAAAGATTGAAAAAGGTGTTTTCATGGTAGTGGTCATTGATTTCAGCCAAAAAAATAAAATAAACTATAAATAAATTTTTAGAAGATTTTAGTCTGATTTTTCAAAAAGAATACTGTTTCAACCCCCATCTCCTACTCACCTACCTGCAGACCCCCACAGGTGGATACTGACCCCGACAGGTCAACATTGACCCCCACAGGTCGATACTGACCCCCACAGGTCGACACTGACCCCAGAGGTTGAAACTGACCCCCACAGGTCGACACTGACCCCAGAGGTTGAAACTGACCCCCAAAGGTCGACACTGACCCCCACAGGTCGACACTGACCCCCACAGGTCGACACTGACCACCACAGGTCGACACTGACCACCACAGGTCGACACTGACCACCACAGGTCGATACTGACCCCCGCAGGTCGACACTGACCCCAGAGGTTGAAACTGACCCCCACAGGTCGACACTGACCCCCACAGGTCGACACTGACCACCACAGGTCGACACTGACCACCACAGGTCGACACTGACCCCAGAGGTTGAAACTGATCCCCAAAGGTCGACACTGACCCCCACAGGTCGACACTGACCACCACAGGTCGACACTGACCACCACAGGTCGACACTGACCCCCACAGGTTGACACTAACCATACAGGTCGACATTGGCCCGTACAGTTTGACACTGACCCCTACAGATTAACACTGGCCCCCACAGGTTGACACCGAGCCCAACAGGTCGACACTGTCCACCACAGGTCAACACTGACCCCACAGGTCAACACTGGCCCCCACAGGTTGACACTGGCCCCCACAGGTCAGGACTCATGCCCACACGCTGACCCTCGTAGGTCAACAAAGACCACCACAGTTTAACAAAGACCTCCACAGGGATTAGGGGATTGGGGTCACGCAGGTGAGTAGTAGTTAGGATGTATAGGTCAGTAAGGAGTAGGTAGGGTCACACAGGTGGGTGAGTAGTAGGTAGGGTGTATAGGTGGGTGAGTAGTAGGTAGGGGTCACACAGGTGGGTGAGTAGTAGGTAGGGGTCATACAGGTGGGTGAGTAGTAGGTAGGGGTCATACAGGTAGGTGAGTAGTAGGTAGGGTGTATAGGTGGGTGAGTAGTAGGTAGGGTGTACAGGTGGGTGAGTAGTAGGTAGGGTGTACAGGTGGGGGAGTAGTAGGTTGGGGTCATACAGGTGGGTGAGTAGTAGGTAGGGGTCATACAGGTGGGTGAGTAGTAGGTAGGGTGTATAGGTGGGTGAGTAGTAGGTAGGGGTCATACAGGTGGGTGAGTAGTAGGTAAGGTGTATAGCTGGGTGAGTAGTAGGTAGGGGTCACACAGGTGGATGAGTAGTAGGTAGGGTGTATAGGTGGGTGAGTAGTAGGTAGGGGTCATACAGGTGGGTGAGTAGTAGGTAGGGGTCATACAGGTGGGTGAGTAGTAGGTAGGGTGTATAGGTGGGTGAGTAGTAGGTAGGGTGTACAGGTGGGTGAGTAGTAGGTAGGTTGTATAGGTGGGTGAGTAGTAGGTAGGGGTCACACAGGTGGGGGAGTAGTAGGAAGGGTCATACAGGTGGGTGAGTAGTAGGTAGGGGTCACACAAGTGGATGAGTAGTAGGTAGGGTGTATAGGTGGGTGAGTAGTAGGTAGGGGTCACACAGGTGGGTGAGTAGTAGGTAGGGTGTATAGGTGGGTGAGTAGTAGGTAGGGGTAATACAGGTGGGTGAGTAGTAGGTAGGGGTCACACAGGTGGATGAGTGGTAGGTAGGGTGTATAGGTGGGTGAGTAGTAGGTAGGGTGTACAGGTGGGTGAGTAGTAGGTAGGGTGTACAGGTGGGTGATTAGTAGGTAGGGGTCATACAGGTGGGTGAATAGTAGGTAGGGTGTATAGGTGGGTGAGTAGTAGGTAGGGGTCATACAGGTGGGTGAGTAGTAGGTAGGGTGTACAGGTGGGGGAGTAGTAGGTAGGGGTCATACAGGTGGGTGAGTAGTAGGTAGGGTGTATAGCTGGGTGAGTAGTAGGTAGGGGTCACACAGGTGGATGAGTAGTAGGTAGGGGTCATATAGGTGGGTGAGTAGTAGGTAGGGTGTATAAGTGGGGGAGCAGTAGGTAGGGGTAATACAGGTGCTTGAGTAGCAGGTAGGGGTCATACAGGTGGGTAAGTAGTAGGTAGGGTGTACAGGTGGGGGAGTAGTAGGTTGGGGTCATACAGGTGGGTGAGTAGTAGGTAGGGGTCATACAGGTGGGTGAGTAGTAGGTAGGGTGTACAGGTGGGGGAGTAGTAGCTTGGGGTCATACAGGTGGGTGAGTAGTAGGTAGGGGTCATACAGGTGGGTGAGTAGTAGGTAGGGTGTATAGGTGGGTGAGTAGTAGGTAGGGGTAATACAGGTGGTTGAGTAGTAGGTAGGGTGTATAGGTGGGTGAGTAGTACGTAGGGTGTACAGGTGGCTGAGTAGTAGGTAGGGTGTACAGGTGGGTGAGTAGTAGGTAGGGGTCATACAGGTGGGTGAGTAGTAGGTAGGGTGTATAGGTGGGTGAGTAGTAGGTAGGGTGTACAGGTGGGTGAGTAGTATGTAGGGTGTATAGGTGGGTGAGTAGTAGGTAGGGGTCATACAGGTGGGTGAGTAGTAGGTAGGGTGTATAGGTGGGTGAGTGGTAGGTAGGGGTCATACAGGTGGGTGAGTAGTAGGTAGGGTGTATAGGTGGGTGAGTAGTAGGTAGGGGTCATACAGGTGGGTGAGTGGTAGGTAGGGTGTATAGGTGAGTGAGTAGTAGGTAGGGTGTATAGGTGGGTGAGTAGTAGGTAGGGGTCATACAGGTGGGTAAGTAGTAGGTAGGGTGTACAGGTGGGGGAGTAGTAGGTTGGGGTCATACAGGTGGGTGAGTAGTAGGTAGGGGTCATACAGGTGGGTGAGTAGTAGGTAGGGTGTACAGGTGGGGGAGTAGTAGGTTGGGGTCATACAGGTGGGTGAGTAGTAGGTAGGGGTCATACAGGTGGGTGAGTAGTAGGTAGGGTGTATAGGTGGGTGAGTAGTAGGTAGGGGTAATACAGGTGGTTGAGTAGTAGGTAGGGTGTATAGGTGGGTGAGTAGTACGTAGGGTGTACAGGTGGCTGAGTAGTAGGTAGGGTGTACAGGTGGGTGAGTAGTAGGTAGGGGTCATACAGGTGGGTGAGTAGTAGGTAGGGTGTATAGGTGGGTGAGTAGTAGGTAGGGTGTACAGGTGGGTGAGTAGTATGTAGGGTGTATAGGTGGGTGAGTAGTAGGTAGGGGTCATACAGGTGGGTGAGTAGTAGGTAGGGTGTATAGGTGGGTAAGTGGTAGGTAGGGGTCATACAGGTGGGTGAGTAGTAGGTAGGGTGTATAGGTGGGTGAGTAGTAGGTAGGGGTCATACAGGTGGGTGAGTGGTAGGTAGGGTGTATAGGTGAGTGAGTAGTAGGTAGGGTGTATAGGTGGGTGAGTAGTAGGTAGGGGTCATACAGGTGGGTGAGTAGTAGGTAGGGTGTATAGGTGGGTGAGTAGTAGGTAGGGGTCATACAGGTGGGTGAGTAGTAGGTAGGGTGTATAGGTGAGTGAGTAGGAGGTAGGGTGTATAGGTGGGTGAGTAGTAGGTAGGGGTCATACAGGTGGGTGAGTAGTAGGTAGGGTGTATAGGTGAGTGAGTAGTAGGTAGGGGTCACACAGGTGGGTGAGTAGTAGGTAGGGTGTATAGGTGGGTGAGTAGTAGGTAGGGTGTATAGGTGGGTGAGTAGTAGGTAAGTCATACAGGTGGTGGAGTAGTAGGTAGGGGTCATACAGGTGGGTGAGTAGTAGGTAGGGTGTACAGGTGGGTGAGTAGTAGGTAGGGTCACACAGGTGGATGAGTAGTAGGTAGGGTGTACAGGTGGGTGAGTAGTAGGTAGGGGTCATACAGGTGGGTGAGTAGTAGGTAGGGGTCATACAGGTGGGTGAGTAGTAGGTAGGGTGTATAGGTGGGTGAGTAGTAGGTAGCTATAGGGGTCATACAGGTGGGAGAATAGTTGGTAGGGTGTACAGGTGGTTGAGTAGGTGTACTGCTCAACTGTCGGCCCTGAGGCCTGTTTTATGCTCCGAGTGACCCCTGACCCTCACCTGTCGGCCCTGAGGCATGTTCTATACTCTTGAGAGACCCCTGATCCCCTCCTTTCGGCCCTGAGGCTTGTCTCATACCCTGAGTGACCCCTGACCCTTTCCTGTCGGCCCTGAGGCCAGTCTCATGCCCAAAGTGACCCCTGATCCCCACTTGTCGGCCCTGAGGCCAATCTTATGCCCTGAGAGACCCCTGACCCTTTCCTGTCGGTCCTGAGGCCAGTCTCATGCCCTAAGTGACCCCTGAGCCTCAACTGTCGGCCCTGTTCTATACCCTGTGGGACCCCTGGCCCCCACAGGTCGACACTGGCCCCAACAGGTCGACACTGGCCCCCACAGGTCAATACTGAGCCCCACAGGTCAGGACTCACCCCCACAGGTCGACACTGACCCCCACAGGTCCTGTATACTCGGTGGGATGTCAGAAAAATTACAGCCATCTGACTAACGACCTCGGAAAGTAATTTTTCAACACCCACCTCATATTCAGGGTTGTACTGTTAATCTCTGTATGTTTTCCTATAGGGTCATACAGGTGGGTGAGTAGTAGGTAGGTTCATACAGGTGGGTGAGTAGTAGTTAGGGCATACAGGTGGGTGAGTAGTAAATAAATCAATATATGTACTAATTATATCTTTCACAAGGGTATGTGTCCTTTTCAGATACATTTTCTACCCTTTCTTTTGAGCAGCCTGGGAGGCACCATGGTCAGGCTACCCCTCTATATATGCCTTGGTAGGGTCCAGGGCTGGGCTAACCCTCCTATTCCGCATTTGGGAGTCTTGGTCTGCTCATGCGCACCCCTTTGACATTACTTCCTCTTGGGGGTCAAGCGCAACCTTTCAACCAATCAGTACTCACTATTGTCCAATATGGCGGCACCCACTAAGCCTCTCCCATACGCTGTATATCATCCTAGCTGCCTGGGGTGCCCAATGAACCCCACAGGTCAATAACTGAGCCCCACAGCTTAACACTGGCCCCCAAAGCTTGACACTCACCCCAACAGGTCGAAACTGACCCCAACAATTTCAAAATGACCTCCACAGGTCGACACTGAGCCCCACAGGTTGACACTGCCCCTCACAGTTCAAAACTGACCTCCACAGGTCAGGACTAGCCCCGACAGCTCAACACTGACCCCTACAGGTCGACACTGACCCCTACAAGTCGACACTGAGCCCAACAAGTCGACAATGACCCCCACAAGTCGACACTGACCCCCACAGGTCGACACTGACCCCCACAGGTCTAAACTGACCCCCACAGGTAGACACTGAGCCCCACAAGACCACACTGATCTCCATAAGTCGACACTGAGCACGTGTCAATACTGAGCCCCACAGGTCAACACTCACCCCCAGAGGTCGAAACTGAGCCCCACAGGTCAATACTGAGCACCACAGGTCAGAACTGACCCCCACAGGTCAACACTCACCCCAACAGGTCGACACTGACCCCCACAGGTCGACACTGACCCCCACAGGTCGACACTGACCCCCACAGGTCAACACTGACCCCAACAGGTCGACACTGACCCCCACAGGTCGACACTGACCCCCACAGGTCAACACTGACCCCCATAGGTCGACACTGACCCTCACAGGTCGACACTGATCTCCATTGGTCAACACTGACCTCCACAGGGACTAGGGGATTGGGGTCACGCAGGTCGGTGAGTAATAGTTAGGATGTATAGGTGGGTGAGTAGTTGGTAGGGCGTACAGGTGGGTGAGTAGTAGGTAGGGCGTACAGGTGGGTGAGTAAGAGGTAGTGCATACAGGTGGGTGAGTAGAAGGTAGGGTCATACGTGCTGACCATCTCTCTGTCCTTCTCCTTGACTTTCTCACCTCCTCCCTGACCTTCTCAACCATTGATCCTTGACCTGCTGACCACCTCCCTAATTGTCTGACCACCATTCAACCACCTTCTAATCCCCTCCTCGACATTTTGACTGTCTCTGCAACCGTTGGACCTCCTCCCTGACCTTCTTACCCCTCCTTGACCTGCTGCTCTGGGTGTCCAGGGGGCGGGTTAAGGAGGAAGGAGGTTGAGAGACCTGTCACAGGTGTCCAGGGGGGATAAGGAGGGGGGAGACTGGTTGACTTGCCTGGGGTGTCCAGAGGGCAGGGGGTAGAAAGGGGTAGTATGGAGCCAAAAGAGGGAGTGGAGGGCCGACAAGGGAATAGAGTACTGACAGGGGCAATATTGCCAACTTTTTGAAGGTTAAAACCAAGGACCCCTGTATATGTACCCAAATACACCATACTATTGGGGGCCGGGTTCATGATCCCCCTTAGAAATTTATGAATTTTCATATCTAAGTTGACTCATTTTTAATAGGCCAACATTTAACATTTTCAGGCAAATCATGGAGGCTTTGATTGTTTAGATCTGGAAAAACTGAGGTTTTCATGAATATTTTGAAGAAAAACGGATCTACTCCACAAAATCATGGATCACGGATAGGTTCTTTTTGAGCATTGAAATAACAGACATTTCTATGATTTTCATGGATGGTTGGCAAAACTGCAGGGGGAGCAGGGGGCCAACAGGGGGAGCAGGGGGCTGACAGGAGGAGCAGGGGACTGACAGGGGGAGCAGGGGGCCGACAGGGGGACCAGGGGGTCGACAGGGGGAGCAGGGGGCCGACAGGGGGAGCAGGGGGCCGACAGGGGGAGCAGGGGGCCGACTGGGGGAGCAGGGGGCCGACAGGGGGAGCAGAGGACTGACAGGGGGAGTAGGGGGCCGACAGGGGGAGAAGGGGGAGCATGGAGCTGACAGGGGAGCAGGGGGCCGGCAAGGGAGCAGGGGCCTGACAGGGGGAGTAGGGGGCTGACAGGGGGAGCAGGGGGAGCAGGGGGGCCGACTGGGGGAGCAGGGGGCCGACAGGGGGAGTAGGGGTATGACAGGGGGAGTAGGGGGCTGACAGGGGGAGCAGGGGGCTGACAGGGAGAGCAGGGGCTGACAGGGGAAGTAGGGGGCTGACAGGGGGAGCAGGGGGCCGACAGGTGGAGCAGGGGGCTGACAGGGGGAGTAGGGGGCTGACAGGGGGAGTGGAAAGTGAAAGGGGAAGAAGGGGGCTGACAGGGGGAGCAGGGGTGCGACTGGGGGAGCAGGGGTCTGACAGGGGGAGCAGGGGGCCGACTGGGGGAGCAGGGGGCCGACAGGGGGAGTAGGGGTATGACAGGGGGAGTAGGGGGCCGACAGGGGGAGCAGGGGGCTGACAGGGAGAGCAGGGGCTGACAGGGGAAGTAGGGGGCTGACAGGGGGAGCAGGGGGCCGACAGGTGGAGCAGGGGCCTGACAGGGGGAGTAGGGGGCTGACAGGGGGAGTGGAAAGTGAAAGGGGAGCAGGGGGAGCATACAGGGGGAGTAGGGAGCCAACAGGGGGAATAGGGGGCTGACAGGGGGAGCAGGGGCCGACAGGGGGAGCAGGGGGCCGACAGGGGGAGCAGGGGGCTGACAGGGGGAGTAGGGGGCTGACAGGGGGAGTAGGGGGCCGACAAGGGGAGCAGGGGGGCTGACAGGGGGAGCAGGGAGCATACAGGGGGAGTAGGGAGCCAACAGGGGGAATAGGGGGCTGACAGGGGGAGTAGGGGGCTGACAGGGGGAGCAGGGGGCTGACAGGGAGAGCAGGGGCTGACAGGGGAAGTAGGGGGCTGACAGGGGGAGCAGGGGGCCGACAGGTGGAGCAGGGGGCTGACAGGGGGAGTAGGGGGCTGACAGGGGGAGTGGAAAGTGAAAGGGGAAGAAGGGGGCTGACAGGGGGAGCAGGGGTGCGACTGGGGGAGCAGGGGTCTGACAGGGGGAGCAGGGGGCCGACTGGGGGAGCAGGGGGCCCACAGGGGGAGTAGGGGTATGACAGGGGGAGTAGGGGGCTGACAGGGGGAGCAGGGGGCTGACAGGGAGAGCAGGGGCTGACAGGGGAAGTAGGGGGCTGACAGGGGGAGCAGGGGGCCGACAGGTGGAGCAGGGGGCTGACAGGGGGAGTAGGGGGCTGACAGGGGGAGTGGAAAGTGAAAGGGGAGCAGGGGGAGCATACAGGGGGAGTAGGGAGCCAACAGGGGGAATAGGGGGCTGACAGGGGGAGCAGGGGCCGACAGGGGGAGCAGGGGGCCGACAGGGGGAGCAGGGGGCTGACAGGGGGAGTAGGGGGCTGACAGGGGGAGTAGGGGGCCGACAAGGGGAGCAGGGGGGCTGACAGGGGGAGCAGGGAGCATACAGGGGGAGTAGGGAGCCAACAGGGGGAATAGGGGGCTGACAGGGGGAGCAGGGGCCGACAGGGGGAGCAGGGGCCCCACAGGGGGAGCAGGGGGCTGACAGGGGGAGTAGGGGGCTGACAGGGGGAGTAGGGGGCCGACAGGTTGAGAAGGGGGCTGACAGGGGGAGCAGGGGGCCGACAGGTGGAACAAGGGGCTGACAGGGGGAGTAGGGGGCTGACAGGGGGAGTGGAGAGTGACAGGGGGAGCAGGGGGCCGACATTGGGAGCAGGGGGCTGACAGGGGGAGTAGGGGGCAGACAGGGGGAGCAGGGGCCCGACAGGTGGAACATGGTGCTGGCAGGGGGAGCAGGGGGCTGACAGGAGGAGCAGGGGGCCGACAGGGGGAGCAGGGGGCTGAAAGGGGGAGCAGGGGGCTGACAGGGGGAGCAGGGGGCTGACAGGGGGAGCAGGGGACTGACAGGGGGAGCAGGGGGGGCCGACTGGGGGAGCAGGGGGCTGACGGGGAGCAGGGGCCCGACAAGGGAGCAGGGGGCTGACAGGGGGACTATAGGGACGACAGGGGGTGTAGGGCGCTCACAGGGGGAGCAGGGGGAGACATTGACCCCCATAGGTCAAAAGTGACCCTCACAGGTGAGGACTAACCCACACAGGTCAACACTGACCCTAACAGTTCAGGACTGATGGCCATAGGTCAACGCTGACACCCATGGGACTGACCCCCACAGGTCAACAATGTCACAGTTTTCAACGGAGCAGGATAATACTAACATCCACAGGTCAACACTGACACCCACAGGTTAGGACTCACCCCCACAGGTCAACAATCACTTCCACAGGTCGACACTGATCTCCAGAGGTAAATAGAGACCCGCACAGATCAGGACTGACCTCCACAGGTCAAAACTGACCCTTACAGGTCAACACTGTTCGTTCGCTCGTTTGTTTGTTTGTTGGGTTAGTTCAACATCCGGTCAACCCTTTAGGGTTCTTTTACCAGACTGCACAAGGTAAAGCTTTTCAGCTAGTTTTATGGCACAAGGGCAGGGGATGAGGAGTAGGTAGGGGTTAGACAGGTAGGTGAGGGTTCAGACAGGTGAGTGAGGGGTCAGACAGGTGAGTGAGGGGTCAGACCCATCCTCACCTGCCCTCCTCTGTGACTATTCACCGACATCTGTCACTACCCACCCTGATATGGACTCAGGGCAGGAGAGGGGTAGATATGGCATCTAACCTCGTATTAGGACAGGGGAGGGGTAGGAGGCGGGCCCTGGAGGCCGGCCCTGAGTCCCAGGGAGTGCAAGAGAGTACAGGGATGTCCAGGAGGCCAGCCCTGTGTCCCATGGAACAGGAGAGTGGACAGGCAGGTCCAGGAGGCCGGCCCTGTGTCAGAGGGGGTAGGAGAGGGGGTCATATATATATATATATATATATAACAACAGACTCACCAGCTGGCCACCAGTCAGCCCGCTTAGACTACTAAGCCCAGGGCCGACTTACACCCCTCTCTGGGCCCGCCAGCCCCAGTCTGTTCACTCCATACCTAAATGGATACGCATCATCGTTCTAAAAAACGCGAAATAAGGGTCCAATTTCAGATCCTTGGTATGTCCTCGATTTTTGGAAAAAGGGTACATTTTTCACCAGAATGTCCGTGATATATCTGATATGGAAAAAAGGGTCCTTTTCCCTGGAAAATATGTAATTTCGTGAAAAAAGGGTAAGTTTTAGCCACAAAAAGTCAGCGTTTTGTGAAAAAAGGGGTCCTTTTAAGGTTACAAAAAGTCAGTGGAAAGGGGGTATTTTCTGTTTTGAAGAACGATGATATGTCCTACCTTTATATTTGAGTGGACAGACTGGGCCACCAGCCAGTCACCAGTCAGCCTACTAAGGGTGCTGGGCCTAGGGCTGACTTACACTGCTACAACACCTCTCCCAGGCTCACCAGCTGGCAACCAGTCAGTCCAGTAAGGGTGCTGGGTCCAGGGCTGACTTACACTGCTACAACACCTCTCCCAGGCTCACCAGCTGTCCACCAGTCAGTCTAGTAAGGGTGCTGGGCCTAGGGCTGACTTACACTGCTACAACACCTCTCCCAGGCTCACCAGCTGGCCACCAGTCAGTCCAGTAAGGGTGCTGGGTCCAGGGCTGACTTACACTGCTACAACACCTCTCCCAGGCTCACCAGCTGACCACCAGTCAGTCCAGTAAGGGTGCTGGGCCTAGGGCTGACTTACACTGCTACAACACCTCTCCCAGGCTCACCAGCTGGCCACCAGTCAGTCCAGTAAGGGTGCTGGGTCCAGGGCTGACTTACACGGCTACAACACCTCTCCCAGGCTCACCATCCAGCCCACACTCAGCCCAGGGCCCACTTACACTGCTAAAACGCTGCTATAACACCTCTGCAGGCTCACCAGCCAGCCTCCACTCAGCCAACTAATAAGGCTACTAAGCCCAGGGCCGACTTATACTGCTCTACTTAGCTCACCAGCCGGCCGTAGGGCCCCCTCAGGCCGTCAGGGGAGGGGTAGGCTGGATCTGTGACCCTCAGGCCATCAGGATGGTACTGGGACCCCACAGCCCGCCAGGGGAGGAGTAGGCCAGCTATGGAGCCTCCCAGGCTGTCAAGGGAGGGGTAGGTGAGCCCTGGGCCACCCCACGCTGCCAGGTTACTCACCACTTACTCACCTGTCTGACTCCTCACCTTTTGCTCACTCACCTGTCTAACCCCTCATTTACTGCTCACCCGCTCAGGGCCAACAGGTGAGGGTCAGGGGTCACTCAGGGTATGAGACAGGTCTCAGGGCCAACAGGTGGGGATAAGAGGTACCCCAGGGCATGGGATAGAGCTCATGGCAAACAGGTGAGGATCAGGGATCCCTTGAGACAGGCCTCAGGGTGACAGATGAGGATCAGGGGAGGAGGCCTGAAAAATAAAGTTGGAGTCAGAGAACAGCTGTCTTGTGAGCCTAGGGCTGGGAGAAGGTGGGAGGCCATGTCCTACCTGTAGACCCTACCAACTACTCACCCACCTGTAGACACTGACCCCAGCCCGTAAGGGAAGAGGCAGTCCGGCCCTGGGCCCCCTAGGCCCTTAGGGGACGAGTAGGCCGGTCCTGGGGCCTCTCAGGCTATCAGGGGAGGGGTAGGCCGGCCCTGGGGACCCCCAGCCCGTAAGGGAAGAGGCAGGCCGGCCCTGGGCACCCTAGGCCCTTAGGGGATGGGTAGTCCAGTCCTGGGGCCCCTCATGTTGCCAGGGGAGGGGTAGACCGGCCCTGGAACCCCTTAGACCATCAGGGGAGGGGAAGGCCAGCCCTGGAGCTCCACAGGCCGTCAGGGGAGGGATAGGCCGGCCCTGGGGCCCCCAAAGTTGCCAGGGGAGAGGTAGGCCAGCCCTGGAGCTTCGAGGGCATCAGGGGAGGGGCCAACCAGCCCTGGGGCCCACCAGACTGCCAGGGGAGGAGTAGGCCGGCCCTGGGGCCCTGGGCTTGCCAGGAGAGAAGCGTAGGCTGGCCATGCAGCCCTCCAGCCCAATGGGAGAGGGGTAGCCAGCCCTGTAGGCCACCAGGAGAGGTGTAGGTAGGCCTTAAGGGCCCTAGGGGCCCTAAGCCATCAGAATGGGGGGCCAGGCATGGAGCATGTTAGTTTTATGAAAATCCAAGCAGTAGATGCTGAGATATTTGTGAAACTTCTGAGGCCCAAGTGTAACGTGATGATAATATCGCCATCGGGACAACAATATCGCCGTTGTGACCACAACATTGCTGTCTTTGTCAATAAATTGTGATATTTCAGGCATTTAGCCATCACATAAAATAAAGAAGACACACCTATGTCGTACATATCGGTCAGATATATTCACCCCAGCACCGATTGAAACTTGGCCTTACGGCCGCGGTTCAATTGGTGCTAAGGTGAATATATCTGACCTCATGCTCCATAATAGTGTCTTCTCATTATAATATACCTTCTACAGGTCCAGGTGAGGGTGGGTAGATCTAGATACTTGAGGTTGAGAAGATACAGGTGAGTTAGGGTAGTGATTGCTTGGGATGGAAAGTGATCAATTTTTATTTTTTTATTAGACAAAACTATCTCGTTTTACAAGCGCTTTTCCAATAGAAGATTTGTTAGTAACATTGAATATGATTAGTATATAGTGTAATGATGCTTTGATGATGTTGGTGAAGTTTTGCATTATCCATAGAATGAAATTCTTTATAGTATATTCATACACCAAGGAACGAAAGATCATTCCAAGATAAGAATATAATATTGACTTCATGTTTTCCAATCATATAATGTCATGTCAAGTTTTTTAAAATGACTCTTGAACAGATCTATATTTCCGAGTTGTTGTAAGTTCGAAGGCAATTTATCCCAGATCGTACACAACCTATAATATGGACTGTTCAAAATATATTGTTTCGTTGTAAAGGGCCTTTTTAGTTTTATCTTGCATCATTCCGCCTGAGTCTTTCACCCCTTGTAGGTTCTACATAGTCAGATATCCTACTGTAATTATTTGATGGGAGGCTGGGATAGGTGTTGAGTGGACAAGGGGCAACTGACAGGACTTCTCCCTTTGATGGGAGGGCAAGAGGAGTGTGGAGGGACCAAGGGGTGACTGACAGGACATCTCCCTTTGATGGGAGGCTGGGATAGGTGTGGAGGGACCAGGGGGCGACTGACAGGACTTCTCCCTTTGATGGGGGTGCGAGAGGGCTGTGGAGGGGACAGGGAGTAATATAAGTGGTATAATATATAGGGTAGGCATAGACTACTTGAAGTAGGGTATGGGAGACAGACGTAGCTAGGTAATGGAGACAGACTAGGCCTACTTGAGGCAGTATTGTGAAGCATAGACTACTTGAAGTAGGGTAGGGAAGACTTAGTACTTGAGGTAGGCTATGAGAGAGACTACTTGAAGTAGGGTAATGGATACAGACTACTTGAGGGAGACTACTTGAAGTAGGGAATGGGAGATACAGTAGTGAAAGGTGAGGATGGTCGACACTGACCCCCACAGGTCGACATTGATCCCCACAGGTTGACACTGACCCCCACAGGTCGACACTGACCACACAGGTCAGGACTCACCCCCACAGGTCTACCCTGAGCCCCACAGGTCATGACTCACCCCCACAGGTCGACACTGACCCCCACAGGTCTACCCTGAGCCCCACAGGTCATGACTCACCCCCACAGATCGACACTGACCCCAACAGGTCGACACTGAACCCCACAGGTCGACACTGAACCCCACAGATCGACACTCACTCCCACAGGTTGACCCTAACCCTCATAGGTCGACACTGACCCCCACAGGTCGACACTGGCCCCCCATGGTCAGGACTCATCGCCACAGGTCAACACTGACCCCCAAAGGTCAACACTGAGCCTAACAGGTCAGGACTAACCCCCACAGGTCGATACTGACCCCAACATGTAGACACTGAGCCCCAGAGGTTGACACTGAGCCCAACAGGTCAATACTAATCACCACAGGCCGACACTGGCCGCCACAGGTCGACACTGGCCCCAACAGGTCAGGAATCAGCCCCAGAAGTCAGGACTAACCCCCACAGGTCAACACTGACCGCTACTGTTCGACACTGACCCCCACAGTTCGATACTGAGCCTAACAGGTCGACACTGACCCCAAACAGTTGACACTGAGCCCCACAGGTCAGGACTCTCCCAACAGGTCGACACTGATCCCCATAAGTCGACACTCACCCCCACAGGTCAGGACTCACCCACACAGGTCAAAACTGACCCCCGCAGGTCAGCACTGACCCCCACAGGTCAGGACTAACCCCCACAGGTCCACACTAACCCCTACAGGTAGACACTGAGCCCCACATGTCGACACTGGGTATTGACAGGTGAGGAAAGGTAGTTACAGGTGAGTGAGTGTAGTAACAGGTAAAGGTAGGTAGTTAACGTGAGGGTGGGAAGTAAAAGGTGAGGGTAAATAGTGATAGGTGTGGATGGGTAGTGACAGGTGAGGATAGGTAGTTACATGTGAGTGAGGGTAGTAACATGTGAGGGTACATAGTGACAGATTAAGATGGGTAGGGACAGATGAGCGTAAGTATTTACAGGTGAGGTACATAGTGGAAGGTAAGGATGGGTAGTGACAGCCATGGGAGGATAATTTTAGGTGAGGTTACCCAATGACAGTTGAGGATGTTAATTGCATATGAGGGTGAATAGTGCCAGGTGAGAATTGGTAGTACGGGTGAAGGTAGGTTTAATTTAAATACTACATGAGGGTAGGTAGTGATAAGTGTGGATGGATAGTGACAGTTGAGGATACACACTGAGAGATGATGATCTTTCAACTAAATTGCTTTGATTAATTTTGTACTATACAACTGTCTTCAGGGAATAAGCTATAAAGAAATTCTGAGAATATTCCATAGTAAACCTTAATGTTGCTGGAAACTTGGATGGGCTTATACATCAACCTAGGGGCATTAAAGGTGAACAGGTGAGGATCAGGGGTCATTCAGTGTATACATAAGGCCAAAAGGCCGACAGGTGAGGGTCAGGGGTCCCTCAGGGTGTGGCACAGGCATCATGGATGACAGCTGAGGACCAGGGGTCCCTCGGGGCATGAGACAGGCCTCAGGGCCGGCAGGTGAGGGTCAGGAGTCCCTCAGGGCATGAGACTGGCCTCAGGGCCGACAGGTGAGGGTCAGGGGTCCCTCAGGGCATGAGACAGGCCTCAGGGTCAACAGGTGAGGGTCCTCCCCAGACCAGAAGTCAACACTGACAGGTCAGGACTGACCCCCACAGGTCAACACTGACCTCCAAAGGTCAACACTGACACTAATAGCTCAACACCCATCCGCACAAGTTGACACAGACACTCACAGGTCCACACTGACCCTAACAGGTCAACATTGAGCCCCACAGGTCAGGACCCATCCACACAGGTCGACACTGACCCTCTCAAGTCAGGACTAACCTCCACAGGTCAGGACTCCTCCCCAGAAGTCAACACTGACAGGTTAGGACTGACCCCACAGGTCAACACTGCCCTTCTTAGGTCAATAATGTCCTCCACAGATCGACCCTGGCCCCCACAGCATCAACAGGTCAACACTCATCTGCACAAGTCCACACTGACCCTGACAGGTCCATACAGACCCTCACAGGTCGACACTGACCTCCACAGGTCAACAATGTCCTCCACAGGTCGACACTGACCCCCATAGACCGACACTGACCCCTAAAGTTCGACACTGAGCCCCACAGGTCGACACTGACCCCAACAGGTCAGGACTTATCCCTGCAGGTCAGGCCTTGGGGGATGGTTAAGAGGATCTGGGAGGAGGTAAGATCAAGGAAGTCAGAAGGTCAATGAGAATGTCAGGGGGTTGGTCAGGGGGTCGAGAAGGGTAGGTCAGAAGGTCAATGGGAATGTCAGGGAGGTATTAAGCAAGTCGAGGAAAGGGTGAGAAGGTGGTTGGGGAGGTGGTCAGCAGGTCAGGGACGGGTCAGACAGGTGAGTGAGGGGTCAGACAGGTGGGTAAGCAGTAGGTGAGGGGTTAGACCGGTAGGTAAGTAGTAGGTGAGGGGTCAGACAGGTGGGTAAGCAGTAGGTGAGGGGTCAGACAGTTTGGTGAGTAGTGGTTGAAGGTTCAGAGAGGTGAGTGAGGGGTAAGACAGGTAGGTGAGGGGAGGGACTGAGGGCCGACAGGAGGCTCTCAGTGCTGACAGTAGGGACACCAGCCCTGGGACCCCTCAGGCTGCCAGGGGAGGGTAGGCTGGCCCTGGGACCCCACAGACCATCAGGGGAGGGGTAGGCCAGCTCTGGGACCCCTCAGAGCGTCAGGGGAGGGGCTGGCCGCCCCTTGGACTCCTCAGGCTGCCAGGGGAGGGGCAGGCCGGCCCTGAGTCCCTCAGGCCATCATCGGAGGGGTAGGCCAGCCCTGGGACCCCTCAGGCCGTCGGGGGAGGGGTAGGCCAGCCCTGGGACCCCTCAGGCTGTCAGGCGAGGGGTAGGCCAGCCCTGGATCCTCTCAGGCCATCGGGGGAGGGGTAGGTCAGCCCTGGGACCCCTCATGTTGCCAGAGGAGGGGTAGGCTAGCCCTAGAGCTCCCTATGCCGTCAGGGAAGGGTAGGCCGGCCCCCAAGGCTGCCAGGGTAGAGGTACGCCGGCCCTGGGACCCTTCCAACCGCCAGCGGAGGGTTAGGCCAGTCCTGGGGCCTCCCAGACCATTAGGGGAGGGGTCCTGAGACCCCTTAGGTCTTCAAGGGAGGGGTAGACCCACCTGTACACCCCTACCTACCACTCACCCCTCCGTAACCCCAACCTACTACTCACCCACCTGTGACCCCTACCTACTTCTTGCCCATCTATAAACCACTACTCTTCCTCCTTTATATAAATGATTTACCTAATCTATCATTAAACTCAAAGATGTTGCTGTATGCAGACGATACAGTACTCACCTTATCGGGACAGAATGTTGATATGTTGAGTATGCAAATGCAAAGTGACTTACTGAAGGTTAAACAATGGTGTGACTATAATAAATTGACAGTTAACGTCAATAAGACCAAGTGTGTGATTTTTAATTCAAAAGTGACAAATACTTGTATAGCTCCACCCTTGAAGTTGGATGTATCAATAATTGAAATTGTTAATGAATATAAATATCTTGGTATTATTCTGGATAGTCAACTCACAATGCATTCCCACACTCAATACATATATAAAATTGTTAGTGATAAGATTCAAATGCTTCGTTTTGCTAAACAATTTATCACTAATAACGCAGCTCTCACTTTGGCAAAGACTATGATTTTACCATACCTAGACCTTGGAAACTGTTTCTATACATGGGCAAATCAATATGATATAAATAGACTTGAAGTATTGTTTAATACTAGTCTACGCATAGCCCACAAAATTAAAAAGCCAGTTGACATTTCACGACATGAGCTGCATATAATGTCAAACTGTTTACCATTGTCATATAGGAGAGAGTTATTTTTGTTAACAACAATTTACAGATTGATACAGACTAATTGTATTGAAATGGGAATGGTGACCAAGGCAACTAGACAAAATCAAGCTCCAACAGTTTTTATCCCTTTTACAGACTTGACTAAATGCCTAAAATCACCCTATTATACTGCTGCCAGACTGTGGAATGAGTTACCTAGTGAAACCAGGTTATCCCCAAATATAACCAATTTCAAAAATATTATTAAAAGAACATTATTTCAAAGATACAAGCTTAACGGTGCCTGTTTGCCCTAAAACCAAAACCATTCGCTGTTGATTGGTTCTACAGTATTGCTTGCTCATTTATGTAGATAACACAATTGCTGCTATTCCAATATGACATTAATATACATCCCATAATGCCAAATTTCATTTGTATTTGATATTTTCTAAACGGCCTATGTAAACTTTTCACCCATCTCATTACCATCATTCACATCCAAACACATTAATTAGTCACCAACTTATCAAGCAATTCTTGCTGGCTTCCTTATATTTGTTGATAAATACTGTTTACAAGAGGGAGACCAGATTTGTACAATTTGATCTTGTCTGCAGTATAAATAAAGATGTTACAAAAAAAAAAACTACCTACTACTCACCCACCTGTAGACCCCGACCTACCACTCGGCCACCTGTGATCCCTACCTACTACTGCCTCTCCTGTGTGACGTACCTACTACTCACCCACCTGTGTGACCTCTACTTACTACTCACCCACTCTTATGCCCTACCTACTACTCACCCAACTGTGTTCCCTACCTACTTATCACCCACCTGTATAACCTATACCTACTACTCACCCACATTTATGCCCTACCTTCTACTCACCCATCATGTAGACCTCCCTCACTGACCTACCCTGTGACCATCCATGTAGACCTCCCTCATTGACCATTGTGACCAACAATGTAGACCTCCATATCTGAACTACCCTGCAACCATCCATAATGACCTCCCTTACTGACCCCAGTGAACGACCATGTAGACCTGCCTCACTGACCTATGGTGTGACCAACCATGTAGACCTGCCTCACTGACATACCCTGTGAACATTCATGTAGTCTCCCCTCACTGGCCTACCCTGTGACCATCCCTGTAGAACTCCCTCACTGATCCCTGTGACCAACCATGTAGACCTTCCTATCTGACCTACACCTGTGTGACCTCCATCTCCTACTCACCCACCTGTGTGACCTCCATCTCCTACTCACCCACTTGTGTGACCTCCATCTCCTAGTCAGCCACCTTAGTGACCCCCGTCTCCTACTCACAAACCTGTGTGACCCCCATCTTCTACTCACTCACCTGTGTGACCCTCATCTCCTACTCACCCACCTGTAGACCCTACTTACCTATTACTCACCCACCTGTGTGACCCCCACCTGTGTGACCCCCATCTCCTACTCACCCACCTGTGTGACTGCCATCACCTACTCACCCACCTGTAGAGCCTACTTACCTACTACTCACCCACCTATGTGACCTGCATCTCCTACTCACCCACCTGTGTGACCCCAATCTTCTACTCACTCACCTGTGTGACCGCCATCACCTACTCACCCACCTGTAGACCCTACTTGCCTACTACTCACCCACCTGTGTGACCCCCACCTGTGTGACCCCCACCTGTGTGACCCCCATCTCCTACTCACCCACCTGTGTGACCCCAATCTTCTACTCACTCACCTGTGTGACCGCCATCACCTACTCACCCACCTGTAGACCCTACTTGCCTACTACTCACCCACCTATGTGACCCCCATCTCCTACTCACCCATCTGTAGACCCTACCTACCTACTACTCACCCACCTGTGGACCCCTACCTACCACTTGGCCACCTGTGATCCCTCCCTACTACTCACCCACCTGTGTGACCCCCATCTCCTACTCACCCACCTATGTGACCTCCATCTCCTACTCACCCACCTGTGTGACCCCCATCTCCTCCTCACCCATCTGTAGACCCTACCTACCTACTACTCACCCACCTGTGGACCCCTACCTACCACTCGGCCACCTGTGATCCCTACATACTACTCACCCACCTGTTTGACCTCCATCTCCTACTCACCCACCTGTGTGACCTCCATCTCCTACTCACCCACCTGTGTGACCTCCATCTCCTACTTACCCACCTGTGACCCCCATCTACTACTGACCCACCTGTAGACCCTACCTACCTACCAGGGGTCATCTCCTTGCCCTTATCCCTTCTTATCCTGGCCCCAGGACCCTAGAGATGGTCTCCCCGCCCTCCCCCCTCCATATCCCGGCCCCAGGAACCTGGAGGTCGGACCCTCTGCCTCCTCCCTCCATTCTCCAGCTTCAGGCTGGGGAGACCATTCTAGAGGCCCTCAAGCAGGGAGAATGTTGAAGGCTAGAGAGTTCATAATTGATGCCCCAGGGCTAAAGATGGTGGAAGGCCCTGGACATCTGCAACCTGCTGACCTCCTCCCTGACCATCTGACTTCCAGCCAACCACCTTCTTGATCTGCTGACCACTCCTTCAACCTTCTTATCTCCTTCTGATCTTCTGAGCTGCTCACCACCTCCCCGACCATCTGGTCACTGCCTAATCACCTTCTCACCCCCTTCTCGACCTTCTGACCTCCTCCCTGATGTGCTTATCAGCACCTGAACAATCTGACAACCACCCACCACATTCTCATCCCAACCTTGACCTGCTGAACCCCTCCCTGACCTTCTCATTGACCTTATGACGTCCTCCCCGACCTATTGACCTCCTTTCTGACCTTCTCACCCATCCCCAGCCTATTCACCCGGCTCTGTGGTCACCCAGGCTGTTAGGGAAGGGGTAGGCCGGACCGAGCCCCCAACCCCAGCCCATAAGGGAAGGGGCAGGTCAGTCCTGGGACCCCTCAGGCCATCAGGGGAGGGGTAGGCCGGTACTGGGGCCCCTCATGTTGCCAGGGGAGCAGTAGCCTGGCCCAGGAGCTCCCTATGCTGTCAGGGGACGGGTAGGCTGGCCCTGGAACCCCTCAGGCCGCCAGGGGAGGGGAAGGCATGGCCCTGGGGCCCCCAAGGCTGCCAAGGGAGAGGTAGGCTGGCCCTGGGACCCATCAGGCCGCCAGGGGAGGGTTAGGCCGGCCCTGGGTCCCTGGGCTTGCCAGGATAGGAGTAGGATGAGTCCTGGAGACCTCCAGGCCGCTGAGAGAGGGATAGACTGGCCCTGCTGCCTTCCAGTCCCATGGGAAAGGGGTAGATCTAGAAGTCCTGAAATTGCCAGCCCAGAAAAATGATTAGAAGTTGGTGAAAATCGATGCCGAATTTTGACAAAACAGGGAGAGTTTGACACTTCCCAACGAAACCATCACTGTTTTTATTATGCGATGGACCACAGGGTTGTGGAGTGGACAGGGGGTGTCTGATATGACTTCTTTATTTGATGGGAGGGTGGAAGGGGTGTGGAGTGGAGAGGGGGCGACTTACAGTACTTCTCCCTTTGATAGCAGGGACAGATTAAGGGGGAGGGGGAGGGCTGAGCTCAGCAGCATGTCAGCC
The DNA here is from genome assembly GCA_936440205.1 of Lepidonotus clava. Taxonomy (NCBI): domain Eukaryota; kingdom Metazoa; phylum Annelida; class Polychaeta; order Phyllodocida; family Polynoidae; genus Lepidonotus; species Lepidonotus clava. The sequence continues at coordinate 28,808,842 of OW387149.1, read as the reverse complement.
ATCAGCCTGCTAAGGCCACTGGGTATAGGTCCTCCTCAATCTGCCCCATCACCTTAATACATGAAACCTGATAATGGATACTTTAATAATACCTGATAAATATACTTTTGGCAGCTCCTCAACTATACCTGTTGGTCTGGCTCTCAGGGTAGCTCTCCCTGGCCTCCCTGTCCCTTCTTCCACCCGCTCAGACTCAGTACAGGTCTCCCCGGCCTCCCTGCCCCCTTCTCCCGCCCCCTAAGCTTCAGGGCAGGTGTCCCTGGCCTCCTGCCCCTTCTCCCACCCCCTCAGACATAGTACAGGTCCTTCTCCTTGCCCCTGATATGTCATAAATGTGAATAATGTGGTACGAAGGTAATGGAAAATGGAGCATGCATCCTTTTTAGTTTTCTATTACAATTGAGCAAAAGGTAAATCTTAGTGAATGTACAAGTCCATGCAGTGGGATTTACTAAAATGTAAAGATCACGAATTAAGCTTTACTGAAATGGGTAAAGAACCTTCAAAATTACAATAGATTTAACATATTGTGTAAAGATCATGGTTCTACCTTTGATAGTATCAGTAAAGGCATGGACAAAATAGTGTGTGAATTACATCATATTTAATCTATCTTTACATTTTCTCCATGCATTTACATCAATCCTAAATCCAATGAGAATGTAAAGGTGATTAAGGGAACATAACTTTGACAGGTTGATCTTTAAATACCAATCTTTCCGCATCATTTAAGTAAATTGTAAACCCAAGTAAATACCAAAGTTCGCGCAGTGGACCATTCCTGAGGCCTCAGGGCCCAGAGAAGGAGGATGGAGGCTGGGAACACCTGTCTTAAGGCCTAGAGGGTAGGAGAAGGAAGTGGGAGGCCAGGGAGACCAGTCCTGAAGGACAGGAGAATGGGTAGGGATGAACATAGAGTGTCGTGCCATGTGATAACATGCCATGTCATATTGCAACTTGTCACCATGTCATGTCAACCAGCCCCTCATTTATGATCAAAGACTGATCCCCACCCCTAACTGCAGAACATGTCTACACCTCAACTCAAATATACATTGTTGCAAAGATAAGACCCCCTACTCGCCCTAATAACATGGTAATTATAATTATAACAAAGACAGGACTTATCTCACCAAGTAATGACATGTCACAATATCATATCAACCACCACCCACAACCACCCGCTATTTCAAAATGTCTACTTAATCCTGACTCTATACTAAGACTGTCTACTTAACCCTGACTCTATATTAAGACTTGACCCCCACCCATCCTACCAACATGTCATCATATCAACATATTGACTCAGACACCCGTTGAGACAAGTATGGAACTGATTTCACCATGGGAAGTGGTCAAAATGTCATGACATGTTATGTCATGCGATGTCCCCATGTCATATAAATCCCTAACCCAAATTGGTCGACACTGACCCCTACAGGTCAACCCTGACTCCCACAGGTCGAGACTGAGCCCCACAAGTCGACACTGACCTCCACAGGTTGACACTCATCCCCAAAGGTCAACCCAGAGCCCAAACAGGTCAACACTGATCCCCTCAGGCCAACACTGAGCCCCACAGGTCAACACTGACCCCCACAGGTGGACAGTCAGAAAGATACATGGTTGGTCACAGGGTGAGACAGTGAGAGAGGTACATGGTTGGTCACAGGTTAGGACAAGTACGAAGGTAAATGGTTGGTCACAGTGAACAACTATGTGGCCATCTTCCCCCTCACCGGATCCCCTTCCAACCCCCTATGTGCCGACCATGTTCCTCCCTCACCATCCAACCCTTTGAATATCTATGTACCTCCCTCACTGTCAAACCTGTGACCAACCATGTACTTCATTACTTCCCCAACCCTGTGACCAACCATGTACCTCCCTACTTGTCCAAACCTTTGACCAACCATGTACCCCCTTCACTGTCCCAACCCTGTGACCAACCATGTGCCTCCCTATTTCTCCCACCCTGTGACCAACCTTGTATCTCCCTCACTGTCCCAACCTGTGACCAACCATGTACCTCCCTACTTGTCCCACCTCCCTCACTGTCCAACCCTGTGACCAACTATGTACCTCCCTACTTCTCCGACCCTGTGACCATCTATGTTCCTCCCTACTTCTCCCACCCAGTGACCAACAATGTACCTCCCTCACTGTCCCAACCTGTGACCAACCATGTTCCTCCCTACTTGTCCTAAACTGTGACCAACCATGTACCTCCCTCACTATCCCAACCTGTGACCAACTAAGTACCTCCTTACTTGTCCCACCCATCGACCAACCATGCACCTCCCTACTTGTCCCAACCTGTGACCAACCCTGTACCTCCCTACTTCTCCCACCCACTAACCAACCATGTACCTCCCTACTTGTCCCAACCTGTGGGAAACCATGTACCTCCCTACTTGTCCCACCCTGTGACCAACCATGTACCTCCCTCACTGTCCCACCCTGTGACCAACCATGTACCTCCCTACTTCTCCCACCCTGTGACCACCCATGTACTTCTCTGGCAAAAAACAGGGCAAGCAGCAGGGGACAGGAGGGGATACAGCAAGGGTGCAGGGGACAGGAGGTGGTGCCAGGGGAAAGAAGGAGGCGTCATGGGACAGGGGGAGATGGCAGGGAACAGGAAGAGATGTCATGGGACAGGGAGAGGCGGCAGGGATAGAGAGGGAGGTGGCAGGGGACAGGGGGAAGCAGCATTGAGAGAGGGGGAGGCCGCAGGGGACAGGGGAAGGCAGCAGAGAAACAGAAGGAGGCGGCAAGGGACAGGAAGATGCTTCATGGGACAGGGGGAGGTGGCAGGGGACAAGGAGAGGTGACATGGGACAGGGGGAGGTGTCAGGGGACAGGAAGAGGAGTCGTGGGACAGGGGGAGGCATAAATGGACAGTGGGAGGCAGCAGGGGACAGGGAGAGGCATCATGGGACAGGGGGAGGCGTCATGGGACAGGGGGAGGCAGCAGGGGACAGGGGCTGGTGGCAGGGGACAGGAAGAGGTGTCACGGTACAAGGGGAGACGTCATGGGACAGGGGGAGGCGGCAGGGGACAGGTGGAGGCGGCAGATAGACAGGGGGAAGCAACAGGGGACAGGGGGAGGCATCATGGGACAGGGGGAGGCGGCAGGGGACAGGGGGAGGGGGCAGAGAGACAGGGGGAGGCAGCAGGGGACAGGGGGAGACAGCAGGGGACTGGGGAAGGCCGCAGGGGAAAGGGGAGGCGGCAGGGCACAGGGGGAGCCAGCAGGGGACAGGGGGAGATGGCAGGGGACAGGGGAAGGCGGCAGGGGATAGGGGGAGATGGCAGGGGACAGTGAGAGGTTTCATGGGACAGGGGGAGGTGGCAGGGGACAGGGGGAGGTGGCAGGGGACAGGGGGAGGTGACAGAGAGACAGGGGGAGGCATCAGGGGAGATGGGGAGGCATCAGGGGAGATGGGGAGGCAGAAGGGGACAGGGGGAGGCGGCAGGGGACAGGGGGATGTGGCAGGGGACAGGGGGAGGCAGCAGGGGACAGGGGGAGATGGCATGAGACAAGGGAGGCGGCAGAGAGACAGGGGGAGGTGGCAGGGGACAGGGGGAGGTTGTAGGAGACAGGATTTCCACCTCGTGTATATGTGTTTTAGGAAAAATGACCTTGTGTAAACGTGGGGTCCAATTAATACAAGAGGGTCTATATTAGCCTTGTGTATCATGCAAATCCTCGTGTGCCAGGGAACAGGAGAGGGGACAGGAAGGTCCAGGAGGCCGGCCCTGTGTGTCAGAGGACAGGAGAGGGGACAGGGAGGTCCAGGAGGCCGGCCCTGTGTCCCAGGGGACGTTATAATGGACATGGAGGTCCAGGAGGCCGGCCCTGTGTCCCAGGGGACGTTATAAGGGGCAGGGAGATCCAGGAGGCTGGCCCTGTGTCCCAGGGGACGTTATAAGGGACATGGAGATCCAGGAGGCCAGCCCTGTGTCCCAGGGGATGTTATAAGGGACAGGGAGGTCCAGGAGGCCAGCCCTGTGTCCCAGGGGACGTTATAAGGGACAGGGAGGTCCAGGAGGCCAGCCCTGTGTCCCAAGGGACATTATAAGGGACAGGGAGGTCCAGGAGGCCGGCCCTGTGTCCCAGGGGATGTTATAAGGGAGAGGGAGATCCAGGAGGCTGGCCCTGTGTCCTAGGGGATGTTATAAGGGACAGGGAGATCCAGGAGGCTGGCCCTGTGTCCTAGGGAGCAGGAGAGGGGACAGGGAGGTCCAGAAGGCTGGTAGAGACAATAGAGAGCCTGCTACATTGTTAGAGAGGTGACACCAGTATAAGGAGACAAACAGCCGGCATATTGAATGAAAGGGTGAATAACATAGCTTATTCACAGTAAATGATAATGCTCAATAAAATTGTATATATTGTATGGTGCATAAGGACCACCCATCAGTGTTGCATAAGGACCACATTTCTGGGCCAATTGTACCATGGTGCATAAGGACCACACCATGGTGCATAAGGACCACTCTCGTGGCGCATAAGGACCGCTCTGGTCCTTATGCGCCACGACCCATGGTGCATAAGGACCGCTCTGGTCCTTATGCGCCACGAAATGGTGCATAAGGACCACATAAAGATCTCTCTCTCTCTCTCTCTCTCTCTCTCTCTCTCTCTCTCTCTCTCTCTCTCTCTCTCTCTCTCTCTCTCTCTCTCTCTCTCTCTCTCTATCTGTTGAAACCTACATTGTGGGGACATGCTTCCTAATCCTGCTTTGTGGGGACTTGCTTAACCGGTTCTAATTTTAAACGATTCGACTTTTATTTGTCTCTATCATACCAATCTGAACTTTTTCTCTCGCTGACATTACATTTTTTTGCATTAGTTTAGGAAAGTGAGATAAATCTTTGTGGGGACATTTTCTCTCATGTCCCCACACTGTGTGGGGACATGAGAGAGAGAAGAAATAATCTCTCTCAGGTCCCCACACTGTGTGGGGACATGAGAGAGAGAACAAACTTTGCTTAAACTTGATATATTTTCTATCCTCATTGAATATTTTGACTTAGGCAATCATTATGGCCACGTATTTCCCATATTTACACTTATAAAAGCACAACTGTGCCCTTTAAAGGTTAATCAAAATATCTCTCTCCCATGTCCCCACACTGTGTGGGGACATGAGAGAGAGAACAAATTTTGCTTAAATTTGATATATTTTCTATCCTAATTGAATATTTTGAACTATACAATCATTATAACCACACATTTCCCATGTTTAAGCTTATAAAAGCACAACTTTACCCTTTAGTGTTTAAACACAATATCTCTCTCCCATGTCCCCACACTGTGTGGGGACATGAGAGAGAGAACCAATTTTGCTTAAACTTGATCTATTTTCTATCCTAATTGAATATTTTGAACTAGGCAATCATTATGGCCACGTATTTCCCATATTTACACTTATAAAAGCACATCTGTACCCTTTAAAGGTTAAACAAAATATCTCTCTCCCATGTCCCCACACTGTGTGGGGACATGAGAGAGAGAATAAATTTTGCTTAAACTTGATATATTTTCTATCCTAATTGAATATTTTGAACTAGGTAATCATTATGGCCTCGTATTTCCCATATTTACACTTATAAAAGCACAACTGTACCATTTAAAGGTTAAACAAAATATATCTCTCCCTTGTCCCCACACTGTTTGGGGACATGAGAGAGAGAACAAATTTTGCTTAAACTTGCTATATTTTCTATCCTAATTGAATATTTTGAACTATGCAATCATTATGGCCACATATTTCCCATATTTAAACTTATAAAAGCACAACTTTACCCTTTAAATTTAAACAAAATATCTTCTCTCTCATGTCCCCACACTGTGTGGGGACATGAGAGAGATAATAAAGTTTGCTTAAACTTGATATATTTTCTATCCTAATTGAATATCTTGAACTATACAATCATTATAACCACACATTTCCAATGTTTAGACTTATAAAAGCACAACTTTACCCTTTAAAGTTTAAACAAAATATCTCTCTCCCATGTCCCCACACTGTGTGGGGACATGAGAGATATCATACATTTTCCTAAAAATTGGTATGTTTTGTACACTACATTAATATACTGAACTGAACTATCATTATAGCCACACTTTTCCCTTGTCCATACTTATAAAAGCACAAATTACCCTTCAAAGTTTAAGTAAAATATAGCCCTATCTCTCCCATGTCCCCAAACTGTGGGGGGACATGAGAGGGATGATACATTTTGCTTAGTTGTGGTTCATTTTGGACACTACATGCATATTTTGAACTCTACAATCATTATGGCCACACATTTCCCATGTTCAAAGTTATCAAAACACAACTTTACCCTTTAAAGTTTAAACAAAATAAAATATCATCTCCCTCAGGTCCCCACACTGTGTTGGGATGTGAGAAAGAAGATATATTTGCTTAAGCTTGGCATATTTTGTACACTACATGAGCATTTTTTACTATATCATCATTTTAAACACATTCCCCTTGTTCAAACTTACAATAGCACAACTTTACCCTTTAAAGTTTAAACAAAATATACCATCTCTCTCAGGTCCCCACACAGTCTGGGGACATGAGTGAGATGATACATGGAAATTTTGAACTATACAATCATTATAGCCACACACACTGCATGAAATTTGACATTAACTTAGAAAAATATGATGAGTAAATATCGTTGGCTGAGTAATAAAAGGTCGTATCTGACAAATGTTCACTTTGAGTAATTGCCCATTAAAGAAATACGACATCTTAAACCTCTGTATGGTTCTAAATATCTGCTCAATCATTACAATATTTCATTTTCATAGGAAGAATGATAAGCTACAAATACTTTAGTAACAATTATGAATATATTTAGATTATTGGGATGTTACTATGGTAACATATACATATTTTGTTCCATATACAACCTTTTATTACTCACTTTTAAGGAGAAAAGTTGGAAACCAGTGAATGAGAAAAGGTCATATCTTACATATTCAAATGTTAAATTAACACTAATTAAATTTGTGTAACTAATACAAATGACACAAAATAATATTTCATAACTTTAACCAATATGCTAGTATTGAATTCAATTGATTGCTCTAAAAATAGTAAAGATTTATGTGATATTTAAACTATCAGATTCAATTACAGCCCAGATACGAACTTTAATTATACCTTAGGTTGATACAAGTTTAGTAGTTAAGAGTTTAACACAGGGCAATACAAACCTGGGTGATAATCAGCCTTGTATCGCCCTGCAGGGCAATACAGAAACTTTTTATTTTTCTAAAATTCATTAAAAAAAAGAAATCATTAGGAAATAAGAACACAACGTTCCTAGCTACATTTTACTTGCTTACTGTTTGTGAATTTGATGGATATCAAAAGAGTTATATGAAAACAAACAAAAACAAAATGTACAGCATCACAGCCCCACCATCACTGATTGTTGTGCATCCTTCCTTGGGAGCTCAGATCTAACAGAAAAGGTATGATAAATTCAGGCCCTGGCCTCAGGCTGATATCGGGGTCCCGGCGAGGGGTGATAACCGCCCGAGTACTCCCTTCGAGGTTGGTTATATTTATTTATTACTCAACAGACACACCAGAACTTCAGTAAACAAAGGTTGTATCTAAGATTTTGCGATTATATTCCCTTGTCTGCTATTGTTTTCTATAATTTATCCATAATATTTTACAATAAGGCTCTAGTGATAGTTATAAAAAAAAATCTGAATCACAAGATATGTTCATTTTGCATTAATTATCTTTTTATTACTACGAAAATCAAATGACTCTTTTCAGATACAACCTTTTATTACTCAACCAAAAGTGAAGTTTTGTAGATACGGCCTTTGTTTACTGGGTAACAACATTGAACGCTAGTAGTTGTTTTATGGTTGATTAATAAATGGGGAACTGTTTGTGATGTTTAATGCTTCTGCCTTTGTTACTCACTTTCGTATATGCTAGTCAAGTGGTAGGTAAGTTCACGAGATGGGCGCTCATTTCCACAACGCGAACAACGCTTGGCTGTAAGTCAGGTTTATTCGGTGGATCACTTGTATGCATACAGAGCCAGTGCAATGATGGTTAATATTCCTAGAGTCACAAGTCCAATTGACGAAGAGTAAGCTTTCTCCTAAGAGTCCGGTTGTTCTTTCATCTGCTCTTAACACAGTAATTCCTCCAACAGTCACCAGATGTCCTTTCTACATATAGCTATCTAAACCCCTTTGAATCCTCAAGACTCATGTGTTTCCAAACGTAATAGTGCTCTCCGCCATTCCCAGAGGTTTAACTCAATATATAGCAGTCTGGTATTGATTTTCCCCAAGCATCAACGCTCGGTGGGAGATGCACCCTGTCTGCCATTGTGCGACAGGTATATTTACACCTACCAGCAGCTCATGCTACCTTTATACTATATGATATAACAATTCCTGTAATTTGGAATACTTTTTTTAATTCCCTTATTTACAACTGGTGATGTTCTCTTCATTATATTTCTATACAACTAATTTCATGCGCAAAGTGACCTTTGTGCAACATTCCAAAGATTTGAAAAATTCCAAAAATTCCAAAATTTCTAGACAACTTAGGGGGAAGGGAAACATATTCAAAAATAAAAATAAAATTGATTTTTTTTTTAAATACGACCTTTTATGACTCAGCCAATGTTTTGATGGAAAGTCGGTTAAAGATGTACCCTTTAATATCCATCTTCTTTACTTCACTTTAAAGTTGAAACACTTTTACTTTAAAAGTAAATCCTAATTACATCAAAAATATTAAATATGCTGTAACAAAAATGTTTTTTCAAAGTAAAGGAGGTGCAGTCACATTTACTTCATTCAGTAAAGCTTACTAGACATGTTTGTACATTTATCTCAAATGACAGGGTTTCCCTTCTCCCCATGAGCCGTGACAAGGGGCAGGGAGGCCAGGGACACCTCAACTGAGGCCAAGGGGTTCGGAGATGGGGTAGGGAGGCCGGGGACATCTCCCCAGAAGTCAAGGGGGCGGGAGAAGGGGCAGGGAGGCCAGGGAATTTGCCCTCAGGCTCAGGAGGTAGGAGAAGGCACAGGGAGGCTTGGAGGCAGGGAACACCTGCCCTGTGGCCCAGGGAGAGGTGAGGTGTTGTACAGCGTAAAGTGGGCCTGGGCCTAGTCACCTTAGTAGGCTGACTGGTGAGCCTGGAAAGGTCTTTGAGCAGTGAGTGGCAGCCCTGGGCCTAGTAGCCTGACTGGAGGCTGGCTGGTGACCTGAATACAGGTGTTGTAGCAGTGTGAGGCAGCGGCAGTGTGAGGCGGCTCAGAAACCTTAGTAGGTGGACTGCTGGCCAGCTGGTATAACAGGTAGCAGGTGGACATTTAGTTGGGGAGATCAATGCCCTCAGACCAATCAAGTACCTTTTTACACCTGGACAGAGGCCCTGCCACTGGCCCCACCGGGTCAATCAGAACCCAGAAGTCACCAGCACTGTACATATTTCAGTGCAGTGCAGCCATGAGTGTGGCTGTTGATGCGGCCGTCAGTGCTGCCATCATTGCGGCTGTCAGTGCCGCTGTCAGTGCCGCCGTCAGTGCGGCCACCGGCTGACATTGGTTGCACAAGGCATACCCACGCACAGATTGGCATTAAATTTTTGAGTCTGCCAAGGGAATCCAGCATAAGCCATCAGTTTAAGCACCGATTTTCCCAATGACTCGGAGAACATCGCTTAGTGGGTATGGCACGTTACACCATTTCTCAGATCTGCTATGGCTTTACGATGGTGGAGTGCGCACCCAGCTAACAATTTTACGTTGCTACAACGTTGCTACAACGTTACACTTTGGTTGTTACAACGTTGCAAAGTTACGTTTTAACAACGTAAATTTGTGGACTCCCAGAAAGGTTGCAGCAACGTTATTCCCAACGTTGTGTTATAACCATTTCACAACCTTTCTACAACTTTTTTTTTTAAAAATAACATATTCAATATTCATCAATATTGTTAAGGTTTGTAATGATGTTGGGTTGACATGTTTCTGTTGCCTCATGAAGGCATTACACATTTTTTGTTTTTAAGTTTCCCTTAACCATTATCATGAAAAATGCATGAATCAGATGAAAGTATGAAAAGTATAAGTCATCTTTATTAATGATCCCATAATTTTGATTTCAGAAAGCATTTTTGCATCTCGAAACCAACATGATGATCACATGTATTAGATCATGGCAGGTTAATGACCTGTTGCATATACAATTAAAAAATGTCATGGCTGGAAAAGCTGTATCATGTTGAAAAGCAACAATAAAGGTGTTTAACTTAAACTTTTATTTCAATACCTATCTTCTTTTATCACAATATACCATTGTGTATTGTAAATGTATGTAAAGAATTCTCCCTGATTTATGCAACCTTATGTGTGCATTTTAGTTGATAATAGATATTGAATTATTCTTTTAAGTGGATTAAACTAAAAACGTTTTTCCAAAATATGTACTTTTTAGATGGTGGTGCCACCTGTTTGTTGTTTTTATGTTGTCCTACAACGTTGTTACAACGTTGTGATAATGTGGTGAATGTAATGTTGTCACAAGGTTGTGAAAATGACGTTGTGAGAATGATGCAAAAGTAATGTTGTCAAAACGTTGTGAAAATGACGTTGTCACAACGTGATCTTGAAACACTGAATGGAGGTTGGAGGGATATGTTGTAAAATATGTTGTGGCAACGTTGCAGCAACGTTTTTGCCTCAAAGTTGTAAAAACGTTATGTTCCACAACGTTGTCTTAACGTTGTGTGTTTGCTGGGTAGGCACCTTGAAGCAGACCTAGGCCCATGCAACCTTGCCCGTTCACAAGAATGACCACCCTGGTCGTCCTGTGGATGGTACATGTTGTTTTCAGTCACTAGGCCACCTTCTCCTTCAGGCATTGACAGTTTCCTGGGGTCTGACTGGTCTTTGGTCTATGCTGGATCATCAGCGTGGGTCCTTTATGGTGCTACTTGGTGCTCTTTCTTACCAAACACTCAGTCACATCCATGGAATCAGAATTATTATTGAGCGTCCTTGCCAGAAAGCCAAGGAAGAATGAATGGGGTCAGTGTCTTTGTGTCCAGTGGAATTGACAAGAGAATCTGCACATGGGCAGAAATATCCATGTGTTCCAGGCCAGCCTTTCTTTAAATAACATATCTGTTGAAGGCCTAGGGCTAATGGCCAGCAATCAATCATCCAGCTTGATTGCCAGCCTCTCCCCTTCTTCTCCAGTGTCCTGATGGTAGGCTGGCCTTTGGGTCACAAGAGAGGAGGTAGGCTGAACCTGGGGTCCCAAGAGTAGCAGGAGAAGGGGTAGGCTGGCTCAGGGAAGTCTTGAGGGTAGGTGCACCCTCGCCTCTCCGCTCCATCTTCTGTCCTCCTGCCACTCAGGGCAAGTCCACACTAGCCTTCCTGCCCCTTTTTCTGCCCCCTGTGACAAAGGACAGATGTTCCCAGCCTTCCTACCCTTTCTCCCACATCCTGGGACAGGTATCCCCCAGCATCCTAATTAGGAGAGGTTCAGACTACACCTAATGTACCTCAAGTTTATGTTGCAATGACTGCAACAGGACTGCACCTAAGTAATATATTGCAGTGACAAACCAACTGGGTGATATTAGGACTGCACCTCAATGTTAGTCAAAGTGACCTCCAAATTGGTGAGGTCAGGACTGCACCTCGATGGTATGTTGCAGTGATATCTCAACTGGATAAGGTCAGGAGTGCACTTAGATGGTATGACACAGTAACATCCAAATTTGGTGAGCTTAGGGATGCACCAAAAGTATATGTCACTGCGATATCCCAATTTGGTGAGGTCAGAACTAGAACTTCATGGCTGTTCACAGTAACATCCTATTACATTGAGGTCAGGTCAGGTCAGACCTGACCAGACTATGACTTCACAGTCATGTCACTTCTTTGCTGATAATGTTACATTTAGGTGAAGTGTGAATTTGACCTGAATATGGTATGATATTACAGGAGATTTTAATTGACCAAAATGACCAACCTGTAACATCACAGTCAAGACCCTTCTTTGCCTCGAATACTGCCTCTGAGGTCTAAAAGAATACAAGGGCCTTCTCTCACCCTTTCCACCGAAGCTACCCTTGTCTACCACCCACCTTCATCCATAGATTCCACCTGTTTCTGGCTTTATCCATTCAGGATTCCAGGTATTGACAGGAAGAGGGCAAAAAAGGGGATAGAAAGAGGGAAAGATAGACATGTGGTCCACTGAGTCAGAGAATGGGCTGGGATGAATGGAAATCATTTCTGCTGTACCTCATCCCTTAGTGAACCCAGCACCAACTAGGAATTGAACTCTAAGAATTACTTGGTCAGTGCTGGATCCCCCTATCGTCGCCTTATACAATCAGCAGGGGCTACTGGTCTCTCTCAAATGGTCAAAGACTCTCCATCAGGTGTTGGAAGCCAAGCAGATATCTTTCCTGTCTACTCAGGACCCTTGACTCTGCCTTGTCAAGGCTTTTTACATAATTATATGGTCAATTCTCACAAAACGTGCCCAATTGGCGAATTTCATGTTTTTGTGATATAACTGAAAAAATATGAAAGCTATTTCATTTTTTTGGCCAGATTTGCATTTATCTATATTTTATCTCATATATCGACCACACTGTTGCCTATATTCTCTGTAATTTTAAAAATTACGATAGATAATATTTTTCGTAATTCACATGTGGTGTACTTTTTGTGTAATAGTGTTTCCATACCCTTATTAAAAAATTATCAGGAATAAGTGAATAATATTTCACCAATTATCAATCTGTGTTTGTACGCTCATGTCTAGCCAAAAATAATTGATATTTTAACATATTTTTGATAATTTTTGTTAGCTGTAATGTCCTGTCATAGTTTGTGGGGGCAGTCATAGTCCGTGGGGGCATTGTCATAGTCCGTGGGGGCATATATTTCATAGTCCTATACAAAAATTTTGATCGTAGATAATGTTGAATTATCATACTGATTAAATATGGAAGGCTACATCTTTTGCTATTGATCATAAAGATTTAGCCTAAACTTATTACATATTTACATCTCTTAGTGTTTTAATAGAATGTCATAGTTCGTGGGGGCTGTCATAGTCCTTGGGGGCATCGTCATAGTCCGTGGGGGCATTGTCATCGTCCGTGGGGGCGTTGTCATCGTCAGTGGGGGTGTTGTCATCATTCGTGGGGTCCTGATATTTATATGTGCATAAATTAAAAATTAATATTAATGTTACACTAAGAATATATTGACCAAAATTTTTTTCATTCTATAAAAAATGATTTTTTTAACCCTATTTTGTCGTCAATTGGGCACGTTTCGTGAGAATGGACCATATACAAGAGGCTCCGCCTCATTTGATCAGGGGTTTCCAGAGAATTATTTCATTTACTGGGAATGTGCAAATCTCCGTGATGGCCTGCTAACATTTCCCGCCACTGATCACCACTCTCCTAGCAGTCCACAGTGTAGCTTATGATCTGCTTGGAGACTGTAGGCTTTTTTTCACTGACGTCGTTGTGATGACACTCATCGCCGTAACAAAACTTATTGCCTAACGTCATTATTAAGGAAACCACGCACGGGGAGGTGGGATTGAGACCTTCTAGTCCATGGCTAGATACTATCATAAGAACACCCACAAGGGAGTTATCTGAAAGTTATAATGCCTGCAAAGCCTCTGGTGTGCTGGTTTTGCGTTCGTCGGCGTGACAACGCTTGTCGACATGACGACGCTCGTTAACATGATGCCACTAGGCAAGCGTCACAGCTTGGAGAGTGAGGTAGACTGGATGCTTGGAGAATGTAGGCAAGATGGAGCTATTTCCGCTTCCTATCATAGTCTTCAATCCGGCTATTTTCACGTTTCGCTGGTTGGGAGCCAACATTAGAGATCAAATAGTAAGATGGGGAAACAGGCTAACTCATCCGGGACGTTGAATTCGGCACCATTTTTATTTCTGTAGTGGAATAAAGCTAAAGTTCCCCATTAACCCAAAGCTCTCTTCCTGTCATTCATGCATGGCAATCCCATCACCACCAACTTCCTGGTGCAAGAGTGGACTGCTATGATATGCCTGGCTGGCCTGTCGTCCATGGCCTACTCACTCTACTCTCCCTGAAAGGGAGGTGCTCGCTACACCTATAACCAAGGAGCAGCATCTGTCAATGATGTTATGACCCAAGGCACGTTGAGGTCACAGGCCATCCGGACATTAAACTTCATGGGCACTTCATGCACTCCAGAAGGGGCTTGCATGCCTGTAATTCCATTTTGGCAATGAGACTGTCCCTTATGTACACAGCTAATGGACTCTAATGCCCAGAAATTAACTTGAACTTATTCTCCATTAACTTATAACCCCTCACAGACTTCTACTGTGTATGTGTTATCAATCTCCATAATTATGTTTATAAAATAAATGTTTAATAAATGAGATTCCAGACCATGCCACCTAGTGAGGAACCCAGCCCCAGAGGTGTTGGTTGGACAAGCCTGGGGTTAGTTTCTCTTTGAGCACTTTAAACCACATGCAACTTTTCATATATACAAGGTGGCAATAATAGGTGTTGTATAATGAACCTTTTCACTGATTTTTGAATCATAACTGAACATGAGCCATGTATTTCATAAACATTTTTCAATATAAAAGGTTGTGATTTTATTCTAGCCAATGGGGAGGTATCCCAGAGACTTTATCTGCATTATGTTATCACCCCCAATCAAGTATCGCACTATCCCAACCATGTGGCTTTGTTTGTTCTACCTCCAATGGACTGTGACAGGGTGATGGAGGTTTTTGGAAAGGACTGTATTGTTTTAACCATGTTCCTACTGACTTCTTATAATAGTAAATTTTAAGGTAATTTGTGGCTGGTGGACATGTCATGGCTACTAAGTATCCAAGACAGCCAATTTCAATCTCCTATTTGATTGAGCTCCTGAAGTCCATCAACTCAATGTTTCCCTTGTGCTTCTATCTTAAACATTAAGGAAGATGGGATCATTTATGTGTTAACATTAAGGAACCTTTTTATTTTTGAGGTGGTTCTCATGGAAACTATAGATTTTTATTATATTCCATACTCTAGAAATTTCAGTACAATCCTACAGTCGATCAGGACAAACCTACAGTCTACACATAACAGAGATGGCACCACCGTGGGGTGCATGTAAACAACAATAGGTCCGGTGAAAAGGCAATCCCCTAAAGATCAAAGAACGTCCTGGGTAATCGGTTAATAGTAGGATATTATGAACTATTGAAGACAGACTGTGAGTAGATAATTTACTTATAAATCGATTATTAGGTGAATTAAATTGAAAATTAAGATCGGATATAGTGGCCAAACAATATGGGGACTGGCGGAACCAATATGTGTAGTTCAAAGCGCCCAAGTAGTGCAATGAAAAGCCCTGATGATTCAAATCCAAAAGCAAGAATTCTTTTTTCGCCTGAAAATAAGAAGAAGTTGACAGCTTTCAGTAGTAAGGTGCTGAAATTGAAAATACAGGATGGATATGAATCGGAAGACGAGCGACCATTGATTTCCTTTCTAACCCCCCCGGTTGATGTAATTTCGGATGCAACCGACCATGACACGAGCCTATTAATAGACTCTGACCTTAGTCAACAAGTACCAATAGACCTAATTCCCAACTGATTTGACCCAGAGACGTGCCCTGCAGCAAATAACAATTACATTGCCCTAAATACGGATAAAGAGATAAATCCGACATGTGACAAGATCAAGGATGATGAAATTGATGATGAAAATCAGTTATTAAACATGATGATTGCCTTGACTAGCAAAATGGCTGTGCTGAAGGAAAATTTCAACCGGCTGCGTTTGGAAATCACGGAAAAATGTGTTACCAAAGCTGAAATGTGTGAATATATGCAGACAACTACCCAGAAAATAGAGTCACAAACCTTATCTCAACAATCAATACCAAGGTAGATATGATGCAACTTGGGAACCAACAATGTGATGACTTAATATCTTAAGCAGATAAAACCCTTGAAAGTCATACTACCAAAATAGCTGCACATAAAGATGAATCGTTCTTCTTAAAGGAAAGATGTACTCAACTAGAAAAAATCCAAAAGGAACAGGGTGCTTTTCTAGCAACACTTGTACCTGACAGAGTCAAAGGTGTGACGAGTTATGCATCTATGGCAGCAAAGGCACCATAAGAGAATCATGAACCTAATAAAATGGAAGATACCAAGGAAAAAAAATTGATTTTCCGTGGTATAGATGAAGACAGAGATATGGAAGATATTGAGAAAGTAAGGGATATTCTTAAGATACTATTAATAAGGCTAAAGCCTTATTATGGCAAGCGGCTTACCTAGGAAGACATGCTAGCATGAAGGTAAAACAAACTCACGATACGGTTTGGATAGATGGTGCTAAATTAACCACAGAGGATGCAGACATCATTCCTGAACATCTCAGAATACCAAGGAAAACAGATCAAACGGCACCCAAGGAAAAATCAAAAGAAATACACACCTTAGAAGATGAAAGTGACGAGATAAAAGGACCATACGGTACCAAGAAAACAGATAGAGGAATAGCCTTTTTCGGTAAGGAAATTCCTTTCAGTATCCATTATAAAACAAAAATACCCTTGGATGGACAGGTGTATGACAGTGCTGAACAAGTCTACTTTTGTTTGATGTGTACTCATGACAAGGACCCTGGAATGTTTGCTACAATCAAAGCATGCTCTAGTGTGGCAGAAGCTAAAGGCTTAAGCATTGTTGAATGAAAAATATCATAACTGTTTGATTAAAGAGAATGGATATAGCATAATTCGGCAGGATCGTGTACTGAAGTGCGGTGGTAGCCTGATTTATCATATTAAAGATATTTGGTTCCCATATGTGTCAGCAATCAGAGAAATTACTAAAATGAGGGACCATTTAGAAGAACTATGGATGCAAATACATATTACAAATCATAGGAAAGCTGTAATTGGTCTTATTTACCGACCCCCATCTGCAAATATTGTTCATGGCCTTGATCAATTAAAATCAAGTATAGATATTGTACAGGACATGGACAATCATGAAATTACATTGTTTGGTGATTTGAATATTAATTTATCAACTCGGAAAAATAAATCAGTAACTAAACTAAAGGAGCTACTAAAAGACGCGAACCTTTATCAATATATAAAGGAACCGACAAGAGTAACCCCCAGTACACATACTTTGATTGATATAGCAGCCTCTAATATGAATAATATCAGTGACGCTGGTATCCATAAACATGTTATAAGTGATCATTACCCTTTATTTCTAATTAAGAAAAAGATAAGGAATAATTAAGTGTGGAGTTCCCCATTGTTCAACACTGTACTCTGCCTAGTGGTGCACCTGATTGGTCAGTCATGGCCATACGCCATCAATATTCATGTCTGTCCTCACGAACCTCTGGGGTTGGTCAGGGGTGTTGGGATCTGGGTAAGTGGGGTTGGAAGGGGGTAGTGTAGGTGGCAGGGGCCACACTTAGCACTCTGTGTACTGTAGCGGCAGCAGGGGCCACTCTGCTACTCGAGCATTGGGTGTGGGAACCTTAGATTAGTTCCCAAAGTATCCAAATTAGTATCCACTTATCTCAGTTTTATGAAATAACCTATAATAGTATAAGTGGAGAACGGCCCGTTCTATACAGTCCAGGCATTTGCCCAAGATATCTATTGTGTTTTTATAGGGTAGCCTTGCAGGGTCCTACATGGTCCACTGAGAGAGGGTCTCAGAAGGAGGCTACTAGCCGATACCTTATGGGAATTGACCAGCAAAGTTTATTCCAGCCCCAAGCCTGTCTTATACAGTCCAAGCCTTGAATGGGGTCATCAGGTGGTGTGCAAGGTTTTGATATAGAGATATAGACCTCAACAGGATCTTTGATTAAAGCATGACCAGCATGCATTCTTCAGGCATATGGTTGAACATAATGAGCTGATTGACAAAGCATCCAGATGTGGAAATATCTGTTGATATTTCAAGGCTATGTGACTTGGTTCCATCCTTTGTTAGCGATTTGTCAACACAGAATTGTGAAGTTAGGTAATACAATGAGAGCAAATCGGTATCAGACAACAGGGCTTTTGATAGCTGTTATCAATGGCATTAAGGCCCATAGGGATCTGGCTACGTAGTTTATGAATCGACTGGAATTCTGTATTTAGTTTCCGGCTAAGAGAAAGATTCTTGTCAGGTGCCATGTTGCAGAATTGGAGAACATAAATCTCCACGTCTCCTAGGCCGTCATGTCCTGGTGAGTTGAAGTGCTGAGAGACTTCAGTTTTCTTGGGGTCTCTGGTGATGCAGTAGAAGTGGGCTTTGAACCTAGTCTTTAGGTTGCTTTTGGTCTGGCCCACATATTGTTTACTGCATTTTTTGCACTCAATGGCATACATTAGGTTATTACTATTGCAGTCGACATTCTGTCTTGTGTAGTAACCCTGTTTGGTGATGTATGATTTGATTGTACCATTTTTGTTGAGTCTTGGATAGTAGCGGCAACGTTTGTTTTTGCATGTTGCTTCTCTTGATTGTCCATGGTTGGTTTTGATTGGTAGTTTGGCACGCACTAGAATATATTTTAGGCTTTTCGATAGCCTGTCATACAATTCTTATCAAAGAGATAGCAAGTAGACGATGTATGGTATAGGAGGTCCCACATTTTACATACTTGATCAAGTAGGACTGTTGATGCAGGGTTGAAGGTGGTGGTGAGGAAAAAGGGGATTCCCTTTCAACCTGTTTCTTTGTTGTTGTCTGTTTGAGTAGTGTTAATCTATATATCTCATTAGCCCTATCAAAGGCTTCAAAGGTTTTTCTGGATAACCTTTCTGGATCAGTAGGGCAGCCTTTCTCGCACAGTTGGAGACGAAATCTGTTTGGTTACTGCAGATATGTTTGATGCGTAAGAATTGGTCATATGGGAGGACTTTCTTGCAGTGGCACGGAGTGTGCCAAGTGAAATGGTAAATAGTTGTTTGCGATCAGTCGGTTTGCAATACAGGGTAGTCACCGTCGCGGAGGCTAATACTGCTAGTCAATTTTTCAGTGCTGAATTTTATTGCATCATAGACCCCATTCAGATGGTTGATGAATTTCTCCAGGTCATGTTCACCCAATGCAAAATATGTCATCTATATAGCATAGCCAAATTCTTGGCTGATGTCGGTAGGAGTACACACATTTTTCTTCAAATTCAGACATGAAGACGTTCCCGTAGGAGGGTGCGACTTTGGTTCCCAATGCAGTTCCTCCTACTTGTAGGAAGTTTGGATTATTGAATAGGAAGTAATTTAGGGTCAAAACTTGAGTGAGGAGCTCTAGGAAAGATAGGTTACTAGGCTGCTCCCCAAATGGTCTGTGTTTGCACAGCACTTGATAGGCCGCCTCTCAGACATCTTCATTGGGGATGTTGGTATAGAGAGAGGTTACACGCCATTTTCATTATATTCCATTCTCTAGAAGTTTCAGTATAAACCTACAGTCTACACATTAGACACTGCATGAAAAATAATATTTAATATGCCTTTACTTTCCATGAAAATGTGCAAAAAGTCCCTCTTTCATCAACTTTACACAACAATTATACGACCTTTGCCTGAAAAGGTAAAGGATTTAAATGTCAACATTAAATGTTTTAGTGGCATTTAAGTGCTTAATCAAAGGTTGCAATGGCCCTCTTTGTATCTGCTTTACATACTACTTAACCCTTTCCAGACCGCCAATGCAAATTTGGTACATATATGTACCATAACTGGTTTTCTTCACCCTACTTTCAATTTTTAATGAATTCTTTCATTTTTTTCTGCCTAAATGATTGCTCATGTGATTGCCCAAGATGAAGACATATTATTTTGACCCATTTGATTTTATTATTATGTTTTTGTATTCTCTAAATATGCATAGGTTCAATGTTTCATTGTCATCATAAATTATCCTGAATTTTGAAGCTAACTTTTATTCATTTTTATATAGTTTTTTGGATAAAATATAACATATATAAAAATATTGTTTGATATAACTAACCAGAAATGATGTTCATGTTATACTTAAATCATTATATTGCAAAGCATCACTGATTTTTCAAATCATAATATATAAAATATGGCACAAAAGATAACATCATTGTTGCATATATTCTCCAGAAAGGTCAAAAGGTCACCGGTAGCCAAGTGGAGGGCTTCACATTTTGTATAGCTACTGATTTTACTCACATTACTTCTGGGTAATTACCTACAAATACTTCAAAACCAGTTTGTAATTAGGTAAAGCCCATCTCTTTTTGAATATATCACCTTGAGAATACCCTGCCCATATTTTTTGGCTTTTTTTTTAACGTTTTATTGCCATAAATTGCGGAAAATATAGAAAAATTGTCAAGTTACCCAAATTTTCATGTCAAACATGTATTCTATCATTGGCAATTATTCAATATACAGCCTACATGCAGAAAACAAACTGATACATCATTTTCTTCCTTTTACCATGTACTACATTTTCTTAATAGTAAACTTGGTTAACAAATCAATATTTAACCCTTCTTTGCCTGATTTTCTGAAAAATTGATCAATTTTTTCCACTTTTCCTAAAATTTGTCAGGTCACATGACCCTGGTCACATGACCATGAAATCATAATTCCATAATAACAATAACAGATTTAGAATCCTGAGGTTATAAGCTTTCCATTGATATATAATATGCTTTGATATACCTTAGAATATGAGTTTATATTAGCATTTTCATTTCTCTTGTCACTGTAAAACAGGTGAAAAGTGGCTTCTCAGCGGTCTGGAAAGGGTTAAATGTGATGAATGACAAATTGTCAACCCCTTTCCACACATTTACTTGGTTCTACATTGAGCCTCCAGGGGACTGGGAGAGGGAGCAGGCCAGTTCTGGCACCTCCATGGGGATGGGGGACAGGGTAGACAGGCTCTAGGGTCACCAGGGGCCGGAACAGAGGGCAGGCCAGTTCTGGGGCCTCCAGAGGCCGGGGGAAGAGGGTGGCCAACTCTGGGGCCTCCTAAGGGCTGGGAGAGGGGGAAAGTGGCTCTGGGGTCTCCATAATATCCTGGCCACAGGACCCCAGAGGTGGGCCTCCCGGCCTGCTCCCTCCATATCTTGGCACCAGGACCCCAAGAGGTGGTCCCCTGGCATCCTCCCTCCATATCCCAGCCACAGGACCCCAGAGGTGGTCCTCTCTGCCACCTCCCTCCATATCCCGGCCTCCTCCCTCCATATCCCAGCCACAGGACCTAGAGGTGGTCCTCTCGGCCTCCTCCCTGTATATCCTGGCCTCAGGATCCCAGGGTTGGTTGTCCCAGCCACCAAATCCTCTGGTTACTGATGATCTTTACTGAAGGAAGTAAAGACTTCACCATTACATATACAAGAAATAGTAAAAACATGTGAAATATCTTTAATGAAGTAAAGGCTGGGGCAAAGTCAGTATACTTTAAAGTAAGATTTTCAATTGTTATACTTTAAAATCTATGTTCAAAGTTGCTATGGCATAAGAAATGGGAGGAAAACTGAAATTGTGTCACTTCTGAGGTTGCTTTGGTTACCATGGCAACCGCATAACAGAATCAACCGATTTCAGTCCCTTATCCAATGGAACTCTCAGAGTGCATCAGTTTGACATGTTTCTATGTTGTATATAAGATGGATACAATCCAAATACTGTTATATTTGAAATAACATGAATTCAGAGTGCTTTCCATAGAAACCAGTCATTTACTTCATTTTATATAATTGTTTATAACAAAAATATATCATTCCTTATAGGGAGGATATGTCCTATTAAGATAAGATAGGTTGTGCCTTGTTAAATCCATATTTGTAGTCCATATGGTAACAGGAAGAGAAGACAAATTAAAATTGTGGTCAATTTTAGATATTTTTGGTAACCATGGCAACCCAGCGACCAGGAAAACACAATTGACCCTTCTATCTCATAGAACTCTAAGAATGCTTTATTTTGATGTCTCATTTGTGCTTCTACCTCGAATAATAAGGAAGATATGTCAAAATAACTATTGATTTCGGAATTTTCCATGGAAACGACTCATTTACTGCATTCCATATGTTTGGACAAAAACACATGATTCCATGTAGATGGGATATATACTCTTGAGATAAGATATATTGTGCTTTTTTAGACCCATATTTATAGCTGATATGGTAACAGGAAGAGAACATAAACTGAAATTATAGTCAATTTTAGAGATTTTTTGGTAACCATGGCAACCCAGTGACCATGACAACCCATTTGAACCTTCTATCTCAAAGAACCCTAAGAATGCTTTATTTTGATGTCTCATTTGTGCTTCTACCTCGAATAATCAGGAAGATATGTCCAAAAAAACTATTGATTTCAGAATTGCCTGAATTTTGAGTGGTTTCCTTGGAAAGTGGTTTCCATGGAAACCACTCATTCCATATGACTGTTTGGACAAAAACACATAATTCCATGCAGAGGGGATATGTACTCTTGAGATAAGATAGGTTGTGCCTTTTTAGACCCATATTTATGGCTGCTATGGTCAGAGGAAGAGAAAGAAAACCTCGAATTTTGGTCAATTTTAGGGCAATTTTTGGTAACGACGGCAACTAAGTAACCAAGACAGCCCATTTCTTCATTTTATCCAATAGAACTCATGGAATGCTTAATTTTGATGTCTCGTTTGTGCTTCTACCTTGAATATTAAGGACGCTGTGTCAAAAAAGACTGTTTTCAGAATTCTCTGATTTTTTAATGGTTGCCATGGAAACCAGCTATTTCTTCTATTGCTGACAAATATTTTTTAGTAAAAACTAGTACACCAGGTGAGGTACATACTCCACAAGTGGAAGAGATTGGTTTGTCTTGTTATACTACCAGTCTGGGTCACCTTCCAAAAAGGTACATTGGCCACAGTGTAAATAATGTTGATCTTCAAGACTAACTGTAGTCTCGTCTGGTTGCCATGGTAACCGGTAATATTTGTTGGAGCCATTGTGAAAGTCATTAAATACCATTCCTTAAAACAACAGCATAAGTTTCAATGATCAAAATGTACAATTTACAATTTTGGATATTTCTCTCTCATGTCCCCACACCTTGTGGGGACATGCCATCTCTCACATTTCAAAAAGACAAAAATCAAAACAAACAGAAAAGCATGGGCAAAAGTGAGAGAAAAAACCTTGTGGGGACATTTGTAAAAACATGAAATCTATCCATTTCGAGGGTTTTTAGGCCATTTTAGAAAACCTACCTTGTGGGGACCTGGCAATGTCCCCACAATGCAGGGACGTCCCCACAACGTGGGTGAAAAAGAGTATCAATGTCCCCACAACTACTGCTGGGCAAGTTCTCTCTCTCTCTCTCTCTCTCTCTCTCTCTCTCTCTCTCTCTCTCTCTCTCTCTCTCTCTCTCTCTCTCTCTCTCTCTCTCTCTCTATCTCTCTCTCTCTCTATCTCTCTCTCTCTCTATCTCTCTCTCTCTAATTACATATATATACGGGGAATAACCGCCGGGTTATTGCGGTATAATTAGCAAGTAGGCCGTAACTAGGGAGGTCGCTAGGTTACCGCGCACCGCCACGTCATCGTGACGTCATAGAACGCGCACTTCAAGCGACGTAGGCCGCCATTGCGCTCGTTGAACTTTTTTTCGTCTCCGAACCTTGAATAGTCTCTCCCAACATGACGGGCAGAGCTAGAAAGTGTAAAACCTGTGGGGTATCCCATAAGGCCCCTCTGCACGACGAGTGTGAGGGAGCGCACGGCGGAAAAGCCGAAGAGTTCGACCCAGAAAAGGAGGCGAAGCTCATCTCGGACCCCCGGGAAGCCATCGCGAACATAAGCAACCGGTTGCTCAACCTGGAAGAGTCGACACGCTCGATCTTAGAAGTCAACAGGCAGCTAATGGAGGATATCAAGCACCAGAGACAACGTAGGAAGAAAGTAAAGGGGAAAGAGTCAAGTGGAAGCGAAGCCGAGACGGCCTCAGCCTATTCCACATCCACGGCGGGCGAGTCAACTGACACGGCGGACAGTGACAGTGACAGTGCCAGACGACGGTCACGTCGACGTCGGAGCAAGTCCCGTAAAGAGAAATCAAGGCCCGAGTCTAAGTCACGTAAGCTGAAGCGCTTGGTGTACTCTCATCATCGTTATCTGGAGAAAGGTGAGGAGGTTAAGTCCTTTGAGAAGCTCATCTCCATTAACCTGCAGATCCTCAAGGATGTGCGCAAGTCGGGGAAAAACATCGACGGCATCGTAGATCATCTCATCGTCTTGGCAGATAAAGCTGAGACACGTTTTTACAAGCCAGATGCTATAATCGCGTACGACGCAGCTGTGCGCACGTCTGCCGCTGAGCATGGATTATCTAAGTTCGGGGAGGTGGACTCCAACCTGGTGATGAAACACCTTAGCTATGACGCGGCGAACAGCTCGAGCAAGCAGCCCAAAGGGAAAGCGTCAGGGATGTCCCTACCGTCACGCGTGCAAGGCGTGCGGTGATACAGGGCACGGGTTGCCCACCTGCAGGAAACCGAAATCGTCGGGTGCATCATCATCTCACTCATCAAATAAGTGAGGTGGAACTGATAATATCTCCCTTGAGCCAGAGACGGATAAGACAAATGGTGAATCCGGAGCAACTATATTGGGACAGCCTATCTCGACGGGAAATGTGGAGACGTCGATACCTGAGACACTGTTTAATTTTAGTAGTTGCGAGAGTATGGGCTCAGACCATGGGTTACAGTCAAGTAATGTGGGGGATCCAGAAAGTAGAGAGCAGATTTTGCCTTTGAAAAGGGATCAATGTTATACTTTACCTAGTAGCCATGGGGGGAGAATTATCAGGGTGTCAGAAGAATGTTTAGAGGGCTCATGTGCCTGTACGCACATGATAGGTGGTAACCTAGCCCAGTTAAAACCTTGCCGCGTTGGCCCTTTTCTGTTTTCAAGTGACTGCACTCTAGACTATGGGACTAGGGCTGAGATTTGGGATGGAATTTGTGACGGCTTTCGCATAGTCGATGATGTTAAAATTGACAGTTACGAGTGTAAAAATTACTTGTCTATCCTCGATTCTGAATCTCATGCTGAAATGTCAAACATAATAGAGAAGGATCTGAGACAAGGTAGAATTTCAAGGGTTAGCTCAAAGCCAAAATGTATTCACTCACTAGGCGCAGTCAGGAAATTAGATGGGTCACTTAGGCCAATAACAGACTGTAGTATGCCGGAGGGTTCAAGCGTTAACAATTATATGGAGACAACTTGTGATAAGTTTAGATACAACTCTGTCGACCATCTAGCGCAGACATTGTGTAAAGGCGATTTTATGTGCGTAACAGACATTTCTAGCGCTTTTAGAGCAGTTTCAATCAACCCAAGCCATTATGAGTTTCAAGGGTTCTCATGGGACTTTGGCGCAGGGGAAGAGTACTTCCATGAAAATAGGTTGTGTTTTGGTCTTAAATGTGCCCCGTATAAATTCAACTTACTCTCAACAATGGTGGTGGATATGGCCAGGTCTAGAGGCGTAGTTAATATTGTGAATTATTTAGATGACTTCGCAATCGCGGCTAGCTCTATTGAAGCTTGTAAAGAGCAGCAACTTACATTAATTCGTATCTTGCGTCATGTTGGGTTTGATATTTCTTGGAGTAAGTTGGAATCACCTTCTAACAAAGTAAAGTTCTTGGGAATCATAGTTGACTCTATAAATATGAACCTATCCCTACCAGACGGTAAGATAGAGCAGCTCTTGTCCGATATTGGGAAGTTAGAGGGGGCAAAGGTGGCAAGCAAAAAACAATTGGAATGCTTAGCGGGCCAGATGGCGCATTGCTCTACCGTGGTAAAAGGGGGTAGAACCTTTAGTAGGAGAGTTTACGATCTGTGCTCCGCTTGCCCTTCGAAGGGGAAGGCTCGCCTGACTTAAGAAATCTTAGACGATTTCATTTGGTGGAAAAAATTTTGTAAAATATTCAATGGGACGGCTTCGATAATTCCAAGAAGGAAATCTGTCTCTATAACCAGTGACGCTTCGATGTATGGGTTCGGAGCATGGTGCGAAAATGACTGGGTCTGGGGCACCTGGGAAGGGGACACCAATGCTGAATTAGAAATCCACAATCACTGCGTTTCGGGCCCGTCCATTCTTTTGGGGAAACCAAATATCAACATTTACGAGCTCTGGCCTGTACTAGTAGGTCTTACGAGGTGGGGTCATATGTATAAGAATTCCACGATCGAAATAATAACTGATAATAATCAAGTTCTTTACATGATCAACACAGGGAGGAGTGTCAACAAAATTTGCATGTCGTGGCTAAGGGACATTTTCTGGTTATGTTTCGTCTGTAACATAGATATATTTGCGTCATACATAAAATCAAAAGATAATCATCTAGCGGACGCTCTTTCAAGGTGTAACGAGCCGCTTAAAATGAATTTGTCAATGGATTTATTGTCAACTAATGCCATGTGTTGTTTTGACAATGTTTTTCATTTTAGACCCGACTAAGGAGGAGTTGAATGTAAGGGCCACCAAGCTGGAAGAAAGTGCCATGTCATACAACACTAAAAAGGCGAGGGAATGTCAAGAAAAGAAATATCTAGGATTCTGCAAACTATACGGACTAGATCCATTGCGACTGACCCCAAGCTGGACTGTCAGATATATTGCCTACCTTTCATTCACTATGGATTATAACTCGATTGTGAACTATCTGTCAGGAGTCTCAAACTTCTTGAAGGCAAATGGCCAGTCAGGGGTAGATTATACCAATTACAAGGTACGCCAGGCCATTAGGGGAACCAAGAGACTAACCCCATTAGGCAGGGGTCAAGCGAAACCATTATTTCCCTCGGATCTTATCAAAATGTATAAATGTTTGAATCTGCTGTTGCTGCCAGATATAGTATTTTGGGCGGCGGTGACTCTGTCTTTCCGTTCACTGTTAAGATGTTCGAATATTTGTGGTCGCAAGCACGCGTTAAGAGTTAGAGATGTTGAATTTAACGACGAAGGAATTATTATTTGTATTAGGTCGTCAAAAACTAATCAGTTTAAACTCAAACCAAGTTACATTGCAATCAAATCCAATGTGGACTCCCCCTTGTGTCCGGTGTATTGGGTGCGCGAAATGCTGAGATTATTAAAATTGTGCGATAACGATAAGTTGTTCAAGCTACCCTCCTCCTCAGGTTTGGTTGATATGGGAGAGGACTGGTACAGGAAAAAGCTAAGAGTAGTATCACTAGAGGCAGGATTAGGTAGTACGTTCTCCCCACACAGTCTCAGGAGGGGAGCGGCCTCGTTGATGTCCATGCTGGGTTACAATGTGCAGCAAATCAAGTCTAGGGGTTTGTGGGTTTCAGACGCAGTGTACTCATACATGGCCTCTACAGTCGCACATGACATGAAGGGGGACACTGTTTTTTCTTCTAGCCTACCACAGTAGGCGGTTTGGGCGATTTGGCAGTTTATTATGTGTTTAATACAACTCATGTCAGCCCACCCCGCCTTCTGTGTTTTTGTGTTCGCGCCGCCCGGGAATTATACGGGGAATAACCGCCGGGTTATTGCGGTATAATTAGCAAGTAGGCCGTAACTAGGGAGGTCGCTAGGTTACCGCGCACCGCCACGTCATCGTGACGTCATAGAACGCGCACTTCAAGCGACGTAGGCCGCCATTGCGCTCGTTGAACTTTTTTCTTTTGCTAGCCTTAGGCTTTTGTTACATGTGATGTATTAATTTTACTGTTATGTGCTATGTATGTGGCAGTTTATTATGTGTTTAATACAACTCATGTCAGCCCACCCCGCCTTCTGTGTTTTTGTGTTCGCGCCGCCCGGGAATTATATATATATATTATAAATAGGTAAATGGTATATAGACATTCCTCCTACAAACTGACGACGTTCAAATTCATGACTGAGGCCAACTTCACTCAACAAGGCAATCAAGTTGAGCTGGGTTTAGTTGGGTTGGGTCTGGTTGAGTTGGATTGGGTTGTATTCAGTGGCGTTGGGTTGAGTTGGGTCTTGTGGCCAGGGTCTAAGACTCCCCCCCCCATTCGCCTGTCATACGAACTGAGACGCACATCTACTTTCTGACGCCCGACCCCCCGGTTCGAGTTAGGAAAGGAAAACCTGAAATCCATAAAATAATTCCTATGGTAACCTTCCATTAAATGCAATGATGAAGGGGCCTAAAATCTAATGTCTTTGTCTACAATTTCCCTGTATGTAACAATCCCGTAACTATTTCTGCACGTTACGTGACGGGAAGAGGACATAATAGTAAATTGACATTCAAAATTCTTCAAAATATGCATTAACACTACTTATTTAAACAATGCTAGTAAAACATCAATTTTGTAAATGAGAATATTTATGTAATGAATAATGTCCTGCAACGTGGGGTCACCCGCTCAATATATATTATGACATGATGAAAAAAATGCAGTGTGCATACCTGTATGACTTTCCATGTAAAACTGGACGTACTACCCTCATAATGAACTATATAATATCACTGAATATGCAGTAATCTGCACTTGTCAACCATGCGAGGTAACCCACATGGTGGACTGAAACTTAGAAAACTCAGGCATTACAATAATTGAATGCACTATAATTATGAAAACACAGGCCTTGCAATAATCAAATACTACCTTGTGATTCTTAGACTTAGGAGAGCCACACAGCAGGAGGTGCCGTGGGAGATGAATCAACACTACAAACACTGACGCTACCATATGTCTACTTGCAATATAAAAGACTTTGAACGATGACAAGGTCTCTTCAATAGGTAACAACAATATCAATACTTCCAGACATCCCAAGGTAGGACAGCTTTAAACATTCTCCAAAAACTAATAATCATGTGCCATGCTGAGTAATCCGCAGAGCACACATCCTGTCCCAAGGCATCTTCAACTTGGGGTGACTCGATTAACATGTCAAGACAATAATACAAAACTTCTCATGAACGATCGTATAAAGTAAGACTTATAGCTACGCAGTGTAAACCGCATGCATAAGTCTTGACAGTGAAAAGAATTATTCTCATTATTGTTGCCATATATATTAACTTGAGGTGACTTGATTAACATATCAAGACAACAATACAAAACTTCTCATGATCAATAGTATAAAGTAGGACTTATAGCTACGCAGTGTAAACCTCATGCATAAGTCTTGACAGTGAAAAGAATTATTCTCATTATTGTTGCCATATATATTAACTTGAGGTGACTCGATTAACATATCAAGACAACAATATAAAATTTCTCATGATCAATAGTATAAAGTAGGACTTATAGCTACGCAGTGTAAACCGCATGCATAAGTCTTAACAGTGAAATGAATTATTCTCATAATTATTGCGATATATATACATGGAAATAGGGTGATGAAGGTGATGTTGCTTATGCTGCATATGATTCAGAGCACTTGGGGAAAGATATTATTATCGAAACCCTGTGGAGAGGATTGGCCCCCAGTAAATGGGCACCAATTCTTAATCACAGTGCAGCTTGTATATATGTTATTTTTATCTTATTGGTTTCAAGTTTATCTAGGTCAATTAAAAAGAGTTATATCAAAAACATGACTATAACAAACAAACACAAGGGCATATCTTATGTATATATAAATGCCCGTAGTCTTTACAAGAATCAAGATGAAATTTTTCAAGCCTTGGCAGGACATGATATCATCTGTGTAGGTGAAACTTGGCTTACAGACAACTATACTGACTCAATGATAAACCAACCAGGTTATAGAGTTTACAGGTCAGACAGGCGCTGTACCCCAGGTGGAAATATAAAGCAGAGGGGAGGGGGAGTAGCAGTCTTTATTTCCGAAAAAATATCAGACTATTGTAAAATAGTCTTAGAGTGTACTCATTGTACCAGTAATTTAGAACAAATATGGATCGAACTTAAACCCCCCAATAACAAATTTCAACACTTGTGTGCATGTTACAGACCACCATATGGAAATGTCCATAAATGTCTTGAGGAATTGAGAAATTCTATGGACCATCTGACAAACCTAGTTAATCATGAGACTATTATCATGGGTGACCTGAACATTGATTATAGGAAAAGAAATATCAATAGTTACAAAATTCTGAAAGAATTCGAACGTGATTATGGTTTGGTTCAACTAGTCAGTGAACCTACTCGAATAACACTAAAAACCAAGACAATCTTAGATCTCATACTTACCAATGTCTCTAATGTGCTTGAGTCAGGAACATTAGATTATATAATAAGTGACCATCTACCAGTCTATTTGATAAAGAAAAAGCAAAAACAACCTCGTATCTTCCTTAAAACAGAAGGGAGGTCATACATAAACTTTGATAAAGATCAATTTCAGCAAAAGATTAAAAATGATCCCAGGTGGCATGAATTTTGGAAAGCAAATAACAACGTAGAAACATTATGGAATATAATGTATGCTATCATAAAAGAAGCAGCGAATGTATGCTGTCCAGTGAAACAGATGACACTACGGGTAAATAGACCTGCCTGGATTACACGTGATGTTGTAGAGGCACTAAATGATAAAAATGCTTTGTATAAAATAGCCAAAAAATCAGGCTTGGAAAATGACTAGAATATATATGTTTTAGCACGGCATAGGGCACGGAAAATGCTCTCAAGAACAAAAGAGCAATTCTTGAAAAATAAACTAGAAGATAACCGGAATAATCCTCGAAAATTGTGGAGAGAAATACATGGACTGTTGAATAATGGTACTGGAAATACCTCCGCAAAATTTCAGACAATAAGGGATGAAGGTGGAAATATCTTATCAGGTGTAGAAGCTGCAAATTTCCTTAACAAATATTACGTAGAGGTACCAGCTGCATTGTCAGAAAAAATACCTGCCGATCAATGGGTTGCACATGAAAATTTTGATGTTCCTGAGGGAAATGAGTTCTCCTTCACCTTCGTTGAACACCATATTGTCCAAAAACTTGTTAGGGAAATAGATGTGCACAAATCGTCTGCCATACCTGACTTAACAACTTGCTTAGTAAAAGATGCTTTTGAAGCATTAACATATGAGATATGCTATATGTTAAACCTATCTCTTCAAACTGGTGAATTTCCAGAGACGTGGAGCCTTGGCTTGATAACCCCCCTGCCTAAGGGAGGTGATTCCCTAGAAGCTAACAATTGGCGTCCCATTAGTCAGATACCGTTAATAGGGAAACTACTGGAACGAGCAGTTCACGCCCAAATGACAGAGTACCTAAATTCGAAAAACATATTAAACGATCATCAATATGGTTTTCGTGGAGGAAAAAGCACAGCAAATGCGGTTTTTAAGGATAGACACCAGTGGTCAACGGCCATTTCAAGAAATCATCAATAAATTCTTTAATATTAGTCCGATCCTAACAAACTTTATACCATTTAAAAGCTAGTATTTTTCTCTATCTATTGATCCAAAAAGAATCATACAGTAATTACAAACTACAATTTCATTAATTTTAAACTAGTTTTTTCACTTTTAATTTTTGAACATTGATATCTCGGTCCTATAGGGATAAGATTTCACATACATCTTCACAACAATCATATGCAGGGAAGTGTGTCTCAGATTTTTTATTTAGGCCCTAGATTTGATTTTATGACTAAAAACGGCCAAAAACGGGAAACTTTTTTAGATTTTTATGAATTTTCATTTTCTACATTTCATAAAAACATAACTAAGACCTGTATCAAAATTCTGAGACACGCTTCCCTCCATTTATATGTCAAGAAGATGTACTAAAAATGTGATGGCTCTACG
This sequence comes from Lepidonotus clava, assembly GCA_936440205.1. Lineage (NCBI taxonomy): Eukaryota > Metazoa > Annelida > Polychaeta > Phyllodocida > Polynoidae > Lepidonotus > Lepidonotus clava. Next base: position 28,776,914 of record OW387149.1, on the reverse strand, counting down.
TCAAATATTAAGTGAGATATCAATGTTCAAAAAATAAATTTTAAAATCATGATTTTCAAGTTTGCTCCCATATTCTACAACCATTGTTCTGTCAATTTTTATGTAAGTTACATCAATAAATGTGGTTGTTTATTGGCTATTAAATGATGCAGTCCATTAATTAATATTATTTCAAACAAATCTTGTGATTTTGATCAAAGAGAGACACGCCATTCACACCTCAACCACTGGTGTCTATTGACAACTGATCTTTTTAGAGCAATAGACATTAAAAGTGTAGCTAATCTTGTGTACATAGACTGCAGAAAGGCATTTGATACCATAGATCATGCGATACTACTAAAAAAGCAGAAATTGTATAAATTTAGTGATGGTGTATGCTCTTGGATTTCAAACTATCTAAAAAGGAGGAGGCAAAAAATTAAAATATATGGGATGGAATCTGTGACACACAACCACTTTAGGGGTACCCCAGGGCTCGGTCCTGGTGCCCATGCTCTTCATATTGTATGTAAATGACTTGTTTAAAAACCTCATGAAAATTGCCAAATGATAATGTACGCAGATGATGCAGTACTATACACAGTTTCACCGCAGTGCCAAGATGGATATGATAAATTATCTCAGGCACTAGAGGCTACTGTTAAATGGTGTAATCAAAACAAACTAACAGTAAATATAAATAAAACTAAATACATGCAGGTAGGTCCTAAAGACCTCCTAGACCCCAATTCTACTTTGTACTATCAAAATGAAAAGCTGGAAAAGGTAGACAGCTACAGCTACCTAGGTGAACATATAGATGACAAATTGACCATGGCAGAACATATAACACAAGCTGTAAAGAAAGCAAACTTAAAACTGTTCAAGATAAAAAAAAGGCTAGACGTTACATGAGCCGTAAAACTGCAGCCTTATTGTATAAACAATTGGTTGTCCCTCATCTAGATTACTGTGATTTTCTGTTTGAAAGTGCAACCAAAAAGAACATCAACAAACTTGAGGGTGTCCAGAAATGAGGCCTGCGCATGATTAACTATGGCTTGCAAAATAAACCCAGCATTGCTGATACAATGCTAGAGTTTAATATAATGGACCTTGGAAAACGCAGACGTGAGCACTTATTATCCTTTATGTATACCCAACAAACCAACAAAGAAATCATAGACATTCAAAGGCCAAACATGACACTTCGTAGACACTACGGTACAAAATTCAAAATGAAGGTGACCCAAAATGAAAAGGTACAACAAAGTCCCTATTACAGGGGTGTTCGCCTATGGGAACAGCTACCACTGGATACACAACTACTGCCCAATAAAAACAGATTTAAATGTGCAATAAGAGAAGTTGAGATATAGTGCTACAAAAAGGAAAATTGTAACCAATACCTTATGACCTAGACTTCATTCATGTATTTTTTCACTGTTGTCCACCATTTGATTGTAAATATCCATCTTGTCATCTTGTACTGTCCTATTTGCTGTTATTCATCGATATCCTGGAAGAACTTGCTTATGTAAGAAGGAAACGTAAATAAATAAAAAAAAAAAAATTCTTGTTTATCACTGCAAAAGGTGGACAACTCAGTTGTACAAATTATAAATATGTATTTAAGTATTTTAGATTTTGCCTTAATGGTCTATGGGCAATTACTATAATAAAAAATTGTTTGTCTTTCCAAATTCCAAAATTTATGTGATGCTTTAATGGGTGGTAAGCATCATGGTCATCTCACAGTTTCGAAACACCGACTGACATCTCTCTTTAAAAACCGCTTTGAGGCTATAATTATGAGCTTCCGGTGCGTACAGTCTGATAGTTTGTGTGGGCGCATCTAATGCTTCTTGTGTGCGTGGGCAACATAAATAATTCCGGAAATATTCATTATTCATACAGAACTCCTGTTATTATTCAAACTTTAAGTCTGTGCAGTTTACGACTAAAGTTGATGAATTATGGAAGCTGCCACTCTGTATTTTATAACGAAAAATAGATACGTCTGTATAAGGGTAGATGAGGTATACGGATGCCAACGTCCACGTCTTTGATACTAAGTAATGTGCGTAACTTAAGTCTCCACATGTAAATTGTGATGCTGGTTGTAAGAATCAGCAGTGAGAATTAAAGTTAAGGGATAAACATATTATACGTCACTATACACCTCTCCCATGAACCTGCCAGTCACTTACTCTGCCAACTTTTGAGACATTTCCCAGCAAACAGGACACGTGTATACTAGTTTTACACGTGTTAAATTTGTGTTATACTGGTGTGGTGGTAATCCCTGGGTAATGATAGTATATTAGAGGGCTTTACCATGTATTTTCACATAGAAATACATCTTTATCAATTTCATTATCACAACATTGTTTTTGTTAGTGACAGGCTCATATCCATCATGGGAACTCTAATTTTACATTTTTTCATGTGTGTTAATATTTTTATATTTTAGTGTTATTTTAGTAACATTTTGGTGCAGTGACAACTTCTGTGAAAAGCATGTGTATTACACTAGTTTTAACACGTGTTATTTCCATGTAATACTAGTGTTGTGTAAAACTAGGGGTTTTACATGAGAAAACCATCTTTCTCTGACACCAGTTTTTGATATGTGTAATTTCAGAGTATAACTTGTAATTTACATTAGTTTAACATGTGTTTTCACTGGGATTTCATCATGGAATCACACAGATAACTTTTGGTAGATAATATGTTTATACCAGGATTTCTCTCTATAAACTCTACCAAAATTGAAATTAATTTTGTCTCTGCATTTTCACGAGTTAGGAATATTGTCAAAAACAAATAGAAATATATCTTGATAAAATTATATATAATTGGAATGTATTTCATCAAATACTAATGCACCCCATTATTTAAATACAATTAAATGGCTCTGTATTCCAAGCTCATTTGGCATAGCTCAGTGGTAGAGTTCTGGCATTCTATGTGAGAGGTCCAGGGTTCAAATCCCCAATGTTTTATATTTTGTAAAATAATAAATCACGTGATTTACATGAGAATACTCTGAGATGAAAACTCGTGTTCAAAACTCGTGGGGAACACCAGAAATGAGGTCCACAGAATCCCGAGTATAACACGTGTCTGAAACACGTGTTTGGTCTACTAGATCACGATGTAGAGACGTTTGCAACACGAGTCTTTGTTACCTGGGTTGGTAACTAGGTCATATCACTTCATATAGCTCGACCATTACAGACTATAATGTGGTTTACATCTTCATAAATGGCTGTAAAAGGATGAAAAGGTTTCTTATTGCATGGGTCTATAGAAAAGTTTTACAATTCTCAAATGACATATTCTAAGAAAATCAAACAAATGTAAGATTGCCAGCATCAAAATCGGTATGTTAAATACCGGATTTAGGAAGTAGGAAATATATATATATATATATATATATATATATATATATATATATATAGTAGAGCAAAATGAAAATTTTTTAGGGAAGGTTTGCAAAGAAAATGGACAGTCTACGGGCGAACCTCGGCTTGCGAGTGTAACTCACCTAGAAAGGGCTCGGCCCCTTATGCCTATGCGGACTGATGTAGTAAGTAGTACATTGAAATGACAATTTGGCCCAGGTATGCTTACCTTGTGGCAGTGACCTTAAACAACGCGGGGTTATTCGTGGACATCTCTTTCTAATTAAGCTGTGCGTCTCAAGAAAATGGTAACGTTTGCATATTGAATAATGACAATGGCACAATGAGCCTAATGACCTTTTGGAATAAGCATGATTGCCAGTGGCAGATCCAGGGGGGGGGGGCAAAGTTTTGGCATCTTAAAATTGGAAGATCTGTGTAAATCTGGTGTTTTTCTTTTTCATTTTTTATGAGGGGGGGCAGGGTTTGCCCCCCCCCCCCCCCCGAGCACTGACTCTGGATCCGCCCCTGATTGCCACCATTCTTCATTTCACATTTCCATTGTACATCATCCTTAATGATTATGTCATACGTTAATCAATCTCTGTCAAAAGCTGTGGTTAGTGGGAATTATCATTATGAAAAAAGCACGGAAGAAAGGGTAAAACTACTTGTGATAACACCCACTGTTTATCCTCGAACATCTAACTAAACTATGATACAGACAGTAGGCCTATGCTAAGTCAAAATCTTTGAATATTTGAATAAGATAAAGGTTACCTTTAAATGTGATATAGAACATGGGACCCTGCACGCCGCAACCTCCAACCCGGCCGGCCAGAGAGGGCGAGGGTGGGGTACGGTAGGTGTTGATGTGTAGGTGGGGGGGGGGGGGGGGTGTAGTAGGCCTAGAGGTCCCCCGGCGACCTGTGTGAATAGCGCCTTAATGAAGGGGCCATACACCCCTAAATCAGACACATCTAAGGCCTACTTAATAAATTCATCATATACATTATTTAAGTTTCAAGAATAAACTAGGCCTATAGGAAAGGGTGAATTGATACATAAAAGGAACAAATTAGCTATAGGGTCTATGGACCGCCGCCCCTATAGGGCCTATGTCTATAGACCTTTAGGATATTACAGTTGATGATAAGCCCTATAGACTAAATGATATAAGACCTAATTCTTCTATTGCCAGCATAGGGAAGGATACGTCCCCTATGCATACGTATATGTATGCCTAAATAGCTATAGAGAAATTAGTCGAATAGCTGATAATTATTAATTGTATTGGTTGCTTTTATGTTTTGAGAAATGCTGCAGACGCCTGGGCAAATTTCTTACATACCACCCCCTACCTCCCAGAGCCCCACTCCCCACTCCCCACTCCCCACCCCTGTTACCCTCCAGGGGACCTCGTAGTATTGACCACGTGGGTCTGCCATGGGACCACGAAAAACAAGCTGTGCTTGCCGGGCCCCAGAGTAAGGTCCAATTTACTGGTCGCCGGCCGATCAATAGTCACTGAGACCACCGCCTGCTGCACCCGCCGGACACCAGCCGAACGACGCCATGTTGTAGGCCCGCAGTGACGGCCGGCAGCAGGTCCGCACCCATCTCCGGCCCGACCTTTGTTAGGGCCTGATGAGGGCTTTGTCACGGGGCGTCACCAAACACCTGCTTGGAGAGGGAGAGGTGATAATACTGCTTCCGGTATTTGTGAGATGGGCTCGTCAGGATGGATACACGCTTGGCCGCCGCTGATGCATCATGGGAGATTAATTTGGTAGGTGTTCTTATGAGTGCGAATTCTCCTATATTGTACATATATATGTGTAGGGTCTATAGGCCTGTATGTAGAACTTGCCTTTGGAGGGACGCATTTGGAAGGAGCTACCCAGCAAATACCCTCCTATTTTAGCCAAACTTGTGTCCAAGGAGGGGATAGAAAATATTTTTTAAAGGGTCTCCTATCCTTTCTCCGGGATCTCCGGATGCATCTCTACACCTTACATATAATTATTATGTATAGGCAGCCTGCTAGTGTTTTCAGAATACAGATGGTGCTACAGTCATGCATAACTATTAGTATTAATAGTACAATATACAGCCTTTATTGGCTTTTTGGAAAATGGACAAGTCATAGGTGTATATAAATTGATAGTTGAGCCACCACGGAAAGTACTTCATGCAAATGGATATCCTATGATTGCCACCCTGCTTTTGTAATTCAGGGAAAGTATGAAAGAACAAAGAATACCCCCATAGAAATACCATCGCCCCTTGACATAGGCCTAAACCTCTTAGTGAAAGACTGTTAAAATTAATTTATCAGCAGCTTTCATATTATGTTTTTAAAAAAAAACATGTGAATACCACATGGGTAGCATCCGTCTTATTACTGAAATGCCATGGATTCTCTATAACTACTATTTAATGGGATGTAAATGGAGGGGGGGGGGGGGTCCTGTTGCCCTGTTGAATTTAAGAAATTGCACTGTCGGCCTGTCGATTTTAAGAAATGGTCCTAAAAAGCCCTGTCACATTTCACTAGGCCTAAAAACAGCTGTCGCCCTGTCGCCTTTAGGGGTCTACACCCATATTTATACCATATTCCTATGAAATAGGATCCACGATCTTGTGGTGGAAAATACAAACAGCCTCTTTACCAGTAAGTGTTATATTACAAAACTCTTTCTTCATATTTGCTGGGAGGAAATGCACGTCATGTGCATGAATACAATGTTCACTAATTCATAGGGACACTCAAGGACTCAATTTATTCAATAACTGGGGCTATTAGGCAATTGTAATGAGTGCACAACTATCTGGGGGTTTAATGCCATACATAGAGTTGGTATCATGCAATGACCATGTAGTTCTGTGCAGAATGTCCATGACTTGCGCATTGCGGGCATAGCCATAACTTACCCAGCCAAGGTGCAACGTAATGGTCATATTATGCAACCATACTATTTTGGTTTGTCCATTACTTACTTAAATGTCACTTAACCATCACATCATTTTTCTGAGCGGTTGAGACCTGACGAAAACACAATGTCACCATAATATTGCACAAAGGTAGAGATTAAAACATATGCTTTGTGCATGCTTATTGAATTAGTGTAAGGGTCACCAGATGAATACAAAATGATAAGAATTCCTCTAAATTACTTAGTCTATGAAAATATCTAGTAATGGCAGGTGCCGCTGGTAGGTGTAAATATACCTGATGACAATGCTCACCGGGACACACTTCCCCGCAAGCACCGATGCCTTGGGTAAAATCGATATCAGGCTGCTTTATAAGCAAGAGTGCAAGGTAAGAGAAGGGGGAGAGACCAGTAGCATTTGGATCATACGGATCGGGAGATTCAAAGGGGTTTAGATAGCTATACAAGCAAAGGGACATCTGGTGACTTATACGGTACTACCGCACGACGGCCGGAGGTGAGACTAGGCGGACTCTACGGAGGAAGCTGACTCCACTCTAAACTGGAACTGTTATACCTTGGACTTATTGCCATCACGAGCAGCTGTACCCAGGCAAGCAGCAACATATATAACAAGCACGTTCTGTGACTGTACACTTTTTTAATTGGTCTGAGACCTGGCCAATTTTCACATAACAATAACGTTATTTTAGGTAAGGTTTAGACTTACTGAAAAAGAACATTATAATAACATTCTATTTTGGTAAAGTTGAGACCAAACTGATAAAGAATGTTATAGTAATGTTATTGTAACATGAAATAACGTTACAAGAACGTCACAACAACGTTCTAGTGTGACGTCGCAACGTTAGGTTCTAAAGACGTTTTTGGGTGCCCTCAAAATAACGCAACAAGAACCAAACCAGGTCTTAACAGAACGTTACTGCAACATTATTATAACGTCATATTCTTGCTTGGGTACGCATCACCATATCCATCAATAAACTTACCGTACTGCCAAGCGTTGTTCATGTTATGGATTGAGCGCCCATCTCGTGGACTTACTCACCACTCGACTAGCATCCCATTAGAGACAATATTAATAACAATAATCATCTCGGACAATGCACTATAAATATAGTTAACCCTAATCGACACACTAGCGTTCAATATTCTAATGAGGTAATGCCTAGACCAAAATGAGTCTGCACAGAATCTCATTATATTGTTCTGATTAGGTGAGGTCCAGACCTTTCTTTAGCAGAACATTGTTGTGAGCTCCTTACCAAGGGAGATCCCAACCTTACCCAATCTGACTAGGTTAGGTCTTAACCTTACCTAAACAGAACGTTACTGTGACTATCTCATTAGGCCAGGCTTCAACCTAACTTAAACAGACATTATTATGACATTCTATTTAAGTGAGTTCTCAACCACACCTCAACGGAACATTAGAAATGACATTCTTGTTGGGTGATATCACAATAATTTCCTAATAATAACATTACAATAACAATACCAGAATGTCACAATATAACATTGCAACAGTTAGTTGGGCAACATTATTGGGAGTCATCAAAAGAACCTCATTGCAATGTTACAAGCTAACATAAAAAGAATCAATCAGTCCTGAACGTTGCTACAATGTTATTAGGAGCTCATACCCTTGGCTGGGTAGGGGTGTGTAAGTAATGTGTCTACATTGCGCATATATATAGTTTGATTCAATTGATTTATCAGGATACACTTCAAACTGTTCGTCTGGTCTCCCGTTGCAGTCCTGTGAACTTACAATATCACCAATTATTGGACCAAAAGACATCAAATGAACATGAAATTAGGAACGTATTTACATAAATATGTGAGAAGAAAAGTGATGATAGAGGAGGTTGCATAATCTAAGTATACAATTTCTGGTTAACCAGGTGAATCGTGCATGTACACATCTATAGTTGTTAGGGGATTGTTAGGATTAACATCGAAAGCATTTTTATATCAATAGTCTTAGACTTATGCAGTGACATATATATATATATATATATATATATATATATATATATACGTAGAACACGAAGAATGCAAAGGCTTTTACATTCAGTATGGTTATAAGGTTGTTGTAGGACTTAAAGTGTTCAAGATCTGTGCATAAAGTGTTCAGTATATATATAATACAATGGGGAGCTTCTGTACTGAATGAGTCAGTCAGTTACAATCTTTGTCAAGAAGGCTGCTAATTGATAATGTGTTCATCGGTGTCTTCTTTAACTGTGTTCGTGACTCCCAGTTCAATTGTTTATCGATTGGAGCCTACCCATGAAAGCACATACCACTGCGTAGACCATCCTGTTGGGGTTCTGAAAAGTCAACCATATCATAAATGATATAAATGACAACATATTGCCAAATAAAACACTTCTGACTATGACTCAATGCATCCCCATGCTGTCCCATGAAATGAACAAACCATCCATAAAGTCCCAAAATAGAATCTGCAGGTTGACATAGGTCCATGGAAACACTATAGAGTATTGGTATTGACAGAACTTGACTGAAACACCAGCCGGCATGTTTGGTCTGGGTGGCGTGGGCAGCTGACTCGGTCTCACGCAGTGGACAATAACTTTTGCACCGCAGAAGACCTCAAAAACAGCCTATATCCACTGCACATTGGATATATTGGATTTTATGCCTTCTGGGGCCATTTTGTGTTGATTTGTGCCAATATGTGGGTATTAATGGGACCATAATAAATCATGGCGTCATTTCTGCCTTTAAGGTATATATGGGGTGCTCATATTCAGCCATTAATTCCTGCGTTTAGGGATATAAATATATGGAGCCATAACATGGGATAATTTGTGGGTATGAGATATGCATGGGGATGTCATATGGGATAATTCCTCCATTTAGGGCTATAGATGAACTATCATGTAAGGTTATTCCTGCGTCTAGGGGTATATATGGGGCCATCATAAGGGGTCATTCCTGCCTCTATAGGTATATATGCATGGGCCATCATATGTGGTCATTCTAGCCTCTAGGGGTGTGGGGCCACCATAAGGGTCATTCTTGCCTCTATGGTTATATATGGGGCCATGGAACCATGTGACATGTAATGTTTTTGCATATGAGAACTGCAATTTCGCATATCAAAATGGTTGAATAGAGTTGTCTGATCTCTCAGACCATACAGCAATGTATTTCTATGATGAACAGTTCCTTGCATATTTTGGTGATATACGAATAGTTAGTTGGAGAGTAATAGGCATATATCGATCGAGTCTCAGGGATCACAAAAGATAAATGATTATGTCTACTTTACTTAAATCAGTGTCAATTTTTATCTATAATTATAACATTAACTTCAAGAAAAATGTTTTTATCCTTGACATTGAACTCTAGGTGGTTTTCAGTCCCACCAACACATCTCTGTAAAGATATAGCCATAACGTTGCTCCTGTATAGTGTGGAGATCATGTAGAGTAACTTGTTTTGCCTCTTGATTTATTGTCTTGATTGCAAATGTATATAATGCCCTGTGATAAATTGGTGAAAACTCGCGTCCTGTTTGCTGAGATGGTTGATATAGTCAAACCGTTCAAGGGTAACTTCAGTGATATATAACATGGGGCTACACAGAGAAACATGTAATATATTCAGTGATGGAAGTTTGGCTGTGCCATATTTCTCACACACATGCAACATTTGGCGTATTTCACATTGAAAAAAGACAATATCCAGTCATAAACAAAGGGGAGAGAGGACAAAAAATCATATTGTACCCACCCATTACAAAAATAGATTTAGAGTACACGAAACCAGCATTTGATTTCATTTCTCCTGAACACGATGAAAGAACAGTTTTGGAAATCTGACAGTAACAATTCATCTCTTAGAATAGCAACAAAAATTGAGTGATAAATTACCCAAAAGATAGGCATTAATTAGTTCTATCTCATCTCTTTTAGTTGGGGCAACATGTCCAGGGTTGGGCTGGCGATAAACTGACCCGTGAGAAGTTCCCATCCGGATGACACGGTTCTCGGGCCAGCATGGACGAAATAAGAGGTAAGAAGCATTATCTGTTGGCCTAAAGCCTGTGTTCCACATACCAATTTTGAGTGACATGCAAAAAAAAGGATGTAATAATACAATGACTTTCTCGATAATATTTCCTTACCTTCATACAATTAGAATGATAAGCGGCAAGTATATGCAAAGTCAGTAACCCCTTCCCCCTTACACCCAACATGCTTCAGGTTCATGTTTATGATATATAATGCAAATAGGCCATAGAGGAAGTAAAATTGTGCTTGCAATTAATCTCATTGTTTGGTTAGCATTTCATGAACTGCATATCCTACATTCACCTTACTACACTGTTTTGCAGACGATATCATCATTATTTGTAGCTGGTCACTTACAGAAAGATAGGGAATGTATACATACGCTTATCATTTTGCTATATACTTCGCTTACAACAAAATCATTTTGCTATATACTTCGCTTACAACAAAACTACTAAATGCTTTTCTCTCTTTCAGACTTCAGCATAACCACGGACCCTTTCAACACCTCCTTGATAACTGACAGCCCAATTAACGTATACTTTCTCGGTCCGCTGGGGTCACTCGTGTGGGTGCCATTCGCTGTCATACTCTTTATTTTCTTTATTTTCTTCACCTACTCTTTCATCGTGTTCCATGCTGATAACAAAGACAAATATGTCGCTCGGAGGAATCGTATGATGTTGGATGTTTACTCACCCGATCAACTATCTGCCGCTTGCTCTGAACAAACCCTCAATGATATTCTACCAAAGAGAAGACTACGTCCATTTGCCTTAAGAATGGACTTGAAACAAGTCCTGAAAGAGATCTGGCGTTGTCATGGAGCCAATCCAAGGAAGCTTCAGGCTCTCTTTATGCAAATGCAAATGCAAATGATGCAGAACCGAATGGAGGCGGAAGCCAATGAAAGTAGGTCAGTGACGTCTTTGGAGCTGACCAATCAGGGCCATGGAGGCAAGATGCTGACAGGCAATCCCAAGTTTAATCTGTCACGCAGGAACTCAAGCGTGAGCAATGGTTCGGCTGGCAGTCCAGATAGCATACTTAGGGAACACAGGCTCGGACGACAACTTCCTGCAACACCGCCACTGACGTCACAGCGAAGGAGACCCATATTGCAAAAGGCTGCATCACTGCAGTCAAATCTCACGAGAAGCCCGAGTGTGGCTCATTCGGTCAGCTTCCAAATGCCACCCAATGTGAAATATCCAGCCGACATGGCACACAGCCTGAGGCATGCGGCCGACATGTCACACAACGCAAGGCGTCCGACCGACATGTCTCCGTTCTCAACAGCAATGCCCTCCGCCCCACCACGCCCTCCCCTGCCCAATCCCATTGCCCTACCCAGCATCTCAAGTCAGCTGTCCAACTTCAGGAGTTTGAACATGTCAATGGGAATGATGTCTCAAAAACCCTTCGATTACTTCCAAGGGACATTTTCCAACCCGGCCGCCCTCTCTGCCCAAAACGAGATGGACCTGGATTGTGATAGTGACTTTATTTCCGAAGGCAGTCCAAAGAAATCTTCCTCAGGTGGGGATAAAAAGAGGGAGATCAACGTCCTTCTGATCCCCAAACTGTATAAGAAACACTAAACAAACTAATTTGGACTTGTTTGGAATTTTGTATCACCCCCTCTTTTTTGTACAGCACGAATCAGCTCACCACTCAGTGCCTTTGCCTGTTAGAACCAGGCTCACATCATACATTTATTACTGTTAGGCCCCGGACCTACTTACCTACTTACCTGGTTACCAATTCATTTCAACTAGACTGTCACAGCTGTAGGTAGCACCAAAGCTTGTCTAGTCATAGCCAGAAATTCTACCCAGCAATAGGAAACACCTGAACGGTCATAGCCTGAATGCTATATGTTATATACACATAATATATGCTTAATATCTACAGCACAGCCCCCTAAGATCCGACTATCCAGTGGTACATCTTGTGCATCTCAACATGTAAGACCGGATGAAATTATTGTAGAAAGAGCTACGACTCCAGTCTTAGTGCTATGCCACATTGCACGACTGAGCCCAACTGAACTCAAATCGACCATCGAGTTGAGTTCAGTTGGTAAGTGTAGCCGCACCTTTCACCTGCTTAATCTCTAAATTACCGCACTCTTTCTTGAAATGGCGATATAATGAGTTGCCCACTAGCATACCATTGGTTGACGTCAAGGGAAACAGTGACTGATTTATACACCTACTTTGTTGAAGTCTAGCTATAATGAGGCCTTGTCTAAATTAAGTACGCATTATAGAATAGAAGGGTGAAAGAAATACTGTAAAAGTATCATATATCATTGATTGTAAGGAAGAACACACCGGAAATTCAGGAAAACATGAGTGTACATTATTTATGAATGGCCCAATTCAAATTATGGATACAATGAGTTATATTCTATTCAACAGAAGAAATTCCAGGTGAGAGTCGGGGAGAAGGTGGTCAAGAACGTCTTACCCCAAGCCTCCCCACTCCAACCCAGACCTCCCAAAAAATCATCCTTTGAAAACGTGGAAGTATTAACGCCCTCAGCTGTTTGTCGGCAGTTTTTGCCTTTAAATCCTGTGGTATTTCGGTAGGAAACAATAGAAAATGCCACAATTCGGGACAAAGGGGGCACAAACATCGGGTTGGTTGGTTGGTTAATGGGGTTTTACACCCCAAATATCAGGAGGACGCTCATTTCAGTTATAAAAGGTCCAGAGTATGTACTCTCAACTGCAATCATATTGGTAACTCACTATCTTCGGTTCATGATTTCTGGGGTACAAAAGATTATGAGATTCCTCTAGTACATTTCACCTCACGATATTTGGCTGGCATGTGCCAAAAAAGTCGTGAGTGACTGCCAATGTGTGTTTTTGTGCTAAACATTGTGAGAACCCCTCCCATTCCTGGAGATTGCAGTTTTCTCCGCCCCTGGAGGAGGTTGCATAACTTAAATAGCGGATGCCTAACGGATCTGTAACGGAGACCAAGTGTTGCAAAATAAGTATTAGTGGAGAAACCGGTATTGCCAAATCAGTTAAAAAGTTCCACTAGCATTCAAATTTAGCGGATTTTCCGTTAAATATATTTCCTGAGACCATAGAAAATACATAAAAATATCATATCGTTAATTAATGGATTTTCAAATAACGGAATATACAATTTTGGGTAAAACTTTTCCTTGTGCCATATTAGCGGATATGTACAAAGAAAAGCTCTAACGGGAAGTTATGCAACTCCCCCTGGTGGTGTACGTACTCTGTGTCCCATGACACAAACATCAATAAGTCAGTCAGTTATGAACAACTTGATCATTTTTCCGCGGCCTAGGCTAGGACTAGGGGTAGGGGACAAAGTGCAGGTTAATAATATTTGTATCAGAAATTTCACCAAAAATGTTTTAGTCCTTCACTTTACTAAAACTACCATTAGATATAATGGTAGAACCTAAACTTTCTAAAGATATAACCATGACAAAATCTGAATCTTCTTTGAATTACATGTTTTCTCTCCTCCACCTTTTAGGGGCAAAAACTGTATAAGACAAACTTGAATAATATCATCTGATGAATCATTTTCTTGCTATTCTTTTATTTTTGCAATTAAAATTGTCTTTTGTCAATAGGCATTAGGAGAGAACTATTGTAATTTGAATGATGACGATTCTGGAACTTGTGTTATCCCTGACTGGAACAGAACATGATGGAATAGACCTTTTTCATTCGTGTGGCGCCCCGCTAGCGGTATAAATCTGAACCAATGAGTTGAGTTATTGTTTCCTATGGGACCAGGTATAGGGCTGAGAGGAAGACTGTTACATGTGACATCATAACTGAGGGATATGAGTTACAAGTTAAAACATTAGAGACAGGGGTGAAAGGAAAGAAAACCTGTCCAGATATGTTGAAAAATGTATTTATTAGAAATGAATCAATATATAGAAAAAAATCCTTAATGACTTTTTGACCTAATTTACATAAACAACAGATGTTTCCTATGAACAGAAAATGAAGGGTACGTCTCCCTGTACTGCCCTCTACTCTGCGGTAATACCAAACGTACCATATCCTCCTCTCCATATAAAGATGTAAAGGACTATAATCTGTATTCATTCATCACTTTCGATATGGTCTGGTAGACGATTATCTTCCAGTTTGGTTGAACAATGTATTGACTACTGATCAAATTAAATCTATTAACTACTTAACCGTGATATCCAACCACTATAATGTAACTATACTTGTCGTGAGACATCTTTTGATATAGGTTAGTAATATGATAAAATATCTACTTTATAAGAGCCACGAGTATTTATAAGCTCTATGTGATATTAATTTTTCCAATGTGATGTGTTCAGATCCTTTGTTGGCATATTCCAACAACATAATTATAACCAGGTCGTGTATTATAAGACTTCTTTTAGATTTATCTTTGAACACTTTTATAAAGGTCCCAATGCTTCCATTGCCCAGTCTCCCTATTGACTCCACCATGGTCATGTCTTAGGGCAACCAAAGCAACAGAAGGAGAAATATGTTAAGGCAGGGGTCGGAAATATAACGGGTTTTACGTCTTAATAACAATGTGTACAATTCTGACTAAGAAACCATGTATTAACGGTAAACATCTTTTTCAATAAAGTGGCGCTGCCCTGGTGTAATTTATTATAATCAACTTTCTTTGTTGGTTTACCTATATAGTAAACATCTATGAAGTGAAGTGACCTGGTTACCAAACGCTCAAAAGGGTAGGCAGAGCGATGGTCTGTGGAGGTTTATATAGGAAAGGTGTATATCGCAAGACAAGATGTATATATTCGATCCTGAATCAAATTGAACAGTTATTTCACCTTTGGTATTCGAACAATAACCTATGTCATATAGTGATACGTTACTATCAATGTTGAGGTTATATATTCCTTGCATTAAAGTCTCATGATCACAACGTTTGACAAACGAGTGTTTCCTTGGATTAACATAATTATTTAGCTATGGACAAGAAAAGAAATCATGACCAGACTTTGGATTGTATCCTAAAGGGGGTGATCCATGATGCGATTTTGAGCCGGTTTTAAACCGATTATAAAAATAGATTTTTTCCTTATCAAATATACAATTTTCCAAAGTGTTTTAATAATCTATATCAGAAAAATGATATTCTCACAGGGAAAAAGCATTCCAAATATGCGAAAAATACAGGAAAAGAATATCAGTTGGCATTTTGTCGCTTCGTGGGGGGAGGGGGGGTCCGATTTTGTCCATTTTGTCCATACCCAACTCATGTTTGTATGGAAGCCCCTCAGCCTTACCTGGATTTCCCACAGGCCTGGGTACACCCCTTAGGACCCCACGTTATCTGAAAATGCTTCTTTTCAAATCGTCACAGGGCCCCTAAATCATCCCACTTTGCATCAGTTGAAAACTACTGCGATTCTTGATAGTGATTGGAAATCGGGACCTTTTTTTTTGGGGGGGGGGGGGGGGGGGGAATGTCATTTTTCTAGCAATGTGTGATGTGTTACTGTTAACCCTTTAGACCTCACGGTTTGCATTCATGAATTGCTTGATTTCCTCAAGATTTCCATGGAATTCCCTCCGGAATTCCCTAAATTCCCTTTAATTGAGGAATTTTTAAGGCCAACCAACCCTTATCTATCAAAAAAAAATCATTAACATGGGGTTTGCTGCATTGGATAGGAAATTAAATAAGCTTTTAAACGATATATTGGCCAATTTTGTATGTTGAATATTTACAAAAGTGTCCTCCTTGGAAAAATAAGGAAAACTTAAGGAAAAATCATCATTTTTAAGGGCGGCTACGGCCGGATCGGGGTCTAAAGGGTTAATCGAGAAACACTCCATCTTTAATTGGAAGACAGGATGTACTTGATAAGTGTACACACGGGGGCGGGGGGTCACTCAACTTAATCCCCTTAATGCCCAACCCTTTGTTTTTCACATCAAGACATATTCTTCCCCTGAATGAAACTTTGCATAAGAAAAGGAATCAGAATATGCATTTAGTTTCTTTCCAATTACTGTGGGATAGTGATAAGTTTGCTATTTAGGTCAAGGACTTCCGAATCAAGACTAAGTACTATACGTCAGCATTTGCTCCAAACAATGTTATTAGTAATATTGAGTTCTTATAAAGGAGGCTTTGAGTGGAAAATAATTATTTACACTTTTGTCTCTTTGTCATGGGAATATTGCTTGAATACTATTTATATGGTAATCAAACCTTATTCCGTTGTCAGAAACGTTTATCAGAAGAAACCTGTATATAAACAGATTTGATATTTATTCCTCACAAAAAGAAATTGTAACATCATGTATCAAATAATAATTTATTCTTTAGATCGTATGAATCCGGATTATGTGAGACTTATTTTATATGAACATTAAGTTGATGTTTTCGTAAATGTCAAACACGTTTTCTTTTATAAGATGCATTGCAAAGTCTAACACATTGCTGCTGCACTGAATTTTCTCATGCAGTATATCCCATAAAACAGTGCCAGCATAGAAAGGCCTATAGAAAGAATTGGTTATTATTTTCCCTGGGACAACAAGTTGTCTCTCATCATTTCATCTTGTATTTCAAAGAGGTGTAACTAGGACACCTAAACTATTACTATGGATACATACATCAAGCTGATCAAGGCACCCTAGCCAGCTTGTGACGTAACAGAAAACGTTCTGCAACCAGTTTGTTACTTACTAAGATGGCACATAACGATTACAT
Organism: Lepidonotus clava; assembly: GCA_936440205.1. Lineage (NCBI taxonomy): Eukaryota > Metazoa > Annelida > Polychaeta > Phyllodocida > Polynoidae > Lepidonotus > Lepidonotus clava. Next base: position 28,759,775 of record OW387149.1, on the reverse strand, counting down.
TAGTGATGGTGAGGTTTAAACTTAATCAAATCAGATTGCTATTATAACATTATTTTTTAGTAAGGTTAGGATGAAACCAAAACAGGACATTATAAGAACATTCTGTTAAGGTTGAAGAACATAACAAGAACGTTATAATAATGTTGCAGAACACTGACACAGCAGTGTATTGCAGCACCGTTATTGGGAGCCATCAACATAACATAACAAGAACCAAACCAGAATGTTGCTGCAACGTTATAATAATATCATGCTTAGCTGGGATGTACATGGCACTTCGAGTGAAAATGGGAAATCCCTTGAACATAAACAATACCTGTAATTCTCGTTTTTACTCATGAGTACACGAAGTCAGAGTAATCCGGTAGTATATATTTAATACTACTGTATAATACTAGACAATAATTTTCCTTGTAAAGCCAACAATATACAATGTATATAAAAAAAAATTGAACAACTTACAACAACTTGTCATGAAACATTGATGTAGGTGAGAATTGCAGCCTGTACACTCAATGTTGACCAAGTACAAATTCTGGATGAGTTTTTACATCTTTTGCCAACATGAAATGTTCGTATGGCACATGAATGTAGAAGCACTCCCGTTTCTGGATATCACAATTGCCTTGGTTTGTCAAAGGACAACAAATGAACACATTATGAAGAGACAATTCTAAGAGGACAAGTTGACACCGATAACTATCTATCAAAAGCATCATCTTTTTTGAGTGGATCCTGTACTAATATATATATGTGTATTGCATGTATCTTTAAGTACTGAAAATTATATATTAAACTCCTCACTGTCATTTATTACTCACCTATATCACCAATCATCATAACAGCTATTGGAAGAGCACATGTAATGTGAATTAGTTTTTGATTCAATGAAAATAAAAAAAAAACTCTGCAAAATTCACCATGGTGGATACAACTTTTGGAAAATGTGGGGCCACACTAGTAGAAAGGGGGGCGCCCAGCTTTCCCCAGAATTTTACATTAATAAAATCTAAATTTGGCCCTCACACTAAAATAGAAAAAGGGGGTAAAGGGTAAGTGTGCGCCCTTGCGTCCCCCTCTAAATCTTCTGGTTCGATGCTACATATTTTTAATACAGTCTTTCCCAGTCGCGAATCTTGATCCTAGGTTTGTTGGTGCAGAATTTGTTTTTATTTCCGAAGGAACTTTTTTTCCACTCATAAGGTAGTGTGAGTCCTAAATATATAGCTGGACTATGGTAAAACCATTTTGTATTTGAGACTAACAAGAATAAAATGACTATTAGGATATAGCGGGCACTGTATGTAGCCCTAGATATAAAACGTATACGTACAATTCTACAGTTCTGGGTCACAAACAAGATTTCCGAACGGGGGCGAGGGGGCAGTATTAAAACGTCTTTTCCCCCTCTAATTTTAGTTAAGAAATCCACCGAAAAGGTCAGCACCCCCTGGACCCCTTCCTGGATCCGCCCCTTCCAATGAATATTTTGGCCAATTTCATTCAAAACCAACATACGTTCATTCATAGACCCTGGTTAACATAATCTCTCTTGAGAATAATTATCATGATATCAGAGAAAATTGAGACCTAGTTTTAGTCAGGACTATCATAACACTGGAGGACCATTTGGCCAATTATCGGGACTGTCATAATGACTACGATAAAGGTTGTCATACGTATAGTTCAATGTAAACACCGTTTCACAAATGGCAAGCAACCTCCCATCACGCGAGTGAGTATAGTTTGTCATGGTGAAGCACTTACTCGATTAATTGTTTCAATATCTAGTCTAGTCTAAGTAGGTAAATTATATGTGTCACGATTTAGAGGGGATGGGTGCGGGTCTAGGGGCGTGCGCCCACCCCCTTTTTTGGCCAAATGTTATTTTTATGTAAAATGTTGGCAAACTTGGCAAACTTGGGTGCGCCCGTCTTTCTTTTCAAAAATATGGATTCGCCACTGGTTATATAGCTTAACCGTGTTATAAAAGAGTATATAGAGTTTATTTTTGTATAATATACGATGACACAGTTATCAGTCATACACCTTTATCAGTAGTTTGGCAGCCTGTTAGTGGTAAACCTCTAAACCAAGGAGGGGAGCTATGGATTCATATAGAAACAACACGAAAGTGGTGGCGTAATCTACAGAATCACGAAAAAGGATGTATACTATTAATATCAATTCTTGAAATGTCATGGGTTACTGTGCAGACTCATAAGAACTCAATTTCGAAACATAGAAGCTAACTGCTGAGACTCATAAGAAAGGTGCATTCTATGATCAATCTAGATTCATGGATTCTTGAAATGTCAAGGCCCACCACTTCAAAGACTGGTAATGTACTCAATGTATATTATGTGTTACTACATAGACTGGCCGGTTGCAAGTTTTACGTAACTAAATGTGGCGCCATCTACCAGGGTCCTACAACTTTCTGTCCCGAGGTGAATGTCAGTCTCTGAGTGGCTGAAAATAGGATAAGATAAAATGATATTGCAGAATTAACATTCACATGATACCCCCCACCATTTCTGAGTTATTCCATAAAAAAAAAAAGAATCCATGATAAAGGGTTTTTGTTAAATGTCAGTAGGGTTTTAAAATGGGCCCTGTGCTCCATGAATTTGTTGTTGCAAACTGCTAAAACAAGGGTAGGTCAACTGGGACTCTTGCGAAAATTGTACATCGTCAACCTACCCTCAAATTTTGATATTTGAGACCCAAAGAGGTCCCAATTGGTTCCTGAGTCCCTTTAAGGTGCACGTGTTTGGGATATTTTTTTTTTCAATAAGCGCTATATTAAACTATACAGGAAAACATTTAGTTCCATGAGACCTAGAAGAATATTACCACATTGATGCACCAGGTAGTAGTCCAATAAACACTACATAGGAGCGTCCTTGCCACATATACATGTACTTCATTCTCCTAGCAATTACTTTTGAAAATACAAATGGCGGTCGGCGTTTAGCCATGGTGTTGACCATCAAAAGTGTTGATGGCCAATCCCGTATCCTACTCTGTTTATTTATTTGCATACAAGACAGTTTATAAAGGTGTATACCATTTATCTCGGCTTTCAACACATAGGTCTACTGCTGACCCTCCTCTTCCAGCTCGGCTTCGAATAATGGGGCAGTATGACCATGAACGTAACTTTCCAGCTCTTCGATATTGATGGTTGAACTAGAGAATGAAATGTTCCCTAGCGACATGTCTGAGCTGTCATGGGAACTAGACGAATCATCCTCTGGGTTTGGGTTTGGTTCTGGGTCTCGGTCTGGGACTGGAGCCATCAGGGTTTCCTCTGTCTTGACTTTGAAGTCACTTGTGCAATCGATTCCTTTTCCCTTTGATGCGTTTGCGGTTGAGATTTCATCGTCATGTCTAAAAAGCAGAATCATATATATATGGATCATTATAATATAGGGGCGGATCCAGAGATTTTCAAAGGGTAGAAAAATTTCCACCGCACCCTCCAGGTCCAACAAAATCACATTAAGAAATGGGGGGGATATAGTAACAACTATGATTGCATAGTTAGCATGCATCAATAATTAATCTACATATTATTATGTAAACGCTATGCAATTTTGATAATGATTATATGGAAAATACTACATGCAAAGTAGACGAGCCACCACACTACTTATTTACAAACTTTACTTAGATAAAATGGGTGAAAAAATATACGCCATATAATTGATCTTGCTAAACTCGTATTTTCAATTTGTTCAAGAATAAGATCTTGACCATTATATGCTTGCTAAATTAGGGATGAATAAAAGTACAATAAATTAGTTACTTAAGGTCCTCCATTAAGTATGTATGCACCAAGAGGTGGGTGGGTGGGGGGTCTGATGTAAAGAAAACTAATGCGCATAATTATATTAATGTATAAATGATCCAGTGCGTACATTGGACTGAGGGGGGTGGGGTAGTGGTTGATAGGAGCGTCTGATTTTTTTTAATTCAAACACGCGTACATGTTTAAGGGAAGGCCCCTTGTAAAGCTCCCTTACCCTAGCCGTAGTCGTTTAATCCCTGTATACATCTCAGTTTTTGACGTCTCAAGCCGCCGTTTGCTGCCTGAAGGTACCGCCGGTGTGCCGACATCTGCTTCCTTACCCCGCTCCTTGTATACACAGTCGTCTGATACGTGGCGCTGTCCGAAAGTACAGCTAATGCTTCTGAAATAGACAGAATCTGGGAAGACTATTTTGATTCATCAATTTGGACCTATCTGTCTGAGATTTATATATACTACCTTCTAATGTATACCTTTATGTATGTTCCAGGTGGCCACCTGGGTATGTTAATCTAATAAAAGACCTGCTACAACATAACCTAGTTATCATTGACACATTATCCATGGTATAAATATATATGGTTAGTGTTACTCCCTTAAGTTGTCCCATGGTGGCTTTCCCCAGCCAAGGTGCGACATAATGTCACGCTATAACCATGCTTTTTCAGTTTGTCTGTTTCTTACCAAAATGTCATGTAACCTTTACAGAATTTTCCTGAGAGATCGAGTCCCAACCAAAACAAAGTGGCACTGTAACATTCTAATGAGGCAGTGTCATATTGATCAACTGCACACAGAATGTCACTGTTATGTTCTGATTAGGTGAGGTAAAGACCTCATTTAAACAGAACATTGTTCTGACTTTCTCACCAGGAGATTTTCCAAACTCACCTAAACAAAAAGTGTTCATGACATTCTGATTAGGTCAGGTCTTAACCTTACCTAAACAGACCATTATTGTGACATTCTTATTGGTTGATATCACAATAATTAACTCTATGATAACGTTACCAGAATGTTACCATAACATCATAATGTAAAATATTTAGAAATGTTTTGAAACACCTTTACATTGATTTACATTAATTTTCTATTTTGGTGAGTTTGAGACCTCACCTAACTAACATGTCCTGATAACATTCCCCTAATTGATATGTCACATTGCAATTCTGTTTGTGGTTGATCACAACACTACCTAACCAGAACGTTTTAGGACCTTCCGCTTTCGGAAATATTGACCTTAATAGGCTGAAATTTCATCTCAGGAGTAATAATAAGGTGAAATTTTAGAAAGGGAAGAAGAGTAGTTCCTAAGAGTAGGAAGAGAGTATATGAGTTCTACCTAAAATGTCCTATGGCAAGGGGAATCAAAGTATGGGAGATGTTGGGAGACAAGGTGCTAAAATGAAATTCAAGCGGTTGATTTAAAATATTTGTGCTAACTATTGATTAGCACTAAGGCCTGAACATTTTTAGCTGAAGGCTCAGACCAACCTCGACACACCTCTCCTTCTTTCCCAGTGTCATCATTATGCCCTTGCTCATCATTATTCCATTATTTGTCTGAACTGAATAATATTACAATCAATCATTATCACTTAACACCTGCAAGATCATGTGATGCGCGTGAAAATGTAAATAAAGTTCTCAAAAAATATATTCAGTGTGGGTTTTCTGATGCATTGAAATTGCTAAAACCTCATCGCATGCCTGTAACAAAATCACACTCACCCTTGAATTGGTCCTTTTAATGTATCTGACGAAATGCTTCTTACAAGGTCATCAGCTTTTGCTGTCACCCCTATTCCATGTCCACGAGAATCAGTTATAAGGCTGTTACCCCCCACGTCTTGTCTGTAAAGGACACATAATAACAACTTTCTTGTAGAATCAAAATATTGTAATTCAGGTCAAAGTCCTAAGCCATTACAATCGGGCTTGGGCACTTAAGAAAATTACTCAAACGTAGATGATGGCAGTCCGTGAAGATTTTGTCATGTTATAAGTGTAGTTAATTCACCACTTGCCCATAACCTTTACAACTAGCATTTGCCCTCACATAGTGAATAGCGATTGGTCTACCGCCTGAATAACATGGACAAAGAAGAGCTTATTTCTGAGGACTCTATAAAGAATAACACTTACTTGAAGTTTGTTTCAGTTGATTGGAGATGTCTTTCACTACTTTTCTCCGAATCCGCCTCAGGCATCAACTTGCTCTGAATTTGACATCCGATCGATTGGACTTCATTCTCCTGGCTGCTAATGCAATAGAAAATAATAACATTAACATTGGACGTGTTTCTGTGGAACACAACAAACTTAATTGGATGTTAAAAGATGAAGGTGATAGATTTATTGAATGTCATATCTTTTTTTGTATATTGAAAATGAAAGAATAACCTTTGATGAAGTAATACATAAAACATTTTTCATTTCTTCCCGAAAATATCAGGTCGGCCAGAAATGAATAATTGATGGTAACAGAATTAGTTATTACATGATCATACATATTTTTCTATAAATTTGCCCATTCAATGGCTGCAGCTTTTAGACATAATACTATTACACCTACTTGCAGACAAATCTTCCAGTTGTAGGAATGTCCGATTCATTGTCGTTGGCCTTCTCTCCAGTTATATCAGGCAACAGTGACTCTTTACTGTCAAGGTCTCTGATGCTGACCTCTGGGCTGTAAAGACATTTTAAACAGATTAACTTAACCTTCGATATTAGAGACCTATGTCCCACCTGGAGGAATTATGTTGGAATACCTACTACCGTATGATAATATGTATCCACTACTATTAAGTACAAAAATAGAATCAATCTATATAGCTGAGAAATATTTGAATTTTCATAAATGAATACATAATTGCTACAAAATGTTGATCTGGAAAACACACCTCCTTGTTTAAACTCATGAATGCTTCACTCATCTAAAAATCGAATTACAACAAACATAATGTTCAGATATTAAAGGTGCATTTGTTAGATAGTGTCAGATGAGAAACTATTATTTGCATACCTGCTACCTTGACCTTCAGACACTGGTTTGAAGTCACTGCCGCTGGGACACATTTTCGATTGGCAAGACGTATGACCTTGAGAGACTGGGTTGGGACGGCTGCTGCTGCTGGGAACCATTCCCAAACAACTGGAGGTATGAGCTTGGGAGACAGGACTGGGATAGTTGCTGCTGGGACTAATCCCCCACTGTTCAGAGTTTTGACCTTGAGACAGATGACTGGGAAGACTGTTATTGGGAGAAATCCCCGACTGTCCAGAGGTTTGACCTTGAGACAGATGACTGGGAAGGCTACTGCTTGGAGCAATCTGCCACTGTCCAGAAGTTTGACCTTGAGACAGATGACTGGGAAGGCTACTGCTTGGAGCAATCTGCCACTGTCCAGAAGTTTGACCTTGAGACAGATGACTGGGAAGGCTACTGCTTGGAGCAATCTGCCACTGTCCAGAAGTTTGACCTTGAGACAGATGACTGGGAAGGCTACTGTTGGGAGCAATCCCCAACTGTCCAGATGTATGTCCTTGAGAGATGGAAATTGGATGTCTACTGCTGGGACCAATCGCCAACTGTCTGGAGTTATATCCTTGATGTAAGTGATCTGCCTGGTTGATGCTTGTACAAACCTCTGAAAGCTCAGATGTATTGTTGACCGGCTGTACCTTCACAAGTGGGTGGGATCTGAATATATAGAGAAGCATTCGATGTATCTGTACTTCACACACTTCAGTGATAGGACTTTCAAGGACATTTACTGCCCTTCAATTTAGTCTTTATTTCTGCCTGTGAAACGGTCGTTTAAGCCTTGGATCAAATGCCCATTCTGCAGTCCTCTAACTGGGCAGTAGGTTCGGTAATATATTCATTATAAAATCAATGTTTAGGTAATATGATATCAATATAGACAGGTAAGCTCATTGAATGAAAAAGTCTAATTAGAAAATCTTTGCATCTAAATATGAAATATTTGCCAGCTCAATAAAAGATGAATTGGAAGTCATGAAAATGCCCAGGGTCATAAGTAATGTAGAGGAAGAAATGCATGGTGCAAATGGCATTATCATACTTACGTCGTTGGAGGATGAGGGTGTTCTGTAGTTTCTAGGCCTGACGATTCAAAGACTTGGATGTTAGCACCAGTCTCCTGTCAATTGAACACAGAACATCTTCTAGGTTTTAGCTTCCTAAACTCCCAACATCCTACACATTATTTAAACATGGGTTCTGTCATTCAGCCTGTTAAATATTGGGATAAAATTCCTGGAAATATACAAAAACTAGAAGAGCTATAACAAGTCAAACGGTATTAGAAGAATGAGAACCGCACATATAATTTTTTTTATAAGTTATGTATGACATTATGATGAATAATGGAAATGTTGTGACTGTATTCTTGACTGCAAATAAGTGTATTTTGTATGATGGTAATAAATAACATTCATGAAATTATGTTTGACATCTGGAAGATCAGGGTAACCTGCATTTAATAAAAAAAACAAAAAAAAAACAACAACAACAACAACTTTGGGTGTAACTTAGAATGTTTTGAAAATCACATATAATTACCCCTCTGTAATCAGCATCCATGGGCAGTTCTTCCTTGGCTTTAACTAAAATATTTTCAGAACAAATTACAATCAGGCAAAATATTCAAAAATGTAAAGTATAATTGGAAGAATGAATAGGAAAAAATATTCAGATAACTAATCTATATTTATAAAGGTAAGTGACATCATATGATGTATTTGCCAAGTTATGAGTAGGAAGATATATGGCTAGATTACAGTGTTTCTTATCCGGAGTAAAAAAAGGCGTCTCATTATACATATAGGACTAAACACATAATTAATAATGTTAAATGACCAAGTTAGATTACGTACTTAATATCTCTGCACATCGTTCATCCAGTTCCTCAATAGACAATTGTTGTTTGTGGAAGACTAGTTTTGTGCCTTCCTCATAGAGTAAACTACAACTCTTAAAATCTTCGGGTGTGTAATGAGCTTGAGCTGTGCCAATGGCATCTTGAATAGACAGAAAAGAAGTAATGAATGCCATGAACATAACAAAGAAAACCCAGCAATGCAGGATGAGAATTACTGTCCTTGGCAAAAGGAGAGACAATTTTTACTTGTATATCCTCTTGCAAACATTTTGTGAGGGAAAGGAGATAAATATAACAAATGTGCGTATACAAAATGCAATTTTAAAGATTGAGATTTGTTAAAGAATCTGTCTTAATTTCTGCATTAACAAGCCATAAACATCCCATAACTTGTATTCTTAATACTGGTCAGGATATTTTGTGAATATAACCACTCCCAGTAACGGATTTAGAGGGAGCGCAGGGTTCTCTGAGGCCACACCCCTAAGACAGGCTTCTACTACAGCCTGGTGTAGCCAATAACTCTACCAAAGTCCAAGTTTTGAAATGTTGAACACCCTTTACCTGCCAGACGCCCAATGTGATGTGCCCCAGGGTTTTCTGAGGCCGCCGCCCTGAGACAGGCCTCTACTATCGCCAATATGTCTACCACGGGTCGCCTGTTAGCTGAGATGCCCAGCTCCTGTCGGATACGTCCGTCTTCATCCTGATGTTGGAAAGTCGCATACATGAAGAAATTGTAAATTGTTGCCCGTTAATATCTTTTCTAGTATACATCTTTTTCATTAAGGTGGTGCCCCCTGGTGACTTCAAATCAAAACACTTTTTTAGGGCTTTCCCATAGTTAAGGTATTGGAAGTGAAGTGACCTAGTTACCAAAAGCCCCAAAAGTGGGCAGAGTGGGGTACTGCGCACGGTCATGGTAAAGGTCAATAATTCATTGTTCAACAATTTTTCCTAAAAGTTAAGCGGCCATGTTCCATCTACCAAAAGTGCACTGCAGATTTGGAGCTGTTATAATTTTGCCAGTGCCGATTTATAAACGACAGCTTTGCCATTACAATTGCAAATGTGTTAGCAAATATTTACTGCCAATAATAAATCAGCAACCAATTTTACCGGTGAAAATTGGCAGCTCCCACCTTCGGTGCTTTTTTGGCCCATTTTCGGCACATAGTTGGTGCTGAAAACGCAACGAAAGTTGGGAACAAGTATTTTCGGTATGTGGAATACCGGCTTTAGAATTGGAATTGGCTTGACACAATTATTAAATAGAAGAAAACGTTTCATGTTAAAGTGAATGTATAAAGATATATATATATTTATACATTCACTTTAACATGCTGTGGATTCTGTTTCCTTGTGTATGCCTTTTTCCTGGTGGTCATGTGATCACTTATTTAGCCATGTGACCTGTTGGTCACAAAATAGTCCTAATGACTGAGAAATTATCAACAAAGTTAGTCAAAAGGGCTAACCCATAAATGACTTACACAAGTTAGCCAATAGTGACTAACTTCGGAACTCATAGTACTATCAGTGTAGTAGGATTAAGGATATTCTTAATAACTATAGACCTCATGTAGAATTGCGCAGAGTAACACTAACAAGGTAAAATTAAGGAAAGCATTCACCAAAAGGAAAGGGTATTAAGAAGCCCCTTTTTATCATGTAAGTTATGGGATTTATTAGATGAACAGAAACAGAATATATATGAATTTACTAAACAATTGAAAGCAATTAATATAAAAACATTGATGTATGAGAAAGTGTGGTTGGATTATTGAAAATATGTTGATATCATGTTTGTGTTACATGGTTAACGTACCCGCAATACTATTGAAAAGGCTATTTGTAAAAGAGATAGTTGGAAAATAATAAAAAAGAATGAATGCTACTACTTGATTGTACTTTTAGCAAATGGTATTTAGAACATTTTACTTGTGGTAAACTGGTGGTTGCTATTTGACCTTCATCAAGGGGGAGAAAATAATATATTGCTCAGTATGAAATTAACAAACCTTAAACTTCTTCACAAGGAAGCGGAACATCGCTGATAATTGCTCGTCCCGTAGTTTGGCCACGTTGCCTCTTCTGTTGTTGGGGTCAGCATAAGGGATGTCTTTTGGCCAACACACCGGGGGATTAGCCCACATTGGAACTAAAAAGTACGAATAAGACAATTCAAACCTTTCTCAGTGAAGTTCAATGTGTAATATTATGCGTTCTAAGTTCAAGCTTCAGAAATTTTTAGATAATGAAACACGTCAACTTACAAACTAAAAACAAGAGAAGAAATACTTTCTTTCAAGCATGGTGATACTTCTGAGCCAAATGAAATACCAAGTCTATACAAAGTCATACAGGCCTACATCCTTAAATTATGCTCCATGCACCAGTGACACATACACAGATCACCTTGCATAGAACCGTGCAGATAACATGAATTGCCATTAGAATAACTCAAGCCAGTGAAGGGAATGAACATAATCTTTTCTTTAAGAAAATGTCGTTTTAAGGACTAGAGATTAGCTGAGGACGTGTGGAAAAAGGCTATCAATATCAATATTTTATTGGGTATTTTCCTTTTATTAAATTCAATACATAATATTAGAACTCACATTTGATACTGCCACACTTTAACATGTTTGTGAAGAAGATGAGCTTTACCAGGATTGGGATGAGGGCCCGCATCTTTCCCACCTGTACATTTGTAGATTCCTTCACGGCTTTTCTCGTTTCTGGAACAATGTGTGTTTTTAATACTAAAGCTAATGATCCACGTTGCGACGAAAAGTCAACCGACAAAAACCAGAGGTACCAACCAATTTCAGAACCGATTTATTTTTGTCTTTCAAAAATCGTGTAGGCAATTAAATGTGTCGGTCCTTAAATCGGTCCAGAATCGGTCCCCTACCCATGATCCATGGTGAAGTTCAAAACCGATTGTTTCCTTGTTTTTTAGAGAACAAATTAGTAGCAACACATAGGGAAAAAAATCGCATGGATTCAACAAACATTTTTGCATTATACACATCAATAGCATTAATGGAACAGAAATATATATTATTTAGTGTATTTGAATAGTAATAATTAAAAACAATAAATATCCATTGTAGAGCATCAAATAGAGTAATACTTGAATCCGAATTCTATTTCCTAAACTATGGTAAAAGTGCAATCTAATTGACCCTTAAATGAATGAAATAACATGGAAAATGTTTGGACTTAATGAAATTGGTCCAGAATCGGTCCAAAATCGGTCCAAAAACATTAAACATGCTCAATAATTTTGTCGGACCATCATCGGTTGGAAATTGGTTGGAAAAAATCGGTTGACATGATCCACATCACGATCATTTTCAAGTGGACCGATTTTGGACCGATTTTGGACCGATTTTGGACCGATTTTGAAGACAGAAAAAAATTGAAAATCGGTTTTAGTATCGGTCCAATTTTGTCGCAAGTGGATCACCGCCTTAACAGGTGCATTTCGCAGCTGGGAGTTGAACCTCGGCTGCCTGCATTACAATCCGGCACCCTACCTATCAAGCTGGTGATCCACGTTGCGACATTTTCCAAAGCGATGAAAAAATAGGACCAAACCGATTTTCGGACCGACGGATTTTTGTCGGTCCTAAATCGGTTGTCTAAAGCCGGGTTTCCACTGAACGACTTTCATGGATAGTTCCTAACGACCATGAAGGACTGTAAAAAATAAAAATCTTTGCTCATTTTAGTCGTTCAGAAAGGCACAACTTCTTGTTTCCACTCAACGACTAAAAAACTGATATCTGAACGATTTTTTAGAGAATCTGCACGACTTTTCTGTACAACAGAGCTTAGAAAAGTCAGGGAACAATATATTTAATTGCTTTTAATTGCTCTTGGAAAAAGTCTTTGGGATTTGTCGTCCAGAAATATTAAACAGGTTAGATATTTGGTCGTTGGTGAATCCTGCACTTTAGTCGTTCAGAAAGGTCGTTTGCAGTCATTTTGAAATGTCTTTACCACCGATTTTGTGTTTCCACTGAACGATTTTACTTACGATTACAAAAGATTTGTAAATCGTTCATGGTCGTTACCATAATGTCGTTCGGTGGAAACAGGCCTTAATTAAACCTACTGGTTCTAGAATCGCTCCAAAATCGTTCCAGAATCGCTCCTCTACCCATGATCCATTGTGAAGGTGAAAACCGATTATTTCCTAGCTTACTGGACCACAAATTAATAGGAAAACAGTGAGAAAAAAAATCGGTTCACTAATTATCAAAATTCTGGAAATATTTTAATATTTCATGTCTAAATATTGTCATTACGACCAGAAATATATATTATTGAATCTGTTTGATTAATAAATAGTGAAATGATAAAAAAAAAAGCATTAAAAAATATATCATATGAAAGATAATTCATTCTGATATATTTTGGTAACATTATCGTTCTATTATTCCCAAAAATAAATGAAATAACACTGAAAATGCTTAGACATAATAAAATCGGTCTAAAATCGGTCCATGTCGGTCCAAAATCGGTCCAAAATTATTAAACAGGTTGGAAATCGGTTGGAATAATTTAGTCTCACATGTGTCGGTTTGGAAATCAGTTGGAAAAAACATGAGGGCTGACATGATCCACGTTGCGATATTTTCAAAAGTGGACCGATTCTGGACCGATTCTGGACCGATTCTGGACCGATTCTGGACCGATTCTGGACCGATTCTGGACCGATTCTGGACCGATTCTGGACCGATTCTGGACCGATTCTGGACCGATTCTGGACCGATTCTGGACCGATTTTGGACAATATTTTAAAAATCGGTTGAATATCGGTCCAATTTTGTCGCAACGTGGATCACCAGCTTCAGGCCACCACTCATGTGGCCATATTGGGTCAAGCCCCATTCGCCCTGGTGAATGTGGTTTGTCGTAGATCTCTGCTAATATTGGTAACGTTGGATAATCGTAACCCTCTGCGACCACAATCTTTGCAAAATTATTCAACCTTTTTAATATGTTTGTAGAGAACCTGTGCAATTCAAGATGATTTTCCTTGCGAAAATGGAGCCGAAAATGATTGCAAGGGAGCTTACTTCTCAGTGTGAATGCTATGTGATCAATTTTGCTGGCTTGCGATCATTTTGTCATACTTAGCTTCAAGTCTGGCGAAAAAGCCGGATCAAGAAGCTGAGATGTGCGGACAAGAGTCGTGCCTTGCCCTATTAGTTGGGGGGAGGGGGGGGGGGGGTGTGGTTGGGCCTTGGTCAATCAGTCCTGCGTCATTCCGGGCATTGGGTACGGCGGACCGGAGTCTCTGTTGCCGGGGGAAGGCTCATTGGACAATTCTTGAATAGGGGGCGGCCCAAAGAGGAGTAAGAGGGTATTTCGCTGGGTTAGGCCGTTCCGTCATCCATTCGCACCGGTCCTCTCGTGTTCCCGCAAGGTGTCCAGCCAACGCTCGCCTAAAGGTTGGTAGCGTCGGGCCAAGCCGTTCGTGCTGTCGTACCTACAGGAGTGGACCGACCGCTGATGTTTTCGTGCCTTTGTACCGGTCCGATTTCCGGGCTCCGTACCGCTTCCGAGGGGAATCCGGTCCTTCGTGTCATACTTCGGTCCCTCGGGCTCTCGGGCCTTCGTTCCTGTTTACTTCTTAATTACTCATAAACATAATTGCCTTACTTTTTAGAAAACTACTTGTCATTTGATCCTATTATTGGTCTTAATCTCTTTGAGGGCTATTCTAATGGAAGAAAACACATGTTGACATAAGGAGTACCAAGAAGGAACTGTTTATTCTGGGCCTCACCCCTCCCCCCCCCCTTTTTTTATACCCTGATACTCGGCTCTGATTGGCCAACTCAAGTCACGTGATCTTAATGACGTCACATCCAGTTTACATTTTGTCTTAGCTTTTCAGGTTTCGGTCTTTTGGGTTTCGGTCCTTTCGGGTTTCGGTCCCGTACACAAAATACACTTTTACTGTATTATTCCATTATTTTCGGTATCTGACTTTTTGACACTGATGAATAGGCATTCATCACACCTGAGATCATTTGGAAATGTATATACGATCATCTTTTCGCAGCTCAGTATGACAAAACCACAGGCCAGGGCAAATGGGGCTTCAGGGTGTCATTTTGCTGGGTCCTGGTGTTTTACCCTTTATTTCATAGTGATATGTAAGAGTTGATAAACCAGCATTTACTTCAACTGCCACTCTGCTTGTGGCTCTGATTACTCTGTGTCCAATGGTAGCTAACATTGAACAGGTTGGGGTGGGTGAAGATAGGAAGCAATGCAGATGTTTTCCGTTATTTTCCTATTAATTCGTAATCTAGAATACAAAGAAACAATCGGTATTTAACTTCGTCGTGGATCATGGGTAGGGGACCGATTCTGGACCAATTTTAGACCAAGTGGTTTAATTAAGCCGGGTTTCCACCGAGCGATTCAGGTTGAGAATAAGTGACGACTATAAAGAATTATAATCTTCAGTAATCTGTCTGGTGAAAAAATCTTTTGTGAATGAAATAATTGTTGTTTCCACTGAACGATGATATTTGGACAATTCTGGGACATTGTGGACGCCTATTCCCACCGACATGAGGTAGAAAACATGAGGAACAATGCGTTTAATTGCTTTTAATTGCTCTTGGAAGAAATCGTTGGCATTTGTCGTCCAGAAATATTAAACAGGTTTGATATTTGGTCGTTTGCAAATCTTTTACTTTTGTCTTGAGCAAAGGTCGTTTGCAGTTGTTCACAAATGTCTTTATCAACGATTTTGTGTTTCCACTGAACGATTGTATGAACAACCATGAAAGATTTACAAATCTTTACAAGTCTTAGGTTGTCTTTAGCAAAATGTCGTTTGGTGGAAACAGGGCTTTACCCAACCGATTTTGGACTGACAAAAAAACGTCGGTCCTAAAGTCGGTTGGCCTCTATTTTTTCGTCGTGTTAGAAAGGTTCGTCTTGTGGATCACCACCTTCAAAGGTTGTGCACCTATGTCCTAGATTCAGCCAAATATAACATTTATCTTAAATAGTGAGCCCCCAGAAATGTCTTAATTATTTTCATCTAAGGGCATTTCAGAGATCATAAATCAAGATGATTCTAAGGAATTTAGGTATGTGAAAATTGTCTAATTATGCGATTTGTACTTAATAAGCAAACATTGAATAACATTTCATTTCTTTCTTTCTCACGAAAATTGTACGGTAAAATAGCATGCCATACACCATGTAAAAGCAAGTTTTGTTCCTGATTCCTTGTCATTGATAATGTCTAGGTACAATTAAAGCTAGCCAGATAGATTACTGCCATCGAAGTATATGGAACCAGAAATCAATTATAACACAGTTTCATGATTTCAATTTAAGTAATTTACATTTAGTACAAATTGACATTACCTTCATAGAGTGCAATTCCTCCTGCTGCTGGCTTCACGGGCTTTACAAAGGTAAACATAAATTGATTCTGATTTAATGAATGTAGGGAATTATATAGGAAACATGTTCTGGATTAGGGGGGATGAGAGGTATAGAAAGCCTCTGATTTAAATAATGATGTTAGTTTTTTTTAAAGAAAAGATTTGTGGGTGGACCACAGTGTCCCAACCCTAACATATGGGTATACTCAACAACAAAATAGAATCTCCCAAATTTCATGAATGGGAAGTTAATTATTCAATTATGATAATGTTGCAGCAACGTTCTGGATTGGTCTTGTTACGTTACGTTGTAACATTACAGTGACATTCTTTTGATGACTCCCAATAGCGTTGCTGCATCCAACTGTTGCAATGTAACATTGTGACGTTCTGGTAATGTTCTTGCCATTTTATTATGAAGCCAATATTATGAACTTATGGAAATAAGAATGTCACAGTAATGTCTGTTTAGGTATGGTTTAGACCTCACTTAAAGAGAATATGTCACAGTAACATTCTGTTTAGGTCAGCTTGACAGTTAATTTCTGTTTAGGTAAGGTTAATACCTGACCTAATCAGAACATCACGATAACATTCTGTTTATGTTAGGTTGGGACCTCTGGCCTTGCCTACCACTACTCCTACATTTCATACGACTAACATTTCCAAACTTTGTGCCCCAAATTCAAGATTAAATTTTGCCCCCTGATGGATACAAGTATGAATGCGTGGATTAGGATTTATATGAAAATAACTGTTTTGTTTTTACAGAAATTTTGTAATGCTATAATCTAGATTTGTGACTTTGGACATACCTAGATTACTTTGAGAGGAAGACCATTATGTATCATAAAGTTGAATTAGATAAGAAAAATGAGTACTGATTAAGTCACCTGCTTGGACTTTAGGCCGGCCATCTTTAGTGCAGAGGGAGATCTGCCACAGTCGAAATTCCGAGGGGGGAAAGTAGCTTGGTTTCTCGTCACGTGTAGTGCTAAAATGGAAAGCAAATCAACAACAATTACAAACAGACGTTGGTAATAGAAAGGACAAAAAAAAGAAAAGAAATATCCCCGTGTAAATAGAAACATGTACAAGTAATTCAAGTTTCGGCAATTACGCCCAAATAATAGTATATGTCCATTGATTGCGTGTTCCTGCTCATCCATTTCCTGAAATTCTCTTGCAGATACATCGTACTTTGCAATAGACAGAAGACCTCCTAGTTTAGGCACAGCTATAATGTGCAATCCGAAAGTGGCCTATGTCTTTTGAGACCCCAGAGGGTTTCTATAACAATAATTTACAATACTATCATTAAAAGTTAATACGAACAACCGTTAAAATACCTTTAATGACCCAGCACTTGGTTGACTTAACTCATACCAGACCTAGGACGGTGAGACTCGGTGAGGTGGTTTTGGTTATTTCTGTGGTTGTATGGGGCCCTCAATGCTGATTGGCTATCTAAAAGGTCAGGTGGGCAAATAGCGGACTTAAAACTAGTTTTTCTAGACCATCCTTACTAATTTTAGAATAACTTTTCTTGTAATGTGGCTACAATATTGAATAATATATCAATTTAAAGCTATGAATTCACCTGTTTTAGAGGTACAACAGATGATAAGCTTTAATGGAATGTTTTCCTTCTATAGAACTAAATGGAACCTAAAAGTTTTTAAAAAGTTGCTGAAAATGTTTGACATTCAATATTAAGGGCTATAGAAATATTTCTTAATCATTCCAATCGTTTATACTACCTCCATTTTCCAAAAGGGTATGTTGTAAGGATTATTTTGATATGTCATTTTCTATTATAATCAGGACCTATCAAAAGTTATTCAGTTTTGAAAGCTAAAAATAAAAGTTCCAAAAACCACCTTTTTGCCCAGTTATGGGCCCAGTTAGCAGCCATATCAAAGCATTAGATCACACTCCAAAATGCAAATTGGGTTCAATTGTTCTTTATATATGAAGATAAAAGTTGTAGTTTTGTGTAGTATTGTGAATATCTAATAACTATGTTAATCAGGTACAATAGAATTATTTATTTAGTTTGCAATGTTGAAATAAAGAACAATAAGATATAAGGTCGGAGAGAAAATATCTATTATATTACATCTTGAAACTGTCCGAGGCTGTCACTGCAGTGCCAGGCTCAATTTAATGTGGATTCTTTTAGGATTTTACTTCAAAATTATTCAAATTATCTATTTGTAAAGGTAAGCAGACATGATGTTTCCTGCAGAAATACTAGATACTACTCTAGGTATGATTTTATGTATAGCATTACATATAAATCCTAATAAACTGAAGAATAAGTCCAAATAATGGTCAAAAATGGTTATTTTTAAGCAAAACTAGGCTAGAAATGCCCCTGCAAAATGTATATTAGGTCTTCTTTTGAGCATGGGATACCTGTTTGTGTATATTTTCTGAAAATTTTAAAGGCAATTGTTATTTCACCACGTCTTCTAAGCAAATCTGATAGGTTATGACACCTATTTGTAAATTTTATCAGGAAAAAGAAACCACAAAATAGGTAACTACCCAAGTCCCCTATTTGCCCACCTGACCTTTAGGTTCCCACTTTGGTAGGCTGAGACCAGGTCATCGAGTCATCGGGCTGTTTCTAGGAAATGTGCGCGTTTTTTCCTGGTGGCAAGCCTGTAGGTTGTGGTTTTCCCTGGTTATTGCTGCCTGGGGCAAGAAAGGGGGGTCAGCAATATAGGCTCAACATGTACTTCAAACTAAAACGTAACGCCTTTACACTTAAGATAGTTTTTTTTTTTTTGTTTTTTTTTGGTTAGTTTTATTTATCCTGAGAGGGTCTTCAGGCAACATTTAATTGCCCAGCCGAGAAAAAGATCAAAGAAACAACAACGACAACAACAACAAGAAAAAAAAGGGAGGGGGGGGGGGGCGTTGGTTGTTAGGAGCTCCTGGACCCCGCCTCCCCCTGGATACCTATAGTTATATTAGCAGGGGCGGATCAAGGAATTTGAAACGGGGGCGGGCGTGTTATAGCAAAAATTCTGTCCGTGCCCTCCGGGCGCAAGAATTTTACATTAAAAAAATTTACATTGAGCAGAGGGAGGCATGCACCCTGCACGCCCCCCTTCCCCCAATTTGCGCCTGATTAGGGGCTTTCCATGAAGTACGTACGTACAGTTTAAAAAATGTCGGACCCCCCTCCGCCTTGGTACATACATCGTTCATGGAAGCCCCTTATAAATTTACTGACCCCTAATAATAGACTTGTGTAAAATTGGCGTTGTGCAGATGACGTCACATGCCAGAAAAAGAGCTGGCCACCATAATGGTGATCTATTTATTAGCGTTATTAATTGCATTTCTTTTTTTTAAAAGTTAATTTCTATGGCCGATTTTCTATTTTCTATTTTTCTATTAATTGATTCAGTCTTGTGTCAGAATTAGAGTGCCTAGTCTAACAGTCCTAACAATAGGCCAAAACTATGAATAAAACTGGCGTCTAGAATGGTCCACATACAAGTCAGCCATTTGTGTCATGTACTCTTTCACTTACCTTGAATTATACTTGTCACTCTTCTGGGGCCATACCTGAAGACTATATAATATTATGTTGTATTGTATCTCTCACTACCTACATGGAAGATCATTGTTGCAATGAATGTGGTTCAATAAGAAAAAAAAAGAAAAAAAAGGAAAGTGATATTTCTCACCTGAACACTCTACCGGTGTGTCTACTTGACCCCCAGCAGTCAACATGGACCACAGATTACAGCTTATCAAACTAGAACTCACGGAGAAATAGGTGGATCTAGGATTTTGGAAAAGGGAGGGGGATCACTATTAGAAATTTCATTCTGTAATGACCTTTTGTCTGAATTGACATCTTGAGAAAAAGGAGAGAGAGAAAGTGGTGCGTGCCCCCACCCTCTTCTGAATCCACCGCATATTATAACTGCATATTATAATGCTGACAGAGACCCGGGAAAGAGACCAACAGGTGGAGGTAGGCTTATCTAGAATCTGAAAGTCAATATCCGAAATTGGTCCTACCTTCTTGCTCATCCCCAGCACCCCTAAACAAATCAATTAGGGCTTGTAGGTGAATGTGAAGAGTATAGTCGAGGGTATCGGAGGGGGGGGGGGGTGCTCCAGGGGGCTTCTGCCCCCCCCCCCCCCACCCTTTTTGGTGGGGACTTAAACTTGCCAGGGCGATAAATATATCGAGCGGCCTCCGACATATCTGTTATATACGGTTATATATGTCTATACGTAGTCCGTGATCCACATTTATGCTCTCGGCGGTCTCCACTCCTAGTACAAAGTAGACACTAACCGTGGTGGGTTTCTGGGAGCCGTATTTCCTCGAAGGGACTGGTAGTCCCTTTTGTCCCTCTAGCTGTCCAGGACTCCCATACTCATCTGAAATATAGGCCTGGGATTCCCCAATATAAAGTGGTACAGCACGGACTGAATAGACTTTAGACTGTTGACTCCTTTTTTTTCTTTTTTTTCCACTGCTTAGGCTGGTGTGGGGGTGTCCTGTAACATGCCGAATTCATGAATTTCAGATTCTTCCTATGACCTGCCAGCAAAGCAAATGTAGTAGATTTAAGCCTCAATTGTTTCTGAATAACTTGAGTATAATTCAACAATTTTGTTCATATCTTGAGGATAAATTTGCCCAATACACCATTTCAAAGTTTGGATATTATAACCTTATGGATAATTATGTTTCTGTTCAATCGACAATGAAATAGCATGGGCAGGGGGGGGGGCAAGAAATTGTACTCAAAGGAATTGTTGATTTGCTATTTCCAAGCTAATTTTTAGATTTCGTTGATATTTTCATTGATTGGAATATGAATTTTATGCTATCGAATAGCTGGGACATAGATTATTGTATCAAAATGCAATAGTTTCCTGCTTGACAAATGAGGCAAAACTTAAGAAAAACGGTCAAGTCCCATGTCAATATCGTAGCCATGTTGCATGTCAAATATCAATACGGCCGTATATTGCCATGTCGAATTTAGGGTGTTGAGCCATTTCTGGTTATGGTCTGGTTATGATTAAGAGGTTAGGAATGAGGAAGTTTTAGGTTTGGCACAGTGACCCCTGACCCGTGACCGACTTTTTGTATGCTGAACTTTGATTTTTATATACGATATCACATGTTCTATTTCAAAGCTTGGGGTACGAATTTTATCTATGGCTTAATCCTTTAATTCTTTTTGTTTTTGAATTGCATTTAAGTAGAAATACTGGGAATATCTGGTTGTTAAAACAGCTATACACGCACACAAGCACTCATACAAAATATGTGTGAATACATAGAGCCTTTACTTTCTAGGAAAGAAGGTATGAAATCATTATGGCAGAAACAATAGCACATCCATTTTGAAAGAAGATATGTACAGACAGTGATGGTAACAGAAAGGCACAATGGCACAAATACACGTTTTGTCAAAGAAATAAACCTATTGTCAAGTATGCCAGTGAAACTTAGGTTTTGTGATGAATTTCATAGTGGCACGAGTTTTAGAGAATCTAATCAAGCATTGATTATACAGTAAAAGACATCAACTAATTGCCTGTGCATTGATTATGTGATGAACGGCTATTCATCCAAAATACATAGAGGTCAAAATAATAGAAATAAGGTAATAGTAGAAATATATGTAAGAGAACGAAATATATGTAAGAGAACGAAATAGATGTAAAGGAACGAATATGTAATAATGAACGAAAGTATAGAAAGCCTGAAAAAGAGGCACGAATATGTAAAAGAACGAATATGTAAAGAACGAATATGTAAGGAACGAATATGTAAGGAACGAAAATGTAAAGGAACGAAACCCGGAAATATGTAAACCGGAAGTGAAATGTAAACCGGAAACGGAATATATAAACCGGAAGTGACGTCAGTTGTAGGTCACGTGACCGAAAGCAGCCAATCAGGGCTGACCTCTCTAGTATATAAAGGGGCGGTGAGGCCCGAATAAACAGAGTTCTTTAACAGTTCTCCTGGTGTCCAGACGTGTCCTCTTTCCTGAAACAACCGCTAAAGATGAGCCGATCAGAGTAATTAAGCAGAAGTTAGGACAAAACAGTCGAAGCTCGAGATAGGTAGTAGAAACACAGGGTAAGGGGCCCGACGGCCCGAAGAACGAGGAACGAGGGAACGGAGTAAGGCACGAAGGCCCGAAGTAGTCCCGGAAACCGAGGCGTAGTATGGCACGAAGACATGGGGAACGGAACGAAGGAACGAAGTCCGCGGGGACGAGGGCGCGGCATGCTCGGCCCCACGCTACCAAACAATAGGCGACCGTCGGCCCGTCGCCCCCGCGGACCGGAACTCAGGGGTGGACCGCCCGGTCGGGGTGAATGCTGGTCTGGGAGATAGAGCGAGACGAACCCCGGCCGACCCGTACCCCTACCATAATTTCCCTCCCCCGCAGTCCTCCGTTGACATCGAGTGCCGATTTCCGATCGATTCGCTCAGCCCCCCCTCGTGCGCGAGGCACGACTCTAGAAACACATCTCGGTTCTTGGCCCGGATTCCCCGTCCGCCCCGAGACCCGAACAACCCCCACGTTCCTCTGTTGTAAGAATCGGCAACCCCGACTTACCAGAGAACGTCACACTGGTGGCAGCGGTGGTGCTGAAATAGGCACATACGGACTTGTGGATCTTGGGTGTTTCGTCGGTATTGGATACTCATGGCGACCGCGGCAGTCTTCGAGCAGATGGATTCTGACGTCGCCTTCAAGGAAGGTGGGGAGGAGAAAGGAGGTGCGAAAACCGAGACCAAAGGGGAGGACACGACCATCATGGGTAGGCAGTTTAATTTTATGGGAACGTCCACCCCGACGGATGAGCAGAATGCGCGGGCTCAACAACAACAGACCGGCCAGGTAGGAGCGAGTTTGAAGAAGTTTAGTTTACGACCGGAGAAGTATGACGGTAAACCGGATTTCGAGGGATGGATCAACCAGTTTGAGGAGTACGCAACATTGGGACGCTGGACGGCCGAGGAAAAAGCGGCGATGCTCTTTCTCTCGCTGACGGGAACGGCACGAATGTACTTTGTCGGACTCCCGGACGGGGAACGACTCCGTTACTCAGCGAGGGTGGATGCGTTGCGCAGGAGGTTCGGTCAGGAGAAGGACACGTGCAATGCTCTGCAAGAGTTGGCAGGATTGAAACGTGTAAAGAACCAGACAGCGAAGGAGTTGGCTGATAATGCCCGGCGACTGGCATCGAGAGCCTACTTCTCCAACGACTACGCTAGCCAGGAAAAAGCAGCATTACATGCGTTCCAGGCTGCAGTTGGGGAAGACCTTCAGCTGAAGTGTGCAGAGAAAGGATGCAAGACACTAGAGGAGGCGGTAGAGGTGGTAGAAATACAGGAACGATACTCACGCCGCCTCCTGCGGGCAGTGAAGCCCGAGGAGGACGCCAATACACAGATCATGGCCTTAAACGGTAAGTTGGAGGAGATGATGAAAGAATTGGCAGAAGAACGGGAAGCTAGAAGACAAGCAACGGCCCGGAGGGAGGCGTTTAAGAAGCGAAAAGAAGATTTAGAGTGTCATCAATGTCACCAGAAGGGCCATTTCGCGAGAGAGTGTTCTCAGCGTCAGGGAAACGGACAGTCGCCGTCGCAGTAAGCGCGGGGCCCCCTTCGGGCGCGGCGAGAGAAGTAGTAGGCATGGGAGAATGTGGACTTTATGTGGCCGGGACGGTGGGAGAGAGTGTCGTCCGTTTTTTGGTTGATACCGGATCTATGATCAGTCTGCTGTCGGAACGCCTCTGGAGAGAGTGGGGACGAAAATGGGAAGAACTGGATGGATATGAAGGACGTCTCTGCTCGGTGGATGGTAGTCCGTTGCGGTGCTACGGATGCACGAACTTGCCAGTAAAATTGGGAACGCGCGTGTTGAAGTGGACATTCATGGTGGCAGACATCGGTAGAGATGAAGGGATCCTGGGAAACGACTTCGCGGTGAAATACCGGCTAACAGTTAAGCCCCACGCGAGTGCTATCTTCCTGCCCGCCGAGGGGGAGGGAGAGGGGGAACGAATCCCGGGAACAGAACAAAGAACGGATGGGATTCGGGCAGTTACCGTCGGAGGACAGGTCGTGCGAATCGAGGGAACGACGGAAATACCCCCACTCCAAGTGACCCGAGTAACAGTAGTAACGAGAGTAGACATAGGACAGAGTGGACAGCTGGCTGTCATCACCGGCGCTGGATTACCTATGGGACTGGAGGTGATCCCAGGAACGGTGACATTGGGAGAAGAAAATGGAGTTTGGGTGGCCAACCGAGGGACCGAGAGCGCGAAATTGGAAACCGGCGGGGTACTCGGAGAAGCCACCTTCGTACAAGAGGTACGAGGAATAGGAAGTGAAGCAAAAGAACCCCCTGGAGCGCTCGTTGAAATGATAGAGGAGGCTAAGAAAGACCTGACCACGGAGGAAGGCGGAGAGCTGGAGAAAGCCATCATGGCCCGGGAACAAATGTTTGCGACCTCGAAACATGAGTTAGGACGGACAGATTTAGTACAACATCGAATTAAAACGGGGGATCAGATGCCGATCAAGCAGAGGGTCAGACGGTATCCGGCCACCAGGAGAGAGGAAGAACGAGCACTGGTGGAGGATATGTTAAATCTAGGGATTATCCAGGAGAGCGGGAGTGCGTGGAGTAGCCCAACCGTTCTAGTCAAAAAGAAGGACGGAGGAACGAGGTTCTGTATCGACTACCGAAAACTGAACCAAGCTACGAAAGTGGACGCCTATCCGCTCCCACGGATAGAGGACAGCCTCAACACCTTGGGAGGAAGCCTATTCTTTTGCAGTCTGGATCTCGCAAGCGGATATTGGCAGGTGGAGATGGCACCGGAGGACCAAGAAAAGACGGCCTTCGTGACTCAAGGAGGATTGTATGAGTTCAAAGTGATGCCATTCGGGCTAGTGAACGCCCCAGCCACCTTCGAGAGACTGATGGAAAGAATCCTCAGAGGAATCGTGTGGGAGGAGTGTCTGGTATACTTGGATGACATACTGGTCTTTGGACCAACGTTTAAAGTGACTCTGGAAAGATTGGTACGGGTTCTGGACCGATTGAACGCTGCAGGACTGAAGTTAAAGGCGCGAAAATGCAAGCTGTTCCAGAAGAAGATTCCGTTCTTGGGGCACGTTGTCTCATTCAACGGGATCGAACCCGACCCCGAAAAGTGTCGGCAAGTAACCGAGTGGCCGGTCCCTCGGGATCTCCACGAGGTACGAGCCTTCGTGGGATTATGTTCGTATTATAGAAGGCATATAAACAGCTTCACGGAATTGGCTGCCCCCTTGTATGAATTGGCAACAAAGGAGGAACCGTTCGTGTGGAGTGCGAGACGACAAGAGGCATTTGATGCGATGAAGAAGGCGCTAACAGAGGCCCCGGTGTTGGGATTCCCGGAGGAAGATGGACAATGGTGGCTTGACACGGACGCCAGTGACGTGGGGACAGGAGCCGTGCTATCACAGGAGCAGAGAGGGGAGGAACGGGTGATAGCCTACACGAGCAAAACCCTGGAGTCAAACGAACGAAAGTATTGCACCACGCGGAAAGAACTGTTGGCGGTGGTGCGAGCTTTGAAGCATTTTCGGTGCTACATCTATGGTCAACGCGTGATAGTCCGGACGGATAATAGCGCGGTCAGTTGGCTGCAGAGAAGTAAGGAACCGATGGGGCAGGCTGCTTGGTGGATTGAGATTATCGACTCGCATGATGTGTCGTTCCAACACCGACCGGGCAGGAAGCATGGGAACGCTGACGCGTTGTCCCGGTATCCGTGCAAACAATGTGGAGAGGAGCACGAGAATACCGAAAAAGTGAGAGTAGTGACGCGGGCCCGGGGGTACGAGCCCGGATGGTCCCCGCAGGAGATGAGAGCAGCGCAGAGGAGGGATCGAGATATAGGGCCGATTGTCGCACGGATGGAAGAGAATGCGGACCGGCCAGGTTGGGAGGCCATATCTCCGGAATCCCGGGAAACAAAGATCCTATGGAGGCAATGGGAACGATTAAGCCTCAGGGATGGCGTGCTGCATCGGAAGTACTGGGAACTGGAAGGACATGGTTGGAGGAACCAGTTGGTCGTTCCCCGAGGGGAACGGGCCAAGTTGGTAAGGGAATACCATGGAGGCGCGGCAGGAGCGCATTTGGGAGTCGCCAGAACGACGGCCCTGTTGGAGCAAGGGTTTTACTGGCCGGGACTCCGGGAAGACGTGCGGAAGGAATGTCGAGAATGTGATTGCGCGTTGCTGAAAAAAGGACGAGGAAGACGGGAGCCGCTACATCAGTACATAGTGGGGGAGCCGATGGAACGGCTGGCCATGGATGTTTCGGGCCCGTACCCAGTCACCAAACGAGGAAATAAGTATTGCCTGATGGTGGGATGCTATTTCACCAAATGGTTGGAGTGTTTCCCGATCCCGGATCAAAAGGCAACGACAGTGGCGGACAAACTGGTTGAAGAAGTAGTAGCACGGTACGGCGCGTTTCGGGAACTACACTCGGATCAAGGCACGAATTTCGAATCCGAGGTGGTGGCTCAGGTCTGTGCACTATTTGGAATACACAAAACAAGAACGACGCCGTACCACCCCAGGAGTGACGGGTACATAGAACGAAGTTTCCGTACCTTGGGGTGTTGTTTAAAAGCCAGCTGCCGAGCAACAGGCCGGGAATGGGATGAGATGGTCCCGCTCGTGATGATGAGTTATAGAGCAACGCCGCAAGCCAGCACGGGAGTGACACCGAATATGATGATGCTGGGCCGACAGACCATGATGCCGCGACAGGCGATTTATGGGAGACCTCTAGGACCAGAGGAGGAACCCCGACGGGTAGGCGACTATGTGGAAAGCCTGGAGGAAGGGCTAGTCGCGGCCTATCGGGAGGCCCGGACGGGGCTGAAACGAGCCGCCATCCATCAGAAACACGAGTACGATGGGAAGGTGACTCGGCGGGAAACCACGCCGGAGAACTGGTCTGGGTGCACGATACGGTAGTGGATAGGGACAAAGGAACGAAGTTGCGATTTCCATGGATGGGCCCTGCACTGATCGTCAAGGTGCTTGACCGAGGACGGGTGGTAGTACGGAAGAAACGAGGGAAACCGGGGGGGGTAGTCCATGTGGACCGCCTGGAACCCTACCGAGGACACGCTGCGCCAGCCTGGATGGTAGCTGACCAGCAAGGATACGAGGCTGCACAGTAAATGCTTGGGGTGGGGCGCGCTAGGGCACGTAAGGAAACGGGGCACCC
Organism: Lepidonotus clava; assembly: GCA_936440205.1. NCBI lineage: Eukaryota > Metazoa > Annelida > Polychaeta > Phyllodocida > Polynoidae > Lepidonotus > Lepidonotus clava. The sequence continues at coordinate 28,732,297 of OW387149.1, read as the reverse complement.
CTTTTTGTGATGAAGTCGTTTTCGTGTCTCGATTCCGCAGGTGGAAGAGGACCAAGGGAACGACCAAATCGGCGCTACACAAAAAGGCTTTGGCCAAAAAGGACTGATCAACCTGGGGCCATTGAGTCGGGGCGGTGCGTTGACCACTACAGTAGGAGTGCAGGTCGTTAGGCTGTAGAGATTTGCTACCTAGCTGAAGATTGGTTCTCTTGCGGATGTAATATAGGTGGGAAATGCGGGGTTGGAACGAAAAACGGCGTTCGGGAGCCACGACGGCCCGAATGTCTAAAGTAGTCCCACGGAGCCGCTTTCCGGTCAGTTCGGAGGAACCACAGCGTGGAAAAGATGGTTGGATTACAACAGAAGACAGACCCGGTGGCAAGCTGGTAAAGACTTTTGAAGTAATGCCGACTTGGTAATACCGCTTTACAGCGTCCAGGAGACCGGAGGAGAGTAGATGCGGCACTCTCGGGAACGCCGGAGGAACGAACGGACGGTTGTAAAAGGCGAGGCCTGAAACGAGGACGGGCTTTAAAGTAGGCCGTAAAAGGAGTAAAAGAGGACAAAGAGAACGGGGCGGCGGCGAGGAGATGACAACGTCGAGCCCCTGTGTTCTCCGGGAAGTGTGCGGAAGCACTGTGAGGGCCGAGATGAAAAAGGCAAGAGAAGGCGACGGAGGATGAAAAGACCGAGGACGTCCGGTGGGGCAATAAAAGGCCTAGGAAAAAAACGCGTGGACGGGCGAAGGGCCGCGAGGTAAAAAAAGCAGGCGAGGCGGTGACCAGCGGCGGGCCCCGGAGACCGGAAAATAGTAGGGGGCGCCACCGTAGAAGTGGATGGTGAGTCTGACGCTAGGGGTCGCTAGCGCAGGCCACGCCCACTTCCGCCTGCGGCGGCTATAAAAGGCAGAGCGCTCGCTGGAGCAGGTCATTCTGGTCAGCCGATCAGGATTCATCAAATCGCAGACGAGCAGACTGAGCTAAGGAGAAGAAAAAAAGAGAAAAAGCAGAGAAGCGAGACGAGCAGCATCACCACGAGACAAAAACGGAAAAGGCTGACGGGACGAGCTTCAGGATTGGAACGAGCCCCGAAAGCCCGGAAAACGGACACGATGAGCGGACAGTGCTGGGAAGGACATTGCCATGGAAAGGAGTTTAAGCACTTGGTCAAGCATATTAAAGGCCAGCACGATGGATTACGGAAGCAGTACTACATGTGCCCGGTGTGTTCGAATCGAGCCTATTCGACACACCAGGACTGGAAGAAGCACATGACGGACTCACACGAAGGGAACCTGCAGAGGGGGATGCCGAAGCAAGACCCCCTTCTGAGGCTGGAGTATGCTGCGGCGTTCGCCTTGGACCCGAAAGGACGACCGCCGTACACCAGTTTCGCTACTGGGGATGAAACGGCGGCCCGGGTAGCCAACATGGAACGGGACTACGCGGTGCGCCATCCGGAGGGGTTTCAACCCCCTGAGAGGGCGGTGGATAAGGAGGCACCGGAGAGGCCGCGACGGCATATCCGCGTACCTTACTACCCGAGGGCGTCGAGAGGGTCCGAGGACAGCGACGCCGAGCAGCCGGAGCAGGTAGCAACCGAAGAAGGATCAGAGGCCGACGAGGCCGGCGAGGGAGCCCAAGCAGCCAAAGCAGCAGGGAAGGGACCCCTGGCCGAGGTAGCGGAGCGATCGACGCCCACGCGTCGTTCCCCTCGGAGGGCCGCGAAAGGAGTGCGGAAGGAAGCCACCGAGTCGCCGCGAAGCGCGAGCCGAGCCGTGGTCAACCCGAAACCACTTCTGACACCAGACCAAATAACAGGGATGGTACAGAGCCGAATTAAGAAGTTAAACGCCCAGGGAGAACCACGGGAACCGAGAGGACGAGGACTCCCGGGCAGAGGAAAAGGACGGACATCCACACCCGCCCCGAAGCCGGGTTGCTCAGGAATACCACCGGGGGCTGAGGTGGTGGAATTGGTGAGCTCGTCCGACGACCAACGTCTGAAGGTAAAAGAGGAAGAGGAGCCGCTCGCTTTCAAGAGGCCCCCGACGCCGGGATCCCCGGCGGAGGAGCCGTCGCGAAAGAAGAAGTGGAAAAAGGTCAAGAAAGTCCCGAGAGAATTGGAGGAGGGAACGAGTTCGGACCAGTCGGAGTCGGGCAGGAGTATGTCGGTCCGAAGCGATCGGTCCTTGATTATTGCCGAGTCTAGTAGCACGGGAGAGCTGGGACCATCACAGCCTGAGACCTCGACAGGGGTCAAACGGACCACGGGACTAGAACCACCTTGTAGCGACGCACAATTTACTATGATGACAGTTCATAAGAAATCGGTGATATACGAATCGCGACACCCGAGGTACCCCGGATATTTAAAAGGAACAATGAACCGGGAGGGATCGTTCAGGGGTTACCACGAGGCAAGATCCGACCGGGAGCTGGAGGACAGCATTCGGGAAGCACAGGGAGGCCGGCTGGTGGAAAGAGAAGCATTGTACCTAGGGAGGTTTCTACGCGAGATGGCAGAAAGGCAGGGACTCAAACCGTCGGGGCGAGTGGAGAAAGTAAAGTATGTTCGGCATGCGGCCAGACCGGAGGACACGGCGTCGATGGCCTCGACACAGCCGCTGTTCTCTACCCCTACCCCGACGAGAGCGGATTCACCCCTGGAGAAGATGGTATGTAAGCAGCCGGTAGTGCCGCCCCCGGGACTGAAACGAATGAGAGACATTACGGTAGCACCAGACACGCCAGAGACACGGGCGGCGGTTGACAACCTGACTCGAGCCAGTTTGGGGAGCTCGTTCTTCGGGTCGCAAGGATCGGAGGAGACCCCGGGACCACCGTCGCCCGAACGAATGGGATCGCCGCCAGGACCGGATACCCCACTCAAGGACGAGGATAAACACGGGCGAGCGCTACAACCGCGGGTTGTGATACACAGATTACAAATACCGGCTGCCCAGTCCATGGACGCGGAGGTGGAAGACTCAGAGGACATGGAGTTGGGGCAGGCCGAGACCAGAGGATATGAGCCGGAGAAGCAAGAATTGGACGAGTCGGGAGCGGATTCAGTGTTCGGGTCCATAGGAACGGAGATACCGACGGCAGGACCATCTAAAGAAACACCGAGACTCAAGTTATTACGGACACAGGCCATTCACCAGGTCTTACAGGGACACTTTCCGGTGACGGCGCGAGCAGTACGAGACTGGGACGCGGAAGAGGCCATTCGGGTGCAACTGGTGTGGCCCCTGAGGGAGGTGCGAGGAATGACGGCTAAGACAAGAGCAATGGCTTCGGCGTCTATGGCGTTCCTGATGGCACTAGAAACGGGCCGCAAGCCAGAGACATTTGAAGAAGCGATGGCGCAGTTCCCGACGGCGGCACTGGGGCCGTTGACCAGGGAGTTCCCGGGAGTCGACCGGCTAGTTAACGAACACAACCGGACCGTCCAATTGGCTCAGACCCTAGTGATGTACAAAAACGAAGATCAACTGGATGACTTGTTGAAGACCACAAGAGAGGTGGAAAAACAGAGCGGAGTGGTGGATCAGCTTCTCGGGCGCCCCGCTAGGGAGGAGAGGCTGTTGCTACCGATCCGACGCCAAGAAGAAGGGTGAAGTAGATGCTGCTCGAGGTCTTGCACGGAAGAAAAAAAGCGCGACGGAACCAGAGGCGGAATATGGCGCGTCGCGAGTCGGGTGGGGAGGGATTACGGGGCGTTGGCTCCTCACCCATAGTGTCAAACCCCCAGGGAGAGAACCGGGCCGAGGCGGAGGTACCTGAGCCGCACAGGAGGCCGAAGCCTGGATAAAAGACTCTCCTGGAGACCGCTGGACGGGCCCGAAACTTTACTTAAATTCATCGGGAACGGACTGGCGGGCTCGAACATTCTTATCTTAATTTATTCCTACTAGTTTCTTTATGGGAATCTTCTTGCGGAAGTGAACGAAACCACATGTGTTAGGAGGTGTTGAGCGTAATCAGCGAGCTGGAGGGTCCATGACTGGAACGAACTTACCAAGCCTGCGGGGCGAATACGGAACGGGAGGAGGCGCTAGGAGGAAAAACAAGTTTGTAGCTGTTCCTCTTCTTCCCTGGAGCCCGCTGCGTTGGTTGGGACCGAGCAGGTGGAACGGGATCGTCCGGTCGCGGAAATCAAATGGATAGCGGGCCGGGCGGCCCAGGAGCGAGAGTGAAAGTTGGGAGGCGGAATCGAAGAAAGGAAATCAGAATGGACAGATAGTGTTGTCATTGTAGTCTTTGAGTCGACGGTCGTGCCGGGGTAAATAAGGTACCGGTGGGCCGGCGACTCGCCGCTGGAGGAAAGGCTGGCGCGGGCCAAGACTGAAAACCCTTCTCCCGTGCTGCCTTGAGGGATCTGGGGGCGAGGAGGAGACGACCTCTGTCCTCTAGCGGCACTTCTACTCCCTGCAACTTAGTCTTCTTGATCTCGGATGGATCGATCAGAATGTGGATGAGTCCGGATTCATGTACCATCATCTTCTGAGTTTCCTTGTCTTCAGCCTCTTACCGCATACGAAGAGCGGCAAAATGGAATTTTTCGACCTGAATGCTGGTTTTATCGTGCCAGAGTTGATGCAGCGAGTCGTGAAAGGATTACGGCGAGTCGTAGATGTCTCCCGGAGGACCAAGGCACGAGCAGGGACGATAACTTAGGGGCCCTGGCTCGTGACTGACCGAAGCGATACATGAACAAGAACGAAAATTAATAGACTTACTAAAACTTATATTAATATCTTACCTGCAGTAACGACAGTGACTGCTTCCATGTCGTACTTCCTGGTATCTTCTTCTCGAGGAACGGAACAAAATAGTCTTTGAAACATATAGGGAAGTAGTCTTTGAAATATACAGGGAGGTGGTGCTTGGAACGTCGGCCGCGGATGCCTCGATAGACACCTCAAGAGGTCTGCAAAGAGCGAAGAGGAGCGATCCTTCTTGGAGTTCGACATCGGATGAGTTCTTCTTTATATATGCTATTTTTGAGATTGGCCCGTTCCGGATCTCAGAGGTTGACGTTGGGTGCAGATCCCAGTTGATGTCGTCCATCTTCACTTTCTACGGCTTCTTCCTCTCCTTCTCACTAATATCTTCAACTTACCAACTTTGAACCGCCGTACCTAGGAGCAGCCCGGAACGGCTCGGAGCTGTTGTCTCGGCGTTCGTCATAGGCATAGTGGCTTCATGCAAGGTGACATGGCACCGTGGACGACTGTGGCCTTACTCCAGAATCAAACCAGACCAGATCTTAAACTTACCTCTATTAACGAACTATTTGTTGGTATTACAGTCTCACGAAAATCGTCTAAAAGCATGGTCCTCCGGGAGGACGAAGAGAAAAACTTAGTAAGCAGAGCGAGGCCCGAGAGCCTGGGAGACGAACGAGGGCCCGAGTGCCCGAAGCAGGAATCCTCTTCTTAGGAAAATCATCTCATCAGTGGAACGAAGGAGCCTCCCTCTCGCCCCAAAGAGGATTGTCTTCCTGCCGTTGCTTACGGAGGGGGGGAGGGATAAGAGGCACCGGCTCCTGTCATCAAAAGAAACTTCATCAAAATTATCTTCTTAATCGGGTCTCCGTTCCGGTTGTTGTCATGCCACTTGGGCCCGGAACGGTGACGGAAATACTTTACTATGGTGGACTCTCTCCGACATCTCTTTCTGAAATCTTCGAGTGTGTCGACGTGGTCGAGGACTGAACGTCTTGGTGCTGGGTTAACCACGAGGACATGTGCCGTAAAAGTCAAACTTCAGTTCCTGTACGGAAAACGGACACCTCATCGATAATTAATGATTCTAATCTTCTCAGTCTTACCTTCACCCGGACTCCATCTCAAAGTTTCACTGTAACAAATAGCACGAAACCCGCGACGTCGTCTGCTGAAGCTTCCACTCTAAGCTTTGATGCATGAAGTTAAGTTCCTTTCCACATACAACGCCATTTTCTTCTTTGGGTACCTTGGCCTCTGGCTCGAACATGTTGTCCTTGCCAAACGTGAAAAAGTCACTGGAGGGCTCTGAATGCCGAGGCGACCGAGGGTGCGAAGTCCAAAAAGAACATTCTATCTACAAAAACTTCAGTCTTTCTTCTTCAACTCATCCTTAAAATCATCATCATCACCTAAGAGAACGCAGAGAAGAGTAATAGTTACGGAAGAACGAGGGGTCACGACCGACCGGGTGGGAGAGTCACGACCGATTCTCTACCCAAAAACAACGGAGAACGTCTGGACGACGGAAGAACGGACCGAGGGTCGAGAGGACTAAGGGTCACGACCGGCCCTGGCCTCTGGGTGGGAGAGTCGCGACCGATTCTCCACCCAAACTAGGGGAGAACGTCTGGACGACGAAAAACGAAGGGAACGGGGGCACTGCGGGTCACGACCGACCCATGGCCCCGGGCAGGAGGACCACGACCGGTCCCTCTGTCCTAATGAGGGTAAAAGGCGAGGAAAAACGCGCCGAGGGGCTAAGTAAATAGAGCCCAGAGGAGAGGAGCGGGGGCGACGGGGTCACGACCGATCCCCAGTCCCGGGTGGGAGAGCCACGACCGGCTCGCTCATCCTAAAGACGAGAAAAGAGGAGGTGTAGAACGGGTCCTAATAGATCCAGGATAAGAACTCTGACGAAGATAAAAAGAGACTAGGATATATAAAACAAATTATATGAACTTTCACTAAGAAGAGAGAAAAACGAAGAACGAAAAACGAAGAAAGAAGAGAAATAATAATTAGCCGGATAGGCCCCGGGGGCCCTCCGAAGTAGACCGGGGAGGACAGAGGGTGACACCTCCTCCTCTACCGATAAGGAGCGTAGGATTGAACTGTTTCTGGTTCTAGAGTATGTTCTGTTGTCGTTGCTGTATGAACTGTTTTGAAATTTTGTAAAACGTGTTTTCCCACCTTTCAAGAAGGTGCGGGAGGGTGTGATGAACGGCTATTCATCCAAAATACATAGAGGTCAAAATAATAGAAATAAGGTAATAGTAGAAATATATGTAAGAGAACGAAATATATGTAAGAGAACGAAATAGATGTAAAGGAACGAATATGTAATAATGAACGAAAGTATAGAAAGCCTGAAAAAGAGGCACGAATATGTAAAAGAACGAATATGTAAAGAACGAATATGTAAGGAACGAATATGTAAGGAACGAAAATGTAAAGGAACGAAACCCGGAAATATGTAAACCGGAAGTGAAATGTAAACCGGAAACGGAATATATAAACCGGAAGTGACGTCAGTTGTAGGTCACGTGACCGAAAGCAGCCAATCAGGGCTGACCTCTCTAGTATATAAAGGGGCGGTGAGGCCCGAATAAACAGAGTTCTTTAACAGTTCTCCTGGTGTCCAGACGTGTCCTCTTTCCTGAAACAACCGCTAAAGATGAGCCGATCAGAGTAATTAAGCAGAAGTTAGGACAAAACAGTCGAAGCTCGAGATAGGTAGTAGAAACACAGGGTAAGGGGCCCGACGGCCCGAAGAACGAGGAACGAGGGAACGGAGTAAGGCACGAAGGCCCGAAGTAGTCCCGGAAACCGAGGCGTAGTATGGCACGAAGACATGGGGAACGGAACGAAGGAACGAAGTCCGTGGGGACGAGGGCGCGGCATGCTCGGCCCCACGCTACCAAACAATAGGCGACCGTCGGCCCGTCGCCCCCGCGGACCGGAACTCAGGGGTGGACCGCCCGGTCGGGGTGAATGCTGGTCTGGGAGATAGAGCGAGACGAACCCCGGCCGACCCGTACCCCTACCATAATTTCCCTCCCCCGCAGTCCTCCGTTGACATCGAGTGCCGATTCCCGATCGATTCGCTCAGCCCCCCCTCGTGCGCGAGGCACGACTCTAGAAACACATCTCGGTTCTTGGCCCGGATTCCCCGTCCGCCCCGAGACCCGAACAACCCCCACGTTCCTCTGTTGTAAGAATCGGCAACCCCGACTTACCAGAGAACGTCACAATTATCAATATAATTATATGTATCGCCTAATAAGCCCATCCCACATTGGATATATGCTAGGGTTGGACAAGGGTTGGACAAAATTACTGTATATGCCATCCTTGTTTCCAAGAGTTGTGGTTACTGAAATAAGCAAGAATTATGTTTTTCAATATCTTCAAGGACTGCTTTAATAGTATGATTTCTTAAATTTCATCAGTTGACAGATTGGTAGGTTTGCCAGCCAATCAAAATGCTGTATTTCAGGGCAAAATAGGGTTGGACATTATAGGCTAGGCTGAAAGGCTTTAACATTGGTTCCTATGGGGAAAATGCCAAAATATAAAGCTACATTTTACCAAATTTCAGAGCAATCTGTCACCCAAATTGCTTTGGTTAATTTTGTATTCTATAACTGTCTTCAGGGAACAAGCATGGAGACAATTTTGAAAATATTTCATAGTAAACCTTAGTCTTGGTGTAAACTGGGATGGGCTTATTGTTTACCATTTAGAACGAAGGTATCATAACTGTGTAGTAGAGCATGAGAATCCAGCTGTGGTACAGAATAAAGAAACGTTGACTGAATTCAAACGGACAATCTTGACTATACGTGACTATATTTTTGAGGAAATCATAACTGCTCTCAGATGCTAATTTTAGCTATGATTGCAGCAAACTAAATAGTTTACACACCCATTGAATGCATATTCTGGTCTTGCTCAGATGCTTATCCTAGCTATGAGTGGGACTGACCTTTATTAAAATTTGCATATATATAATCTGCATGACTCAGACCATGTGATCTGAACTGACCAATGGGGTCAGTGTTCATGGTATTATAAGAAGCAATGAAGCATGAGAATAAAAAGTCCATTTCTGGTACTCAACGTGTTAACACCTCTTCCATCTCTTCCTTTCCTTGGTCAGAACCACCTCAGGACTTAAATAGAGAAAATGGGGAAAATGGGGAATGAAGAATGAGAGAACAAGGAATAGTGCCAAAAATACAGGCTAACTGGGCACGAGAACGAAGATCATGGCATATATGGGGGATAGCATGAACATACAAGTAGGCATGGGGGACAAAATATTGGGTGGCCAGCCACTACACTACCAACCTTCTTTTATTGGTGACAGCCCAACGTCCTGTTCCCAGCTGGGAACCTGAGTAGAGCAGTAGTGATCCTGCACAAAGGATAGAGCACGCTTAGGCTCGTGTTGCCCGGCCTTCTCCAGCCCTCCCCCTCTAAGATGACCAGAATTCGTTAGCTACCTCTGACAATGCACTGTTCGGCCCTCCCTCATGCGCAAAGCATGACTCCGAGAAATGTGACTCGCTCAGCACTCTCATGCTTGGTCCGAAATCCTGCGCCTGAGCCTGAAGCCTCGATGAGCAACTCCCTACAACATCCCTGTTCTTTCGTTCCACAAAGAATGCCGGGTCTGGGTGAGAGAACCAACTGAAATTAAAGGAGCTTCAATATCAGTTGAATACCCCTTTTCATCACTGTGGCAAACATAATGATATAATATGCATTTTCAAGGAGGTCAAAAAAACTCGAGTACCACGAAATTTATAATACTCACAGATCTTTTATATATATATATATATATATATATATATATATATATATATATATATATATATATATATATACAACGAAACATATTCCTTTACGAAATTTCATGGCATATACTTATTTTCGTGAAATTTTCTCAACTTCCGAACTGTTTCAATGTTTTTCCAACATAATGATATCCAATATAACATGATATGCGAATACAAATATTATAAATATAGCGGTATCACCATTTTGGGAAAACCTTTGGACAGCATTTTCTTGGCGAACGTCCATTCACTTCCAGGAAACTTCGCGAATCTTTTTTTAAAACAAATTATCAAGGTGGTCATGTTCAGCATTAAGCCCTCATAACGTTGATACATATACAAACAAGTTAATATACGCCATATGTTTCCCTGTCCAATGATTTTACAGTTCTTATGAATTTCCTCAGTCCTTGAGTCGAACTCCAATGCATACACGTAATGCATTATTCTACATTTTTTGCAATTCTGACTTGTCATATTTAGTGCATGATATCAATAAAAATCCTGCATACTCAAAAATTGGGAGGATCGTTTGCTTGTAAATAGATAACGCTGCAGCTGTTGTAAAAACTTTGATACATATAAAAACAAGTTAATATACGCCATATGTTTCCCTATCCAATGATATGTGTAATTTTGTAGTCGACGCTAATTTTTACAGATATATTAAAGCGGAAGGTCATTTCCACATGATGTCATTGGTTGAAACGTGGGTGTGGCCTTCACCAGTTAATATCATCTTTACCGTTAGATTGAACACTTGGACGCATTCCTATTTCGCGACAGTAGCATATCTCAGGTGTGGATGGGTTTTGATTTACATAAATAACAGGTGTATATCTTAAAGTTCATGTTTTCGAATCCGAACGAAAGAAATACACACACGAAATAATAATATAGATTGGTTGGATATAATTGCTGAAAAATATGTATCCTAAAACCAAGATATTCAGGTTTTCTGGCGGGTATTTCCGGTGTGTTCTTTTTCCATTGATACAAACACTGATAATTCTGTGACTTTAACACTGATAATTCCAAAACCCTCATTCAATATTACATAGATTGATAATCTTATATGGTCTAAACTCTTTTGTAAAGGGCAGGTACAGTGGAGAGTGCCATGACCTCCTCTCCTTGGTTATGTGTGGTTAAACAGAGGTGGTGGTGCAATGCTGCCCTCGACTTTTCATCGCAGCCGGAGAATACGTTCACGCCTTTTTCACGGTCATCGGACATCGTATTATTTGCAATATGTACTAGCTAAATTTGATAAATGGAGTAAATCTAAACGAACGAAACCTATCTATGTTAAGCAAACCTGATATAGATTTGAGTCTCTAAAACTTGAGCTTCTACCTCTGTGTAAGAATAGATTCAATGATAATTACAGCTTAAACAGGTGTAGTAAGATTATGAATTGTAAACTGAGGCAAGCCATAAGGCAGAATTAATATATCTAGTAGAGACAGTTCCATTACCGGTGTGCGTGTCGGTGTGTGTGTGTGTGTGTGTGTGTGTGTGTGTGTGTGTGTGTGTGTGTGGATGTGTGTGGATGTGTGTGGATGTGTGTGTTGGGTGTACTGAAATATAGAATAGACAGGGTTGGCGGCCAAGAAACAGCCTTTCTCAATCAAAAGAGTGGATGGGGATTCAGGACGCCCTGGACCCCCCTGTGATTACAAATTCTTTTATTTGGGGTATCTTAACTTTTTGTGGTTTTTAAATCTTTGTGAATATATTTTTGGTCATCACCCCTGTTAAACAGGCTGAGGAAGGAGGGACGGGGGGGGGGGGGGGGGCTGAAGGACATAATATTTAGATATAAAAAAACTTTTCTTTTTCTTTCTTTGTCTGTTATTGTAGTTTTTGTTGTTGTGGGGGGGGGGGGGGGTTCCTGGAATATAGACACCAGGTATGGAACCAGCAAAGGATGGGCCTGTAGATAACGCCCCCTCAGGCCCCCTCTGTGTATCATGAGGTGGTTATGTGTGGTTAAACAGAGATGGTGGTGCAATACTGCCCGGTAGCGAGCCTCGTGATGTTAAGAGTTCACATGATGGGACGTGGGTGGGGCAGTCGGTCTCTCGAGGCATTCCAAGCAGACAGTGACTCAAATTTCTACCAAAAACAATTTTTGTGTGATTTTAATCATATTTAATTGTTGTTGCCTTAAGCTCTATCTCCGGGTATAGGCGTAGCCGTTTCTGTTCTCAAATGTACAGAATATTCAGTCTGGCAACCTGCCTTACAATCTCTATGCGTCTTACAATTCAAGAGGGTGACTATCTAAAACTTAATTTATATGTATTCAGTTCGGGGGTTATATATACAAAATGAGTGCTCTGAACCCTAAATAATTATTTGAGTGACATATCTCGCATCGAAAGCGATCCACTGGTTTGATTGCAAAGTGGCTTCTCTTTAGGGTTGTTTGTCAACAGGTCCATGTAATTGCACAAGTCATCAAATGCTTAACATTAACCTAATCCGTATTGAATTATATTCTTAATCATGATGTCATTAAGACAGATTTACAATTGATAGAGAGGTAAATGCTCCTGTCTATGAGTTTCAGGCCGCCGGCATACCAGTACTAAGAGAATGTATATGTATTGTTAGTTTTTATGGGGAGTGGAGGCTAATCCAATTGAACACAAATAAAAACTTTATTTGACGTGTCCTTGCATAGTACTTTATTACTATAGTAAATAATAATTACATAATAGCTTCTTATAGATGTAGTGCATAAAACAATTGCCCATAGTTGCCAACGATAGCAATAATGCTTGAAATAATAATGTGAGGTAAAAGTATTTTGAGGTACGATCTTGTCTTATTATTTTGGTTCCTGATTTTCAAGTTGAATAGAATAACTATCATGGTGACGGCTCAGTCTATGACGAATGGCATATTAGTACAATGACACAACAAATTGGTCATTCCACGTCGATTCGACCAAGTTCTTTAGGGTTCTATCCACTTTGTCTTTAAACTCCTTAAAACATCTTCCTAAACATGTTGAGGAAACGTATTCCAAATTTCATCACATATTTGATCAAGAACTGATTGTACACAGGTTCTTAAATGTGAACATTTTTTGTGATTTTGTTTTGTTTTTATTAGGATCTATATGTTGATGACAACGTTTCGGATATCATTAACTTATAATTAAGTAGATTTAGTAGATCTAATACTTATATACAATTCTTCCAAAAGTAAAGGAATCTGTTATGCGTTTTTAAGATTTTGGATGAAGGTGTGGAAAGAATTATTGAGATATGATCAGTGAGGTAGTAACTGGGCATGTGCTGGTAAATACTAGTGGTGCAAAAGGGCCTGACTGGTACGAGCCAGGTGATACCTGTAACCAACATGACAGAACCCACTTCCGACTCCTATTGGCGAGCGCTGCTTATTAGGGTTACATGTGTGGTTGTGTGTGTGTGTGTGTGTGTGTGTGTGTGTGTGTGTGTGGTTGTGTGTGTGTGTGTGGTTGTGTGTTGGCGTGCATGTGTGTGGATGGATGAATGTGGACCCCACAGGTGCATTTTTGTGTGTCTGTGTGTGCATGTGTGTGAATATTTTACCAGTGTTTTATCCAAGACTTCTGGAGATTTCTGGTTACCTACCCTTCAGCCGCAACATATATAGTCGTTGGTCACAGGGAAACATGGAATAACACAGAATGGTATTCCTCTGTAAATTCAAAAAAGGCCCCTGCTGCCCCTACACAATGATTTTTCCGATGTGAACACATTGTCATATCTATGTACCATCCTTGTAAGGAAACATGTTATACAGGGGACTCATTTCAAGGGCCACTTATGGGCAAATCACTAGTTCAAAAATAAATATTGTGAAATTCTTACTTACACACTATACAATTATGCTTTCCCTCATTTTGTGGATTCTATGAAGTTATGTACTCGGCAAATATGTATACTATTATGTCATAGGAAAGCATTGACCAGAGTGAATACTATGTGTCCTTTAGTATCTATGTGTTTGGGTATAATTATATAATATATGAAAACATTTAGGTTCATATCATTTCCCTTCATCAGCCAAATGCATGGAACAAGAGAACGGTTTTGGCATATGTGAAGGACACCATATTTATTCTTTTATCTTTATGACGTAACCAGTGTGGAAATTTGCGTAGCGGACTTTGTCCTTTTTCCTGTTTTTGTAGATGCTGATGGCATTCTCACACTGTAAAGAGGAAAGGAAGACATTAAAGGTTTGTGTGATGACAAAATGATAAAGATGTTTTAGATTCAGTGTACCTGATTGATGAGTTACAGAAAATCTACAACTTAAAGGTACATGATGCTTGCTACACATAGGACTTGAAGTGCCAGTGATATTTTCTCTGTATCTTCATCTTCCATATTGTCATGACCATAGCCATGACTTGTCACCTGGAGGAATATTGGAAATATTAGAGAAGTTTTCTATAAGTTTTTTTTTAGAATTATATAACTTTTTTGATCACATATTTTCCAGAAAATCAGCTTTTTCTTTTCAAAATTGATGGAGGTCTTTAATTTCAATCCCAACAACTTCCTAAACATCAATCAGATTTTAGCAGCTACAGTACGAAGTCACGGACTATCAATTTGGGACAGCAGCATGTAAATACCCAAAGAGGTGTACACTGAAAAGCACCAGGTAACCGTGCTGGGACTAGGAGAATGTTTAAAAGGCAATAGCCCTTTCACTTTCTTATATTTAAACACATCTGTGCTTGATCACAACCTACATTTTGAAACCTGATTATTCTATCCAGTCACACATCAGTGTGTCCTCAATAATGTCTGATTGAAAACCATAACAGAAGATATCAGCCCAACAATCCCTCTTTGTATTTCCTAAGCAATGATGTTAATGATTTTTGTGACAGACAAAATTGCTGAAAGCGAGGTACTAATAAAAATGATCACTTATCAGTGTCTGATTAGCATAACTAGCTACGAAAATACGGACCCATCTCATGGAAGTTACCCGTTTAGTACAAGGCAAAGCTTTAATTTACACAAATCATTTGCATTAAAAACATCAACTAAAGATATAAACACTGTTTAAAAATTATCTTTCCATGCTTACATGTATGCATTAACATACGGAAATCTTCACATAAAAAGCTAAGTTGAGAACTTACGTCTTGGTCGTACAGTCCTGGAGGGACATAGTGGAAGAAAGCCCTGAGCATGTCGTCACTAGGGTTATAGTCCAGGAACTGACAAGTTACCTCACCTTCTGAAAATAATAAAAAAAAATTTATTCAGTATTGGGCTGCCCATGAAGATATGCTTGGGATGTCTTTATACAATAACATTATGTCTGTCAAAATGGTAATGAAAACCTTCAAGACAGGCCTTATGAGTCCACCCAAATTTAAAACACTTTACATTCCTGCTAATGGTTCCCATTACATTTTATAAAATTATGTCTAAATTTTGTTCAGATATTATCATAAGGGCTGTGACAATGTCACAGGGCCTATCTCAGGTTTTTCCACACCTCTCATATCGTATTTATAAGTGAGATATTTATACTATGTTCTAACAAGAGTGTAACAATAACTGTAAAAGTAATCTTATCTTAAAATTCAAGTTGTCAGAAATGATTTTGCCTGCACGAAATATATACATAATTGATTTTTTAATCAGTATTCAAAGGTAGTTGACACATACTCTTAAAATGCTTGTGACAAAATACGAACAATGTTTTGTATGAAACTTAGGACAATTGCCACAGTACACTAACTGTTTCAAGAGTTCCGAAAACATCATGTTTTGTAAATCAGGCAATAACAGAAAGAAAATGCATTTGCCAATTATTGTCCTCCCTTTCACCACCTTGCAATTAAACTCTATTAGCACTCCCACAAAGCATGAGCGGTGTGGAAGTTATTTTCAAATGTTCAAAGTTGACAGGAACTGTGCAAAGCTAACAATAGGGGTGAGCAAATATGTCACATGGCATGGTTATGTGACACACGAACATGTCACCAAGTAGTCAAGTTACCTTAAAGCAGCTATTGGGCCATGTCTTCGTAACTAATAAGGCTAATCACATAACATTAATTTTGATCAGGGTCCCATATCTTGCAGATCGCTGGGTGGCTCCCATTGGTACGGTGTATTTTTTGGGTGACTGGCGAAGGACAATGGGATCGCTGGTGAAATCACCTGTGAAATCACCGGTAAAATATCAAACTTGTGTAATATTCCAGTCGGCCGGTGATGCCACCACCAGTTCTTCCCCTCGCCCGGCGCCCGGCGCTACTGAAATCACCTAATGGGTAGGGCCCTTTACAAATTTTGTTATAAGTGAGTTACTCGTTGATAGAGCCGAACTACTCTGAGGACAATGGTGGGATGCTGCTAATGGGATCAAGATTATAGAAGTTTGAAGATGAAGATGAAGACAAACTGGCTACTTTTAAAGATAATTATGAGCATATACTATACTGAAGCTCAATAGCTTCCTGAAAATAAGTGACATTTTGAATACCGGCAATGACAACAAAACATTCATAAAGTTCAACATATATTTATGTATACCTACCAATATACATATATATTTAACTTACCCTCAAAATCAAGGAGGCCTGCTTTTAGCATATCTTCTTTCAGTGCTGCTATATAATAATCCTCAGGGTAACCTAATTCAGCTGCTGTAAAAGAAGTGCACAATTCTTTGTAGAAATAGCACTGTAAAATGCCTCCGTCATAATGCAATGCTTCTAACCTTCAATTAGAAACATTAGATACTGTATAGTATGCACTATAGGGTATAGTAGCTACCTGTATCTCACATGAATCTTATCCTTTTAGAACCCAATCTGGTCATACTCAGTATGAGTCATAGTCACCCATAGGTAGTTTCCCTAACCATAGTCACATGGAAAAATACCTAAAATTTCCTAAATTCTCCAAGAGCGTGTTTGATAACGATTATACCATCAGGATGTTGAACATACCAAATGAAAGATCACGTGATTCCCCTAACTATATAGTCAAGAGAAAGCATTCTTTGTAGACAAAGCTGAAAACATTTATAAACATTTGAGTTATTCTGTGATTTCCAAATTTAATAGAATCTTTTTGAAATATTGGGGGAAATAAACATGTCCCATCCCAGGAACATGAGGTGTAAAAGGATATACTGCAATGTGCCTGTCTACGTTTGTGAACAAGATATACTTTGCAATGATGGTTTGTTCTACTATGGACAATGAAAAGTGATTTGTGCTAAAGGCCAGGGGTGCTAACCAAAAAAAATCGACGATAACTCACCCCCACGATACAATAAAATAGCCAAGTTCATGAAAATTGTGATTGTGGGTCCAAGAAATTTCATAAATGATTATTCTTATCTCTTTTTAACTTTTTTTTTGTTCCAGTGTCCTCCAAATACGCATTAAAATGTATCTTATGTTAATTCAGATACACTGTGAATGATTTTATCATGATTTATCACATAATTTACATGTCCAAAATGTATCGTGGATTTTTTCTGGGCAGGGTTTTTGTATCGTGGGCCTTAAAATACCCCCCATGATAAATTTATGTGTATCATGGAGTTTTTTTTGGTTGGCACCCCAGGTGGAGCCACTTTGAACAAATACGGGAAAATGTCGAGTCTGTATGATTTTATCTATCGTGTTTGCACTTGGTTTGAACCCATAACCTTGGTACCATTTATCACAAAATAGAAGGAGCAATGGTGTTCAATCGAAAAGAAAAAACCTTTACCTTTCAGTCAATAATAACCACTTTATCATCAATGGCATATTGATTTGGGAATTGGTATTGTGGAATGTGGAATCTGTCATTGATTATAATATTGATTGCTCACCGATGTTGCCAAAGATGAAGTCACCCTTGTCAAGTAGTATGACCATTCTCCCTCCAGGTCGCAGCCAGTTGTACATCTGACCAAGGACCACAGGTGGGTCGGGCACCCAGTAGAACACCTGGATGGCGATGACCAGGTCAACTTCTTCTCCTGGCCCGGCCCAATCCTGCACTTTGTCATGGATCAGGGACACCTGCCATATCAAAAGAAAAATGTCAATGTTTGCAGCAGGGACATCTTTAAGCCCCATACCAACTAGGCGATTTTACCGGCGACGGGCAACGGGTGACTGGGCTAATTGGCCGATTCTTAAGGTCACCTGTAAGTATGGTATATCTGAATCGGCAGTAAAATCTGCCGATTGTAGGGGCAGAATCAGCCGATTTTAGCAGCGATTCATCAGCCGACTGTGTAAAAATGACCTAGTGGGTATGGGGATTTAATGGCCTAACATCGGCCAAACTACTATAAGAGTTGGCTGATTTTATCGCCGATTCATATCAAACATGTATATTTCAATATAACATACTGACTGGTAATCTCAATTAACACTAGAATTGACTGATTCTATAAAAATATTCAGCTAATTCTAGTGCCGATTGGTCGGCCGACTCAGTCAAATTCGCCTAGTGGGTATGGGGCTTAACAGAACATACAATTATCACAAGGTGATGTCAATGTATACAGAAGGAACGCCTGTAGCATAATATACAAGTAAAGCTGGGCAGTGTCAATGTATACACCTTGGGACACCTGAAGAGAGACATACAGGTACTATGGGTAGTTTTTGTTTTACATACAGGTTACACATAGGGCAGCTTCTAAAATCGTCTACCGCTTTTTGTAATGAGAAGCATCCCAGTTCCCCTGAGAGAAAAGAATACATTGGCCCAAGTTAGGATAGTCATTCATTTACCAAACCAACCTAACCATCCAAGTTGTGATATAAGAGTACCATTCTGCGAACTTTTTTGGTCAGTCTGCTAATAGATAAATTGGCATGTTACATTTCATTATTTTGATGGTGAGGAAAATATCTCACAAAATGAGAAAGTTACTAATTATGATGTTATTTATGTGATATGTAAAGACCCAACCAAAAGAGACCTCTATGACTACATTTTGTTTGGTTGAAGAACATTACAAGAACATTGCAACATTGTTTGGGTGCAATGTTACAACAGTGCCTTGCATCAACATTATTGGGAGTCATCAAAATAATGTAATAAATACCAAACCTGAATGAAAGAAACATTGCTGCAGTGTCATGATAATGTTGCTTGTGACCTGCATACCTTAATGCTTGGTAGGTGGTCCGCCAGGTTCTTCTGAAGACAACGTAAGTTTGCCTCATTAGGTTCTACTCCAATGTAATGCTGCAACTTAGGCATCGCATGTTTGATAATAAAGATGTCTATGTCTCCGCACCCTGGCAAACAAAGTACATTATAGAACATTAGTATAATTATTATGTATATTTGAAACAGCTTTATTTTATACTGGAGAGGATTTCAGATTATGTATCTGGCTTTCGCTGCCCAGTAAATCGTGGTTTACAATTTCAGGAAAGAATAAATTGGAAATCCAACAATTACAATTTGTTCGACAGTGAAGAGATGAGTATGAGATGAATTCACAAACCTGATGAAACCACAAATATGTAACTTTAAGGTAACTTTTATCTCACCTGGCCCTATGCTGACCATCGTCTTGACGTTGGCCAAATCTAATTGCTGTGCGTTTTGGATGAAGAATTGGCGATATTGTTCCTTCTGGTTGACATGGGCATTGAAGTCCATCCACCAAGTATGATAGTCTGGAGTCCTGGTGCAGTTTTCCATTACCTATTTCAAAGTAAGGAAAATGTTTATCACAATGTCATTGCCACAAACAGGATCCAAGAGTGGTGGTGAAGTGTAGTTTGCAAGCAGGGTTAGGGTTACAGGTTTTGGGTTAGGGTTTCGACCCAATGACCTATATAGTAAGCAAGATTGAGTTTTCAAAGACTTTCAGATGTTATGATTCACAGTTCAGGCACCCTCAATACATCACACCTTTGAACAGGCTTTGGTGTTGGTTGGAGGTCTATATTGATATTGGTTTATCAATGTTTAGCCTACTACTTTTAAAATGATGGCCTTTCACATGTAGCAGTCTACACACTGAACTTTCTTCAAGTCATACCAATAACTAGTGAAATAGGCTGCTACCAGCCTGTCCACCTTGATGCTGTTTTGTTAAACTGCTAATTAAAGGACCTGTGGGAACCAGTAATTTGGGTCGTGACCCCCTTATTTAGTTCCATTACCAACTGCTATGTGGCTTCATGGTGTAGTGGTTAGGACCCCCACCTCCAAACCCAAAGGTTTTGGGTTCAAATCCTGAAAGATTTCATGATTGCCAGTGTTTTTCAGCCTGGTGAAACCACTTGTTATTAACTTAAATGAGTTACTTTCAACATGTAATAGGGAGTCAATGGGGGAGAGCTTGAAGTGGTCGAGTCTTAGTTGTATTTAAGTCTTTTGGTAAGTCCCCAAGCTAGGTAGAGTATAAGTGGCCTGCCTATACCCACCTTAGAGAGTCCTGTTGCTGATTGAAATGATACATAAACTGAAGGTAGTTTTATTCACAAGAGAAGAGGCAGTCCATTGTTGTAATCCTTGATGGGGTTTGGAGTCACAAGATGATGGGAGTGAGAGAGCAAGAGAGGTCCAGAGATGTCATTGCCTAAACAGATGGTGGGAATAATAACATTCCCATGGAGAGATGCAGGTGTCAGGTAAGTAGTGTATTAGCGGGAGCGGGAGTAAGTCGCTAGGAGCGGTGAGTAGGAGAGCATGGCTGGAGTAACCCTTAGCGGAGATGAGTGCGGAGGTCAGACCGACATGGTTTATGAAGGCTAACAACCACGAGTCGGGGGTTGGATTGGGTATATATACTAGTGCATGCGGGAGTGTACATAGTGTACTACAGTGTATGTACGGTGTACATGGCTGTTTACTGATGGCTGTTAGTCAGTGTGAGTAAGCTCTGAGAGGGGTAGTTAGTAAGCTCTGAGGGATAGGGAGTAAGGTCTGAGGGATAAGGAGTAAGGTCTGAGAGGGATAGAGGGAGGACAGGAGGCAGATAGGAGACTGTCCTGTCAGCATGTTGTTGTCAGTGTTATTAATGGGAGTGAGGTAAGCAATGTTGTTAAGGCCTGTGCTGCCAGTCTGGTTGATTTACGTATTTTGTTATATCTCTGAACCTCTTTACAACAATTGGCTAGCACAGTATTAGAACCCATGCACCTTGTCCAATTTTAATCTCCTGTTGCAAATCTGCTCAGATTTAGCTTATGGTCAATACAAAACGGCAAGGTTTATTTCCTTGGATCTTCATGCATGGGTCTAGCTGTGAACCAACTCAGTGTGAGCCTGGGCCCTGAACATGTATAAACAATACCAATGGAGTAGTGAAATGTATAACTTAGCACTTGTATAATAGGCATTACAATGGTTAATTCATTTCCAAATTAAGGATAGATACCAGTGACTGGGGCACGAATGCCGTGGATCCTTTTCATCACAATCACAATATTCGTTTTGTATTGTATTGCTCTACTGAAAACGTCATTGCATAGCCAACAAATAATGATATGATTATACTAAAAAAATAAGAAAAACAACTGTAAAGGTGGGCCACTAACCTAAAAATCATAGTATTTAATTATATCTTTTGAGCATCCATATCTAACTAAGTAGTTAAGCTAGACCTTTAAAAAGTGTGGATGACATTTGCAATATATTACTCTCTGGAGGAAAGAGTGTCTCAAAATTCCAGTATAGGCCCTTCTTGTCTTTTTTATGAAAATGTGGAAAAAGGTATTGTCAATAAAACTAAAAAAGATTTCCCATGTTTTCAGCATAAAATAAAATCTAGGGCCTTAGTCAAAGATAATTCAAAATTTCTTTTACTTGGTTAATTATAAACTTGGTGAGTGAATCCATCTGTAATTCAGTGCCTGCCATTCCTTTTTCCAAATATGATGGCAGGCAGTAATTTAGATTTATCTGTACACCCACCTTGTGTGGCGAAAAGATCCTGTTTTAACTGTCAGTCCTCGAAAGTAACTTCTTGGCAGTCCACAAAACCCTTGTCCCGTTGCCACTGGGTCTATTCTGTCCCCAAAGTAGGTCAATAGGGGTGAAGGATGACAAAGCAAGCTAGGCCAAGGAGCAGCACGACTAGGTCAAAAATAGGGTCGAAGTGTGAAGGGGGTATTCCACTACATCACATGGGCTACGATATCAGTACGATATGATGATATTACAGACAAATTCACATATGGGCATAACAAAATGGTTAAAAACGGGCAATTTGGAGCATGTAATATATGTTTAATATAGAATTGTATCTGTATTATGTGCAATTTCCTTGCGACATCGTCAGATCGCAGCCCATGTCGTGTAGTGGAATACCCCCTTTAGACAATGTTAGTGTCAAAGTCCACATTATAAGAATTCAGTTTAATGAAAATTTATTATATATTTTGAAAACAGATACATTTAAGTGGAAACAAGTCCGATTTTATATCTTAATTTTAATGGAGAAATCTCTAATATGGTTAGAAAATGGATTTTATCAACAACTCCCCCTTTACATACCCCACTTTTGCTAATTATCCTCTCCCTTTGTTATGTAGGGCCTCCTATCAGTCACTGTAAGGTTGCAGACGTGAAGCTGTGTATTGCAGTTTTGGCGGGTATTTGTCACTAGAAACCATATATTCATTTATCCCACTAAGCCTAACACAGGTAACGTCACACTCAACAACTTGAGAATAGCTATAATAGAAGAATATGCCAATGGACAACAATAAAGTTTCTTGTTAATACTCACCCCAGATACTTAAAAATATAGTTGTGTGAACTTGTGTAGGAAACCCTGATCGAGATACCTCGTCACTGACAGACATACATGATGAGTTCAATTTATCTACTATTCCAAAGAGGTAGTATGAACAGCTGTTAGTAATTATGTATGGATTAGCATGGAATGGGGAACACCTGCACAAGCACCTGGGAACAACTAGGGGAGATCAAAATATTGATGTTTTTGATACCAAAACAAGAGTTATTGCCAATTAAGGCCTTGTTTGTAAATTCTATTAATTTTCTTATGTGGAAATTTATTAATTATTTATTGACTATTCCATCTATGGAATGTATGTTCGGTTTAACTACAAATCTAGTCCAATTGATGTTTTGTTTTATCATTTTTCATTCACTTTATTTTAGAACTGTTCATCTTAAATAACAAGTATCTGGTCTCCCGTTGAATTGGTTACTACTTAAAGGGACGTTCTTGACCTTGAATGTTTAGAGATACATCCGCCGACGTTAGCCTAACAACGCCGTCACTGGTGACATGTTTTGCCCTTTCAGAACGTAATAACGCAACGTCATTAGTCACGTCGTGAATTTGGCGCGCTAATTAGATGGTTATAACATAGCTAGCAGCGACGTCGTCGGCGACGAGAACGTCCCTTTGATATACAAATTTTCAATTATTGACATTTTTATATGAATTTATTGCGAATAGGAAAGTTTTATAGCAATTGTGAGATACACTATATTCCAAACACACATAATATGAGTATGGCAATAACATCAATAATGAAATGGAATGATATGATGTAACATGCGGTTATGTATGAATTTTATTGCATTTCAGAATTAAAGTTCGTATCGTTTTCCTCCTAATATTCAATTTAATACCCTACCAACTAACGATTACAGGAAACTAGTATTATTAGAGTATTCCGTTTCATCTTTATACACAGTTTAGACATACTGTACATTATAATACTAGTGATTCAGCTTTAAACTTTGTAAGCTAGCTGTGCAAGTTATTGGCCCATGTTGAATATATTTGTAAGCCCAAACAAATACCTTACTTTGTTTCCCTTCAGCACCTATTATTTCTACCACACACTCCTTACAGTGTTCTGAGTGTTTTGCTCATAAACTACTTGCAATCCACAAGCCATTCACTTGCCATCCTCTTTCCATCCAATCCCCTACCACTTGGAAACCATTCAACATCAACTTGCGCCCAATCTCTAACTTGCCAACCAGTTGCTAACCACTCATCTGTCTCTGTACTCGTAATCCACTTGCAGACCACTCGCCATACGATCACCATCCAATCACTATCGACTCACCATCCACCTGCCAACACTTTGCGAGAAACTCATCAGCCAATCGCCACTTGCCATCTACTCACCATCTATTAGCTATCCAATCACTATTGAGTTGTCATCCTGTCCTAATCCAATTGCCACTCACTTAGCAACCAATCACCAACCATTCACCATCAACTAACCACCCACTTGCCATCCACTCACCAACCAGTCGCCAACATCTTGTCATCCACTCACCATGTTGTGTCCGTCCACTTGCTATCCCCTTGTAAAATATTCACCATCTACTCACCAACAGCTCTACTTACCAACCAATTGTCGTCTTGCAACTGGATATTTAACACACCATATATTTTGCTAATGATTCTTCAGTAATACCAATTGAATCTTTATTGGAGTCATTGCAGGGTTTGTGGTGAATAAGGTTTCATATGATAGGTGATAGATTTTTAAGGAATGATTTAACCTCTAATGAAATAAAAATAGTATATCGTGAGCATAGAAAAGTGGAAGGATCACGAGTATAAACGAACAATTGTGTTGATCTTGCAATATTTACAGACAGTCACGAATCTTTTGATAAGCTATTTCACAACCATTTCAAAGGAATTTGCTTGTCTTGTGGTAATATTTAATTTCATGTTTGTTTTTTAGTGTTTTTTTTATTCAATCAAAGCTTCACGTATAAACATGCTCTTCCAGCCATGGTGATATGAAATATAGTATAGTACATATGAAGAAAACGGTGCTGATGAGTAAGATGAACAGTGAAGATAATACAAACAACAGTATTACTCTAGTACACAATAACCATAGTTTTAGCCAGTGTCATCGACTTTCAGAGATCACCAATAAGGCTCAGTTGCTGTTTAAATTTAACTTTAGTCAAGGTCCGCTGTACCCCTTTAGGTATATTGTCCCATAGCTGGATACCTCTCTGAAAAGGACTTTTCATGTATTTTTCCAGCCTCCGTTTCTTCGTATTAAATTTTACCTTATTATGACTTCACAGTCGAATCACTGGCCTGACATTATTAATCAGTTGCCTATTCTTACAAATCCTGTACATTATAGTACAGTGATGCTCGTGTTGATGCCTTTTCAACGGTTGCAACCTATATATACCTGTTCAAGCTCCTGGGGTTCAAGTCCGATGTGGTTAGTACCATCAATAATACGTAAAGCTTTATCTTGGAGTGAATCAAGTCTACCTATCTTCCCAACTAGGCCACTCTTTATCATAAAGTCTGCATAGTCAAATTGGGGTATGATATTAATTCCAGAGTGACGAGGCACATGTTGTACATGCAATAAAGGTATACTACTGTTCCCAACTGGCGGCCAAAAGTGTCAAATGTCCCTAAACCCAGGAAGGGCGAGATGGGCCCCTGGTCTCTATCTGCATAGGATCAGTAGAACAGCTTCAATGTAGATGTGTTTCGTCAGAAATAGGTACTTGCTAGGAAACATTGACTAGAGTTTTGAATAAGGAGAACCTTGGGTCGTAGAGGGTTGTTTAAGTTTGTCACACTACTCGATAAGTGTACCAAAAGAGTCATTTAGAGTAAACCATGTGTAGAAGTTCTTAGTTGTGGTGTAGTTATTGTTTCATGTCAAAAAACAGAAACTATTTTTGTACTATCTTTCATGTTTTCTGTACAGTTTATCAAAGGCAACGATCACGTTGATGGGTCATTAAACTTTTATTTTACTTATATAACAGCTTTACATCTTTTAGCCTTACGTAGCGCATACTGATTCTCTTTACATTTACGTTTACATGTACTCCTTTTATACATACCCATACATAAAATAAACCCTTGTCCATGTCAGGGAACTATCGTAAAAAAATACATTGAGACTCATGAATATGTACATGACCAATAATGAAGCAAAGACAGCATAATATTGCAACTAATGACTATCAATTATTAATAATTGCTTTACACTATACTAGACGGTGCTGCTGTCATTGTTTCGCCGCCTGCGCTGTGACTTTCTCCCCTTTTTCTTGGATCCAAAGCACTTTAAGATGAGCCCCATCTCGTAGGGGGGTAGGAATGGTACGTAGCGGGCCCAGGCCTGCCTCTCCAGCCACCGGGTGATGAAGGGCAGTTCGTACACCCTGGTCACCCCCTCCAACTCCTCCTCTGTACTGCCCACCGGGGCATGAGTGTTCCACTTCTCTATCCCACGCTCCTCGTCAGTTCCTGCAGGGAGGTAGAGGTGTGTAAAGGTGATAGATACAGGTGTATACATGGCAGAGAGGTATAGGTGTGTAAAGGTGAAGGATACAGGTATATCCACAGCAGAGAGGTACAGGTGTGTAAAGGTGATAGATACAGATGTATACATGGCAGAGAGGTATAGGTGTGTAAAGGTGATAGATACAGGTGTATACACAGCAGAGATGTATAGGTGTGTAAAGGTGAAGGATACAGGTGTATCAACAAGAGAGAGGTATAGGTGTGTAAAGGTGATAGATACAGGTGTATACACAGCAGAGATGTATAGGTGTGTAAAGGTGAAGGATACAGGTGTATCAACAAGAGAGAGGTATAGGTGTGTAAAGGTGATAGATACAGGTGTATACACAGCAGAGATGTATAGGTGTGTAAAGGTGAAGGATACAGGTGTATCAACAAGAGAGAGGTATAGGTGTGTAAAGGTGATAGATACAGGTGTATACACAGCAGAGAGATATATAGGTTTACAATGGTGGATCCAGAAGGGGGGGCGGGTTCCAGGGGGTCCTGACCCCCTCCTTTTCGTGGGCCCCTAAACGAGGCAAAAAGGGGAAAATGTTGTACTTGTGTGTCTGAATACGTGCATTTTTAGTACTTAGCCTATATGCTGACCCCTCCTTTTGGAAATCCTGGATCTGCCTCTGGTTGATAACAAGCAGATAGATCCCAGCCAAAGATGAGATGTCATAATAACTTTGCAGAAACGTGCTGGACTGAATTATGTTACATTGTATCATTGTATCATTACAGTGACATTATTTTGATGACTCACATAGCTGTTGCAACCTTACAGTATGATGTTCTGCTAATGTTCTTGCAATATTATTAGATGGTTAAAATTGTGACTTCACCCATGAAAATGTCACAATATCATTCAGTTTAGGTGTGGTTGAGGTCTCACTTAAAGGGAATGTCACAAAAGCATTCTGTTTAGGTTAGGCTGAGACTTAAACTCATAATAAGATAGTCACAGTAGCACTCTGTTTAAGTAAGGTTAAGACCTGACCTAATCAGAATGTCACAATTACGTTCTGTTTAGGTGAGGTTAACGTTGGGATCTCCCTGGGTGAGAAGGTCACAATGATATTCTAATTATGTGAGGTGTCAACCTAATCTAATCAGAATATCACAATGGCACTCTGTTTGGATTTGCCCCTGACATTACCTCATTAGTACATCACGATAAGTTAACATTCTGTTTTGGTTAGGTCTCAACCTCACAGACAAAATAATGTCACAGTCATATATGGCATTTAAGTAAGTTATAGACCAACCAAAATGGCATGGTTGCATAACATGACTGTTATGTCACAACTTGGCTGGTGCACCCCATACACCTAGACTCTTTCTCTTTAAGAAGAGGAGAAAGGTTTCCCCTCATCCTCTTGAAGCACACCTTTCACTCCCTATTATACTTATGCTTGGTTCATTTGGTGAGGGATTTTGTTTCAAGAAGAAGAGGACATACATGCACCCCCTGGTGGTTTACATCAATACTAAACCTCTATGCTTCAAGCAGAAAACCTCACCTTATAAGCCTCATGTGAGGTATAACAGGGAGAATCTTTGCTCTTAAAGAGGAAGAGGATATACCTTCCTCTTCCTCTTAAAGAGAAAGAATCTAGGTGTATGGGGTGCAGTGATATAGGTGTACATAAAGCAGATATATACAGGTATAGAGAAAGGAGATTCATACAGGTGTTTATCATAACTTTAGGCAATACAGTAAGAGTAGTGAAGAGTCACCATCTACACAAATTTAAGAAACGTTTTTTAACATATATGCATCAAGGGGGGAGGGGAGTCTGAGATTTTTGAAAATGTGTGTATCTTTTAGTACATATCTGATGCGTACTTTTGCCCAAGGGGGGATGGGGTTCTGGGATTTTTGAAAATGTGCATACGTACTAAATGGAAGTCCCCTATGTTAAAATAAACTGAACAATATACTCACCAGGGATAGTGTTGTCTAGGATGAACCCAGACAGGCCGCCCACAAACATGCTGGTCTTAAGTAGCACCGTTAGGATCTGGTCTACTTCACTCGACCCTGCAAATGAATAGAGAAATGGCTGCAAAGTTAGGATTGTTCTTGCCTGACCAGTGGCGGATCCAGTGGGGGCAAAAGTGGCAATTGCCCCCCCCCCTATAGACTGAGTGGATTTCCCCCCGAATAATCTACGTTTGTTGATTTGTACAAAGCTGACATTATTTACTTTAACTTTTTTATGGGGGGGGGGGGATTGATTTGCCCCCACCCCCCTAGATGATCGACTTTGGGATGATCCTCCCCTGCTGACCCTTCAAATATATGAGGGTAGAGAGCTCCTCAACTGGTGCTTGCCCCCAAATAAGCTTATAAACCTTATATGAATTTAGCCTTGTTAAGATTAACTTTTCACCTAACGCAACACCTAATGTCCATATATTGATAGCAGATCCCATTTTCCAGCTGCCCTGCGATGTTGAGGCTTATTGACAAAGATAATGAATGTAGAAGAAGTCCGAAGCTTTTTCTTTCTCTTCAAAACTTGATTTAGTGTATCAGTGATTGAGTAACCTACCTGTTTTGATGGCGTGGGGGTTGTTGTGGAGGTAGCCCGGCAGTGTGATACCGAAGAAGAAGGAGAAGCCAATGATGAACAGGTTACGAGACGAGTTGAGGTCGACGAACTGCAGGTTGGACAAACCCACAGCCACGATCATACCTGATGAGGGGGAACAGAAAGAGTTTTTATCTACCTAGAGGTTGGATATGCCTACATTCACGAGCATACCTGACCGGCAGGGGGAACAGAATGAGAGTTTTTATCTCCCTAGAGGTTGGACAAACCCACAGCCACAATCATACCTGACCAGGGGAACAAAAACAGAGTTTTTATTTACCTAGAGGTTGGACAAGCCCACAACCACGATCCTTCCTGACCAGGGGGACGAAAGATCAGTTTTTATTTCACTAGAGGTTAGACATGCCCACAACCACAATCATACCTAACTAGGGGAACCAAAGGTCAATTTTTTTTATTCAACCGCAGGCATGTTTTTCTGCAGGAAAATACGAAGTTAACTTTTCTTAGATATTATTATTGTAGGTTGAATTCCCATAAATTATCAATAAAAAGTACATAAAGTGGTACCAAATTAGGTCTTTGGTCCTTCAATTATACGTATTAAGACTTAAATCTTAATGAAAGGCCCCTTAGCAATAGTCACGTCAGTATAAAATAAAGTAAAATAACTCACCAAACGTGACGATGAAGACGCCGCCCACGATGGGTTCGGGGATGGTGACGAAGATGGAGCCGAACTTGTTGAATACGCCGAAGACTATCATGATGACCCCGGCACACTGTATCACCCGCCTACTGCCCACCTGGAACAAACAATACCAGTATAGGAGGGTTTACACAGAATGCTGAATGACCCCCGCACACTGTATCACCCACCTACTGCCCACCTGAAACAGTCAATACCAGTATAGGTGGGTATACACAGAACGCTGAATGACCCCCACACACTGTGTCACCCGCCTACTGCCCACCTGGAATAGTCAACACCAGTAAAAATATTGGTACGTTCTCTGCTTACAAGTATAATATATAACAGACACTTAAGGATAAACTAGTTTGATCAGAGGTTATTATATTGTTTGGATCCTTTTTATTCTATATACTGGGGAGTTAAAAGATTTTTTTTCTGGGGTTTTCTTCTGTGTCATGAACTGTTAAATAAATAGAAATTTTGTTAGTGCTAGTATTAGATGCTAGAATTATTTTAGTCATGAAAATCATTGTCAGTAATATATGGAGAGCTTCTGTAATTTCAATACCCTTCATAGGGTATAGATTGTATAGTTTAACTTTATTTATACCTTTAATTTTGTAAAAAGTGATTAATTTTGTCAAAAATGTTTTTACTGATATGAAATGAAAACCGAACTGCTGTATGTACGATTTCATGTCAGAAATAAAAATTTGAACCTAAAAAATGAAAAAATAGGTGGGTATCTACAGAACCCTGAATGACCCCCGCACACCGTATCACCCGCCTACTGCCCACCTGAAACAGACAATACCAGTATAGGGGGTTACCACAGAACGCTGAATGACCCCCGCACACTGTATCACCCGCCTGCTGCTCACCTGGAACAGTCAATACCAGTATGGGGGGTATACACAGAACGCTGAATGACCCCCACACACTGTATCACCCGCCTGCTGCTCACCTGGAACAGTCAATACCAGTATGGGGGGTATACACAGAATGTTGAATGACCCCAGCACACTGTATCACCCACCTGCTGCTCACCTGGAACAGTCAATACCAGTATAGGGGGTTACCATGGAACGCTGAATGACCCCGGCACACTGTATGACCCACCTACTGCCCACCTAGAACAGATAATACCAGTATAGGTGCGTTATCACAGAACGCTGAATGACCCCCGCACACTGTATCACCCACCTACTTCCCACCTGGAACAGACAATACCAGAATGGGTAGGTTTACACAGAACGCTGAATGACCCCCACACACTGTATCACCCACCTACTGCCCACCTGGAACAGGCAATACCAGTATAGGGGGTTACCACAGAACGCTGAATGACCCCCGCACACTGTATGACCCACCTACTGCCCACCTGGAACAGACAATACCAGTATATACATATAACCAACCAAGAAGGGAGTACGATGGTGGTTATCACCCTGAGCCGGGACCCCGATATCAGCCCGAGGCCAGGGCCCGAAGGGCCGGCCGAGGGCTGATATCGGGGTCCCGGCGAGGGGTGATTACTGCCCGAGTACTCCCTTTGAGGTTGGTTATGGATTTATTATACCTTTTCTGGTAGATCTGAGCTCCCAAGGAAGGATGCACAGCAATCAGTAATGGTGCGACTGTGATGCTGCACATTTTTTAAAATGTTTTTTTCATATAACTCTTTTGATATCCATCAAATCCACAAATAGTAAGCAGTAAAATGTAGCTATGAACGTTGTACAGATGATGCATATGTTAGATTTTTTATTTCTTAATGATTTCATTTTTTCATGAATTTTAGAAAAATATAAAGTTTCTGTATCACACTGCAGTGCGATACAAGGCTGGTTATTACCCAGGTTTGTATCGCCCTGGGTTAAACTCTTAACTACTAAACTTGTATCAACCTAAGGTGTAATAAAGGTTGTTACCGCAGAACGCTGAATGACCCCCGCACACTGTATGACCCACCTACTGCCCACCTGGAACAGACAATACCAGAATGGGTAGGTTTACACAGAATGCTGAATGACCCCAGCACACTGTATCACCCACCTACTGCCCACCTGGAACAGGTATTACCAGTATAGATGGGCTTCTACAGAACGTTGAATGACCCCAGCACACTGTATCACCCTCCTGCTGCCCATCTGGAACAGACAATACCCGTATAGCGGGGTTTCTACAGAACACTGAAAACAAACATGTAGAATAGCATTCCAGGGGCGAATCAAGGAAGGGGGTCCAGGGGGGGGGGGTGCAGGGGGTCCTGACTTCCCTTTTGGTGGACCCCTAAACTACAAAAAGAGGGGGAAATGCCGCATGTGTTTGTGCGAACACACATCATTTTAGTACTTAGCCTTAAATAATGCTGACCTCCCTTCTGAAAATTCTGTATCCACCCCTGTATTCCTGAAACCCTCGTAATGTAAGTATACTTATACCTTGATGATTGCTTAGTACATGAACGAGAAATAGCCTTGTACATAATATATATCCCGTCTTTGCTATAGACCTCTTGCAGACAGGGTCACCTGGCCAGATTTTGGTGGTCAACATTTCACCACAGCTATAGGACTATGATGCTTATCCCTTTTGGATATATAATAATTGTTAGTTATGAATTCATGAATTCGCTTTGGGTAAATCATATATCAAAACATCTCATAGATGTTTTAGTATTGTGAATATAATAGAACTACATTCAGATCTATCACCAATATGGTGCCTAGCCCATTTTGGGAGGTGCGGCGTCATTTTGCACATCGTCTATACTTACTTTGGTTATCCCTATGGCCCCGATGTTTTCGCTGTAGGAGGTCGTCCCCGAGCCCGTCCCGAAGGCCCCGGCCAGGATACAGCCGATGCCCTCTATGCCTATACCTGTAACATCAATATCAGGGCAAATGTTTGAACATAGAACTATATGTGGAGGGTGCACTGGACAGACTCATGACAAAGGTGTATTGTGACTGGTTTATTTAAAGTATACTGGATAAAAATCGTTGATGAAAGGCAGCCACGCTTCTCTTTTTTTCCATTTTTAGTTTCGTTCTTGTCTGCTGTACTTAATTGAAAATGAACTGCGTTTACACACACACACACACACACACACACACACACACACACACACACACACACACGCTCACACACACACAATTTGCTAGAATTTATAAAAACCAACTCTAATTCGAATCAAGGTTAAATAAATGATACTGAAGTAAAAAAAAAATCCATGTACAGGGACGGATTTAAATCTCAAGGGCCAAGGGCCGATTCATTCATGTTTATTTCTCCAAACATAGTTCATTCTATCTTGGGGAGCAATACAATCAACCGCAGCTTGGGCTATTTGATAGTTGGTAAAAGCCTGTAAGAAGAAATGATGTGTCAATCACATAGGTCTACAATCAACACTTCTCCAATTTGAAACCATCATATTATTATAATATGCAAGATAATTTAACCTAATGGATCTATGAACAGACCTGCATGTTCTATATAAGATATCATTGAGTGATTCCAATTCAAATAGCTGCACAGATACTTATAAAAAAGCACACGTCAATAAAAAAATAACATAAATTGAGAGAATAGACGTGGTCCGGGTGTATCTACTTAAAAAGATCGAGTTCTAAGACCTGGCCCATCGCCTGAGACTCATCCTGGTTTCAGTCCCTATTTCGGGAGTCACAAGGTCTAAGTGACGAATGCAATATGCAATAGATCTGAGACACAGGAAACCACATAAAAAACAAAACATTCTCTGTGGCTGATGGCTGTTTCTTCCTGATCCGATCTAGGAAGACATACAGTTTCGGAAACTCTTATCTTTTTTTTTAAAATATAGAATCCCCTTTACAACCAATTGAGAGAGAAAAAACAAAATAGCCGTAAAAAGAACACATTGTTACTTTTATTTGTGGAAATTTCAAGTGTCAATAAGCATGGCTATATAACATGGCTGACATCCTCACCTCTGTTGATAGCGTGAACAGGAGGAGGCGGAACTCGGGCCATCCTCGCGCATGCGTAGTAGTCTCCGACCGACTCGACGATGGAGGTAAGTACCCCGGCCAAAAGGCCGAACACACCGGCCGAGGACACGGTGGGCACACCCCACTGACCTGAAGGGAGGAGGAGGGGTTTTAAGGATAGACAATACTATATGGAGGTTAGTACCCCGACCAGCAGAACGAACACACCAGCCAAGGACACGGTGGGCACGCCCCACTGACCTGAAGGGAGGAGGAGGGGTCTTAAGGATAGACAATACTATATGGAAATAAGTACCCCGGCCAGCAGGCCGAACACACCGGCCGAGGACACGGTGGGCACGCCCCACTGACCTGAAGGGAGGAGGAGGGGTCTTAAGGATAGATAATATTATATGGAGGTTAGTACCCCGGGCAGCAGGCCGAACACACCGGCCGAGGACACGGTGGGCACGCCCCACTGACCTGAAGAGAGGAGGAGGGGTCTTAAGGATAGATAATATCATATGGAGGTTAGTACCCCGGGCAGCAGGCCGAACACACTGGCCGAGGACACGGTGGGCACGCCCCACTGACCTGAAGGGAGGAGGAGGGGTCTTAAGGATAGATAATACTATATGGAGGTTAGTACCCCGGGCAGCAGGCCGAACACACCGGCCGAGGACACGGTGGGCACGCCCCACTGACCTGAAGGGAGGAGGAGGGGTCTTAAGGGTAGACAATACTATATGGAGGTAAGTACCCCCGTGAGTTGGCCGAACACATCGACCGAGGACACAGTGGGCACACCCCACTGACCTGAAGTAGATATGTTACATAACAATTGAAACTTATTACAAAAATGCTGAGTAACTTGTTACCAGCCAAGCTTGGTGTCTAGCAGTGGCGGATACAGCTTTTTGAAAAGGTGGGGGTGCGCAAATAAAATAACGTTAAATTTTGTTATTTCCACCACCATTGTAATTACTTTCACCAGCTTGCTTATAATTATACCACGTCTGGAAGATAATGTGTATTTTAAGGTTAATGGATAAAGTTAGACCCTTTAGGCCCCAATCCAGCCATAGAAAACCATTTTCAGAAAGAACACTTTGATAAGTATTCAGTATATAAAAGCGGCCAATATACCGTTCAAAAGCAGATTTAATTTCCTTACCGATGCTGCAAACTTAAAACTTCTAAACTTAAAGTGATTGCCGTGAATCAGCCTTTGAACCTCCCCAATTACAAAAAAACACTATAGAATCCCAGATGGAAACCTAAATGGCTTGGGAAAAAGATATGAGTAAAGTAGAGTAAGACTGTACCTGGGTAGGGGAGCCTGAACCAGGCGGCCTTCTCCAGGACGTCCAGCTGGTTGGCCGTACCCGCCTTTGCACCTAACGAGAAGACCCCAGCAGCCGTCAGAATGGCGCAGATCGCCCACGTTATGCCTATGGCCAGGATCACCTAGTGAGGAATCCAGACTATTACCAATGATGTGACTGACTGACTGACTGACTGATAACAAACTTCATGATTTGTCATTCAGGTCTGCAGAGACGATATCACCAGTATTACGACGTCACAAAACGGCCGTAAGCAACTGAGAGGGTTTGGAATCTTTGCGCAGGTCTTATGTTTTTCTAATACTCGTACATAATTATAGTATTATGAGAATATATAATTATGGCTATGCCAATACTAGGTGGATACAAAAGGAAAATGTATGCACTTTGCGCATTTTACGAAATAGAATTTCCAAAATATCAGTACATACTTTGTAAAGTAGGCTCCAAATGAGTAGTAAATATTTTCTTATTAGAGAATGATAGTGTTTTTGGCTTAGCATAGTGTGATATATAACCACTTTCCTCCAAGTCATATATCTAATAAATTATAACATAAAGTGAAGCATATGATTAACTGTCTATTACCCTGATTAAACACGTTTACCGACTTTTGAATGCATTTTATGGTTATGACATTTTCCACAAAGGCCGATTGCATTTATAAGCGTCCGCTGTTGACCCTTTGTTAACAAGGACCTAAAAACTGAATTTTAGACAAGTATGGGAAATTTCACGTGCTTAAATGGCATAGATTGTCCAGAAATATACAAGGAATAGAGATCAGTTAAAGGCTTCGAAACAGTAATAAAATATTTGATGAAAACTGATAAATTATATACCAATGTTTAACATAGCATGGTGCAAATCAGTCACTTAAATATACTATATATAACATAGTGACAAGTCTTCATTGTATTCTATGTATTGCGTATTGCATAATTTACACTTTCTGTTATAATACCTAGAGAGAGAACATTGTTCCAGTGATTGTGGTTAAGAAAAAGAAAGAAAAGTATGGCTCAAAAAATGCACAATCCTTGGTGTATTGACTTG
Organism: Lepidonotus clava; assembly: GCA_936440205.1. Classification (NCBI taxonomy): domain Eukaryota; kingdom Metazoa; phylum Annelida; class Polychaeta; order Phyllodocida; family Polynoidae; genus Lepidonotus; species Lepidonotus clava. The sequence goes on along the minus strand of OW387149.1, from coordinate 28,696,785 downwards.
TATTTCATACCATTTTTAGCTTGCCTCTTGCAATGTACTATTCTATTTCAGGCAAGCGATATGCGTAGGTATACTATACAACAATGATTCAGTACTTACAGGGAAGAGTCGGAAGACGGGGAAGGGCTCTGCCATGAATCCTTTTTCTTTGTCAAAATTGATGCAGGGAATCTTGATGTTCTTGGTGTACTGTGAGAAGGCTGCGATCAGCACCACCGTCCTGGAATAAGTAGAAAAATATAATTCATTTTCCTTTTTTAAAAAAATAATACATTAAAAAAAAAATAAAAAACTTGCTGACACAAAGTTCCAAGGAAGAAGGTATTCATTATGTTGCTGATGGAATTGATACAACTAATTATTTTTTTATCTCAATATTCTGTAAATAGCACAAAAAGGCGTCCACTGAAAAGCAGCAGTGGCGGTGCTCGTACTAGGTAGAATTATCTTTAAGGCTAAGACTCACTAAGAGGAGCAGGGAACTGCGTTGATATTTGGCACAATTTATAGCAGAATTGATGTATGATAAGTGAGTGACTCTTTACTACATAATTATTTTCTGGTTACCCCATGAACATTAAGATCGAAATCTGATAGAATTTAGACACAGAAAAAATGAATTTCGAAAGTTTGTTGCACTTAACATAATAAGATATATTCTAATGAAGTACTCCGTATCTATCGTTTCTAGCTAATGTTTATTCACCTAAGCGACAAATATTTATAATCTTACAAGGTAATATACTATGACCCTCCTAATCTAGCAGTAAAAACGTCCATATACAGATCTGAAAATGATTTTATCACCCGCACTGCTGACGAGCGGTGCGTACAGGGGGTACTGCGTATTGACAGGCCGTACATACCGCTCATTGTTTTCATGCTTTTTAACATTATTTTTCATTTTGTTTGGGTGATAAAATAAAGAAGCAACTTTGGGGTCATCCTGAGGTGGCCATGCAAACTATTGGGATTGTACAAACCATGGGCTTTGCCCTCGGTAAGTGACGATCCCCTATGGGTCGTTCAGCCACCCTCGGACGCCCCCCGCAGCACTTCTTGCTATAATTAGGGAGTTTTAGCAAATTTGACGTATCTCCATACAAAAGCGCATCGCCAAACTTCCATGGTGTATAGTAGATATACAGCCCCCAAAATACAATACCTACATACATTGATATAGATCACATGTGCCAAAGTATAGTATTCTTATACCACATTTCTGCAAGGAATATATGTGGCTGAGATAGGTGATACGTTACGTTTACGTTTATGGGATGCGTCGGAGGTGCTAAAACTCCCTAATATGCCATTGTACTCACACTAGCGTGATCCACCACTGTCCCTGGGACTTGGCGGCGGCCACCTCAAAGAGGGCGAGACCGGCCAGGGAGATGGTCGGGGCGATGGACAGGGGCCCGATGAACCGGAGCATCAGGCCCACCACCCCCGACAGGCCGATGGCCACCTGGAACAGCGACGACACGATGATCGCACCCTGGATCTGGGCAAGAAAAGCGGTGGTTAGAGAAAAGATACAAATGTTTCAGTTTTGTTTTAGAAGCATTGGTGGGACGTTTGAAGGTAAAGCCCACTACCAACTAGGCGAATTTGACGAAGTCGGCCAATTGATTGGCGCTAAAATTTGTGGAATATGCTGGTTGATTAATGGTGGATAATGCTTATGCATTGCCGATTTTTGAAGAGATTTCTAGACCGACTGTGTGTAGGCATGCACTATCAACTCACAATTTTTTGTAACTATAACGTTGCTGTAACATATCATTTTAATAAAACCCCTTGGGGGTTCCAGGAAAGAATATAGGCCCCCAGTAGCCTCTGCTGATCTTATAAGGTGACAATAGGGGGGACCCAGCACTGACCAAGTGGTTCATTGGGTTCAATTCCTGGTTGGTGCTGGATTCACTAAAGGATGAGGTACAGAAAAAAGGTTTCCAGATTTTGATCCCCTGCTGTTTGCCTACCCTCTCAACTTCAACTCATAGATATGATCACCAAAGGCAGAATTTGTCCCAACCTGTTTTCGCTGTAAAAATGACCTTAGTTGTCAAAACAGTGTAAAGCATCCATTACTCACTTACTCACTCATATTGATAAATGCATGGTGCAAACATAATGAGAATGCAGCTGGCAGCACTATAGTTTGACTCAGGGACATTACATGTAATGCCTGAACAACTGACTGTCATTATCATAACAGGTGTAAGATAGAAACTAAATACACCTTTTTATTTTGTTTTCATTTTTGTGGTTTATATGTATGACTCTTAAAGCAGTGTTCCACTAGCTGATTTTCGCGCCTGATATCAAAACCCCTCAGTGGAAATATGGATGAGTAGACGTGCCATATACCATTAGAAGTAACTGTTTAGGGTCTTTCAATGACATGTAGGATGGAAGGTATTTTGACATACAGTGTAATACTGGTAAAAGTTATGAATTACCAATTACCGGCTATCACCTAGTGGAATATATTATATAGGCTTTACAAGTATGCCACAGTGGCGGAGTCAGGAATTTGGAAAAAAAAAAGGGGGGGGGGGGCACTTGTGGAAAAAATTGCCTTGATTACTTTTTGGCCGAATTTTTCATTTAAAAAGTCTAGATTTGGGCAAAAAAAAGGTGGGGACGCGTGCACCTGCGCCCCCTCTAAATCCGCCACTGTGCCAGTGAGACCTAAGAAAGAAACTGAACGATTAACTTTTCAAATGTCAACAGTTTCTTTATACATCAATACATATGTAATTAAGTTAATATGAGGTGGTGAACTATAGAATCTTTAGCAAAAAAAATCCAGTAAAAACCTGAAATTCTCTGGATACTGGCAACCCTGGCCGTTAGTAAGTAACCAGCTGCAAAATGCATACCTACCTCCCTGATCCTGGGCAGCCACATTGGCTCTGCGGGCTCAGCAGTGGCTGTGAAGTTGTCGGCTATGGTGGTGGTGGTTGCGACATAGGCCTCTGTGACTGTCAGGTTACCAGTCATTGCCATTGGCCCTGGTGAGAGGGGAGACAGGGGTGAATAGTTTGTGATGGCAAATTACTTAACAAAAAACATCCTTATTGAATTGTACCATGGGGGCCTACACTGTCCTGAGGTCAAGCCACTTGGGGGTCAAGCTAGACCGTCCACCACTGATAAGAAACCAAAAATGCATTACCTGTCTTTAATTGCTGCTGGACAACACTATCTAAACAGATGACTTTATAGGCAACATTACCTACCAGGGTGTTATGAAGCATTTAGAAGAAATATCTATGCCACTTAAAATAAAAAACAAAATCTTCAAGTCATAATCAACAATAATCAAAAAGCATTTCCAAATTTTGGATTTGTATTGTAGCCATAGTCATGATTACCCTATGGTGACGATCACCAACACGTGATCAAATAACATCTATGCGCAAGGTCTAAATGGGCCTGATAAACCTCATAATTAAAGGATACGAAAAAATACCTGGCAAATCAGGAACACATTTCCACTTGGGGAGGCTCAGGAGGGCCATGCTGGGGGCAACGAAGGTGAACGTTCCGCCCTGAACGATGGGTAACCTGCAGGTAAAGAGAGGAAAGATACAATTATGACTGATTGGCAACCTGCAGGTAAATAGATAGAGGGATGATACAATTGTGAAAGATGGGCAATGCAGGTGAATAGACAGAGGGGTGATACAATTGGGACAGATGGGCAATCTGCAAGTAAATGAAAGAAAAAGGAATGATACAGTTATGAACCATGGAAAACCTGCAGGTAGGTAGTTGGTGAGATGACGAAGTTATGAACCATGGAAAACCTGCAGGTAGATAGACAGAGAATTGATACAATTGTGAACAATGGACAACCTGCAGGTAAATAGACAGATGAATGATACAGTTGTGAATGATGGGCAACCTGTAGGTAAATAGATAGAGGGGTGGTACAGTTGTGAACGATGGGCAACCTTCACATCAATAGACAGCTCTAGGGATAGTACAGTTATGGACAATCAGTAACCTGCAGGTAAAAGCACAAAGGGATGATACAGTTATGAACAATGGTGAACCTTCAGGTACATGCACGGCCAGTTCCTTTTTGCCCTGTCCCCTACCAGAGGCCTAAATGAAAGTTCATAAGAAAAGAGACCCTTACCTGACCCCCACAGTGGCCTGAAGGATGGTACTTATTCCAGCGACCACAAAGATGGTCCCGATGAGCTGGGCCTTGGTCTCGGTGTCATCAGACGCTATACACAGAGGACCCACCATCACCATAGGGTTAGCCACCGTCGCCCCGAACATGATGAGGTAATGCTGGAACATTAAGTAAGGGTGAAGGGTCTATAATTGCTACACATGAATTACTTTATCTTAGTCGCAGGGTGCAATGCAATGGATAGAAAATCCATGCTCACAATGAATCAATGTTGCAATGCAATCCCACTTCATGTTCGAAATTGTGTGTCCAGCTTTTCATCTTTGAATCACGTTTTTAATGTTGAATATCTAGCATAAGCATCAGTAGATCAAGGGAAAATTATGTAATTGAGGAGTAACTCTTATAACACATTAGCATACAGAGAGAGTCATACTATAGTATAATTCTATAATTATAGTCATATAACGGTAAGTAAAATATCAGATGCTGCAATCATATTGTTTTTATCAACACTCATATAGATTATGCTTATCATTATTATGATAAGCCTGAAAACCAAAGATCACCATTATGAGTATTGCACATAAAAACCTTTGAAAAAATCTCAAAGAAACACTAATTTCACGCCCTACTGAAGATCCCATTGAGTGCTATTGACCTTTGTGGTGATCCATGCTGTATCCGTCACCTTACACCCTCCAGGTAACGGCCTTAACAGGCAGGGTGGAAAGGAATACTAATGGGGGGAACCCACTGAGCAATGTGACTAAACTTCTGGTTGAATTAGGGGTCGCTTTTTTCCTTATCAATTAATTATTTCCTATTTCTGATTGCAGCATTCAATGGGTATGCTTCTTTTTCATTCGTTTTTGATGATCTATGTATATTCTTAACTATTCCTGGTTGACTAAACAGGGACATTTGACAGAACCAAACATCGGGGCTAAGAGTGTAACTCTTCTTACTACAGGTAAAGAGTGCAAGGGGAAAGCGTCAGGGTACGTAGGTAAGCACATGAACACTGCAGCACTCCGCAGAGCGCTAGTTACTGTAAATGGATATTAAACCTCTATAGTTCAGCTGTACATAATAACTGGCATCATTTTCAAAATTATCAGAACCCCCAGTTGGCAACAACTTTCAGGATACGCATATTTTAATATTTCTAGCCAAACAAGTAGTTCAAATAGCACTGCGGACACAAAAATTGTCAATGTTGTGTCTAACTGCCTAGATCTAAACAATGCAGATCCTGTTGTGCAGATGATCATAGAATTAAACTGGATTCCATATCGACGATTTTTCTTTTACCATTCATTTCAGTTCTTTTTTTTCTAAAAAGCATAACAATGGCATTCTTGCAGTAAATGTTTATATAAAAAAACGTTAAGCAATCGACATTGCTTAATATATCAAGGTAAATAGGCCTAAATGCACACATTTTAGATATATAACTCACTCACACATGGCCACATGGTGATCACCAAAATCTGGTCAAGTTCTAATAATTATTTGGGGTGCTTTAAATATTTGTGTTCTGATGGGAAGTCGCTCTCAGCAGGAATTCATATTCAGATCCCCCCATCCACCCCTCAGGGACGGATCGAGGATTTTGAATAGCTATAGCACTGCCTGAATAGCTATAGTACTGCTTACCTTTGTTATAGCACGCCGGGGGGCGGGCGTGCTATAGCAAAGTTTGTTCCCGCACCCTCTGGGGGCAGGAATTTTACCTTAAAAAATTTAATATTTGGTCAAAAGTAGGGGGCGCACGCCTGGAACGCCCCCTAAATCCGCGCCTACCCCTGCAATGGAAACCTCACCTGAAATCCCAGGAAGATGCAGACTATCCAGGGCGGGGCCTCCTCCACGGTGTAGGTCATGGGGCGATAATACAGGCTTTTCTCCTTCTTGGCCGTGGGCCTTCTCCGCTGGGGGCCGCCCTTGGTGCTGGTGTCGGCCCTAGCCGGTAGGGGCGCGTCCTGGCCCGGGATGTCCCTGGCGGAGACCGGGGGCACGTTACAGTACTGGGGGGTGTCCATGGTGACGTGGGTTGGAACGTCTCTGGGACCCTTTTTACTCACCTGAGAGTCAAAAAAATGGCATAATTTTATCACATGTTTCCATGATCTTTTCTTTCTTTCAATTTTGAAGTACTTTAAAAGTATGTCTAATATATTGAAAGTGGCGACGATAATGATGATGCAAAAGGTGCAGTAGGCCTATTTCAGCTGTATCAGGACCAGCACATGTCCTTGACTTGCACACATTACTATGATCAAATCTATGGGGGATGAGATGACTGCAAGGAAAGGTGGTCCAACAGGCAGCCCCGGAGTAGAATACAGCTCCGTGATGCAGAAGTCCCACCCAGTCTGTGGAACATGCGGGATAATGTGATATATGTGTATGTCTACGGTTCTGGTTCGATTTAAGTATAGAAGTCAATGGTTTTGATGCCCGGGGGGGGGGGGGGGGCACTTAGGTTAGGAAAGGTACCCACTGCCAAGTGGACTGCCGAAGTGGGGGTGGTGCATGTCAAAATTGAGGGGCGTTGACCACTTTTAAGGCAAAAAAGGGGGAGCTGTTAACTACATATAGAACAATATACCTAAACTTAGCTTAATTGCTACCTTATACATTTTCACACACAAAAAAAAAAGAAGATTGCAAGTTTTCTGAGGCAGTTTTGGTAATTTCTGTATATTTTCCAGTATAGACACACCCTGATTTTAGGGGAAGTGATCTGTGTCCCCCAAAAATGGTGGGCGGCCAACTAAAATTCAGGAGTGGTCAGTCACAAAAAGCAGGGTGGTAGTTTGACAGTGGGTAGTAACCTTCAAAGAGTAAGTGTAAGTGGGGGGGGGGGGGGGGGGGGGGGGGTTGATGCCTATCTTATATAGGGGCTGTACACTAAATCAACCATTCTTCCTTAATTTTCCTAACATGTTTTAAAATAAGTTGAGTAAAAAATTGCCTCATAAACAAGGATTGTCAAATACAACCTTGATCCACCTCTCGCTCCACCGACCCCCATACGGGAGTGACCCTTTTTGACCGGCAGGGTAATAGTGCATTAATTGCCTCAAAACGGTACACAATGTATCTAGGTCACATCTCCAATATTAGGCCTAGTAACTATGTAACTGTCCTAGAGGCCAACACAAATATCCCAAGCAACAATCCACTTTTACCTTTAGATTAAATTTGCACTCACCGGTGTGGGGCGCCTTGGCTTGTCATACTTCGACCCTATATCGTCTAGGTCTACGTGGGCCATGGTGTTTTTTTCCTCTGAAAACACAAAATGGAAACAAATGACACTCGATACATTATAAAACTCCACAAAGCATAACATTGACAACATACACATTCTACATAATTATAGAGATGATATCCGGACATATATTACTTTTTTTGTTTTTCTATGAGTTTGGGAGGCTGCACGGTCATAAGTGGGGCATTAAAATGGACTCCCACATTCCAGTTCATTCGTTCTATCATTTCTGGAGAGAATTATACATTTACTGACTTACAAATCGTCTTGTAGGTCAGAGAAGCATTTTCTCAACCAGCATACTAGTACATGTACTGTGATCAGTGAGAATTTAAGGAGGTCACCCACGAACTTGGTTAGGGGGGTTTCAAGAATTGTAATAAATCAGTGTACACCTTTGGCGGATCAAAAGAATAGAAAAATGGGACCAGGGAGGCGCTATTGGAAAAGATTTCATCGGTGACTTTTTTCCGAATTGTTCATAAAAAGAAGGAAATTAGTTTCCCACCAAAACTGCCCCTCCCAGATCCGCCTCTATTGACTTACCTTATCTACAATGAGCTCCGAGTCGTACTATATCCGTTATCACTCCACTACTATAGGTCCGTGAGAGGGGGGAAGGCCGATATTGGGCGTCACGTACAGTCTAGTGGTCCGGTAGTATTGAGATCAGATGTCTTAAATGCAATCCTCGTTACCGATACCAACTCAGCCCTGTCATATAGTTAGTATCATGACTTACATCGAACTACCATTAATTTCCTTTCTTGCACTGTCAGAGAATGTTATTGACTAGTAGAATCCGGAAGATTTTGTCTTTAATGTTCTGACATAGTTAATATCATGACGTTCATGAAACTATCTTTGATTTCGTCGCATGCATTGTACGTATTTCACAAAACCTGGAGCATGGCATTATCTTAATCCCGCCCCTGTCTGAATCAGGGATCCAAACCGCCACAGGAAATCCAACACGACCCCGACGGGCCCACCCTGCTACATCTAAGACTGCAGCAGCTGGGGACTGGTCCAACACTGCCCATATAAATAACTTGGTAAAGTAAGTTTCCCGGTTTCTAGGCCGGTGTCCCTCTACATGCAAGCGTAAAAGGGCTCCTCACCCTGGAGCATGGCTCCAGATCTAGAGATGTTCTTCCAAGTTCCAGTCTCTTTCTACCTCCCAGCGGTGACCGTGGAGGGGCGGGTCCAGTACGTACTCCAGGAGGAACCAAACCCTTGGGGATCTCAAGGCGTTGGAAATCCTGTAAGTCCTGGATCCTCGCTTTAAGCTTAAAGACCGCCGGGACCGGCCTCACCACCGACTACAACCACATCCTGCCGGGTACCAGTTCCCTCCGCGTACATCCTCCTCCTCCAGGGACCTTTCCCTTCCCCCGTGTAGTCCGTCCCTGACCTGCTTCACCTTTATAATCTTATATCGTCCTTTGTCATCCAGGACAGTTTTACAGTCTACCCCTGGTCTAGCCGAGTGTGTCGATGAGAGGGACATGGGCTTGTCCTCGGGTAACCTTCACGAACTCTAACCAACTCGCGTGGGCTCTATGGTAACTTGGGGGCTGCCAAATCGAGTGAAGGGGGAGAGGGTGTGAGGTGCGCGCACCCCTAGGCTAAATTCTCCACTTGAATCTCGATCAAGGTTTTAAATGAACAATATTTAGAATTCAACGACAAAAGTGTGGTAAACTGAAAAGCATAAAATAGTTTCTCTGTGATGAATTTATGGTTGATCTTCATAAGGTGCGACAAAATGTTTCCAGTAGCGCCCATTTAAAAACCCTTGTTCCACCACTGTTTCTTCCCTGAAACACTATAGTCATAAAATCAAATGTTTTGTCAAACGTTATTTTAAGTATTAGATTTTAACTAGGTGTTTCATCATGTTATAATGCTCTCTTTTTAATATCGTGTTATCGTTTGTCTGTTGACATTTTTGTGCTAGTATTGCATGAATAGAGATATGGCTTGTGAATTTGTATGATTATAACACTTTTTGCTTCCCTAAATTGGCAACGGTGATGATGATGCACCAGTGGCGGATCCAGGGGGGGGGGGGGGGACAAAAGAGGCAATTGCCCCCCCCCCCCTAGACCCGAGGTAGAAACTTATAGTATCTTAAAATTGGAAGATCTTTGTAAAAATTGCGTTTTTATTTTTGCATTTTTGTAAGGGGGGGCATGGTTTGCCCCCCCCCCCACCCCCCCAGAGCACTGACTCTGGAACCGCCCCTGTGCACATGCCTTTTGTATCAATTAACGTTTTTCTCTAAGGCCAATACAAAACATCGATCATCATACTATTACTTAGTTTTCAGTATTGCATCATTCACTGTTGAATAGTTATTTGACACTTGTCTCCCCATAGGACCACATCCACAGCTGACCCTTTCAGTCACCACTGTCCTCCAGGCACCACAATGGGGCACCACCACTACAGGGAGGACCTACCAGGGTACTAAGGTCGGTAGTATAGGCTTTACCTCGGATTGTTTTTTTTTACTATGTTTTATGTCACTTACTCTATAGGGTTGTTGTATTACCTTTACTGATATAGGGCTGGTGTACACCTTCACTTCAAACAGCGTTGGTTTGCTACCTTTACTGATACAGGGTCTCTATAATAATTATTACCCTCAGTGATATAGAGTCCCTATAGACGTTGTGCAGATGACGTTATATTGCCTTAAATTGGCTGGGCGCCATATTTTCTTTTATCAATTTACAATCATAATTAATCTTTTAATGTACAATCAAATCATTTTTTTGCCGATTTCACGAGGCAGTCTTAAAACATCACGACATACCTTTCTACTATTTAGAATTAATGCATTTTGATTAATTCAATCACCACCTGGTTGTGGTAATCACGTGGTGATCACCAGAAAATGGTCACGTGACCACACCTGCACAAAGTCTATACTACCTCCAGTAATATAAAATCTGTATACTACCTTTATAGGAATATAGGGTCAGCATTATATCTTTCTCTGATTAAGGGTTGGTATAGAGTCTCTATACTACCTCCAGTAATGTAGAACCTGTATAGCACAATTATATTGATATAGGGTTCACATACTATCTTTACTGATTAAGTGTCTTCTTTTGGTTAAAATTAGGGTGTTTCTTTTTTATTGGAATCCTGGATCCATCTCTGGTGGGTGTCTCAAACTCTTCCTCCACTCCAAACTCAACCAGTCCATTGTCATCGTAATGCGATGTACGCTTGCCTTCAGAATATGATCCGTTAATAGTAAAAAGTGGCCCAGTGAACTCTCCTGCCTCTCTCTGACCCAGGACATGAGTCTCTGCCGTCCCCTATACCAACTCTGGCGGGGAGGTTTCTGGCAGATGAGAGATAAAGTAAAGGAACTCTAGCATCCTGAAAGTCACCCATGAGACAGACTATGGCAGTACTTACCGACCGTATGAATGTGTTCTATGTTATGTCTCATTTACTGGTGGGTCCAGGGTTTTGAAAAGGAGGGAGGGGCACGCTATTAAAAAATGTGGCCCTTAATTACATTTTGGCCGATTTTACATTTAAAAAAAAAACGCAAAATTTCTGAAAAAAGGGAGGCCCCCCCGCCCCGACATCCGCCACTGTCATTCAAACCAAAGGGCTTCCAGTAGCCCAGCAGCCATGCTCCACTGACATTAGGTGAGTGACTGTGCGTTATGTAGCCTTGTTCCTCCTTGTTGATAGTGGGTCAGCTATCTACAGTCTATTATATATCTCGGGGAAATTTATCTATTAATGCATATCATTGTGAAACCTTTCCCATGTGCCCAAGTCTTGCCACCACATATATGCCATCCAGCTGCGGATCCGGGGGGAGACCTTGCCCCACCCTTTTTAGTAGACCCTTGAATTACACAAACAATGGGAAATGCCATACGCGCGAATGGTCATGAGTGCCATTTCAATGCTCCAGAATGTCGGAAATCCTTCATCCGCCCCTGCATATCTGGGATAGCAAAATGTCGGCGGGGGCGGCGGATGTTGGAACATAGCTTTTCTTGACAAATTTTACATTAGGAAATTACAATTTTTTTTTTTAAAGGGGTGAACGCCCCTTCCCCTTCCCCTCTAAATCTTGGACTCCACCATTGTGTATGGCCGAGTCGTACTTAACTCTCCCCAGGCCCTCTCCCTGACACATTCCATAACAGGGCCGGCCCATGACATTCTACAAAACACTTAGGTGCATTAAAACACTGTTTGTTAGCCGGTGTGGGGCTGTGGGACAGGCTGGGTCAGACTCAATGTAAAACACATGAGAGTAGACTCATGAGGTTTGGTTGAAAGTCCGACAACTGGTTTAAGTTAAAGAGGCGCTCCTTGTTTGTATACATGCTGGTGCTCGGGTAAGCTCATTTGACTCAGTTTCTACGGTACATTGTAAAAAGTTGCTGTTAATTTACAGCAGTTCTTGCAGTAAATCTACAGCACTTTCTACTGTTGGAAATTAAACAGCAATATTTACTGTAAAATTACAGTATTAGTACTGTAAATTTACTAAACTACAGCAACTTTGCAATTTTACAGTACTTTTTCTGTAAATTTATTGTCCACCAGGTGGAGCAAATGGTTATCATCAGTTAAACGGTGGTAGTCTTTACCTAAAAACTATATTTTAAGATGAATTATTTACTTTTAATTAAGATTAAATATGATGAAGAGATCCATTAACTAATCTAGTATATCACATAATAGATATCCCTACTCTGTCTTAATAATTTCAAGATACAGAGATAATAGTCTGATTGAGACACCTTTTTGGTTGCAAATTGCCTGCATAGGCATGTGTTGGATTGGCAGTGCCTCATCGTACCATCATTCCATGCATGTATTTGCTAATACACTTAGCATAAATACATCCCTCATCCAATATACATTGGGTTTGAGGTTTGAATTAAACCTTTCTCCAACATTTAGTTGGATTTTAAAAAGGAAATTAATAAAGATAAAATGGTAAATGTTTGATTTAGCATACTGTAAAAATACAGCAAGTACTGTAAATTTACAGCAAATATTGCTGGAACCTTTGCTGCCAGCAACTTTTGCTGTAAATTTACAGCAGAAAAAGTGCTGTAAATTTACAGCATATTTTGCTGTGGGAAATTAACAGTACATTATACTTTAAATTTACAGTACATGAAGTGCTGTAAATTTACAGCAAAAATTGCTGGAACCTTTGCTGCCAGCAACTTTTGCTGTACATTTACAGTAGTTACTTCTTACAGTGTACTATTGGTCAGAGGAATGGCATTTTCTGCATCCGACCCGGCTAATAAGACAGTACATACTAGTTAACCTAACCACAGAGGCCCTTGATGGAGGGTTATTGATGTCGTATGTCGATCTTAAGAGAGGGCAACCATGTCGAATTTTAGAAATTGCAATGTCTCATGGACGCCCCTCTCCCAGAGTCCCTCCCCCCGGCGCATCCGCTCCTGGATAGTTCAGAGCAGATTATTCTCCCGCTTTGGTAAAAAAAAAACGAGAGTTTTAAAAGACATTAGCAATTCCTGAATCCCTTTCACTCAAAAGACGTACTTAACGATTTGGTTTATCGTGAGTAACATGAGACCACTCTGTAGTATCAGTAACATTGTCATATTGTGTCACGAGGAAAAAAAACGGAACCCAAAGCTAACAAACGTGAACTAAGCCACATACCTCGGGCACATATATATAGACACATCGTGACCTTGACATAGACCAGTCCTTGACCTTCGACCCCCGGTCTGGGTCAGCTGTGACGTCACAGTTTCGTCCTGCCCTCCTCGCGCCCTCTCCTCTTTCCGGAACCGGATGTGAAAGTCCTGGATCCTCGGCCTCAATCTCCAAGCACAACCTTCATCTTTCACATATTAGTCAATCATCTCACCTTTGTCCTTGGAGAGTGTGGGATGTTATACGTGATACAGACTTATAGCCCAACCCCTATGCCTAAAACAGTTCTCAGAAGTAATCCTAACCAGTGGAAAAAAGTGAGTGACTCCTGCTTGGATACCTCGGATATACCATGTGACAGGCTGCAGAGGTACCCATTGATAAGGCTCAGGCTTGTGGAGGTAGGTCTGTAGGCTATATAGTGGTTAGAACTCATATTGTAACTATCCTGTCTTGATCACGTGACATTATCCCCCACACATCACACATGTATGATAATAACAGCAGGGGCGGATTCAGAGATTATCAAATGGGTGGGAGCGCCCTATAATATTGTAAAAAAAAATTTAATGTTGGGCCACAATTGGGGGAGGGGGGCCACCCCTTTGAGTCCACAACTGAACGAATAAGAGGAGGTGTATGCAATCGCTAAATGGTAACTTATATATTGTCAAAATTATCCAAGACATTGGGGCTTGTCCAAGCAACGACTGGAAACATTTGCATTTAGATTTTTTTTGACATTGACATGAATAGCACAACCCCTTGTCTACGCCTTTGAGGACTGTAAACATGTAAAATATTGGGTATCGTGCTCAACTCTGAACTCATGGAAATTAGCATGCCGCATATATATATATACATAATGGCTTACGTACATATTCACGTTATCATGCAATTATTAGACTGAGGCCCTATTGACGTATTTTACCCATTAATATATATGTTACAGCTTACAGTAGTTCGACAGTGCTTGAGTAAAAGGTATTGTTGACTATGAATAGTTTGATGACAACAATGAGTGTAAACGGAAAACACTCTTGTGTGCACCATGTTTTCATTAGTCCGTCCTGTTGGTTGTTTTATAAATGTAAAACACGGCGGTCTGGGCTATATAAACAGGAGCTAACCGGTGCCATGAACAAACTATTTTTTTGTACCACTCACTATTTATTTAACTGTATCCTTATGAAAGAGAAACTCCACCATGATATTAAATGAAAACAATACGTAACAGTAGATTTAAACTTGTATGTTATCAGTGCGTTGAGTTTCTGTTTGTAATCAATAACTTCCACAAAGTCACTCCGATGATTATTATTGATTTCCTGAACAGCTCAGTTTTATCCATTTAAATAACAATGTATGTAATAATCAAAGGGGGTGGGGGAGCTTAACACCCCACCCTCAGTGCCAGATTGGGGTATATCTGGAACCCTCAGTTCTCTAAATCTATTCTTCACTATATGCTTGAAATACAGAAAATGTTGTAATCAAAATTGACAGCTGAAACCTCACACAATAAACAGCTGGAACCCCCGCAAATTTGCTTAGAGCCTTCCTAGGGTTATGAAGGACAAAATATTTTAGAAAACCCATGATAAAGAAATACAGTGATTTTCCTTGAACCTCCTTGGGAATTTCCTAAGATTTGGGACCCGGCCCCTGTTAAAAGTTATGGATCCACTCTTCTGCAAGGTACATAAGAGACTCATGAGACTGAGTGGTAAAGTAGAGGGCTGGTGTTTCTATTGTAGATGGCATGACATAACAACACAGCACAGATGGACCAACTCCATTACACTCAATTCTAACAACCAATAAACTAAACCCCACATTTTCCACGATGGATAAACAAGACCAGCCTGTGGAGAAACAAGACCTTCCTGACTTCAGAGCCAACCCTTCCCTGGTCCACCTCGACCACCCCTCCCCTGACCCCACCACAGAAGGCCCCACAGGAGAGGCTGACAACGTCGCCGCCAACACAGGCTTCGGGTTCGCCGGTGTAATCATCTTTATCATCGTGGTCATTATCATCATCGTCATCCGCAAGAGGTACAAAGATGACGAAGATGATGATGAGGAGGATGGGGAGTCATACGACTCCGAGGACGATGACTATGCTGCTGAGAGGGTGCAGATGAGGCTGTTCGGAGACAGGAGTGGGGCACGGTTTGATGTCACCAAGTGTATCTCGGATTATGAACTGTTGACCGCCATTAAGAACGTGACTATATCAGTGACCAGGATCACCCTGTGCCGCCAGCTGGGGAAAGGTACGCAGTCTCTGATAGGTGCATGGGTCGACTATAGGTGCTTGGACATTATTTAAGACTTTAATAGGGGTATTACACGACATGGGCTACGATATCAGGGGCGGATCCAGAGATTTTCAAAAAGGCGGGGGGGGGGGGGGGCGCCCTATTGTAAAATTTCCCACCAGACCCTCCAGTCTCGGTAATAAAATGGTTAAGAATTGGCAATTTGAAACATGTCACAAATATGTTTAACATAGAAATCTATCTATAATATGTGAATTTTCCTTGCGACATCGTCATATCGCGGCCAAGTCGTGTAGTGGAATACCCCTCTTTAGCCTGGGATAAACTGCCTGGTCGAACATACAGGCATAAATAAGCCAGTTCAGCCTGGAGTTGAATCCGGGAGTTGAATTTTACTAGAATTGACATCTTAGACATGACCGATAAAACACAGCAGCATGGCTGATTATAACAGGATAACATGATTTAAAGCAAACCACAACGCAAATCAGTTATATATTGTCAAATAAAATTTTCAGTGAACTTTGGTTGATGACAAACCATGTATGATCATGCTTCATCTGATAACAGAATGGTATGAAAAATTCTATTCAAAAACAGATTTAGACTGTCATGAATACTCATTTTCTGACTTGTTTTGGTCTGTTGTGTGGTCCACACAAATACCTAGATTGTTTACCCAAAAACTGATGATGTCATCAAAATGTCATTTCCGGAATCCCCCCTGCATTTTCACTCTGCTAGCAGAGTCTCTAATGAGTATTATTTTTGGTGGAGAATGATGTGGGAATTGAGAGGAGGCAAACATGGATGAGCCTGGCTTAGTACAGAAAGGAAAGGGGAGGAATTGTCCTATTGACCCTGAAGATGACATCACTGATTATGGGGCAGTTGGGTCACATGGGGGGATTCCCCAACAAGCTGATTGCAGACCAGAAAACAAAAAACAAACAGATCCTCTTTCCAAGGATCATAATTATCAGACTTCTAGCCACCAATATTTGATTTTAACTGGCAATATGATTTATATGAGTGTAGTTGAAGATGTCAGGATCGATTTTGAAAATTTAAAAAATTTACTAAATTTTGATAATTTTGCATTGTGGTTTGCTTTAAGAAACAACTGACCATATGTTTGAGGCTTAACATATTCAAAGCCAAATATGATAATATAAGAATAGAATAAGATGCGCTTTACATAAAATCTTTCCGATCAAATATTTTCATCCATAATTCTAGGGACATTTAATGTGTATTTGCCACAGTGGTGACCATTGTATTTTTTTATCATTATTTAATCAACATCATGTACAAGCATGTTCTTCCAGTTGAGTGATGAAAACACATTGATGATTCATGTTATGATGTGGAAATCAAATCAGTAAGAGAATATAACCATCAGGCATATGTTCGATTATGATAAGAGGTCGACAACATTAGTATCAAGGGTGAATATCAGAGGTGATATACAGATAATGATAAAGTTTATCTGTATAAGCCTCTACACATCATTTTCTTGAATTTGACCTAAGTGGTGGACCTTTGGACTTCTTTTGGCAACCTATTCCAAAGTGAGATTCCTCTCGACATTGGACTTTTGAGGAACTTTTCATAGTTTCTCTTGGTTTCCTTGAACTTTATTTTGTCCCTGCTACGCAGGTTAACGGTTGGTCTAAAAATGTTTAAAAGGTTTATTTCTTTACTAAGTCCAAACATGAAACAGCAAATATGTCGGTCTCGCCGTTTAGATAATGGGCAAAGTTTATACACTCCAAACAATTCATCTATTGTCATTTCAGGGTGTATATGATTATCTATAATTTTCACAGCCTTTTCGTGTAGACTATTTAAGCGGTATCAGTCTCCGACTACAATTATAACAAATAATCAAATAATCAGGGGCAATACTGGAGGCATGCCTGATACACAGATTGTTCTATGAAGTTCTACACTATGTTTGACTTCGCATCAAGATTGCAATTGGGTTGTGTGTTCGATTCTTTGAAAATACACGTCTGTAGCAAGTGAAAGGTCCTTAGTTCAGTCAATCTTCGCCTAAAAAGTATCATATAAGTATACATTTGATATGAAAAAGCCGGATAAGAAAAACCAAGGCCATTGGCCCCTGTTGTTTTGATTACCGTTGCCTAGATTTTATGGGGTAACTACACTATTGTTTAACATGGCATGACTATAGACTATTGTAAAACACGGTTTCACAAACAGACATACGTCCCACAGGCCACGTCAGGTCTCTGGGTCATTCCCATCCACAGATGGCATTGCGTGGTCTGTCCTATTACCCTGTCAGCCCTGGAGAGGGGTGAGAGGTGGGGGTGGGGGGTGGGGGTACTCAGTCTGTGAATGTAGATGCTAAGGTAACTGTGATGCAACGTATGCCTAACCCCTGTCATGGGATTTGAAAGCCCCCAGAAAAAACACTCCCCTTTTCCAGAAAGAAATCTTAGATAGCCCCTACAAGAGAGCATTAATTGACGATTTCATTGGCCACAATCTTATTTTAGAATGTAATAATTGGTTTCAGATACATTATGAAGCTGAATTACATACTTTCGACTCTTCATCTAGTGCCAAAGATAACCGATTATTGACAGCTCTCCTAAAACTAAGTGAAAGTAGCTTGCGTATTTGACAGTCCCCCTTTTAAGCCAGATTGGCAATCGGCATCGCGAATGCAGTTTTTACCCATTTCTGGACTGAGTACCCCCCCCCCTACTTCTCTGGGGATGTCATCCGTACGATATGCTGGTACCCTAACAGGACGTTTAGCCTACCCTTTTAAGGGTGTCCCTGTTGTCAACGTTGATTGGTGCCTTTTATTGCAGATAATATTTTGATATAATGTTTGTCTTCTGATCTACATGATGTTTGTAATTGATTAGTTCCGGTTGTTATTGTCATGGTCTACATGTAACTGTGTTATATAACTCAATGGACCAGACAGCCTATGATGTCCAAAGTATGTATCATTTTATGTTTTGGGAGAATTTGACTGTTTCTGTGTTTTACTGTTTACTAACCAACTTGTATAAACTTATGTCCTTTAGTTATTATCAACATTGGGCCAATTGTATAGAGGTTGTTCTATTGCTCTTAGTGAGG
The DNA here is from genome assembly GCA_936440205.1 of Lepidonotus clava. NCBI lineage: Eukaryota > Metazoa > Annelida > Polychaeta > Phyllodocida > Polynoidae > Lepidonotus > Lepidonotus clava. The sequence goes on along the minus strand of OW387149.1, from coordinate 28,678,247 downwards.
TCCAATCATGTGACAATCAGTTTAACGAACTGGTAGAGGTGGAAAAGAAAGTTGTACATTTACATGGAAAGGTATTAAAGTATTGTCTGAAAGTAGGGAGCAGTCCCAATGGACAATGGACTCTTCCTGCCAGTGAAAGGTACTACTAACACATCACAATCATAGATTGTCTATTCTATGTTACTCTTTCTGTTAAACCCCAATAACTAAACTTAACCTTTGCGGGACATGATGATAGTCAACAAATATCTCAATTTCTTAAGCCTGAAAAACAAGTCAGTAAACCATATTGCAGCACCACATAGAGATCGCGACATCAACCTTGGCTCTCCCGCTCACCCCTGAGCCTGATGATGGGACAACCAAAGGAATGTCCTATGGCATCTCGGGCTTTTTCCTGTTCCTGGTTGTCCTGCCTTGCACATTTCTCTCATATAAAAATTATACTAATCTTATTTAACCCCTGAAGAATATGATGATGATTAACAAAATATTTCTTTTTCTAAAGCCTGGGAAACAAGGTGGTAAACCATGTCGCATCGCCTCATAGAGATCGCGACATCTTCCTTGGCTGTCACAACCCCGTCCACCCCTGAACCTGATGATGGGACAACTAAAGGCATGTCCTATGGCATCTCAGGCTTTGTCATATTCCTAGTTGTCCTTGCAACCATATTCTTCTTACGTAAGAAATGCCGCCAGGAGGAGAAGAGAGGGGAACATGAGAGTGAGACTTCTCAGGAACCTAGAGAACAGACAGGACTCACAGCCACCCAGAAGGAGTTACAAAGACTGTGTTCTGTGGACAGTTCTAAGGCGGCGCTGCAGTATGAGGGGATAAGACTACTCGTCTCTGATGTAGTCATCGACTGTACGCGCCTTACCATGTGCAGACTGCTGGGGAAAGGTATATACGAGGCACAAAGTTCTAGAGGTGTGACCAACGATACTCTATCTATGGCAAGATATCCAACTTTGAGACGTTACGTTATAAATGTCAAGATGTTGGGGAACCACCTATGATAGTCTGTGTAGAATTTATCTAGGTAAAGGCCCCTTTAACTGAAGGACGGCAGCTCTATATCTTAAGATATGACCCATAGGGCTTGGTGACAGGAGACAGCAGGTTAAAAAGATGGCAACATGAAGAATGGATATTTTTGTAATTCGACATGGGACACAGCACTTTACTAGTGACAATAACATATGACAGCCATTTTTTAAATGACATGGGAAACCCCATCTACCATACATCCCCTAATATGTGGAACTGTGAGAACATTAAGTATTACAGTTGATGCATGTTTTCCCCATCAATCAATACATTGCAGTGACCCTCAGCAAATAATGTCATAGATGGCGCCACTAGTGGCCACATTGGGTAACATTTGTAGATAGCAAAGCAGTGAGATATCTTACTACAGGTAGAGAATCGTTGTCGTGACCAATTCGATGTGGTCGATGTACATAGTTGTCTCAGTAGCAATGCACATGTAAATGCCTTTTCTGAATGTACCGAGTGTAGCAATGTAAATGTGACACTTTTGATGTATGCCTGTGCTACATTGACCTCAACCCATGTAGATAGACCGCTGCAGTATCACCCACTTATATCATTACTTATATGTACATATAAATAAACAGACCAGCCCTCCGACTCGACTACTGTGCCTGTGGTATCATACGTTCTGTTTTGTATGCTATTGACATGATTTCCCTAATTGCGGATCTCTTGTTATTAAAATTTAATGTGATCTTTCACTGTCCCCTCCTGCTTACTTTTAAATACATTTTCTTTGATTTCTGACCCTTATTCTCACTCACCTCAATTTTTCCTATTGTGAATCTTGGTGTGTATTGTCGATGCTGTTGTTGCTGTTGATGTTGATATTTTTACGTACATTCATCAATGTATCATATTATTGCATGAGAAGCCTGAGATGGAGCTAATGCCAGTATAAAGTAATTGTCCCTTGGATCCCGTCATATTTGAATTGGAGCTATTACAACTCTTAGTGTATACGTTCTTACAGATTATATTATTTTGTTCCTATTCCTATTTGTAAGTACCATGAGGTCCTAGTATTTTGCATTTCAATCAAAGTACTATAGATACATTCTAAATATGGATGAAGCTTGCATTGGGCAGAGAACATACCAACAATACTATCATTGTTGAATAACATAAGAAGCATGGACTAACTTTGTCATGGTGCATGTTTCTGCTTACAGCTCCTGCTAATCTAGTGGTTTAGCGGAAAGAAACATGTTGCATGGTATGCTTTCTGAGTAGCTTATTACTTAACATATCCGGGCCTTATGATTTCTTCTTTATGCAATTTTTTCAATGTGTATCACTGTACAATACCAAACGAATAACAACAATTATCAATGTCTCTTTTTTATCCTATCTCATTACAGAACAGAATTAAATCTTTTCACTTCAAGTCACTGCCCTATTACAGAAAGTAATAAAGTGCATCATGCTCTTCAAGAAATACAAATACAGAATTATATGTCACTTAACATTATGGCTCCTTAGGGAGAAATACTGATCCAATATAAAATATCCAATCTCCGTCAAGATAAATGAAACTTAGTTTACCCACGGTTACTCTGTATCTGACCTTTCGAAAGTAAAGTTACCATTAAATAATTGACTGACTGAAATGTATCCAGATAAATTGATAATACTCATCATCCTAAAACATTGTTTTTTTTATCAGGTCAATTTGGAGCAGTGTATGAGGCCAGGCTGTCCAGAGATGAACGGTTAAGTACGGACAGCGACAACGAGCATTTGTACAATGAGGCTGATGAGAGGGTGGCCGTCAAGACCCTCAAAGGTACCGGTACACCCTCCCCCCCACCCCACACCCCCACCCCCCCCCACCCCCCACCCCCAACCCCCCCCCCCACACACACACATATTTATATATATATATATATATATATATATATATATATATATATATATGAAAGTTGCATGTGGCAGTATAGGACCAAGGGAGGTACATACATCGTACAGATCAAGGGGGCACAAAGCAATTGCTATTGCCCTGGTTTGCACACACCGTTGAGGGCTTTAGCACGAAACTTGTGTGTACGAACAGGGGCAGTGACTATTGCTGAGTGTGCGGGCAGTCTGTACTTGATTTATTCGACATGCATATCAGTGACACGGAAAATGTTGAGAATGTTTACTGGCAACATTATAATTGGCAGTAGCATTCACAGACATTCATTATTGACGAGTAGGGCAAAAGCAGATCTCATGTTCACCAGCTTTTGAGAGGGCAGGACAATACTGAAGATATAGGGATATGAATGCTGATTTGGAATAAAATAGGGGCAAGAGAGGGGTATATAGGGTCAGATGAGATGCATAGTTTACAGGAAAGGTATATTGATGAAGCATATAAACAAATACAAGTTTTCTTTTCGGTTATTAATGAAAACACATAATTAATGAGAAACTCTTCTAGTGCATGTACAAGAGTGACTAAATGAGAATTTACCTTTATAAACCTACTGTTCTATTTGCATATTGTTCATGTACAAATTAGTACACTGAATAACATAATAATGCATATTACATAATTTGAAATTATAGAGATTTTAGGTATGTAAGATGTGGATACAAATGAAAAAATCAATGTCTAAATAATATATACACAAAGACTTCTAAGGTAAAGCCTGACATTCAATTCTTACTTTCTCCACCAGGGGCGGCGATGAGTAACGAGGAGATCGAGGGCTTCCTGCGGGAGGGGGTCATCATGAAGGACTTCCGCCACCCCCACGTGCTCGGGCTGGTCGGGGTGGCCTTCGGGGACCACGGGGTGCCCATGATCATACTCCCCTTCATGGCCAACGGCAGCCTGCGGGGGTACCTCGTCAAGGACGACCTCGACGTAAGTCGGAGATTTGTTTATTGTTGTTTATTGATAAGTTTGTTTGTTGGGGTAGTTTAACATCAAACAGACCCTTCAGGGTTCTTTCCAGACTGCACAAGGTAATGCCTTTTCAACTTTGGGTGATCATGTCTATACAATGACTTAGGAAAAAACCTGCCACAGAAATTACTACCCTGGGGGGTGGACCAAAAAACATCGACGAGAATTCCGTGCTACGAGAGGCCTTTGATGACCCTGTTGAGGGCACAGGGTGTTCCATAGACCCCAGACATTCAAGTCATTTCTTATATGTTATTGTGATGAACGGCTATTCATCCAAAATATGTAGAGGTTAGAATAAGAGAAAATAAGGTAAAACTATAAAGAACGTAAGTGTAAAAGAACGAAATATATGAAATATATGAAAAAGAACGAATATGTAAATAATGAACGAAAGTGTAAAAAGCCCGAAAAAGAGGCACGAATATGTAAGGAACGAATATGTAAGGAACGAAAATGTAAAGGAACGAAACCCGGAAAGATATAAACCGGAAGTGAAATGTAAACCGGAAACGAAAGATATAAACCGGAAGTGACGTCAGTTATAGATCACGTGACCGAAAGCAGCCAATCAGGGCTGACTTCTATAGTATATAAAGGGGCGGTGAGGCCCGAATAAACAGAGTTCTTTAACAGTTCTCCTTGTGTCCAGACGTGTCTTCTTTCCTGAAACAACCGCTAAAGATGAGCTGATTCGAGTAATTAACCAGAAGTTAGGATAAAACAGTCGAAGTTCGAGATAAATAGTAGGAACTTAGGGTAGGGGCCCGACGGCCCGAAGAACGAGGAACGAAGGACCGAAGTAAGGCACGAAGGCCCGAAACAGTCCCGGAGACCGAGGTGTAGCATGGCACGAAGGCATGACAGGCGGGACGAGGGAACGAAGTCCGCGGGGACGAGGGCGCGGCAGGCTCGGCCCCACGCTACCAAACAATAGGCGACCGTCGGCCCGTCGCCCCCGCGGACCGGAACCGTGGGGTGGACCGCCCGGTGGGGGTGAATGCTGGTCTGGGAGATAGAGCGAGACGAACCCCGGCCGACCCGTACCCCTACCATAATTTCCCTTCCCCGCAGTCCTCCGTTTGACATCGAGTGCCGATTCCCGACCGATTCGCTCAGCCCCCCCCCCCTCGTGCGCGAGGCACGACTCTAGAAACACATCTCGGTTCTTGGCCCGGATTCCCCGTCCGCCCCGAGACCCGAACAACCCCCCACGTTCCTCTGTTGTAAGAATCGGCAACCCCGACTTACCAGAGAACGTCACATTATCAACCAGTTGACTTCCTTGGAGGAAATGCACTATTTCTTTTCTTCAATTGTTGTCAAACAAGTCGTTCATTGATCAGTGTTCTGTTTTGGAGATGTTGCCTTTGACTATATGTCATTGGTGGGTGTCTGAAGGACTAAGTAACCTATCACGTTTTGTGATGTAACTTACAGGAAGTATTTGGCCATTATGGCATTGATGCAATCACCATTGGCTGTTGGAGGCTAAACATTCCAGCTGACAATTATAGTCAAATTTGTCATGATTTTAGACAGGTGAGGTGAAAATCTGAGTAGGTTTAAAACACTCTTAGAACCCCGAGGCACGGCACTGTTTTATATGTATGTGTGTGTATTTGTCACCCGCACGGCCGTCGAGTGGTGCGTATAAAGCAGCATACCCACTAGGCGATGTTTTCCTGAATCGGCGACGGCGTCGGTACTGGCGTCGGCGTCGGCGTCGGCCTATATACTCTGCCTGAACAGGCCATACCCACACATAATGAGCGCCGACGTCAGCGTCGGCGTCGCCCGTCGGCGCCGACGACCACGCCGATCCTTATCAAACATGTTTAATAATCTTAGGCCGACGCTGACGCCGACGCCGACGCCCCATGGACGTCGGCGTCGGCGGATCGGTGCGTCGCCTAGTGGGTATGGGACTTAAGGGTCAGTGTGTATTAACAGGCTGTACATACCGCTCCTCATTTCCAGGATTTTCAAGAACTTTTTAGAATATATTTTGGGTGATAAAATATAGAAGACAGTTAGAGGTCGTCCTTGGGTGCCTGTATGACCCATGGGGATCGTACGTATCTTGGGCTTTGCCCTCGGTACGTGACAATACCCTATGGGGCGTCCAGGCACCCTCTGACGACCCCTGCGGGTCTTCTTATATTAGTATGTATGTGTGTGTGTGTGTTTGTGTGTGTGTATGTATGTATGTATGTGTGTATGTGTGAGTCTGTAACCAGTCTGTATCCTAATTACCACCTCCCGCTTGCCTCCCCAGCTGAACGTACGTCAGTTGCTCCGTTTCGGGCACCAGGTGGCCCAGGGCATGGAGTACCTGGCTGAGCAGAAGTTTGTCCACCGGGACCTGGCCGCCAGGAACTGCATGTAAGCTCGGAATCAATTACTTCTTAAGTTCAGCATGCTACATGGAACACACTCCATGCTTCTGTTGCATGAAGGGTTCGGGGGCATTGGCCATGGTATTACAATAACCGCCTCTAAAAACTGTCAATGTGTTCATATCTATTCAAAGAGAACACTTTATAGAGTATTCAACATACAAGGTCGTCCAATTCGTTGTTCAAAATTGATCTAATTTTTACAAACCTAATATCCATGATTTAAACTGACAGGGGAAGGTCAGCCTTTGAACTGCCTTAATAATAGCAAGGAATTCAGGGAATACCACAGAGTAATCCATATAAATCCTGGGGAAATGCAGCAATTCATGAATGCAATCCCTGGGTTCTATCAAGGGTTAACAGTGGCTCAGTTTAAAAAAGAATCCATGTGGGTCCTTCCATGAGCAAGTCTGCATCAAGATTGGAGGGTGGGATTTGGGTTTTAGGAGTTTCTGGAAACTTCGCATACCTGAAAAATCCACTGTGTTCATGTCCCTCCAAAGGGCTCTAGAATATAAGGATATCATTCTTACATAATATAGATAAATGGTTGCCTTGTTTCTGTTCAGGTTGGACGACCAGTTGATCATCAAGGTGGCTGACTTCGGCCTGTCGCGGGACGTGTACACCAAGGAGTACTACGCCAGTCACGACCAGGAGGCCCGGCTTCCCGTCAAGTGGATGGCCCTGGAGAGTCTGACCACGGGGGTCTGTACGTCAAAGTCTGACGTGGTGAGTCCATATAATAATTATACATAATATATAGAGAGTCTGACCACGAGGGTCTGTACGTCAAAGTCTGACGTGGTGAGTCCATATAATATACATACATAGAGTCTGACCACGGGGGTCTGTACGTCAAAGTCTGATGTGGTGAGTCCATATGGGTCATTGTACCGGGAAATGTACAATTGGGTCTGAGATGAATGATTTCCAAAATTCTTCCAAAAGTGAAAGATATCTTCTTTTTTTACAGGAATACATATTTTTGTCTTTGAAAAATCTAATTATACCAGGATTATCACAAGATTTTCAGTTTTTTCAAAGATCTGAAAATATATTTAATGATAAACAAACGTCCGTGACCAAAATGCAATATGATTCATATTTATCGATTATAAATAAACCTACTTGCTTAATCTTTGCACTGTATATTGTTCATATGTTTTCCTATAATCATATGGAACTTGAAGTTTCAGATCCAAAAACTTTTTTTTCAGTGATTTTCTAAAAAAATATTTAATGTCAAATCAATTGTTTAACATATTTTCAGTTTGAGTCTTTTAACCAAAATAGTCAAAACCAAACATATCTATGAATTATGAACTAACCCTATATATCCCTGAGATATTCCAATATCATTTGATACCATGAAATCATTTTGTTCAGAAAAATTTAGGATAAACAAACTGTTTGTTTTGGTCACGAATGTTTGTTTTTTTGGTCACGAACGTTTGCTATCAGATTATAAATGTGTATCATATGGTGTATTTTAAGAGTAATTTCATTATTATCTTCTTTCATAATTGATTGAATGTTTATTCATCATAGACAATTAACTTTAATGGCCAAATTTTTAAAGATTATTCCTATATGTCAGATTTTATTTTGGTCACGGATGTTTGTTTTGGTCACGAACGTTTGTTGTATTGCTTTAACCTGTCTTAAATTAATGTTAGTCACAAGATCTATTTTCCAATATTTTTTTTTACATTATACTGTTACTTGTGAATGCTATACAATTACTTTTATTGATTAGAGAAGGCCACGTCAAGCCAAGAAACACCAGTGGACACAAAAAACAAACATCCTTGACCATAATAAAAATAAAAATATTTTCATTCTCAGTGCAAATGTGTACAAAATAAAAGATCCACTAAATGTCTATCTTTTTTGAAAAAAATCAAAATAATTTGTAATTCTGAAATACTATTTTTTATCAAATTAGCTTAAAAACGTTCGTGATCAAAATACAAATCTACATGTACACAAATAAATAAGTAAATATATTGAAAAAAAAATGCTTATATTATGAAAAGAATCATAGTATGATTATGTGATAACTTGTGCATTAATGGCAACTTGTGTATTAGATTACATCTGGCAATAAAACAAATTGATAGAAACGTCCGTGACCAAAATGTTCTAGGAATGGAATTGCTAATTTTTTCAGTTGTTCTTATTTCTGTATGATCTAACAGCAATCATGAAGTATTAAACTATCCATAAAACTCTATAAAACACCCTATTACTCTGTTTCTTTAGGTTTATCGTTTTAATCACGGATGTTTGTTTTCATCACGGACGTTTGCATAATTAATTATAATTTCATGTGATATCAAAATATTCAATAATCAGAAACGTTTGTTGTAATTTTCCTTGAGTACATGTCCTTATACACTTGCAACATAGTGAGTATTGACTATGTGTTTGAATTTAAGAATCTGTTGGACAAAATCTAAAGCAAACGTTCGTGATCAATATCAGTATAAAATCAATTAATCTTCCCTTGTACATCAACATGAATGACAAGAATAAAACCTTTTTAACACATTTTTCATTTACCTTATGTCTTCATGTAGGTACTATAGATCTTTTCCTAACCCTATTCTTACCCCTTCTTAAAGCCTGTTGAAGTAATGGTCACGGATGTTTGTTTTCAATACTATGTTATGTATTTTTTGCAATTGGAAAAAAAATATTTACCAAAAATATCCAATATTTTTTTAGAACAAGTCAGGACTGTCATAGCTTTGGTTTATAATCAATATATCTAACATCTTCCTCCCAAAAAAATAATATGCACTCACTTTTAATTCTAGTAATTGTAGAAAAACACTATTTTTTACCATTTTCTGGGCTTCAATGCCTCATAGTATCTATAATATTTATTAAAAATACATCAACCTAAACATATTATTGAAGCTCATGGTGTTTTCTTTCCATTGATACCATTCTGAATAACATCTGATGTATTGAAGAGATACAGCACCTCATAAAACCTCAAAAACCCTGAAAATAAGCAATTGTACATTTTCTGGTACAATGACCCATATAATATATCCTTATAGTCTGACCCTGCACTGTATGTAAAGGGCCCTAGATGGTTGGCCTGATGTTAAACTACCCCAACAAACAAGAAAAAAATTTCTGAGAAACTAAAAAATCTGAATCACAATCATCCGTCCCAGTTCCATACCGAGGATGGTTCCGAGGGTGTATGGAACCCCCTGAGATATTGTAAATTTTAGGTCAAGACACACAACAAGTTCGTGAAAGGTCTCATCTCAGGCGTTAGCAAATGGGTGATGGAGACTTTTGTTATTAATACTAACCCATCCCAACCATGTGACCAAGAGCTAATACAATGCCTAGCCACCGATGATAGAAAGGGTTAACACTTATCGCCCAGCAACCAAACTCTTGGTCACCTATGTGGAGACACAGTTAATTATACTCAGCTACTTTGACATTGTAGCCACATCAAAACTAGTATAAGATTAGCATAAGCTGTTATAGGTGTTCTGGTTTCAGTGTAAGTGATATACCACGTCCACTTACAATAATAAGGTCTGTGGTTTTCTATGTCCTCTCCTGTTTGTCTTTCAGTGGTCTTTTGGCGTGTTACTATGGGAACTGATGACCCGCGGGGTCACGCCTTACCCGGATGTAGCTAACTGGGACATCCGGGCCTACATCAGCTCCGGCCGCCGCATGGCCAGGCCTGAACTCTGCCCGGAGGAAATGTAAGTTTTTCTGAGGAACTCAAAAATATCAATATAATTCAGAAAGTTTTGGTGATTAGAATCAAACTCTCTGGTGGCCACATGGCCAGGCCTGAACTCTGCCCAGAGGAAACGTAAGTTTTTCTGAGGAACTCAACAAGCTCAATATAATTTAGGAAGTTTGGGTGATTAGAATCAAACTCTCTGGCGGCCACATGGGCAGGCCTGAACTCTGCCCAGAGGAAACGTAAGTTTTTCTGAGGAACTCAAAAATCTCAATATAATTAAAGAAGTTTCAGTGATTAGAATCAAACTCTCTGGTGGCCACATGGGCAGGCCTGAACTCTGCCCAGAGGAAATGTAAGTTTTTCTAAAGGCTATATTCCACTATCCAATTTTACTCCTGATTTCAAAGAGCGCAAGAAGGATTGTGTGCTAACCATAGCCATGTTATATGTCATTAGAAAGGATTTTGAATTACCTTTCAAATGGTATGTAACATGCAGGGGTATATTCTAATTGGAGTAAGCTAATTCCTAGTAGTCAAAATCACCTAGTGGAATACAGGCTTAGGCAACTCATCCCGTGCCTCTAACAGTCATCAAAGGCTAGGTGTGTGATGCCCTTTCTACAGGATATTTCACAAATAATAACCATTGACATTCTTTTTGAAAGAGTAGTGTAGTGATCACATTGGTTGGTGTCTACTGATTCATATCATAGGTACCTTCACCCAAAGCTGAAAAGCATTGCCCTGCACTGTATGGAAAGAGCTCTGAGTGTTTGGCCTGATTTTAAACTACCCCAACAAACAATTTCTAAGAAACTAAAAAATCGTAATCACAATCATACGCTCGATGCCGTACCCAGGAGGTTTCCTAGGGTGTATGTAACCCCCTCAGATATTGTAAAGTTTAGGTAATGGCACATAATAAGTCGGTAAAAGGTCTCATCTTGAACCTTCTTAGATCTGCCCAGAGGAAATGTACATTTTTCTAAAGAACTAAAAAGGGGATTTCGAGGATGTCAGGAACGCACTAAAATTTAGGACATACAACAATTTGGTAAAATGTCTTATCAGGAACTCCCTCAGAACCACCTTAGATTTGCATGAAACCCTTCCGATTTACCTTGAACACGATGAGTGTATAGAGCGTCCATTCAATTTTCTGCCTATTTTTGGCCTTTTTCTAATTTCGCTACCTTTACTGTGGATCTGACTAGATTGAACATGGACGATTGATTCTACCTCTAAAAGCAAGATATATGATCAATTTTATAGTGGAATATCCCTGGGGTAAAAGCACAGAAATGTCAATAGGTAGAGATTTTCTATAACCTTTTGTTTTACATCCTTCAGAATACTTAACATTACACATGAAACATACCAAATCCTGAGTTACTTGGTATTAATTAATTGATCAGTGAATTAAACTTTTTTTGCCAATGAATGTTTTAAATTTTCCAGTTACGATATAATGCTGAGGTGCTGGCATGAAACCCCAAGTGAACGGCCGACATTCACCGAGCTGATGGAGGACATCGGGGAGATCCTGGAGGACGAAGGGGAGGATGCCCGTGTCAGTGGCAAAGACTTTTACATGAACATAGAGCCACTCACACCATGAACATATAACTTATTAACACCCTGAAGATAGAGCCATTAATACTATGAACATGGAGCCACTAGCACCTTAAGGATATAAACATGGAATTGAACTATAGCAATTCTACAGGAACAGTAAGCACTAGTCCTATATGAAACAGAAATCTACTGACACTTTCTGATAAAGTGTGGGAGTTAGACACTAACATAAAACTACTGACACTAATTCGGAGTGCAGGATCCTGTCTATACATAAATCTGTTGATGGAAGGAACTTATGTTGTTGAACCCCTCTCTCAACACATGGAAAACATGTTGACATTGTCTATTGTGACCATCAGCAAATGGCCTCTTCATACATACACATAGCTCCCGATTGGTGCCATTAGGAAAGCGATTGACATGAAAATTGAAAGGGAAGATTGGGTTTACATAGAATCACTGCCACTGCCACTGTACACTTAACACGGAGGCAATGGCGCTCTGAAGAAAGGTATATGTATGCACACTAACGTTTCTCAGGGGCAGAACCAGGGGAGGGGGTGTCCAGGAGACTTACACTCTTCCTCCCACTTGAGAAAGAGGAAGAAACGTTGCACATGTGTGCGCAAATGTGAAACGTTTTAGTACTTGGCCTACATGCAGACCCCCCTCTTTCAGAAACAATGTATCCGCCCCTGCAGAGACACTGACGCTTTAAGGAAAGTGACTTGTTGAATCAGGGACGCGCTGATGATATGAGAGGACCTGTACATTTACTCATTGCAAATCATATGCCCAAAGAAGTGGACTTGTAATTAAATTCTAAGGCCGTTGTACCTATCAAGAGATACCACAGACACTATACATAGACTAGACAGAATAATTATGCGCTTATTTAAACTCTAGCTATGAGAAAAGAGGGATACCTGAGGCCGGGCCCCACTGCCAAACTCAACTCAGCTGTTGTAGCTTTAACTGTCTGGTCTTAGCAATGAAAAAACGTTCCATGGCACAGCCTAGAACTCGATTGTTGTAGATATAGTGTAAAGTTAAATATACAGAGCTACTGCGCACCCCCTATGACCCCATGATCGAGTAATACATCTTCAACAACTGAACATCATACGACTTGATGGATAAGTCGTGTCCAATGGGTACGACTCAAGTCATACTCTCAATCTTTACTGTAAGACCAAGACCAATTTAACTTCACTCTATTGTCAGGCAGTGGAGCCAAAGCTGTAGCTGAACAGGGATTGTCAAAAGCAAAAGGGAAAGTTACTTTACATGGATGTAATTTTGTTGATAAGCCGATTAGGATAATGCTTTGTGAACAGGTGCTCAAAAATAGTGAACTAGATCATGGGATACGCAGATCATTGTATGCGATATCCTTCTATTTAATTGGGCCACTGAAAAAAAAAGTAAAAATATTCATCTCTGGTCCAACGGTTTGAGGAAATTACGTCAAAGTGGATATGGGGGCTAATATAACTACCATGTGACAAACATTACATTTTAATGTTTTTAGGTAAACATTTTAACTAGTAATTTAAAACATAACCATAAGCTGAAGCAGAAGGCATGCCAAAGTCTGTAGGTTAACAATCCTTTATTCCGTGAATAAGCCTTCTGCAAAGGAAAAATACACTACTTGGTGTCTTGAACTTGCATATTTCTTAAAGTGATCTAAATGGGGTGTTTCGGTTATATTCTCAATCATAACATAAAGAAAAATACGCAGTGTATAAACTATCCGTTTTTTGAAATTTGATTGACAGACAGTGACAGACAGAACAAATACAATAAATATATGAAAATGTAATAGATTTGTCTTATGAATTTGTAAATAGTTTTTTTAACATTTTTTTTCGCAAATTGATTTTTTGTGGGTGCTCCAAGGACAGAAGTGATTCTATGTATACAAATACTGACCTTAGCTATAGGCCTACAAAATTGCATTGTTATAATAATCATCAATATTACTCTGAGGAAATATGCTACACCAATATGCTACATCGAACTATTTGCACCGTTAAACATAAGCCACGTTCGCGAAGATATATATGTCAATATGTTCAAGCCAAATGTCAAAATATTACTACTTGTAAAAAAGACATCAATTCTATCAACATTATAAGAAACAAAACGTATGTTCACATTATTAACAGAACCTTACAGAATTCTTGAACAAAGCCATTTTAATTTTAGAACAAGGACGATACATATTAATCCAATGGATCAACCTACCTAACATGATACGGAATTAAAACTAATGTTAAAAAAGGTTAGCATTTGTAAAACAGTAAATCCCACGTTCATCAACATTGATAACATTAGAATATCATTTTACCATTACTCAAATGGACCTTCGATATTGGCTAACATAAACACTTTACTATACTGAAAAGAATGTACAAAGACCTTGTTACTGAATAGAATGTCCTAACACAAACAAAATACAGCACCATTTGCATTTACCACATTTCTTCATTTTCCATCTCATCGTCTAAAAGCCCTGCCGTACACAATATCTAAACCACAACTTTGAAACACATGTATAAGAAACAACAGCACGATTATTACCACAAAGAACTAATTGTAACAAAATAATGTTTCTGGTTGGAGAAACTTAGACAAAAGATATAGAGAAGTAAAGAATTCATTATAAAATCTTAAAATATGTGTGGCTATCTTCTAGTTACACTAAACTAAAGCTAAATTGTAAGCAAAATAAATTAGATATTCACTTGTGTACAACCATATTGTCGATTTCACGAATCTATTATGCTTTTTAAATCGAGGAAAGACTTTGGTGTCCTGAAAGAAATGCTCATCAATGTGCTATAATATAGATCTAGCTAAGTGAAAATACGGGGTTAATTATTGAGATATTTCTCCCTTCACCGGTGCATTAAATGTAATGTTAGACCTGCACTTGGCAGAATGTACGCAGATATACATTGTAAATAAAGCAAAAATCAAATAATATATGCAACCATTCCTTGTGATTTTGTAGGAGATCCTTTGGTCTATCTTTGATTACATTACCTTGATTTTGATGTTTTAATGAAGTTAAAAGTTCCTTATTTTGATACTTGAATCACTTTCTCGTACCCTCTGATAGTCAGATTAGTAAATCTGTATCTTATCGTAATACCATACTAAAAGTAGGTACATATATAGTTATGACAAAACAGAATCGGACAATAGTTCGCATTGTGGTTATGATTGATAATCTTTGCCAGTTTGTGTATTCAGTGAAATCAAGAAGTAATGCTTTAGAAAACCAAACAAAAGAACGATCTTATCTTTATACTTTACAAAAGTGTAACACCTACAGTTTGATTTGAACGCTAATTTGAGTATTCAAGGTCATTAGCAAACCCCATTCTAGGTATCTTAAAAAACAAATGTACGCTCCCTCAACTAAAGAACCTCACTGAAATCATAGAAATATAACCAAGTCATACTGTTCCAGTGTATAACATCACAGTAAGGCGATATCAGGGTGCCCACGCCATTTAAGAAACTGATTTAAAAGATTTCTAATACTTAATTTTTTTTTTTTTTTTTTTTCTTCTTCTTTGCCTCCTCCCCAAATACCGGTTGCCCCTGCCCCTCACTCAGAGGCAACAGCAACCCCTCTGCAAACTACCCTGCACCCCTGGTGCCTGGGAGTCAGCCATCCCTGGGTCACTCAGTGACCTGAGCCACTTACAATGGTTACCATGGAGAGCAGAGAGAGCACCAATCATAGCCTGATCCCAGGATCCAGGCACTTCAAGCGGTAGCATCGAAAAGTTGTGAACACCTAGCCACGTCTCACCAAGATTTCTAATACTTAAGTCCAATACCCACTAGGCGAATTTGACTGTCAGCTGACTGACCAGCGCTAAAATCGGCTCTTTCTACAGGAATTATCGGCTAATGTTGACACCGATTAACATCAAACATGTACATTTCAATTTGTACACTGATTGGTGATCTGAATCAGTGCACAAAACGGCCAATTCTTTGAAAGTAATTGGCCGATTTGCGAGCTGAGTCAGACTAGTGGGTAATGGGGCTTAAAGCTTTATAAATCATGAGACATCTCAGCCACTGGACTAGAACAATTGTCATAAATACGATTTTACACGTAGACAGTTGGCTGTCACTGTTAATTCATGTATCACAACAAATGAACCATTCTGAAATCAGAATCAGTCGAGACGTTTTTAAGGCATTTTCTTTGAATAAGATCAAATGCAAGACACTCAAAATGTATCAAATCAATCTGATACTTGTGTGGGCACCCTGATAATTAAAGAACGCAGGTAAAAATAAAAAGTGACATTTTCTGAACACCATTTGAGTATCACTGTCCATGAGTGAGACCATTCTTATCAGGTTTTCAATTTGATACAAACCAACTATAAAAGCTAATGCCAGGCACTACTCTAGTTATAAAATCTGCAACATGATAAAAGCTTCAAGCAAAACTGTTTTAGTTGTAAAATGAACAAGTTTGTTCTTTGCTACTTGGCCTTATAGTTCCCTATCCTTAGTGATAGGGTATATACACAGTTCCTTTCAGGAACAATAAGAGATATGCTTTCTTGTACATTGGTAAACTACTCTACAGAGGCACCATTTGAACGAGCTACTTATGTAATATAATGAACCCATCCCACTCACACAATACTATGAGTGGCAACATAGATTCGCAGATTTGAAACTTTTTAAACCCTCTCTGGCAATTTAAATGCATACCTTGTGAAACCCTTTCGATTTACATTCTGAGTGATTTAAATGGTTCAAACTCGCCTGATAAAGTCGGTTCTAGGATATTTACTGTGGAAGCTATTTGAGGTCTAAGACTAAATCAATATTAGAAATCTAGAATCGATATAGTGAGCAACTACCAGTGTCAGCTCTATACTATAGAACTAATAATAAATTTCTCATGATAAAACCTTGGTGAATATATATGCATGCTGTAGACAACCATTTGGCAAATCGTGGCACTAGAATGGGCGATCAGGTTTTTCGCAGTTTAAAAGCAATGAGTATACAATTCTTTTAGACACGCATACAATTTCAAGCCAACTCAGGGAAATTGAACAATAAACAAATTCAAATATAACTTCTTCACTGGTCAAAAACGTGTTGTATAAATACACCAATGCGATAATTTCTTCCCAGATTATACAATAAATTTATGGCACATCCCTATGTTCAATCTTTAAGCATTAAACACATGAAAAATGCAAAACAAAAATTAAAAAATGGCATCCCTGTATTTATTACTGAAGCTTCTAATTTGCTGTGTAACTAAGCAAACCCCAAATCCTATTACTAAACTCCCACCTAAGCAGTCTGACTCTACAGCTGAATGTACTCATGGCTTCCCATTGAGTTACTAGTGATTGCTTGTCGCTGATGACCTTTTGACCTTGCCCTGTAGGAGCAGCCGCGCCCCGCGGACAAAAAACCCGCAGCGAGTACCGGCCGAGAGCGGTGCCACTCCTCAGCCGAGTCCACCAGTGATATTACTTTTCTACTGTTTGTGGAACCATATCTCTTTGATTGCTATAGTTTTTGGCTGGTTGATTGCGTGTAGCCATTTCGGGTGATGGTGTTCGCTGTGGACGAATATCTCGGGAGGATTGGGTGGAGTTCTTCGTTCTCTGCCACAGCCTTCTGCTCAAAGTGGTTCCACACAAACAGTGCCTGAAGAAAAAAGTTAATATTTCTATGTTCAAGGTTTAATCATTTTTCCAATAATAGTACATGTATATGAATTACTTACAGAAAATGACACTTTAACTCGTATGACATTGACAATGATACTGTTTGTATCCCTTACGTTCTTGTCAAGTATTATTTTAGGAACATAAGGATTTTGTTACGTCTAAGATTGGGAAGGGCTTAAGCTAGGGGCAATATGGTTTCGTACGTAAGCAGTTGTTTTATCATATCCGAACAATTTTAGGATTATTTACACTTAAAGGAAACCCTAAAAACATGCAGACATTTGTTTTTTATTTGACCTAGAAATTATCGATTAATTAAAGTGAAATATATTTTGGTTTGGTTAAGAGAGGAATTGAGCTTATTTCTTAACTCATGGAAAAAGAACCCAGACAGAAAATTCTTTAGACCTGTTACTCTTCACACAATTTTTACACAGAGAGATGCCACTCTATGTTCCTGAATAATCCGGAAATTCGTGAAAAAACCTTCCTGATTTTAGGCAGGAAAAAAAATCCGGATTTTAGACAGGACAAATAAAAGAAATAGAATCATATATTTCGTTCTTTCTGACATTAAAAAGAGATGTCTTCAAGAATACAAATGTAATGTTTTTTTCTTAAAATTTTTCACTTTTGTAGAAATTATGACAGTGACAAAAATCCGGAAATTCGGAAAAAGCAGGAAAAATGGCTTCCCTGTTAATACACTGTTATAATCACGTGCCAGCAGTAAATATCTTATTTTCTAAGAGGAAATCCTTAAAATTCAGACTCACACTTATCACACACTGGGGCTTAGAGCTTCACTCGTAGGGTTGGGGGTGGATCGGCCTATATCATACATCGAGGTTGGCGCATCGCCGTTCTTCATCGTTGCTGCGAGCCTCTTCCACTTGAGACCTTCAAAGAAGTCCCACACATAGCGACCCTGGAAGAGTATCAACTTAATGCTAGGGGATAGGTCTTATATACAGTGCATTATAATGTATCCACAAAGGGGATTTAGTTGGGTGTTTGAGTACATCAGTGCTATCAGTTAAGTACACAGGAAGAAGGTATAGGGATGTTGATACACTTTGGACAAATCAACTGCATATATTTAGGGTTCCAACACACTAATTCATGAAAGAAAGATAACGATATCAACAATAACTATTTCTAAGTTAGTGCTGCCACCTGGAATCTTTATAGACAACTACTGGTAAAATCCCACTGTTTTTAATTTCATTTGTTCAAAGAATTTTATTAAGTTATAATTTCTAACCAACTGATCTCTGGCCATTCTTCTTTGTATTACATATATTAGTGGGAAATGAAACAAATATCGCATGTTACTCTTATCAATATTAATGTTTGTGCTCGCATATCTATAGCATCAAAGTGAAAATGAACCTAAAATGTAACCCTAGGTTTAGTAGGCCTTGGAGTTGGATAGTGGGCTATTTCTTTAACAGCACACATTGACTTATCTAATTTTCTCTACCACAGATAGCTGATATACTAATTTTTAAGCACCTGCAGGCTAATTCCAACTGATTTTGTAGACAAAAACTCTGGAAACCTATTGAAAATTTACAAATATTTGCTATATATCTTTCTAAAATGAATGAATTTTCAAACCAACTTGAAAAATATTAATTGTATATAGATACAAAATGGAAAGAGTGTCACTGCTAGTTTTCTGTCATATTAAACCACTGGTAATTGAAAATTCCTATACTTAAGCCTGTTACTTGTCTACATATTTCCCAGAATTTACCTTGATTTAGGCTAGTCTGCAGGTGAACTACAGTAAATAAGCTATCCATGGTGGGGAGAATTGAAAGCAGTGTAACCCAATATCTTACGGTAAGAACGGCGAAGAGGACTCCAATGAAGAGCCCGCCGAGCACGTCGCTCCAGTGGTGCTTGTAGTCGGAGATGCGCGAGACACAGATGTAGACGGTGACGTAGATGAGGCCCGCCTGGAGGAAGGGCCGCAGGAGGCGACTGCCGCGCCACGTCAACCGGCCCTGCAGGTACATCTATGGAAGGGGATAGAGTGAGAAATTGGATATTATGAAGATATGTAGAAGTCATCTAATGTCAACTTAGCATTTTTTCAGATATATCAAGACCAAATCATTATTTTATATTCATCTGCAAGGGGAAACAGCAAGGATGTGATGATGTGTTAGAGTTGAAGGTCCACTCAGAAATTTTTCAGATATATCAAAACCAAGTCACGTATTTTCAGTACATTGTACTGATGACTAAACTCAAAGGGTTAAAATCTATGGCATGGAAGGATGGTCCCTGAATGTACATCTACAGCAGGGAAATAACACGAAATTTGATATGATGATGATGTGTTACGAGTTTAAGATCCACTCAGCAATTTTTCAGCTATATCAAAACCAACTCACAGAGTACCCAAAGGGACCCCATCCAAGTTAAATCAAATTCCCTGGGCTTTCCCTGAGTTTTCCTTGTTACGTGGTTCATTTTCCGTTATGGTTTTGAAGATTTGTACTAATCTCAAAGTGTTCAAATTCAAAAATGTGATTAAAGATGTGTGATCCACTGTTCCCCTCACAGGGAATTGTTCTTGCTATTGCCATTTTTACCTTGTGTAGTAGGGACCCTGAACTCAAGTTTTTGCTACATACAAAGTATTGATTTTCAAATCTATGGGAATGAGAACGACGTTCAGGAAAGGTTGTTTTGGAGACCATTCGGGGAATCGGACCCACAACATATGAGTCTCACATGCTATCCACTATATCATGCCTCTCCTCCCACAATACATTGCATATGAAGCTAAAATCTACAAGTGACACACTATTATGCATAGACCTCATTCTTTTCATGAAAATGTGAAGTTATCAAATCCTTTTCGCTGTTTTCTTGTAGTCAATGCCTTTAGGTTTTAGGGAAATTGTTATACCCAAACTACTTCACCTCAGTCTTGCCCCAGTCAGAAAGGAATGCTGCTGGGGTGCCCCCTCAAAATGTGGGATAGTCACAAAATGAAGAAACTTACCGCGGTGAAGACCATGCTGAAAGACGACATGGACGAGTGGCCGGAGGGGAAGGACAGCCTGGGAGAAGAGGAAAATGTATTAATTTTGTTTGATTTATCTCCAAATATTTCTTAGTATATCATCAGATTGTTTTGGGGCTTGTTTATATTACACTGCTAATCCAATTGGTTAAGGTTTGATTTATCTGACTCAGGATTATGGGAACAGCTATGCCTCAGTCAATCGGTAGTCACAAATAGTAAATAAACTCCTGTGCAGTTGAGTAAAAGACTGTGCAGTTGCAAACTAGCCAGAACTGACTGACGGTCACTCAGATGGGGCCATATATAAGGGTTTAGGTTCAATTATTCATCTCTATAGTTACTTTTGATAGTGCTGAAGAGGTTTGTTATATAATATCATTTCCCTTGCGCTTGGTTCTAAAACAGTTGGGTCGACTGTACTCCTAAAAACACAAAACAATTCAGGTCTAAATATAAAGAATTAAGATCTGATCACCATCAAGTAAACCAGGCTCCTATTTGTAAATCAAAGTGACACCACAGAAACTATACATAGAAAAAAACACCTCCACCCACCTGACATCAGCCAGCTTGCCCAGATTCGTCCCGAGACACTTGGCGTCTTCGATATACACATATTGCTTTGATATAGGATCGGTGCAGTTGATGGCGCTCCAGTCGGGCTGACAGATGTCGAAGAAGTGCGGTCGGAGACGGCCCACGCTGAACTTGATGATGTTGACAATGGTCTGCTGCACGGCACAGCCGAGCAGGAAGGCGGCGATGGCGTTGTAGCTGAGGTAGATGATGGGGTGAAGGGACACGCCGTCACACTGAAACACGAGTAG